>CM066035.1:967771519-968371519 GCA_033557465.1 Ichthyophis bannanicus | reverse complement strand
TCTACCAGACGTTCCTATGCTTTTAAATGGAAAAGGTTTACCATTTGGTGTGCTGAGAAGGGTATTAACCCTCTAGCAATACCTTTGAATTCCTTACTAGAGTATCTCCTGCATCTTTCCCATGCAGGCCTCAAGACGAATTCAGTAAGGGTCCATTTGAGTGCTATTGCAGCATCTCTCAAGCCTCTCAATGGATAACCTGTTTCCTCTCATCCTCTTATTGCAAGATTCATGAGAGGCCTTCTTTTAACTAAACCTCCCATTAGACCACCTCCAGTGGCATGGGTCTTGAATCTGGTTCTTGGTCAGCTCATGAAGCCACCCTTTGAACCCTTAGCCACTACCTCCTTGAAATTTCTTTCCTGGAAGGTTATCTTTCTTATTGCAGTCACCTCAGCTTGCCGCATCAGTGAACTGCAAGCCTTAGTGGCTAATCCACCTTATACAAGGTTCCATCATGATAAGGTAGTCCTTAGGACCAATCCACACTTTATGCCTAAAGTGGTCTCGCCCTTTCATCTTAACCAAGAGGTATATTTACCTGTCTTTTTTCCAGGTCCTCATGCATCAAGTGCAGAGAGGAATCTTCATACCCTGGATTGTAAGTGGGCGCCTTTACGTGCAAAGGACACAGCAACATAGAAAGTCTTCCCAACTCTTTGTTGCCTTTGATACCTCTCATTTGGGACTTCCAGTCTCTAAGAGGACACTGTCAAATTGGATTGCTCAGTGTATTTCTTTCGCCTACCAGAGTAAGAACCTTTCTCTGGAGGGCCATGTCACAGCTCACAATGTGAGGGCCATGGCAACCTCTATGGCTCATCTAAATTCTGTGTCCATCGACCAGATCTGTCGAGCGGCCACCTGGGCCTCGGTTCATACCTTCACAGCCCATTACTGTTTGGACAAGGACTCCCGCCGGGATGCCTTGTTTGGTCAGGCTGTTCTCAAACACCTGTTCCATGCTTAATCATCTCCTACCCTCCATCCCTGGTTGGGTGCCTGAGATCCATGGGAGGAGGTGGAGCCCTTCTCAGGGTCTCACAACCTTGGGCATCTCCCGGGCATCTCTAGCTGGGGAGTCTCCATATGTGAAGACTCATTCCTGCTTGTTCCTGGAGATAGCACAGTTACTTACCTGTAACAGGTGATCTCTCGGAACAGCAGGAATAAGTCTTCACAACCCACCCACCTCCCCTAGGAGTTGTATCTCTCTATCTATCTTTCCTTTCCTCTCTCTCTCTTTGTCTCAGCTTTAGAACTGGAGAGAGGCGGTTAGGAAAGGCGGGAAGGCAGCGCGCAGGTGCTGTGGGATGCTCCCAAAAGCTTTCCTTTTTTGGGACGCTGGGGAGCGTTCCCGCGCAGGCTCCGTCGGTACCGATGTACCCATATGTGAAGACTTATTCCTGCTGTTCCCAGAGATCATCTGTTACAGGTAAGTAACTGTGCTTTATATACCGTGCTTTTTAAAATCAGTGCGGTTTACAGATAACCTTTGTGCGGAGTAGGAAGAGCCTACCTTGCACCTACAATGAACAGGTAGTACAGCTTGGATTGATAACAGGGGAAAGCATATACAGGCTATATACAGACTATATACAACGGGAGGGGGTCGCATCCCAATCATGGTTTTCTGTGAACCATGTTTCTGTAACTGCCACTAAATCCAAGTCAGCCACTCCCACCAAAGCTTCAACATCAGGGATCTTATTTCCCATGCTACGGGCATTTATACACACTGCTTTCCATATGTTACCCCTATTACCCATTTCCATAAAGGTATTTAATGTATCACATACCTGGGGGCTTTCACCTACCTTGGTGGTTTCTTCACCCATCCCCAACAAATCTAGTTTAAAGCCCTCTTCAGTAGATTAGCCAGTCTACTACTGAAGATGCGTTGACCTTTCTTGGACAGATGGATGCCATCTCTGCTCTGCAACCCTTGGAACTGCATCCCATGGTCTAGGAAACCAAAACGCTCTCGATGACACCATCCACGCAGCCATGCATTCATTTCCAGGATGCGAGTCTCTCTGCCTTGGCCTTTACCCTCAACAGGGAGGATTGAAGAGACCACCACCTGTGCACCTAACTGCTTCACCCTCTGACCCAGAGCCATGAAGTCACTTTTGATACGCTCCGAGGTATACCTGGCAGTATCATTTGTTCCAACATGGATTAGCAACATTGGGTAATAGTCAGTGGGCTTGATGAGTCTCGGCAAACTCTCCGTAACATCTTGGATTTTGGCACCAGGCAGACAGCATACCTCTCTGGATATCAAGTCTGGTCGGCAGATGGACGCCTCAGTAACCCTCAGAAGAGAGTATGATGTTGTGTTTGATGGACTATTCCTATTGTGGTGCATATAATTGAGGGGTACCCTTAGGGATACTCTTCTTCCACTTATTTTCTTTTGAGGTCATGAGGGTCACTCTAGGCCTGTTCCTGGAGTTGCTTAATTATTTAAGCACTGTATTTTCCTAAGCGTCCCTCCAGTCGAGTCCTTTTCCTCTGGGTTGTGCTCCCCTTCCAGCAGCTTGGAGACTGAGTATGTCACTCTTTTTAGGATATATATAGCACTGGCACCCCCCACCAGCTCCAGTATACTCAGTCTCCAAGAAGCTGGAGAGAGCAACAAGCCAAAGGATAGGCTTCCTGGAGAGACAGTTAGGTTTTTTTGTTGTGTTTTGTATTTGAAGCATACTTAATAAACATTAAATTGGAAAAAAAAATATGTAAGACACAGTCCCTGCTCATCAGAGCTTACAATCTAATCAAGACGAAAAACATCACAAAACTGGGAACTATAGTGTGGCAAGATAGACATAAGTAGTGAACGAGAGAATGAGGAGCATCAGGATCCAAAAGCAATCTATTCTGCTACTACTACTACTATTTATCATTTATATAGGTGCTAATCGGCATACACAGTACTGTACAAATAAAGATAAAAGACAATCCCTGCTTCACAAAACTCAAAATCTGCTAAGACAGACAAACAGAACAACGGAGGACTGGGGAAATCTAGGGAAAATGATCAATACGTATGAGTAAAGACGGGAGAATAAGGATCCAAAGGCAGCCTCGAAGAAGTGAGAGTTTAGCCAGGATTTGACTAGGACCAGGAGTGGAGCCTGACTTAGCAACTCAGGTAGTTGACGTATCAACTCCGTTAGTCAAAACCATTATTCAAACTAAGCTGTATCCCTCCTCATATCTATATCTCCCAGGCTCTGGACCCTGTTGAGGATTTTGGTATCTTCCACAAAGAGCCAATACCTTTCCCGATAGACCTTCCACAGTATTGCTTTCAAAAATGTAAGAATGAACAGGACCAAGGACTGATCCCTGTTGCACACCACTGGTACCGCCTGTTGTCAGAGAGCACTCCATTTACCACTATCCTCTGTTGCCTCCCAGTCAACCAGTTTCTTACCGTTTTTTAAACCCAGCTACACTAACAGTTTTTACTACATCCTCCGGTAGCAAGTTCCAGAGTTTGATTGCACATTGGGTGAAAAAAATATTTTCTCTTATTAGTTTTAAATAGGTTACACTGTAGCTTCATTGCATGTCCCCTAATCTTTCTATATTTTGATAGCGTAGACAGTCGATCTACATTTACCCGTTCCACTCCATTCATTAATTTATAGACCTCTATCATATCTCCCCTCAGCCGTCTCTTTTCCAGGTTGAAGAGCCCTAACCTTTTTAGCCTCTTCATAGGACTATCCTTTCATCCCCTTTACCATTTTGGTAGCTCTTCTCTGTACCTTTTCTAATAACACTATGTCCTTTTTTTAAGATACAGTGACCAGAATTGCACACAATATTCAAGGTACAGTCGCACCATGATGGAGGCATTATAATATCCTTTTGTTTTATTCTCCATTCCTTTCCTTATGATTCCTAGCATTCTATTTGCTTTCTTGGCTGCCGCTGCACATTGGGCGGAGGGTTTCAACCTGTTATCCACGATCACGCCTAAATCTTTTTCCTGGGTGGTGGTTCCTAATGTGGAATCTTACATTGTGTAACCATAGTTTGGGTTGTTCTTTCCTTGGTGCATAACTTTGCACTTGTCCACATTAAATTTCATCTGCCATTTGGATGCCTAGTCTTCCAATTTATCAAGGTCCTTTTGCAAATTTTCACAATCCTCATGGGTTTTAACAACTTTGAATAATTTTGTGTCATCTGCAAATTTGATTACCTCACTCGTTATTCCTAAGCAGTGGACCCAGCACAGATCCCTGCGGTACTCCACTATTCACCTTTCTCCATTGGAAAAATTGGCCATTTAGCCCTGCCCTCTGCTTTCTATCTTTTAACCAGTTCCTGATCCACAATACTACACTGCCTCCTATCCCATGATTTTTTAATTTTGCCAAGAGTCTCTCACGATGGACGTTGTCAGAGGCTTTCTGAAAATCTGGATACACTATATCAGCTGACTCACTTTTGTCTATCTGTTTATTCACACCTTCAAAAAAACATAACAGATAAGTAAGACAAGATCTTCCTTGTCTAAAGCCGTGTTGGCTGTCTCTCATTAAACCATGACTGTCTACATGTTCAGTGATTTTGTTCTTTAGAATGGTTTCTACCATTTTTCCCAGTACTGTCCTCAGGCTCACCGGTCTGTAGTTTCTCGGGTCACCCCTGGAACCCTTTTTAAAAATTGGCTTTACCTTGGCCATCCTCCAATCTTCAGGTATTACAGATGATTTTAATGATAGTTCTCAGATTACTAATAGCAAGTCTGCAATCTCATATTTCAGTTCTTTCAACACCCTTGGATGTATACCCTCTGGTCCAGGTGATTGCTTTTCTTCAGTTTATCAAATAGTTGTAATACATCTTTCCAGTGTAACGATATTTCTTTCAATTCGTCTGCAGTATCACCTTTAAATACCACTTCGGTCATGGGTAACATCCCTACATCTTCCTCAGTAAAGGTCAAAGCAGAGAATTCATTCAGTCTCTCTGCAATGGCCTTGTCCCCTCTTAGAGCCCCTTTTACCCCTCCATCATCTAATGCTCCAACTGACTCTCTCGCAGGTTTTTTGGCACAGGTTTTTTGTTATGAATGTACTTGAAAAAGTCTTTATTACACGTTTATCTCCAGGAACAAGCAGGAATGAGTCTTCACCATATGGGTACGTCGGTACCGACGGAGCCTGTGCGGGAACCCTCCCCAGCTTCCCAAAAAGGAAAGCTTTTGGGAGCATCCCACAGCGCCTGCGCGCTGCCTTCCTGCCTTTCCTAGCCAGCTCTCCTCAGTTCTTCTTTGCCGCGGAGCCAGCAGGTCGAGCCCTGTCATTTTATTTTTTTGGTCGCGTGTCTGCCTTCCCCGACTCCGGACCGGTACTGCCGGTCTTTTTCTTTCTTTCTTTAAAAAAAAAAAAAATCTATATTTTTCCCTCACTTAGTGTATTTTTCCTTTTGGGCCTTAGGGCCCACAAACAAATTTCCCTCATGGAAAAACCAGCCTCCGGGTTCAAGAAATGCACTAAGTGTAGCGGTACTATTTCTGTTACAGACACCCATGAATGGTGTCTTAAATGTTTGGGTCCTGAACACTCCATTCCGGATTGTCCATCCTGCTCTCTAATGTCTAAACGGGGTTTACAGAACCGAGCAGCTAAGCTCCATGTGCTGTTTCCCGCTGATGCAGCGTCGGTGGCATCGACGTCTTCCAGGTCTTCTTCCCCTGATGGATCTCAGGTAACCAAACATAAATCTAGCAGGTCCTCAAAGGGTAGATCTCCCTCTAAGCATCAAGATGCCTCCGGGCTTGCCCTCGAGGATCCTGCACCAGTTAAACAACCCCGGCGGGAAGCTCCAGCTTCCAAAGCACCTCCTATGGGGTTACAGGTTGACATCGATGGCACGGTCTCGACCGATCACCTGTTAGAATGCTCTGGGGTACCGGCACAATCTCCCGGTACCGAATTCCAGGCATTCATGGCGTCGATGGATCAGAATGTTCTGTCCATGCAGCGGGCTATCACAGCCTTCATTCAAGCTGCGACGCCGCTGGTACCACAACAAGCTCCGTTGTCGGTATTGGCTCCGGTACTGGCACCAGCGCCGATACCGGTACCGACTGCATCGACATCGACCAGGATACCGTCTGCTGCGGTTCCTTGTCCTGGGCTACTTCTCGGTACCGATCCGGTACCGAGGACGCCCGATGTCGATACCGCTCGATACGCGTATCGAGCGTTAGAAGAGCACCCTGAAAGGCGGTACTTCGATTCCTCTGGTGATTCGGATTCATCAGATGAGTCTCCTGAAGTATCCATAGCCCTTCCTGAAGAGCCTTTTTCTCCAAAAAGAAGAATGTCTCCTCCAGAGGACTTGTCCTTTCAAGACTTCATAAGAGAAGTTGCTAAAGGACTCTCTATTTCAGTTACCTCTGAATCAGAGCCTAGAGCAAAAAAATTAGATATTTTAGGATACTCTAAGGCTCCTAGAGAGGCAATCACCTTACCAATTCATGAGATTCTTTATGAAAACATGATTGATTTATGGGAGACTCCTCTCACTCTCTCTCCTCATTCTCGCAGATTGGACACTATGTATCGTGTCCCTCCTTGTCCTGGATTTCAGAAAACTCAGCTTCCTCACCATTCCATTGTGGTGCAGTCAGCTATGAAGATGATAAAGAGTACAAAGAGACACTCTTCTGCTCCTCCAGGAAGAGAATGCAGGACCTTGGATGCTTTTGGTAGGAAAATCTTCCAAGCCAGTATGCTTATTGCCAGAATCAACTCATATAGCCTTTACATGGGTATGTTTCTAAAGAAGTTGCAGAAAAACTGCACAACTTCCTCCCTTTTCTTCCAGAAGATAAAAGGGACAAATTCCTCATTTGGCTTAAGCATACTCAAGACATCTCAAAGTTTTCCAACAGGGCAGCCTTTGACTCCTTTGAAGGTGCCAGCAGAGCCTCAGGCATTGCCATAGCTGCTCGCAGAATTGCTTGGCTCCAGGCTTCTGATTTAGAACCCTGGGTTCAGGATGGCTTCGGAAATCTGCCCTGTACAGGTGAAAATCTATTTGGCAAAGAGTGGCAAATAAAAGCCACTCAAATGGATGCAGAGAACTCTGCTCTGGATAGACTTTCAAAGTCAACCTCCATTCCTGTCAAGAAAAAGACTTTTAAAAAGTCTTTTTTCAAAAAGGGCAGATTTCCCTCTACTTCTGGCCAACAATCTTCTACAGGTCGCTTTGCCACTAAGCGTCAGCAACCTAAGCAGGCCAGGCCTAAGTCTACAGGGGCTGCTGCAACTCAGCAGTCCCAACCTCCTCAGGGTTTTTGACTTGATGCTAGAGAACTTAGCTTTTCTGGCTCTACAACAGCCAGAGCCTCTCACCATTCCAGGAAGGTTAGCTCATTTTGCTCCCAGATGGGAGCAAATCACATCAGAGCAGTGGACCCTCTCCATCATAAGAGAGAGCTACAAACTTCATTTCTCAGACCTTCCTCCCCACACCATGGTGAGACACTTCAATTCTCCCACATCTCTTCTAGACCTTCTAGGTCAGGAGGTGACTACCCTTCTTGCCCAAGGGGCAATAGAAGAAGTTCCCCTTCTTCAACAAGGGTCAGGGTTCTACTCCCCCTATTTTCTCATTCCAAAGAAGACAGGGGGATACAGACCCATCTTAGATCTCAGAGAATTGAAGAAATTTCTATGCAAGGAGAAGTTCAAGATGCTTTCTCTGGGCACTCTCCTTCCATATCTTCAAAGTCAGGATTGGCTTTGTTCTCTAGATCTCAAGGATGCGTACACACATGTCCTCATCCATCCATCTCACAGAAGATTCCTACGTTTTCTTTTCCAAGAAAAACATTACCAATACAGAGTGCTTCCTTTTGGTCTGTCCTCTGCTCCGAGAGTGTTCACCAAATGCATGGCAATAGTTGCTGCATTTCTACGCACTCTGGGAATATTTGTCTTCCCATACCTGGACGACTGGCTCATCCGAGCTCCATCTCAGTCAGAGGCCCAGATTTCTCTGGACCGCACAAGGCGCATTCTGCAGTATCTGGGACTTGTGGTAAACCTCCCAAAGTCCCAGCTCAACCCTACTCAGTCCCTGGAATTCATAGGGGCCTGGTTGGATACCACCACTGCAAGGGCCTACCTTCTTCAGGCCCGTTGCCAACGTCTAGTGCAGTTAGCCTCCCAGATTCAGTCAAAGAGCCACTTAACTGCCCGGGAGATGCTACAACTGCTAGGCCACATGGCTTCCACAGTGCATGTGGTACCCTATGCTCGCCTACACATGAGAGCAGCTCAATGGACTTTGTCCACCCAGTGGACTCAAGCTTCAGGAGCTCTCTCAGACCAAATAGCAACCTCCAAACGTCTCTTTTGGTCTCTCCAATGGTGGATGTCCACTCAAAATCTGTTGCTGGGGTCCCCCTTCCAACTGTTGTTGCCCCAAGCAACCCTCACAACAGATGCCTCCCAAACAGGTTGGGGAGCTCATCTACAGGACCTCTCCACTCAAGGCACTTGGTCCCCACAGGAGACCTCTCTTCATATCAACCACTTGGAGCTTCGAGCAGTTTTTCTAGCTCTCAAGGTCTTTCATACCCTCTTCAGCTACAAGACAGTCCTCATTCATACGGACAATCAAGTAGCCATGTTTTACATAAACAAGCAAGGAGGAACTGGCTCTCTGTCGCTCTGCAACGAAGCTTTAAGATTATGGGCCTTCGCCAGAGAGCATCAAATCCATCTCCTGGCAGTATACCTCCCAGGAATCCAAAACTCTTGGGCAGACAGACTCAGTCGAGTTCTGCTTCCACACGAATGGTCCCTGCACATGGATCAGGTACTCAGAATCTTCCAGGAATGGGGAACCCCAGACATAGACCTCTTTGCAAGTCCGTGGAATGCCAAACTTCCCCGGTTCTGTTCCAGAATTCCGTGTCAGGGAGTTCAGGCCAAGGATGCCTTCCTCCTTCATTGGGGTCAGGGTTTCCTGTATGCCTTTCCACCCATTCCCTTGATTCCCAAGACTCTGTTCAAACTCCAGAGGGATCAAGGATCTATGATTCTCATAGCTGCACGCTGGCCACGCCAAGTGTGGTACCCTCTACTTCTGCATCTCTCCCAAGCCCCCTCCCTGGACTTGGGAGCTGCTCCAGACCTTCTGTCTCAGGAGGAAGGGACTTTGTGGCACCCAAACCCCAAGTCCCTTCACCTCAGAGCTTGGTTACTGAAGGCCTAGACCATCAGGGTTTGAATCTTTCTCAGCAAGTGAAGGATATCCTCCATGCTTCCAGAAAACCTTCCACCAGGCGTTCCTATGCTTTTAAGTGGAAAAGATTTTCCATTTGGTGTGCTGAAAAGGGTCTTGACCCTCTAGCACTACCTTTAAATTCTCTGTTAGACTATCTCCTGCATCTTTCCAATGCAGGACTTAAAAGAAATTCAGTAAGAGTCCATTTGAGTGCTATTGCAGCGTCCCTTAAGCCCATCAATGGACACCCTATTTCCTCTCATCCTCTCATTGCAAGATTCATGAGAGGCCTAACTTTAACTAAACCTCCCATTAGGCCTCCTCCGGTGGCATGGGACTTAAATTTGGTTCTTGGTCAGCTTATGAAGCCACCTTTTGAACCCTTAGCCACTACCTCCTTGAAATTTCTTTCCTGGAAGGTTATTTTCCTCATTGCAGTCACTTCAGCTCGCCGCATCAGTGAACTGCAGGCCTTAGTGGCTAATCCACCTTATACAAGGTTCCATCATGATAAGGTAGTCCTTAGGACAAATCCACACTTTATGCCTAAAGTGGTCTCACCTTTTCATCTTAATCAAGAAGTATATTTACCTGTCTTTTTTCCAGCTCCTCATGCATCCAGTGCAGAGAAGAATCTTCATACTCTGGATTGTAAAAGAGCTCTTGCCTTTTACTTACAAAGGACACAGCAACATAGAAAGTCTTCCCAGCTTTTTGTTGCTTTTGATCCTTCTCATTTGGGACTTCCAGTCTCTAAGAGAACACTGTCCAATTGGATTGCTCAGTGTATTTCTTTCGCCTACCAGAGTAAGAACCTTTCTCTGGAGAGCCATGTCACAGCTCATAATGTGAGGGCCATGGCCACCTCTATGGCTCATCTAAATTCTGTGTCCATCGACCAGATCTGTCGAGCAGCCACCTGGGCCTCGGTTCATAGCTTCACAGCCCATTACTGTTTGGACAAGGACTCCCGCCGGGATGCCTTGTTTGGTCAGGCTGTCCTCAAACACCTGTTCCATTCTTAGACAACTCCTACCCTCCTTCCCTGGATGGATGCCTGAGATCCATAGGAGGACGTAGAACCCTTCCCAGGGTCTCATTTCCTTGGGGATCTCCCAGGCATCTTAACTAGGGAGTCCCCATATGTGAAGACTCATTCCTGCTTGTTCCTGGAGATAGCACAGTTACTTACCTGTAACAGGTGATCTCTGGGAACAGCAGGAATAAGTCTTCACAACCCTGCCACCTCCCCAAGGAGTTGTATCTCTCTATCTTTCTTTCCTTTCCTCTCTCTATTGTCTCAGCTTTAAACTCGAACTGAGGAGAGCTGGCTAGGAAAGGCGGGAAGGCAGTGCGCAGGCGCTGTGGGATGCTCCCAAAAGCTTTCCTTTTTGGGAAGCTGGGGAGCGTTCCCGCGCAGGCTCCGTCGGTACCGACGTACCCATATGTGAAGACTTATTCCTGCTGTTCCCAGAGATCACCTGTTTACAGGTAAGTAACTGTGCTTTGCTTCCACAGCACGTTTCTTCTCCAATTCTCTTTGCCTGCCTTATCAAAGTGCGCCACGAAGCGGAAGGGGAGCTGGACATTGCCGAGAGAGACCCTCACAGAGGTCAAGGGGAGAGCCTGATGCCTGGCTGATTCAGGCTGTCCTTAGTCACTTGCCTCCGAGGATCCGGGGGAGGGGCCCTTGGATTTCTGGGAGGGGAGACAGGGGTCATAGACCTGGGAGACAGGTATCACAGACCTGGGAGACAGGGAGATTCGGTCCAGGGAGGATTCTAACATTTTCAGAGTTTTCCATAGGGCGGCATTAATTAGCCATTCCTTGACTGCCCTAAATATTGCTTTGCCGCTGGTGGAGGTGGAGGAGACCTTGGAGGATCTGCTGCTGCAGGGGTTCAAAAAGGCTCAGACTTGCTTCCCAGTCCACAGAGTATTTGGGAAAATGATTGAATTGGAGTGGGAATTTCTAGAGGCTAGCCTGAGGGGGAGGAGTAGAGCGATGGGTCGCTTGTACCCCATAACGCAGGAGGAATGAGAGTGGCTTAGTATGACCAAGTTGGATTCCTCGGTGTTGGCTGTCACGAAAAAAGGCCATCATCCCAGTGGAAGGTGGAGTAGCTTTGAAGGATCTTCAGGACTGGAGAATGGAATCTCTCCTGAAGCAGGCCTTTGATTCCAATGCATTGGCCCTCTTCTTTTTTTTGTGCCGTCAAGTTATTGTTGACTCCTGGCAACCCAACTGCCTCTGGTTTTTCTTGGCAATGTATCATTGGAAGTAGATTACCAGGTCTTTTCTTCCAAGGCATTAGAGGGTAAAATGACTTGCCCAAGGTCACAAGGAGTGCCAGTGGGAATTGAACCCTTGATCTTCTGGGCACGAAGCAGTTGCTCTAACAATTAGGCGGCTACTCTATGCCTACACTGGCCCTACAGGTGTCCATTTGTGGGGCCTAAGCTTCTAGGGCTTTGACACATTGCATTCCAAGATCTTTTGCCAGTGGACCTGGAGGAACACGGGCCCCTCGAAGGGGCAAAGCTGGAGTCTGCCTTGGCCTATCTAGAGGATGCCTTCTATGACTTGATCAGGGTGATGTCCAAGGCCACTGCATCTCTGATTGCAGCACACTGGTTTCTGTGGATCCGCAACTAGTCAGCAGATGCAGCCTCCAAGTTTCAGCTCAGTAAGCTCCCATATAAAGACAAGCTGCTTTTTGGGGAGGCATTGGACAAGCTGGTAAATAATTCAGAGATACCAAGGGGGGTCATTTACCAGAGGACAAACCTAAGGGCCCCAGACAGGGACTGCCTTAGGGGCAGCCACGTGACTTTCGCAGCTTCAGGGCTAGCCACTTTGCTCCCTATCAGAGGGGATGCTATGGAACGCGGGGTCAGCCCTTTTGGGGTTTCCATGGTTGAGATCAAGGGGGCTTCTCTGCCTCACAGACTACAGCAAAGAAGCCCCAATGAAGTTAGGTTGGTTCAGGTGGAGATGGCGATAGGGGGCTGATTACAACAGTTTTACTCCGCCTGGGCCACAGTGACCATGGACCAAAGGGTCTTAGAGATCATCCGAAAGGGTTATGTGCTCGAGTTTGTGCGACCCCTCGCCGACGCTTTTGTCCTCTCACCTTACAAAGCCCCCGAGAAGGCGAAAGTGGTAAAGGATACCCTTCAAGGGCTGCTACAATTGCAGGCTGTAGTACCTGTACCATGGGATCAGTGCGGCTTAGGTCGATACGTGATCTATTTCATGGTTCCCAAAAAGGAGGGGTCGTTTTGCCCTATCTTTGACCTCAAGCATGGGAACCACGCACTGTGCGTTCCACACTTCAGGATGGAAACCTTGCAGTCAGACGTTTTAATGGTGCGACAGGGCGAGTTCCTATTGGTGCTGGAACTCACAGAGGCTTACCTGCATGTTCCTATTTGGCTGAACCATCAGTGGTTCTTGCGCTTTGTCATCCTGGCAGGGCACTTCCAGTTTCAAGCTCTCCTGTTTGGGTTGGCTACAGCTCCGCAGACCTTTACGAAGATCATGGTGATGGTGGCAGCGGCAGTGGCCCTGTGCAAGGAGGGGATCTTGGTTCACCCCTACCTGGACGACTGTCTCATGCAAGTGATGTCAGCGGCTGAGGGGATCTTGGCCACACGCAGGGTGGTACAATTCTTGGAGAGTTTAGTGCTTAGTGTATCTGGGGGCACAGTTCAACTCCCGAGAGGGGGTTGTCCGACTTCCCAAGGATCGGGTGAGAAAGTTACAGGAACAGGCCCGGAGTCTGTTGCCTGGGCTTGCTGTGATGACATCAAGCTCGGTGTGATTGCTTGCTTGATGATGTCATCACTGCCTGTTGTTCCTAGTGCAACAGTAACTGCTAAGGGTGCCTGTGCCCAGTGCTGCTTGATACTTCAAGGCCTGTGCAGCCGCAGAGAAGCAGCGTGTGCTGTGCAGCCGGTATATGGAATAGCAGTGGCGTTACAGTGTGCGGCATGCAGAACTCTGGAGCTGTGTCTCGCACTCCCACGTCACTGAGGGTGATGGGGGCAGGTGAGTGAGAGAGGCAGACTGGCAAAGGGAGATGGGTAAGATAAGTGGAGAGAGACAAAGTGACTGAGGGCGAGGGGAGGGGGGACGAGTATGAGAGAGAGAGAGAGGCAGATCGGTGCTGGAGAGTGGGTGTCTCTTTCTCACCCCCCTTCAGACAGCATGCCTGGGGCATTGCTTATCATCAGGGAGACGATCATACAGTACTGGCAGGATGGTTTGGGGATGGGTGAAGTGAGGGCTGTTACTTTCTGCCAGAGCTGTGCAGTGGCACATTAAGGACTTGATTTACTGAGCTCTTCGCATAAATGCAGAATAGAAAAACAGCTGGGGTAGATCAGGCCCTAATGAGCTGCAGCAGACCTTAGAAAAGACGCCCCCCCCCAAAAACTTTGGTAGTGTGACGGAGGAAGCGACAGATGGGTTTTACTGGCTGCATCCTGCATTTTTGGGCTGGCGTCTAATTTGAAAGCAAATTGGTCAAACAGTTGTCTTAAAGCTGTTCTGAAATGGGAAAGGTTTAAAAGGATGTGTGTCAGATGCCAGCATCTAGGAAGACTCTTTTATACACTTACATAGCTGGTTTTATTCTTTGGCATGTCTCTACAGTCTGTTTGATGTCACACACAACTGTGTTGCTGACCTTTCTTTTCTGCATAATGCCAGATCATTATGGACTCGGGCCAAGCAGCAGATCCCCGTTATCCTGAGCATTGAAATGTAGACCCTGCTGATGGCACAGCTAGTGCAGTATGACTTCGGGGTGGCATCTGAGTCCGCACCTTGAATATTGTGTGCAATTCTGGTCGCCGTATCTTAAAAAGGATATAGCGATTTTAGAAAAGGTACAGAGAAGAGCCACCAAAATGGTAAAGGGGATGGAAGGATACTCCTATGAAGAAAGGCTAAAAAGGTTAGGGCTCTTTAACCTGGAAAAGAGACGGCTGAGGGGAGATATGATAGAAGTCTATAAAATAATGAACGGAGTGGAACGGGTAAACGTAGATCGATTGTTTACCTTATCAGAATATAGAAAGACTAGGGGACATGCAATGAAGCTACAGGGTAAACCATTTAAGACTAATAAAAGAAAATATTTTTTTCACTCAACGTGTAATCAAACTCTGGAATTTGTTACCGGAGGATGTAGTAAAGGCTGTTAGTGTAGCTGGGTTTAAAAAAGTTTTGGACAAGTTCCTGGAGGAAAGGTCCATAAACCATTATTAAGAAGTGACCAAAGATATCAATGCTTGACCCAGTACAAGCATTGTGGAACCTGTGTCTCTTGGGGAAACTGCTAGGTACATATGACCTAGATTGGCCACTGTTGGAAACAGAATACTGGGCTTGATGGACCTTGGTCTGACCCAGTATGGCATATCTTATGTTCATCTAACAGGCTAGTGGCCCTTTGCCAGCTGTCAGACAGAGAGCCTCTAACATTCAAGAGCGTACGCCCGATAGATGGGATTGCGAACTCCAGAGTGGAAAGTCAGATTAATAAAAGGTGAATTGCTTTAGTTTCTGATCTGGGTGCACTGCGCCTTGCGTGCCGTTTTGGAAGGAAAAGTGTCATAGAAAATACTTGAATTTCTTTGGACTTTTTCTTCCTCTTTTACTGTTGAGCCTTTGCTTATTTAATTTTCTGCAACACTAGGATTTTGCTCTTTATTTTTGGCGGGGGTGTCTCGTTTGCTTCTCACGTCCTCCCTCCTCTCTTGCTATGCCCTTTTTTCTCCTTCCTTCCTTCCGCCTCTGTGGCCCACTTGGCGTTGTGCGATGGCACCAGCTGTAGATAGTAGCATCTTCTCCTTGCAGCAGCTGCACTACAGGGATTCCGCTTTTGTGCTCCTGACTAGATATGTTTGTGCCCAGGGCTCTGCTTGTTTGCCTGTCTCCTCCCTTCTCCCTGTCATTCCTCTGTTTGCAGTCATGTTCCTCTTTCTGCTGCAGCTTTCTCTGACTGTACTGGCAGTTACTGAAGGCAGAGTCCTCCCTTCGCACATGAATAAGGTGAGAGGAGGGAACCAGAGCCCTGTACATGTCTCTACAGTGCAGAAGTGCCAAAGAGGGCTTGTTCTTCAGAGACCGTATCAGTTTCTTGGGGAGGATTGCAGGAGTGCTGCGTGGACAGTGCATCTGTCCCCGGGAATGGTACCTCTTTATTTAATTATAGCAGCCTTGGATTCATGACTGTGTGATTCACAATGGATCTTATTATACAACTTTAGAGGCTGTCGAAATCTAATCTTGACGCATCAACCACAACTAGCAAATACATTGCTCTGTCTCATTATTCCCAGCTTCCGTGTGGCATGGAATATATTCGAAATAGGATTTTTCTGCCACCGTATGGATAAAATGGAGTAGTGCAATGTGATGTTGAAGGCTGTGTAATGATTTTCACCGTTTATACACCAAACGGGACCAAGTCACAAAACTGTGTGCTCTTTTCTGTGTTCTGTGAGTTCTCGGAGCCAACTGTATGTACATCTGTCTCAGGCAAGCATTCAAAACCTCCTAAAACAGATCTGTATGTAGGACGAAGAAGAACAATCGCCATCCGTTAAGGTCACTGGAATCCTTTTGAACCAGGTTGGCATGCTTCCACGCTCCCTCTACGAGCAAGGCAGGTGGCATCATGGATAGCTCTGTAATAGCTCAGAGAAACTGACAAAGATTTTCACGACTTCCTCTTGGGGCAATTTCTCCAATTTGCAATTTGCAACAGTCATGAACCTCATTGTATGGATGCAGTTTACCTCAGTATTTTTGTTGTTGTTGCTTTTTTTTAACACATTCTTCAGAAGGCCTAATTTTTACTCTTCCCCCCTTGTTCTCAGTTTCCAGTCTTTTGTTATTTATATACATTTAGTCAGATCCTCCAAATTGAATTTGACATGGTGAGCACACTTTTCAGTTTGCCTTGGAGATTTAAAAAGTGACCATGCAGGTGAAAAGTGGCTTCAATATACAGCCACAAAAAAAGCTGTGGCTGCCTAGGTCTAGATCACTGTGCAAGGTAAAAGGACTCCCTTGAGGACAGGAACTGCAAGATGAAGGCCTTAGATCTGCAGCATCAGGCTTGCATAGGGGCTTATGCAAACTCTTAAGAACATAAGAACATAAGATATGCCATACTGGGTCAGACCAAGGTCCATCAAGCCCAGTATTCTGTTTCCAACAGTTGCCAATCTAGGTCATATGTACCTAGCAGTTTCCCCAAGAGACACAGGTTCCACAATGCTTGTACTGGGTCAAGCATTGATATCTTCGGTCACTTCTTAATAATGGTTTATGGACCTTTCCTCCAGGAACTTGTCCAAACCTTTTTTAAACCCAGCTACACTAACAGCCTTTACTACATCCTCCGGTAACAAATTCCAGAGTTTGATTACACGTTGAGTGAAAAAATATTTCTTTTATTAGTCTTAAATAGTTTACCCTGTAGCTTCATTGCATGTCCCCTAGTCTTTCTATATTCTGATAACGTAAACAATCTATCTACGTTTACCCGTTCCACTCCATTCATTAATTTATAGACTTCTATCATATCTCCCCTCAGCCGTCTCTTTTCCAGGTTAAAGAGCCCTAACCTTTTTAGCCTTTCTTCATAGGAGTATCCTTCCATTCCCTTTACCATTTTGGTGGCTCTTCTCTGAACCTTTTCTAATAACACTATATCCTTTTTAACATATGGTGTTATTTCCCTCCCTCCCTCCCTCCCCAACACCCACCCACCCCTGGGATAATCGTAGCTTTATAGGTACTTACACATCTTAAAAGACAGGAGGTGCTCTCAGGTGAAGCCCATTACCCAAATCAGTCATACACTAAGGACCTGAGATTAATTAAGCTTCAGGTGAACAAGGTGAACAAGCTTCAGGTGAACTGTATTAGGTACAGTTTTACATAGTAGCATAGTAAATGACGGCAGATAAAGACCAGCATGGTCCATCTAGTCTGCCCAGCAAGACGGCAAGAGTAGGTGCACCTGTCGCTCTGTGCAGGCCACCCCTCCCCATGTCTTTGTTTAGGGGTAAACCCACAACTCCATGTAGGACACCCCTATTTGTTGAGACGTTATATGGTTCAGAAGTTAGATGGTACTGTTTATCTTGTTTTTATCCTATTGCTGTAAAGGGATCCACTGTGTTTGTCCCATGCCTTTTTGAATTCCGTCACCGTGTTTGCCCCCACCACTTCCATCGGGAGGGCATTCCAAGAATCCACCATCCTTTCAGTGAAAAAATATTTCCTGACATTGCCTTTCAATTTACCACCTTGCAGCTTCATGTTATGCCCTCTAGTTTTACAGCTTCCCCATCTTTGGAAGAGGTTTGTTTGTTCATCATTTCTCTAAGTATTTAAAGGTCTGAATCATATCTCCCCTGTCCCTCCTCTCCAAAGTGTACATATTTAGGTCTTCAAGTCTCTTCTCATAAGGCTTCTGACGCAGGCTCCAAATCATTTTGGTCGCTTTCCTCTGAACAGTTTCCAGTCTTTTTACATCTTTTGCAAGATACGGTCTCCAAAACTGAACACAGTATTCCAAGTGAGGCCTCACCAGTGACTTACACAGTGGCCTTTCTGCTGGTAATCCCTCTTTGTATGCAGCCCAACATCCTCCTAGCTTTTGCCACCGCCTTGTCGCACTGTTTTGCCACCTTGATATCATCAGAGATAATCACACCAAGGTCTTTCTCCTGAACCGTGCATACCAACCTCTCACCCCCTATCGCGTACATTTCCCTTGGATTTCTGCTTCCCAAGTGCATGACACTGCACTTTTTCACATTAAATCGTAATTGCCAAGCATTAGACCAGTTTTATTAGTATAAATATCCATAGCAACCCTTAGTAAGTAAAGAACTTAAAGATCTAAACACAAGCTTAAAACTAAGATGCAGACAGCAGTCCAGCAGTGAGATGGGGGCTTTCCAGTCTTTTGCATTGAGTGTCACATGTATGATTTTCTCCCAGTTGGTGAGAGGTCTTCCGTGTGCGCTAGGTGCAAGGAGCTTTTTGCTCTCAGGGAACGAGTCCGTTCTCTAGAGGCTAGAGTAGCAGACTTGGAAAACATAAGAAAGACAGAGAGGTACATAGACAAGACCTACAGGGATATAGTCCTGAAGTCCCACCTCCAGTCTGGCAGCATCCCTGTTGCCATGGAGGAGAGAGGTCACGTGACAGGAGAGCATCACCCTGGTGTGGCAGGAAGTGATCCTGTAACTAGGACCTGTCCTCCAGGTGATGTAAAACCCTCTCGCACCGAGGAAGTTTCTCCAGGGCCATGTGCCCATGAGGGAAGGGTTAGGACAGCCGTCATAGTTGGTGATTCGATCATTAGGCATGTAGATAGTTGGGTGGCTGGTGGACATGAGGATCACCTGGTAACATGCTTGCCTGGTGCGAAGGCGTCATTGTGGATACCATGTTAAAACCCTCGACCCAGTGTGCAGCGGCGGCCAAGAGAGCAAATAGAATGCTAGGTATGATAAGTAAAGGAATGGAAAATAAAGCAAAAGATATTATAATGCCTCTATATCATTCCATGGTGAGACTGCACCTTGAATATTGTGTGCAATTCTGAACATAAGATGTGCCATATTGGGTCAGACCAAGGTCCATCAAGCCCAGTATCCTGTTTCCAACAGTGGCCAATCAAGGTCATACGTACCTAGCAGTTTCCCCAAAAGACACAGGTTCCACAATGCTTGTACTGGGTCAAGCATTGATATCCTGTGTCCCTTCTTAATAATGGTTTATGGACCTTTCCTCCAGGAACTTGTCCAAACCTTTTTTAAACCTATCTATACTAACAGCCTTTACTACGTCCTCCGGTAACAAATTCCAGAGTTTGATTACACGTTGAGTGAAAAAAATGTTTTCTTTTATTAGTCTTAAATAGTTTACCCTGTAGCTTCATTGCATGTCCCCTAGTCTTTCTATATTCTGATAACGTAAACAATCGATCTACGTTTACCTGTTCCACTCCGTTCATTAATTTATAGACTTCTATCATATCTCCCCTCAGCCGTCTCTTTTCCAGATTAAAGAGCCCTAACCTTTTTAGCCTTTCTTCATAGGAGTATCCTTCCATCCCCTTTACCATTTTGGTGGTTCTTCTCTGAACCTTTTCTAATACTACTATATCCTTTTTAAGATACGGCAACCAGAATTGCACACAATATTCAAGGTGCGGTCTTACCATGGAACGATATAGAGGCATTATAATATCTTTTGTTTTATTTTCCATTCCTTTCCTTATCATACCTAGCATTCTATTTGCTCTCTTGGCCGCCGCTGCACACTGGGCCGAGGGTTTTAACATGCTATCCACAATGTTACCAGGCGATCCTCCATGTTACCAGGCGATCCACCATGTTACCAGACGATCCTCACGTCCACCATCAACCCAGCTATCTACATGCCTAATGATCGAATCAGCAACCATAACGGCTGTCCTAACCCTTCCCTCTTGACAGACTTCGATCTCCAGGAACAAGCAGGAATAAGTCCTCACATATGGGTACGTCGGTACCGACGGAGCCCGTGCGGGAAAGCTCCCCAGCTTCTTAGAATAGAAGCTTTTGGGACCTCCCACTGCACATGCGCACTGCCTTCCCGCCTTCCTGAACAGCTCTCCTCAGTTTCTCTTTTTCCGCGGAGCCAGCAGGTCGTGTTCCTGTCACCGCTGAAGAAATTGTTATTTTATTTGTTTCTTTAGACCGCGTACCTGCCTTCCCCATACCGATACCGGTATCGCCGGTCTTTTCTTTCTTTCTTTAAAAAATTATAATTCTTTTTTCTTATTTTTTAGCTTTTTGGTCACTTCAGAGAGGCCTCTCGGCCTACTCAATTTCTCCTCATGGAGAAGCCAGCCCCTGGATTTAAGAAGTGTACCAAATGTAATGCTGTTATTTCAGTCACAGACACCCATGACTGGTGTCTGAAATGTTTGGGGCCTGACCATTCCATACCGGACTGCCCATCTTGCTCCCACATGTCTAAACGTGGGCTGCAGAACCGGGCCAACAAATTCCATGTGCTGTTTGCTTCAGAGAATACAGCATCACAGTCATCCAGGTCTTCTTCTCCGGATGGATCTCAGGTAACCAAACCTTCTGTGGGCAAGTCCTCAAAGAGCAAATCTCCTTCAAAGCATCGAGAGGCTCTTAGCTTAGAACTTGAGGACCCTGCCCCAGCCAAACAACCCCGGCGGGAAGTCCAACTTCCAAAAACGCCAATTCAGGGGTCTCAGGTTGATATCGATGCTACGGCCTCGACAGATCACCTGTTAGCCTGCTCTGGGGTACCGGGTCACTCCGGTACCGACATCCAGGCAGCTATGGCGTCCATGGGCGATACTGTACAGTCCATGCAGCAGGCCGTCATGGCTTTCATTAAAGCTGCAACGCCATCGGTTCCGCTTTCAGCGGTTCCGGGCCCGATACCGGTATCGTCCGCCATGCCGGTATCGAGGCCGTCCACCTCTAAACGCAAGTCGGTACCGTATGGGCTTTCGCTCCATACCGGTTCCATACCCGATACGCCCGATATCGATACCGATCGGTACGCGTATCGTGCGTTAGAGGAAAGCACCGATTCCTCTGAGGATTTTCACTCCTCTGATGATTCTGCTGAGTTTTCACTCAACTTACCTGAGGAGCCCTCTTCTCCTAAAAGGAGAATGTCCCCTCCAGAGGATTTGTCCTTCCAGGACTTTGTTTTAGATATGGCTACAGCCCTTTCTATTACCACATCCTCTGAAAAGGAACCCAGATCCAAAAAACTGGATATTTTGGGATACTCAAAGGCCCCTAAGGAGGCAGTTACCCTGCCTATCCATGAAATCCTTCAAGAACAACTGATGGATTTCTGGGAAAATCCTTTGACTTTGTCTCCTTATTCCCGTAGGTTGGACACCATGTATAGGGTCCCTCCTTCTCCTGGTTTCCAAAAGACTCAATTGCCCCACCACTCTATTGTGGTGAAGTCTGCAATGAAGAAGATTAGGAGTACCAAAAGGCACTCTTCCACCCCTCCAGGACGGGAATGTAAGACTTTGGACTCTTTTGGTAGGAAAATTTTCCAGGCTAGTATGCTTATAGCCAGGATTAATTCCTACAGTCTCTATATGGGCATGTTCCTGGAGGAACTTGCCAAAAAGGTGCGGCATTTTGCCCCCTTTATCCCTGAGGATAAAAAGCAGGGATTCCTTTCCCTAGTGAAACAACTCTTAGAGGTTTCTAAGTTCTCTAATAGGGCAGCATATGATTCCTTTGAGGGAGCCAGTAGGGCTTCGGGCATTGCTATTGCAGCCCGACGTCTTGCTTGGCTCCAGGCCTCTGATCTGGAACCTTGGGTTCTAGATGGCTTACGGAATCTGCCCTGTACAGGTGAGAACTTATTTGGGGAAGAGTGGCAAATCAAAGCCACCCAGATGGATGCTGAAAATGCCACCTTGGAAAGACTTTCAAAGTCCACTTCAATTCCTACTAAGAAAAAGTCTTTTAAAAGGCCTTACTATAAGAAGGCCAGAGTTGCTTCAAATACTGGCCAGCAGTCTTCTCAACCTCGCTATACTGCTAAGCGTCAGCAATCCAAACAAGCACGAGCTAAGCCTGCAGCAGCTACTGTAGCTCAGCAGGCTCCAACCCCTCAGGGGTTTTGACTTGCTCCTAGGGAACTTGCCACTTCTGGTTCTAACACAACCAGAACCTCTCACCATACCCGGAAGGTTGGTTCACTTTGCTCCCAGATGGGAACAAATCACAACAGAACAATGGACCCTCTCTATCATTCGAGAGGGTTACAAACTTCATTTCTCCAGCCTTCCTCCCCATCATATGGTGAGACCATTCAATTCTCCCCCATCTCTCCTAACCCTGTTGGGTCAAGAGGTTTCCTCTCTTCTTGCCCAAGGGGCCATAGAAGAGGTTCCTCTTCCTCAACAAGGGTCCGGTTTCTACTCCCCTTATTTTCTCATTCCAAAGAAGACAGGGGGATTCAGACCAATCCTAGATCTGAGAGAATTGAACAAATTTCTCTTCAAGGAGAAATTCAAAATGCTGTCTCTCGGCATTCTCCTTCCTTACCTCCAGGGTCAGGACTGGCTTTGTTCTCTAGACCTACAGGATGCGTATACACATATACTCATCCATCCATCCCACAGAAAGTATCTTCGCTTTCTGTTTCAGGGAAAACATTTCCAATACAGAGTACTCCCCTTCGGTCTAGCCTCTGCTCCAAGAGTATTCACAAAATGCATGGCAGTCGTAGCCGCATTTCTAAGAGGCATGGGAATCTTTGTCTTCCCATATCTGGACGACTGGCTCATCCGAGCTCCAACTCAGTCACAGGCCCAGATTTCCCTGGACCACACAAGGAGCCTTTTGCAGTATCTGGGACTGGTAGTAAACCTTCCCAAGTCCCAACTCATCCCTACTCAATCTCTAGAATTCATAGGGGCCCAGTTGGACACCATCACTGCAAGGGCCTACCTTCCACAGGTTCGAGGCCAGCGCCTCCTGAGTTTGGCCTCCCAAGCTCAGTCCAGCACTCACTTGACAGCCAGGGAAATGCTACGCCTACTGGGTCATATGGCCTCCACAGTGCATGTGGTGCCCTATGCTCGTCTTCATATGAGAGCAGCTCAATGGACCCTGGCCACTCAGTGGACTCAGGCGTCAGGAGCGCTCTCAGACCAAATACAAACCTCCGATCGTCTGTTTTGGTCCCTCCACTGGTGGACTTCCACCAAAAATCTGTTGTTGGGGGCTCCATTTCAACCATTGCTACCCCAAGCAACCCTCACAACAGATGCCTCCCAAACAGGGTGGGGAGCCCATCTGCAAACTCTCTCCACTCAGGGCACTTGGTCTCTACAGGAGACCACCCTTCATATCAATCTTCTGGAACTGCGAGCAATTTACCTTGCCCTCAAGGTCTTCCACTCCCTCCTAGCCAACCTCACTGTCCTAGTTCAGACGGACAATCAGGTGGCCATGTTTTACATAAACAAACAAGGAGGGACGGGCTCTCTGTCGCTTTGCAACGAAGCTCTAAGACTATGGGCCTTCGCCAGAGAGCATCAGATTCACCTGCTAGCAGTGTATCTCCCAGGAGTTCAAAACTCTCGGGCAGACAGGCTCAGTCGAGTTCTGCTGCCACACGAATGGTCCCTACATTTGGACCAAATAAACCGAATCTTTCAGGAATGGGGGACCCCGGACATAGACCTCTTTGCAAGTCCGTGGAATGCCAAACTTCCCCGGTTCTGTTCCAGAACTCCGTGTCAGGGAGCTCAGGCTACGGACGCCTTTCTCCTGAATTGGAATCAGGCATTCCTATATGCCTTTCCACCCATTCCTTTGATTCCCAAGACTCTGTTCAAACTCCAGAGGGATCATGGAACTATGATCCTCATAGCTCCACGCTGGCCACGCCAAGTGTGGTTCCCTCTACTTCTACAGCTCTCCCAGGGATCCTACTTGGATCTGGGAGCTGCGCCAGACCTCCTGTCTCAGGAGGAGGGGACTTTGTGGCACCCAAACCCCAAATCCCTTCACCTCAGTGCTTGGTTACTGAAGGCTTAAGCCTTCAAGACTTTCATCTTTCCCAACCAGTGAAAGATATCCTTTCTGCCTCTAGGAAACCCTCTACCAGGCGTTCCTATGCTTTCAAATGGAAACGTTTTTCCATTTGGTGTGCTCAGCAGGGTCTTGACCCTCTGGCACTTCCTTTGAATTCTCTTCTTGATTATCTCCTGCATCTATCCAATGCAGGCCTCAAGACGAATTCGGTAAGAGTCCATTTAAGTGCTATTGCAGCATCCTTGAAACATATAAATGGACAACCTATCTCCTCTCATCCTCTTGTTGCAAGATTCATGAGAGGCCTGACTCTCACTAAACCTCCCATCAGACCACCCCCGGTCGCATGGGATTTGAATCTAGTGCTCGGTCAACTTATGAAGCCACCTTTTGAGCCAATGTTTTCCACCTCCTTGAAATTTCTTTCCTGGAAGGTCATCTTCCTCATTGCAGTCACTTCGGCTCGCCGCATCAGTGAGCTGCAGGCTTTAGTGGCTAATCCACCTTACACAAGATTTCATCATGATAAGGTGGTCCTTAGGACGAATCCCCACTTTATGCCTAAAGTGGTCTCGCCTTTTCATCTTAATCAAGAGGTATATCTACCTGTCTTTTTTCCAGCTCCTCATGCATCCAATGCAGAGAGGAACCTTCATACTCTGGATTGTAAAAGAGCTCTCGCTTTTTACCTTAATAGGACTCAGCCACATCGAAAGTCTTCTCAACTTTTTGTGGCCTTTGATCCTTCCCATTTGGGACTTCCAGTCTCCAAGCGTACACTTTCCAATTGGATTGCTCAGTGTATTTCTTTTGCTTACCAGAGCAAAAACATTTCTCTGGAAGGCCATGTCACTGCTCACAATGTGAGGGCCATGGCAACTTCTATGGCTCATCTGCACTCTGTTTCCATAGATCAGATCTGTCGAGCCGCTACCTGGGCCTCGGTTCATACCTTCACAGCCCATTACTGTTTGGACAAGGACTCCCGCCGGGATGCCTTGTTTGGCCAGGCTGTCCTCAAGCACCTGTTCCATTCCTAAACAACTCCTGCCCACCTTCCCAGAATGGATGCCTGAGATCCATACGAAGATGGCGAACCTTTACAGGGGATCCCATGCATCTAAGCTAGGGAGTCCCCATATGTGAGGACTTATTCCTGCTTGTTCCTGGAGATAGCACAGTTACTTACCTGTAACAGGTGATCTCTGGGAACAGCAGGAATTAGTCCTCACAACCCACCCACCTCCCCTAGGAGTTGTATCTTTTATCTATCTATCTTCCTGTCCTCTCTCTGTTGACTCAGCTATAAACTCGAAACTGAGGAGAGCTGTTCAGGAAGGCGGGAAGGCAGTGCGCATGTGCAGTGGGAGGTCCCAAAAGCTTCTATTCTAAGAAGCTGGGGAGCTTTCCCGCACGGGCTCCGTCGGTACCGACGTACCCATATGTGAGGACTAATTCCTGCTGTTCCCAGAGATCACCTGTTACAGGTAAGTAACTGTGCTTTATCAGGCATGGAAAATTAGCAGTTGGCCACAGAAAATGGCTTTTTCTTGGGAAGTGGGGAAGATGACTTGCAGTGCAACAGGGACAACCCCTCTACAAAGGAAAGCTGGATCCCAACCAATGCAGTCAGGATGCAAGGCAGCTGCTACTTAACATTTGCTGCCTGGCTACTGAGCAGAAACCTTTCATGTTTCAAATATAATAAACTGCTAAGCAAAAACAATCCTAACACAAAAAGAAAAGGCACAATGCAGAGAATGTGCACAGGTCCTTACTGCCCAGAAAATGACTGTTGCGCAGAGGTCTTTGGTGCGAAGATTATTTTGTGTGAATGCTAACGATCTGCTTAGATTATTGGATTTGAAACTTGAAACTTTGTGCAGGCAGCAGCTGCTTTGTATCTTGTGCCAGTATGAATAGTGGTTTGGGGTTTAGCTTTCCTCTGTAAAGGCATGTCCCTTGCATTGCGGGTCTTCCTTGCTGCTCCCTGAGGAGGAGTCATTTTCTGTGGTTAAGTGTTTTTACCTTATTCTCCCTGAGTACTCCTTTATCTCTGGACCTCCTAGTGTTCCAGCCATCTCCTGCACAGACATTTTGATTTGGATGTACTTGAAAAAAGCTTATTCCTTATCATCCTGCTAAGCCATCCCAAACAAGTGCGTTATATCCCCCTGCCAGCAGGTGGAGGCAGACCTTTGGTGATGTCATCTCTTGATACAGCCTCTGGTGAAGCTCTGAGAGAAGCCAGTATTGTCTGCCTCCAGCAGGTGGCAAGGTATGCGGACTGGTGCAACAGTGCAGATAGGCCTGACTCTCCCGGCCCACACTACAGTACAGTAGTACTTGAGATTGACTCTGGTAAGGCCCAGTGTTGCTCGGAGCGCAGGTTATGCCAAGTGTCCTGGAGTGGACGACCACCCAGTATGCATGCTGTTTCCTTCAGGTTATTAGTGCTTGGTGGGTCAGAAGAAGGGCTAGTCGGTAAGACAGGCCCAGGCCTCCCTCCCTTCTTTCCGTCCTTATCTGCATGCCATCTGTTTCTTTTCAGTATTTATTTTTTTGCCCCCCATTGGTTAAGTAGATAGTATTTGGATCTCTGCGGCTTTCAATAAAGCAGTTAAACTCTTCCCCCCCAAAAAACTTCAAGACTTTTATTCTGCAATTGGGCCTTCTAGACCTGCGTGGGCCTCCAGGGCTTTCCTACTCTGCTTTCCAATTGGTGCTGGAATTCCCTTTTCAGGACTCTGCCACAGCTGTGTGGCCCTGTGTAATCAGCAAACCCCATGGCTGCATAATTTTTCTCTGATTGTGCGACAGACCCTGGTGCACTCTTTTTTTTTTTTTTTTGGCATTTCAGGACTCCTTCTCGGGGGTCCCTGGGACTAATACTGTCTCTGTGGCACCTGCTGCTCCTTCTGCCTTTTTCCCACTAGGGAGCATCGTGGCTATTTTGGATGGTGGTCTAGCACTGGTGGAGGTGGAGCTTGGCCGAGACACCTTAGCCATAGGCCTTTTATCCCTTTGGGTACCTTCAGGGCCCTGGGACTGTCTTTTTCATCCTGCTTGCACTAAAAGTCCTGAAAGAGCTTGCATTCTCTATTCAGTTCTGGCCGGCTGCTTGGCTGCCTCCTTCATGGTGGCTCAAGTTCCAGGTTTCCCCTTCAGAGAGCTGGCACCTGTGAGTGCTCATGTCATGGGTAGCTGGGAGGATCATGGCCCTGCTTTGCTCTTGCATGCCTCTGTTCCTCTGGGAGCTCAACCTTATCCCCTTTGGCTTTTGTTGAAAGACACAAATAAACTTCCTGTCGTTGGAACGTAAATCTTTGGATGATAATTCCCTTAGGGTAAGATTAGGGTCGCCACAATACATCTTTTCATTAACATGCTTTGTTATGCCCTTGTAAGATCCTAAGATCCTGTCCTGGCGGTTTCCTCAGCCCCAAGGCAAGTGTAATCAGCCCTTCAGACCCCTGGGGTGGATGTTCTGTTCTTTGCTGGACTTAACGCATAGCCATCTCAGTGGAAGCAAGGTGCTATGCATGAGAAGTCTCAGTTTTGGAGGATAGAGGTCCTTAAGAAGGCCTTGACAGTCGCTGCCTTTGGCTTGTGGGCAGCACTGTGTGCGTCTGGAGGCTAACCCTCTGATGATGGATCCATCCTCCATTGGTAGCCTTTTAAAGGGAAACTTTTATTTGGGGAGGACCTGGAGAAGCTGGTCAAAGATCTGGGCGAGTCTAAGGGGGGTAGACTCCCAGAAGATAGACCAAGGCTAGGCCGCTCCCAAGCCCCAGTGCGCACACAGCCTAGAGAGGCGCGGAGATTTCGAACAGGAGTTGAATGCACGATTGACTTTTTATGGCAGTTGCAATGGTGGTTTATGCTCGGAGGTTTTCCTCCCAGTACATGGCAGCGGTGGTACTGGCCAGTTGGTAGCATTGGCACTACCCTTAGTCAACAGATGTCTGCTCCAAACTGTGGCGGAGCAGATTCCCTTAAGGGGTGCTTGTTCTTTGGAAAGAGAAGCTTGCCCAGCGAGACTCAGTCATACCTAGAAATGCTAAGGGCTCCTTTCATAAAGCTGTGTACACAGCCTAGAGATGTCCTCGGTCCTTTGGGGCCTTGGTTGCAGTATGGGAACTCCTTTTGGAGCTTTGGCATGCTCATATCGCCTTCATGACTCCATTGGGAACCTGCTGTTCTGGTGTAACTCAGACTATTGTGATGAAAAATGAAAATCCAGGACTCTTTTGAGTGAATCCTCACATAAAAAATTTAAGGCCACCCTTAAAACATCTCAGTTTTGAACTTTGTTTAAGAGATTTTAGGCTTCTCTGACACACCTTGGGATGTGTGGATGAGTAGCGTAGTGGTTCGAGCAATGGGCCTGATAACCAAGAGACCAGGGATTGATTCCCACTGGCAGTCCTTGTGGCCTTGAGCAAGTCATTTTACCCTCTATTGCCTTGAAAGAATGGCCTGGCAATCTACTTCCAGTCACATCTTGCCAAGAAAACCCAGGGGCCGCTAGGTTGCCAGCAGTCAGCATTGACTCATTGGCACACATAGTACTGTATTGTATTGAAACCGGTTAGGTTTGGTTTTTCCCCTTTTTCTCTTTTGTGTTTTATGTGACATTGTATTATCCTTCTTGTCTTGCCCTTGTTGGCCTTGTTTGTATTGTTCTTGTTACTTGTAAACCACCCTCGATCTCTGGAAGGGGTAGTATATAAAAGCACACAAATAAAATAAAATAAAATATTGTTTCCCCCTCATTTGCATGGTAAACCGCTTACATATAATTACATATACACTCACCATGTATATAACTGTAGATACTCTATATTGTATAATTGTTGTTAATTACCCTGTTATCCAAGTTCCAATCCCTGTTCAAATGTAAATGCATTTCAGTAACCCTGAAATATATATATTCTGTTTTGATGTACACTGCACTGATGATAATAGCGCGGTATAAAATAAATGTTAAATAAATAAATAAAATAAATAATTATTTTTATTTGCGTTATATCAGGTAAATAAATTATAAAATGTTCTCTCTGAGGCTTAGCCAAGGTCAAAGATGTGGTAACTCTTTCCACAAGTCTGCTGCCTTCTATCTCTCAAGTCTCTGGATCAGGCTGGCTTGGAAATTGTAATGCATAATGTTTTATTTACAGCAGTGCTTATAAGGGACTCCTGGTAGAGTCTCCCTTCAGCTCAAAGATTCTCTTCAGGGCCTCCTGCAATTGCAGGCTACTTTTCCCATGCCCTCCTCTGCAGGGCCAGGAGCATTCTCCTTGATATATAGGTACCCAGCAAGGGAGGCTCCTCTTGGCATATCTTGGACCTAGAGCCAATTGCTTTTGTTCTGTGAGTCTCTCATTTTTGTATGAGGTCCTTCAGGTCTGTCATCATATCATCAAGTACATAAGATATGCCATACTGGATCAGACCAAGGTCCATCAAGCCCACTATCCTGTTTCCAACAGTGCCCATACAGGTCACAAGTATCTAGCAGGTTCCGAAAAAGACACACAGGTTCCACAATGCTTGTCCCATGGCAAGCAGTGCATTTCCCGTTTTTACTACATCCTCCGTTAACAAATTCCAAAGTTTGATTACACATTGAGTGAAAACATATTTTCTCTTATTAGTCTTAAATGGGTTACATTGTAGCTTCATTGCATGTCTCTTCATTTTTCTACTTTGTAATGGTGTAAGCAACCAATCTATGTTTACCTTTTCCACCCCATTCATTCATTTATAGACCAATATCATATCTCCCCTCAGCCATCTCTTTTCCAAATTGAAGAGCCCTAACCTTTTAAGCCTTTCCTCATGAGGGATATCCTTCCATCTGCTCTTTTCTGTACCTCTTCTAATGCTGCTATATCCTTTTTAAGATACAGTGACCAAAATTGCATGCAATATTCAAGGTGCGGTTGCACCATGGAACAATTCCTTTCCTTATGATACATAGCATTCTATTTGCTCTCTTGGCCGCCGCTGCACACTGGGAGGAGGGTTTCAAGGAGTTATCCATAATGACGCCTAAATCTTTTTCCTGGGTGGTGGTTCCCAATGTGGAACCTTGCATCGTGTAACCATAGTTTGGATTGTTCTTTCCTAGGTGCGTAACTTTGCACTTGTCCACATTAAATTTCATCTGCCATTTTGATGCCCAGTCTTCCAATTTATCAAGGTCCTCTTGCAATCTTTCACAATCCTCTTGGGTTTTAACAACTTTAAATAATTGGGTGTCATTTGCAAATTTGATTACCTCACTCGTTATTCCCATTTCCAGGTCATTTATGAATATGTTAAAAAGCAGCGGACTCAGCACAGATCCCTGGGGTACTCCACTATTCACCTTTCTCCACTGGGAAAATTGATTATTTAGCCCTACCCTCTGCTTTCTATCTTTTAACTAGTTCCTGATCCACAATAGTACACTGCCTCCTATCCTATGACTTTTTAGTTTTGCCAAAAGTCTCTGATGAGGGACCTTGTCAAAGGCTTTCTGAAAGTCCAGATACACTGTATTGATGGGCTCACCTTTGTCTACCTGTTTATTTGTACTTTCAAAAAATATAACAGATTAGTAAGATAAGACCTTCCTTGGCTAAACCCATTTTGGCTTTGTACCATTAAAGCAAGATTATCTACATGTTCAGTAATTTTGTTCCTTATAAATAGAGTAGAGGAGTAGCCTAATGGTTAGTGCAGTGGCTTGGGAACCGCGAGACAATTCCCACTGGCACTCTTTGCGCCTTGGGCAAGTCACTTAACTCTCCATTGCCTCAGAAGAAAAGGCCTGGCAATCTACTTCCGGTCATACCTTGCCAAGAAAGCATAGGGGCTTCTGGGAGTCAGCATTGACTTGACAGCACTTTAAAAAAATGATTTCTACCATTTTTCCCAGTACTGACATCAGGCTCTCCGGTGTGTAGTTTCCTGGATCACCCCTTGAGCCCTTTTTAAAAATTGGCATTATATTGGCTATTCGTTATTCTTCAGGTATAACAGAAATGCACAGCAGGAGAGCCTCTTTCGATTGAAAGTAAGCTCTGCAACAAGGGGGCATAGGATGAAGGCGAAAGGGGATAGACTCGACTGTAGCATTCTTGGGCAAGATGGTGACGGTAACGGACGCACGCCAGTGAAGCTCCGAGTTTTGTCCGTTACTTGTAGTTTTCCTTACCATTTTTCTTGGTTTTGTGGAACCGTTCGATGCCGCATAAGGGCAGGAAACGGAAAGCAAAGTTGGCGATGACAGAGGACTCGGGAGCGGAGAAACCGGCGGTTTGCGGTCCCATGGATTCTTTTCTGGAGACCGCGGAGAGAAGTGCCGTAACTTCGGAGCCCTCGCTAGGCGTCCAAGGGGCGGAAGGAAGGTCCCGGGACACTGTGTGATTTGAGGCATCTTTGAGCCCGGAGTGCCGCTTACCGCCAACGCAGCCAGATGGTGTGATCATGCAGGAGGATCTGGTAGGAGCGGAAGGAGGGGTGATTGGCTCTACAGAGAAACCTCAGCTGCAGTCTGCCGGTTTGGGAGGTACCCCAGCCGGGCAGATATCTCCGGCTATGACTGTTGGTGTTGAGGGGGTTGTGGAGGATAAAGCCTTTCTGCTTCTGCATTCTTCTGTGGAATCTTCATCGAGAGAGCAGCCTTTTTCCTCGCAAGTGGTTGGTGTTCAAGGACTTTCTCTGGAAAAGCCCAAGGTTGTTACCTTTGAGTCTCTGTGGGATGCCTTTTCAACTATGCACCTGAACATAACATCTCAGCTCCAGTCTATTTCCCAACAGTTTCAGCTATTTGGGCAACAATTGCAAGTTTTTGAATCTCTTCATACTGAGATAAATGCCAAAGTGGCCTCCTTGGAGGGGTCCTTAGGGCAGGTAAAAGATGTTTCCCAGTCTTTGGTAAAAGATTTATCGACTGTGCATAGGAGGTTGGAGTTTCTTGAGAGTAATGCTAAAAGACGTAACCTTCGAGTTTTGAACTTTCCTAAAGTTCCGTCGGTTTCACCTTTGGAACTTTTTAAACAGTTTCTTTTGACTGTTTTGAAGGTTTCAGCAGAAGTTATTCCTCCAATTTCTAAAGCCTTCTATCTGCCTACTTCGAAGATTGGCGCAAAGGGTGAAGGAGAAAACCTGTTAATGTCTTCGGACAGTTTAGATCTTTCTACCTTTTTGGAACGGTCCCCTTCTGCTGTAGGGATGACCGCTACGCTTTTGGTGACCTTTGGCCTTGAAGTGGATAGAGACTGGCTCCTGAAGCTTTTTTTAGGTCTTCCAGTAGAATGTTCTTGGAATCACAGATTAGAATGTTTCCCGATGTCTCGAGAGCAACCCAGAAAAGGAGGAAGCAGTTTCTTATGTACCGTTTGGGGGTTATTCAGTTGGGTTTTTCCTACGATTTCCCTGTAAATGTCTTGTAAAATTATCTGGGAACAGGTATATTTTCTTTGAGCCATCCCAATTAGCCTCTTTTATAAATTCAAAACAGGTAAATTTACCGGCTATTCCTCCCTCTCTCCCTCCAGTTGGGCCCCCTGATTAGATGGTCCATCAGCGGTCAGAGTGTTTTTGCACTTTTCTTTGCGTCTGTTTTACCCTGTTTGTATTTGCTAGTAAATAATTTTCTTTTGTTTTGTGACCCATCTTGCCCGCTTTGTGGTGGACTTGTGGACCCAAGGGTCCTTTTCTGTACAAGTTGTTTCGCTTGTTGTATTTTGAAAATTGCATAAATAAAAAGTTAAAAAAAAAAAAAAAAAAGAAAAGGGAATAGACTCAGGAGTAATATGCGGAAATATTTTTTTACGGAAAAAGTGGTAGATACATGGAGGTAGTAGAGACGAGGACAATGTCTGAATTCAAGAAAGCATGGGACAAAAAAAGGGACTATAGTAGTTAATATGGAATGGCAGACGAGATATACCATATGATCTTTTTCGGCTGACATGTTTCTATGAATTTGTTTCTGGAGGATGTAAAAAAAGCGGTTAGTATAGCTGGCTTTAAAAGGTATTTGGGCAAGCTCCTGGAGGAAAAGTCCATAAACCATTATTAAAGTGGACTGGGGAAATGTACTGCTTACCCCTAGGATAAGCAGCATGGAATCTGTCTACCTTTTGGGAACCTGACAGTACTTGTGACCTGGATTGGCTGCTTTTGGAAACAAGATACTGTGTTTGATGGACCTTTGGTTTGACCCAGTCTGGGATATCTTATGTTGTTGTTAAAGCATTTCCCACAAACCCCATTGTACATCTGGCTGATAGTATGGAGGAGTGGAGGAGTGGCCTAGTGGTTGGGGCAAGGTACTTCAGGCCAGAAGGTCAGGGGTTCAAATCCCACTAGAGGACAGCAACCTTGGGCCGGAAGGACTGGGGTTTCTAGTCCCACAGGTGCTCCTTGTGGTCTTGGGCAAGCCACTTAACCCTCCATAGCCCATGTTCCCTGTAAAATAGTTATCTCCAAGTTATAATGCCCTGTTCAATGTAATTTCAGTTTGTTCAATGTAAACCGCACTGATGCAGAATAGCGCGGTATATAATAAAATAAAATAAATAAATAAATAGTATGCCCACTGACCTATAAACACGTTTCTTCAACTCCGTCATGATCTTGGTCTTATGCCCACACTCCCCACAGGCCACCTGCATTCAGACACTCTCCAAATGGCTAAAGCAGCTTCAAATAAAAAGATATAGGCACTAACCTACTGGTTGGTTTCGTGTTGATCAGTTTTTGCCCCAGTGCATTGCATTTCTAGTCCTCTAGCAGACGCCCACAAAATATTTGTGGTGTCCCCAACATGTAGTCATCTGCCACAAGCTGGACCAGGCGCTTTGTCTTCATTACTGTACATGTTCTCTCTCTTTCTCTCCATCGCCTCTTTCCCCCCTTCCTTTCCTTCCCCATGCATAGCACTCCTCCCCTACAACTTGCCTTTTTTTTGAGGCCATCCTGCCTCTGCTCCTAGTATTTACAGTAGTGCTGCATCACACATGTACACAAGACAGCAAACTAATGGAAAACAAGCAGTGGCAGCTGATGTGAGATATAACTTAGTCGGAAAATAATAGGAGCTACACCTGCTCTCTATGAATCCATTTCCTTTTCTGTACACAAAAGCCGGATACATTAATGGTAGCTTATCCCGGTCTGTTCCAATGCTGGTGTCAGAGAGAGCAGCACATCATTTTTGGGTTGAACTCCTCCCTCTCCATACCAACCACTCTCTCATCTCTAAGAGGGGAGGAGTGGCCTAGTGGTTGGGGCAAGGTACTTCAGGCCGGAAGGTCGGGGGTTCAAATCCCACTAGAGGACAGCAACCTTGGGCCGGAAGGACTGGGGTTTCTAGTCCCACAGGTGCTCCTTGTGGTCTTGGGCAAGCCACTTAACCCTCCATAGCCCATGTTCCCTGTAAAATAGTTATCTCCAAGTTATAATGCCCTGTTCAATGTAATTTCAGTTTGTTCAATGTAAACCGCACTGATGCAGAATAGCGCGGTATATAAGAGAATGTAAATAAATAAATAAAATAAATAAGAGCCAAACCTCAAGTCAGGCCAGAATACTGTTTTCCAATCTTTGCAGCTGTTTCAAAGCATTACTGGTCTTTATCTGCCGTCATTTACTATGTTACTATGTTAAAACTAGAAAGACCCTAAACCACTGGACTAGTTTTAACATAGTAACATAGTAAATGATGGCAGATAAAGACCAGTATGGTCCATCTAGTCTGCCCAGTACGATGGCAAGAGTAGGTGCACCTGCCGCTCTGTGCAGGCCACCCCTCCCCATGTCCCTGTTTAGGGGTGAACCCACCACTCCATGCAGGACACCCCTATTTGTTGAGAAATTAGATGGTTCAGTTTACTTTGATTTTATCCTGTTGCTGTAAAAGGATCCACTGTGTCTGTCCCATGCCAGTTTGAATTCCGTCACCATGTCTGCCCCCACCACTTCCATCGGGAGGGCATTCCAAGCATCCACCACCCTTTCTGTGAAAAAGTATTTCCTGACATTGCCTTTCAATTTACCACCTTGCAGCTTCCTGTTATGCCCTCTAGTTTTACAGCTTCCCCGTCTTTGGAAGAGGTTTGTTTGTTCATTATTTCTTTTTAAGTATTTAAAGGTCTGAATCATATCTCCCCTATCCCTCCTCTCCTCCAGAGTGTAGATATTTAGGTCTTCAAGTCTCTTCTCATAAGGCTTCTGACGCAGGCTCCAAATCATTTTGGTCACCTTCCTCTGAACAGTTTCCAGTCTTTTTACATCCTTTGCAAGATACGGTCTCCAAAACTGAACACAATATTCCAAGTGAGGCCTCACCAGTGACTTGTACAGTGGCATAAGTGTCTCTTCCTTTCTGCTGTTAATTCCTCTTCCTATGGAGCCCAACATCCTCCTGGCTTTTGCCACCGCCTTGTCGCACTGTTTTGCCACCTTGAGATCTTCAGAAATAATCACACCAAGGTCTTTTTCCTGATCCATGCACACCAACCTCTCGCCCCCTATCGCATACATTTCCCTTGGATTTCTGCTACCCAAGTGCATGACTCTGCACTTCTTTGCATTAAATCGTAATTATCTGCAGCATGGGACCAAACCCTGTCTACATGTACCCCTGCCTCAGGAATGTCTGCAGTGTGCATGGGACAGGGGCTTGGGCTTTCGTTTTCTTTTTTGGGTTCCTGGGAGAGGATGCTTGGGGTGGAGAAGACTGGAGGAATCCTATTCTAATGCCCCTCCCTCAAGCACACTAGCTATCCTACTTCTGGGGGGGTTAGGAGGTGTGTGCAACTCATTGAGTAGGCAAGGAAAGAAATGGCATGATTAATCACCTGCCCTGCTGAGAGCCACACCTGGGCTGCTTTAGTGCTATGGTTTTGTGTGTAAGTGTTGAGGTGGAGGATTTTTTTTGTTCTAATTTTGCAGAAGCTGGTGCAGGTTGTGAACTCTGGACCTAAGAGGAATCAAGTGGAAACTTAACACTAGAGTCCAGCAAGCAGAAAAGCTGTCTCTGATCTGAGTCACTGCTGCACAGGCCCATACCTAGCCCTGTGTGAGCGGTGCGGCCGCACAGGGCTTAAGGGGCACATTTTAGCTGTCTTCCATTGCCTGCCGCCGACACTTTTTCTTCTCTCAGTGGTGGCAGGCAATGGCAGGACAGCTAAAATGGGCCCCTTAAGCCTTCTGCAGGGAGGGACAGATCTGCTTAGCATGCCGGCGACTTGCACATCGGGCACACCTCTTCTCTCCTGCTGCAGGGGGGGGAGGGGGGCATGTGCCCGATGTGCAAGTCGCACAGGACGCGATCTTCACTCGGTATGGCCCTGCTGCTGCAGGTCCCACACTGCCTCCCATTGGTTCCCTCATGTACTGAGGAAGCAGAACTGCTGTGAGGGCAGGACCATGTGCAGGAAACACTCCTGAATATGCCTAGGGCCGGCGCTCCTTGGATTCTGGAGAAGTGAGAACTCGGCTCTCCCACAGGCAGCCTCATAGTACAAAGATGGGGTTTTCCAGTGCACCGCTTGCTGGCCACTCAAGAGATTGCCAATGGGAGGTGCTGTGTCAGCTATGGGAAGGTTCTGTGGATGGGTGCGTGTGGATGCCCTACTTCAAGAGTGGCTTTGGGAAGAGATGATCTATGTCTGCACTCCCCCCTCCCCGGCCTTTGGTGAGTTGCCCTTTGCACAGGTGTGGGCCTAATGTGCCTAAAGGCCTCAGATTGCCTGCATAGACTGTTTTACAAGGATTCTTGATCCAGGGGTGTAGTCTCTCTTTTGAGACCTCAAGAGACAGTCCTACAAAAAAGAACGGTGAGGGCTCCTGGTAATGCTGTTCCTGGTGTCTGCTTGTGGGTGTAGGCCAGTGGTTCCCAAACTTGGGGTTGGCTCCCCAAATGGAATCACATCATTATAGCCATTTCCCCTATGCCAAGTTACCAGTCAGGCCCTTGCCCTTTCCTGAGTAAACTTCCTGTTAGGCTGGAAACCCATGCCGAGTACTGGGGTCTGTAAGCACACACTGCCCACCGACACAAGAGACCCTGTGCTGTGCTACTGTTGCCGCTGCCTTCCTGCTTTAGATGAGTGGACGGAGGGGAAGGAAGCTGGAGATCTGCCAGCTTGATTTCATCATCATCTGGGGTCAGCTGAATTTTCAGTTGTTAAAGTGGGGTCATATGGGCTAAAAGTTTGAAAAGCAGTGGTGTGGGCTTCCATTAAGGGCTACTCTGGAGTGGGAGTAATTGTCCCGCTTATGGCTCGGTGGGCCTCTGTCCTTAGAATTTATAGTTTATTAAAATTTGATATATCGCTCTTGGAGCCAGAAGAGCAATTTACAGTAATAAAAAATACAGGGTAATAGAAAGGAACTCCATTAATTACAGTAAAGGAAATAAAACATGCACTCCACGCAGAGAAACAAGCACTTATATTTATTTATTTATTTATTTAACAATTCTTATACACCGCGCTATTTGTTATCAGTGCGGTTTACATTCAACAAGAGCTCAGTGCAGTCAAGACTGTTTGAGTTTACATTATAACAGGGTTAGAACTTGGACAATACAGGGTAACTATTTATATATCTTGTGATGGGGTCTGTAAGATAGACCTCCCTTGAGCCCTATTAGGCGGCTGCCTAGGGCTTTGAAGTTCACGCTGCCTTTCTACCAAAAAGAGTCTTGTAGTCCAATGGTAAGGCAAAAGAATGTCAGGGCTTTATTCCCCTTCCCAAACGGATATTCTTTGGATACAACACAAACAAAACAGCAGAAAAACAAAAAGAAACTGCTACAAAAAAAAATATCTTCTTTTCCTTTGACACTAGCACCTGGCTGCTTTCCACAGGCTTAACATAAAGATATGACATCATCTGAAAAACATATTGTGCAATCTATAGGGACCGGGTCAGGAGTACAGCTGTTATTCTCACACTGCATTAATTCGGATTCACTCCCAATAGCATAAGGGTCACACTCTTTACATGTGCTGGCTTCCAGAAAACCCTCCTGTGGTGCATGGATTACTTTTCCCAAAAAGTGCTCTTCAAACCTAGGGCTCTGAATGCCTGGTATGGTGATAGCTTCTTTCTGGCTTTCCTTTCTCTTCCAACCTGGTGGAATCACTGGATATCTTTCCACATCAAAGTCACTTCCAGTGCCACGCCCTTGCCCTTTAAAACACACAGAGCTTTTAGCCTTTTCCTCAGAAAAGCAAGGTTCCCACCTTTTAACTGTGTTTCTGGTTCTTGTTTCTGGGCTCCTGACAGCTCTCTCCCGGACTCTACAACCACCATCAAACCTAGCAGGCTCCTGGCCACGTCCCTGACTGCTTCCTGCTCTGGGGTCAGGCCTACTGTTTCCTTCTCCCGGCAAACTTCCTTCAGCATGACACGTGCTCACTGGTTGGTTGCTCAGTCCTCCTGAGTCGCTGCCCCTGTTGGCCTTTCCTGGTTCTAGACAGCAACTTATATGCTTCCCTTCTCTGCACGCTACGTGGGTCTTTGTGAACAGGTGTTCCTGATGAGGCTTTCTGTTTCTAACTACGTCAGGACTATCACCAGGAAAATTCATTCTAATGCCTTTTGGCTTCTCCTGTGCTGAATGTATTTGCTGCTCAGCTGTTCCTACGTGTACTGAGTTTATTTGCTGCTCAGCTAAATCTGAGGTAAGTTCCTCATTTTCTCTTACCTCCATGTGCTCTATACTGGCTACTGTGTCACAATATATATATACACACAATGACAACTGAAGAGGAAAAAAGTACACAGAATAATGAGCTTATGTTAGACTCCCTTAAGAACATAAGATATGCCATACTGGGTCAGACCAAGGTCCATCAAGCCCAGTATCTTGTTTTCAACAGTGGCCAATCTAGGTCATACGTACCTAGCAGTATCCCCAAGAGACACAGGTTCCACAATGCTTGTACTGGGTCAAGCATTGATATCCTTACACCGCTTTGACCCGGTGAAAAGCGGTATATAAATACAGCTAAATAAATAAATAAATAAATCCTGGGTCCCTTCTTAATAATGGTTTATGGACCTTTCCTCCAGGAACTTGTCCAAACCTTTTTTAAGCCCAGCTACACTAACAGCCTTTACTACATCCTCCGGTAACAAATTCCAGAGTTTGATTACACGTTGAGTGAAAAAATATTTTCTCTTATTTGTCTTAAATAGTTTACCCTGTAGCTTCATTGCATGTCCCCTAGTCTTTCTATATTCTGATAAGGTAAACAATCGATCTATGTTTACCCGTTCCACTCCATTCATTAATTTATAGACTTCTATCATATCTCCCCTCAGCCGTCTCTTTTCCAGGTTGAAGAGCCCTAACCTTTGTAGCCTCTCTTCATAGGAGTAGCCTTCCATCCCCTTTACCAATTTGGTGGCTCTTCTCTGTACCCTTTCTAATAACTTTATATCCTTTTTAAGATACGGCGACCAGAATTGCACACAATATTCAAGGTGCGGTCGTACCATGGAACGATACAGAGGCATTATAATATCCTTTGTTTTATTTTCCATTCCTTTCCTTATGATACCTTGCATTCTATTTGCTTTCTTGGCCGCCGCTGCACACTGGATGGAGGGTTTTAACATGTTATCCACGATGACTCCTAAATCTTTTTCTTGGGTGGTGGTTCCCAATGTGGAACCTTGCATTGTGTAACCATAGTGTGGGTTGTTCTTTCCTAGGTGCATAACTTTGCACTTGTCCACATTAAATTTCATCTGCCATTTGGATGCCCAGTCTTCCAATTTATCCAGCTCCTCCTGCAGTTTTCCACAATCCTCTTGGGTTTTAACAACTTTAAACAGTTTTGTGTCGTCTGCAAATTTGATAACCTCACTAGTTATTCCCTTTTCCAGGTCATTTATGAATATGTCAAAAGGTAGCGGACCCAGTACAGATCCCTGGGGTACTCCACTATTTACCTTTTTCCATTGGGAAAATTGGCCATTTAGCCCTATTCTCTGCTTTCTGTCTTTTAACTAGTTCCAGATCCACAATGCCTCCTATCCCATGACTTTTTAGTTTTGCCAAAAGTCTCTGATGAGGGACCTTGTCAAAGGCTTTCTGAAAGTCCAGATATACTATATCAACCGACTCACTTTTGTCTACCTGTTTATTCACACCTTCAAAAAAGCATATCAGATTAGTAAGACAAGATCTTCCTTGTCTAAAGCCATGTTGGCTGTCTCCCATTAGGCCATGACTATCTACATGCTGTGTAATTTTGTCCTTTATGATAGTTTCTACCATTTTCCCCGGTACTGACGTGAGGCTCACCGGTCTGTAGTTTCCCGGATCACCCCTGGAACCCTTTTTAAAAATTGGCGTTACATTGGCGATCCTCCAATCTTCAGGTATTACAGATGATTTTAATGAAAGTTCACAGATTACTAATAGCAGGTCTGCAATCTCATATTTCAGTTCTTTCAACACTCTTGGATGTATACCATCCGGTCCAGGTGATCTGCTACTATTCAGTTTATCAAATAGTTGTAATACATCTTCCCGGTGTAGCGATATTTCTCTCAGTTCCTCTGCAGTATCACCTTTAAATACCACTTCAGTCTTGGGTAACATCCCTACATCTTCCTCAGTAAAGACCGAAGGAAAGAATTCATTCAGTCTCTCCGCTATCGCCTTGTCTCCTCTTATTGACCTTTTTACCCCTCTATCATCTAACGGTCCAATTGACTCTCTCACAGGCCTTTTGCTATGAATGTACTTGAAAAAGTCTTTATTTCGTGTTTTTGCTTCCGTAGCAAGTTCCTTCTCAAATTCTCGCTTTGCCTGCCTTATCAATGCTTTGCATTTAACTTGCCAGTGCTTGTGCTGTTTCCAGTTTTCGTTGTTTGGCTCTTTTTTCCATTTCCTGAAAGATGCTTTTTTGGCAGCAACAGTCTCTCTGACCTCACCTTTAAGTCATGCTGGCAGTTTTTTGGACTTTCTTCCACTTTTCTTAATGCGTGGAATGTTTGACCTGGCCCTGTAGCAGGATCGCCTCCTTTGCAGTGCACCTTCCAGATGTGAAGCAGTTCTCTCTAGCTGTGTGTCCTGTTGTCCCAGTGGCTTTTTCTGAGATTGAGGGCACTGAAAGGACCCTTTCTTGGGCCCATGTAAACGGCCTACCTATGGGCTTGGTGGCTTCCTGAGGACTAGGGTCTGCCAGGCGAGCCGTGTCCACTACTTATCCTGGGACAAACTTTGTGGAAGCTGTGGACTTTGGGTACCTGGACTGGCCACTGTTTGAAGCAGGATGCTGGGTTTGCTGGACCTTGGTCTGACCCAGTATGGCAGTTCTTATGTTCTTGCAGAGATCATTCTGGTCCTTCAACAGATTTTTTCACTTTGAGATCGGCGTCATCCTTTTTCTAGAGTGTACTGCTCTGCTTTTCTCATCTTGATCAGACTATGGTTCTGTCTTTCTTTTTAGAGCAGGATCTTCAAAAAGCTACTGAAAAGCAGGGTGCATGGGGAAAAGAAGAAGCGCTCTGGATCATGTTGGAAAGAGGAGATGGCACTGTCATCCATACTGCTGTAATCTACAGACCTCCGACTCAAATTGAAGAGATAGATAACGAATTGATTATAGATATTGCCAAGATAGCAACAAAGGGGGAAGCAATCATATTGGGTGATTTTAATCTACCCGATGTAGATTGGATTACTCCTTTTGCAAATTTGGAAAGAAGCAAAAAAATTGTGGATGCTTTCCAAGATGCGTTACTTAGACAAATGGTGATGGAACCAACCAGGGAAAGCTCAACGCTGGATTTAGTGCTCACCAACGGTGATAGCATGTTGAATGTCTGGGTGGGTGCCCCCTGTGAGCAACAGTGATCATCACATGGTGTGGTTTGAGATAAAAGCCAAGGTGCAGTCCAATCATAGCAAGCTCAAAGTCCTAAACTTCAAAAACACTGACTTCAGTAAAATGGCCAAGTACCTAAAGGAGGAGTTGGCAGGGTGGAAGGGGATAAGGGAAGTGGAATTGCAGTGGGCTAAACTAAAGGTGGCAATAAAAGGGGCAACAGATAAATATGTAAGAAAAGGAAATAAAAACAAGAGGAGAAGGAAACCTATTTGGTTTTCCAAAGAAGTGGCTGCTCAAATAAAGGCAAAAAACACAGCTTTCGCAAAATTCAAAAGATCGCAGAGGAACACAGAAAGGAATACAGGATCAAACTAAAAGAGACAAAAAGAGAAATAGGGAAAGCAAAATCAAAAGCAGAGGAAAATATGGCTAAAGATGTGAAGTGTGGTGACAAAACCTTCTTCAGGTATATTTGGGAAAGGAAGAAGATCAGAGGTGGAATTGCAGGACTCAGAAGTGCTGGAAACGGACTCGTGGAAAATGACATTGATAAAGTGAAATTACTAAACAAATACTTCTGCTCTGTTTTTACTAAAGAAAATCCTGGAGAAGGACCACCTGGGACTCCCAAATATAAAAATGGGAATGAGGTAGATACCACACCATTCAGAGAGGATGAGGTTTTAGAACAACTTGCAAAACTGAAAGTGGACAAGGCCATGGGACCGGATGGGATACATCCCAGGATACTGAAAGAGCTCAGAGAGGTTCTTGCAGGGCCGTTAAAGGATGTTTTCAACAGATCCTTGGAAACAGGAGAGGTTCCTCAGGACTGGAGAATGGCTGATGTTGTAGCTCTACACAAAAGTGGTGACAGGGAAGAAGTGTCAAACTACAGGCCTGTGAGCCTTACCTCGGTGGCGGGAAAAGTAATGGAGACGCTCCTGAAAGAGCGAATAGTGAACTTTCTGAAAACCAGTGGGTTACAGGATCCAAGGCAACATGGTTTTATCGAGGGACGATCTTGCCAGACAAATCTCATTGAGTTCTTTGACTGGGTGACCAGAGAACTGGATCAAGGACACGAGATGGATGTCATCTACCTGGATTTCAGCAAAGCCTTTGATACTGTCCCTCATAGGAGGCTTATCAATAAACTCAGTAGTTTGGGGATGGGTCCCAATGTGGTAAACTGGATCAGAAATTGGTTGACTGACAGACGACAGAAGGTGATGATAAATGGAGCTCACTCGGATGAAAGGAAGGTGATTAGCGGGGTGCCTCAGGGTTCGGTCCTAGGCCTGGCATTGTTCAATGTGTTTGTGAGTGATATTGCTGAAGGACTGAATGGAAAAGTCTGTCTTTTTGCAGATGACATGAAACTTTGCAACAGAGTGGACTCCCCCGAGAGAGTGCTTAACATGAGGAGGGATCTGCAAAAGCTGTAGGAATGGTCTGATGCTTGGCAATTAAGATTTAATGCGAAGAAGTGCAGTGTCATTCACTTGGGTAGCAGACATCCAAGGGAAATGTACACGATAGGGGGCGAGAGGTTGGTATGCATGGTTCAGGAGAAAGACCTTGATGTGATTATCTCTGATGATCTCAAGTTGGCAAAACAGTGTGACAAGGCAAAAGCCAGGAGGATGTTGGGCTGCATTTGAAGAGGAATTACCAGCAGAAAGGAAGGGGTACTAGTACCACTGTATAAGTCTCTGGGGAGGCCTCACATGGAATACTGTGTTCAGTTTTGGCGACCGTATCTTGCAAAGGATGTAAAAAGAATGGAAGCTGTTCAGAGGAAGGCGACCAAAATGATTTGGAGCCTGCGTCAGAAGCCTTATGAGGAGAGACTTGAAGACCTAAATATGTACACTTTGGAGGAGAGGAGGGACAGGGGAGATATGATTCAGACCTTTAAATACTTAAAGAGAAATAATGAACAAACTTACTTCTTCCAAAGTCAGGGAAGCTGTAAAACTAGAGGGCATTCTTAAACAGCTTCACTGGCTCCCCATCCATGGGAGGATCATCTTTAAAACCCTAGTCCTATCATTCAAGGCAATCAAGGGTATCTCATCCTCCTCACTCACAGATCTGATTCACACTGTACCCCCCAACAGATCCAGAAGAACAACAGCCGTAAACCTACTGACAACCTCGAAGGCGTTGACAAAGTGCAACATGACAACCTCAAACAGAGCCTTCAGTTTCTATGTACCCAAATGCTGGAACGCTCTACCCTCCGACATAAGGGCCATTACTGACCTACTCCAGTTCAGGAAGGCACTCAAATACCACCTCTTCCTTCAATACTACCCTACCAGCAATTGAACCAGAGGAAGTGACCCACTCATGAACACACCATGCCGTTCTTGATATTATTAAGACTCTATTCTGTTCTATGTAATTATCTCATGTATATAGTTTACCCCGGTTCTCCAAGTTTGTACTCCTGTTCGATGTAAACCAAACAGCTTGTTGTTATGGTCTTTATGTTATAATGTAAACCGCGCTGATGCCGAATAGTGCGGTATATAAGAACGTGTAATAAATAAATAAATAAATAAAATAACATGAAGCTGCAAGGTGGTAAATTGAAAGGCAATGTCAGGAAATACTTTTTTACTGAAAGGGTGGTAGATGCTTGGAATGCCCTCCCGATGGAGGTGGTGGGGACAAACACAGTGACGGAATTCAAAGTGGCCTGGGACAGATACTGTGGATCACTTTACAGCAACAAGATTAAATGAAAATTAACTGAACTGTCTAATTTCTCAACAAATAGGGTGTCCTACATGGAACGATGGGTGAAGGAGGGGTGTGTTCACCCCTAAACAAACAAACAAACAAAGATATGGGGAGGGGTGAAGACTTGGGGAGGGGTGCACCTGCTCCTGGTGGGTGCACCACTAAGCAAAGACATGGGTAGGGGTGCACCTACTCCCTAAAAGACATGGGAAGGGGTGCACCTACTCGTGTCATATTGCTGGGCAGACTAGATGGACCATACTGGTCTTTATCTACCCTCATTTACTATGTTGCTATCCTTCGCTGTGTCTCCTGGACAATCGGAGGGTGTTGCTTGGGTAGATGCCAATTGCTAGTTCTCCTGGTGATCGGATTTTCTTCTCTCCATGGCGTGTTGAGGAACGAATTGGCATCCTCTGTTGCCAGTTGGCTTGAAGAGCCATTGGGTCATTGTACAGCATATTGTTACTGGTAAGCGCATCCTGGAGTGGGTCAGAGCTGAATTCTGTGGGCGTTGGCCTATTTGGCAGTCTGTTCTGGTGTCACCAAAGAACTTCTATAAGGAGCTTCCTGATTTTTGTTGTAAGCCTTTGTGAAGCCCTACAGGGTGCTTGTGGGGTGTTGTACAGATCACATCTTTGTCCAGGATGCTGTGCTTGCTGGACCTTGGTCTGACCCAGTATGGCATTTCTTATGTTCTTGCAGAGATCATTCTGGTCCTTTAACATATTTTTTTCACTTTGAGATCGGCGTCATCCTTTTTCTAAAGTGTACTGTTCTGCTTTTCTCATCTTGATCAGACTATGGTTCTGTCTTTATTTTTAGAGCAGGATCTTCAAAAAGATCCTTTGTTGTGTCTCTTGGACAATCGGAGGGTGTTGTTTGGGTAGATGACAATTGCTAGTTTTCCTGGTGATTGGAGTTTTTTCTGTCCATGGCGTGTTGAGGAATGAATTGGCACCCTCTGTTGCCAGCTGGCTTGAAGAGCCATTGGGTCATTGTGCAGCATATTGTTACTGGTAAGCGCAACCTGGAGTGGGTCAGAGCTGAATTCTGTGGGCGTTGGCCTATTGGGCGGAGTCTGCTCTGGTGTCACCAAAGAACTTCTATAAGGAGGCTTCCTGATTTTTGTTGAAAGCCTTTGTGAAGCCCTACAGCAGGGGTGTCAAACTCAAATACACAGTGGGCCAAAATGTAAAACTTGAACAAAGTCGCGGGCCAGCATTGAACAAATGAACCTTTTAATATGGACCCAAACAAGATTTGCTTTAACACTGAATATGAAGCAACACTTATTACTATACAATTTATAACTTAATAGTTCAGATATGCAAAAACCAATTTCAAATAAAAAAAACATCAATGACATTCATTTATTAAATAAGATTTAAATAATAATAAATAATAATTTTTAAAATAAAATAACAATAATAAAATTAATCAACCATTCAAGCCCATGTCTTGGAGTAGCAAGAAAAAGTGCATAAAGAAAACGTTAATTATTGCTCAGTTTGCTGCACACTGATCTAATCTGATGTGCCCAAGCCAGATACCTGGCATCTCTTCTTGGATGATAGTTCATCAATGTCTGGGCTCAGGCTTTGAGCTGAGGAAATCCTCAGTATCGAGCGAAGGTGTTCATCAGTCAGACGTCTCCTGTGAGATGTTTTGGTCATCTTCATCGAGGAGAAAAGTTGCTCACATAGATAAGTGCTGCCGAACATGGAGAGCATCTGAGCAGCTTGGGTGCGGAGCTGAGGCATTGTGTCAGGGATGAACTGTGGAAACTGGGCGGCGCCCACAGCATCATACTTTGACTTCAGTGTGTCATTACACTGGAGTTCAATTAGCTCCATTTGGAGGTTGGTTGGTGCGTTTTCCACATTAACTGCAAAGGGATTACTGAGCAGTTCAAACCTACATTTCTGGACATCAAAGTCGGCAAATCGCCAGCTAAACTCAGCGCCGAGTACACTGAGTTTTTCAGCAAACTGTGCGCATGGGAACAAGTTGGTAAAGAACTGCGTTTTCATGGTTTGGCAGCAGGGAAAATGGCCAAGGTTTCCTTGCAGCATCTGATTCTCCCACAGGCACAGTTTAGTTTTAAAAGCCCTCACTGCAGCGTACATGTCTGTGATGATGCGCCCCCGCCCCTGAAGCTGCAGGTTCAGCGCATCGAGATGGCTCGAGATGTCACACAGAAAGGCCAGCTCACACAGAAACTTTTTCTCCCGAAGCTCTGCTGTGTCCTTCCCTTTGCTTTCCAGAAACTGACATATTTCCTCATGCAGCTCAAAACATCTATTCAGTACTTTTCCTCGGCTTAACCATCTCACCTCTGTGTGATACGGCACGTCTGCGTATTCCGAACCACACTCCTCCAGAAAAGACTTAAACTGGCGGTGATTCAGACCTTTGGCTCTTATAAAGTTAACTACTTGTGTTACTGTGGTCATAACATGTTCCATCTTTAGGGCTTTGCCACACAATGATTCCTGATGTATGATGCAGTGATAAACAGTTAGTTCACCTGCACAGTTCTCTTCCTGCATCTTCTCCCGGACCCTGCCCACCAGTCCACTTGTTTTAACCGCACATCGCTGGCGCACCATCTGTCGTTAATCCCACGAGTTTATCCCATGGCAGCTTTATTTCAGTTACGCATTTGGAAACCTCCTCAAAAATTTCCTTTCCTGTGGTTGTGCCATGCATTGATTTGAATCCCAATAGCTCCTCCATAACACACATATTTGAGTCCACTCCACGGATGAAGACTGACAGCTGAGCAGTATCAGATGCGTCGCTGCTCTCATCCACAGCAAGGGAGAATGCAACGAAATCTTTTCCCTTTTCCAAAAGCTGGTCATACAGATTGGTGGCAAGATCACATGTGCGATCAGCTACTGTGTTTCTGCTCAGGCTCACGTTTGAAAAGGCTTGCTTTTTCTCTGGGCACACGATGTCACAAACTTTCAACATGCACTTTTTCACAAACTCTCCCTCATTAAAGGGCCGGGCTGATTTTGCGATCTCTGCTGCCACAATATAACTAGCCTTTACAGCAGCCTCACTTTGTGATGTGGCTTTTTTGAACATATTCTGTTGTGAAACCAAACTTCTTTTCATCTCCTCCACTTTCTGGCTCCTTTGAGTCATGTCCAGGTCCTTGTACTTGTCATGGTGTTTTGTTTCATAGTGTCGTCGAATGTTATACTCCTTAGTTATAGCCACGTTGACTCCACAAATCAGACAAACAGGTCTGTCTTTTACATATGTAAACAAATATTCTGTCTCCCACCTGTCCAGAAAGTTCCTGTTGTCTGCCTTTCTTTTTGCCATTTTTGGGAAGGGGTTCCACAGTGACAGTTGTAGCTTGAGATCGCTATGACTTCTGTCACACAGGAGAGGGCGTTTCTGGGACCTGTCCTGATTGACGCGCCAAAACAACAGCAAGGCATTATGGGATTTGTAGTATTAGCGATGAATGAATGCGCTGTATAATACCGGCGGGCTAGCTCTAGTAGTCATTTGGTATAGCCTCGCGGGCCAAATATAATTACACTACGGGCCAAATTTGGCCCGCGGGCCAGAGTTTGACACCTATGCCCTACAGGGTGCTTGTGGGGTGTTGTACAGATCACATCTTTGTCCTTAGCACTGTTTTCCTCCCAACCTGTGTCCTCACTGCTTGGGTACATCCCACTCATCTAGGCTGGAGTGGAGGAGTGGCCTAGTGGTTGGGGCAAGGTACTTCAGGCCGGAAGGTCAGGGGTTCAAATCCTACTAGAGGACAGCAACCTTGGGCCGGAAGGACTGAGGTTTCTAGTCCCACAGGTGCTCCTTGTGGTCTTGGGCAAGCCACTTAACCCTTCATAGCCCATGTTCCCTGTAAAATAGTTATCTCCAAGTTATAATGCCCTGTTCAATGTAATTTCAGTTTGTTCAATGTAAACTGCGCTGATGCAGAATAGCGCAGTATATAAGAGAATGTAAATAAATAAATGAAATACATTTTACATACCTGATAATTTACTTTTCGTGAATCCTGCTAGACCAGTCCAGGACCCACCTTGGAAGACTCTTTCTGCAAGTTTGGGGGTCTGGCCACTATTAAAGGACCCATTAATCCGTGGTCTGACACCAATTTTATAATGGTAAAAGAGCCAAATATTTGGTCATGCTCTGTGTGGCAGAGTTGTTAGTGTTCAGTGATGTTTTCTGAGTTTTTATTATGAGATTTTCAGTCTTTCTTACTGTTTTTTGCTCCCCTTATTTAAGTTGATGTGAATTATGTGATAAGAGAATATTGAGTTTAGGAAGATACAGGATTTACCGAGAGAGAGTGCATTATTATATATCTTTATTTATTTATTTAGTATACATTTGTATACCGCTACTTCCAGCGATCAGTAGCGGTTTGATTACAGATTGTAGTTTGTCAATCATGACAGAAAATTTGGAGTATAAACACATCTTCTGTGTCATTGGGCCAATACCATATGTAACAGAAACTTCTTGGGCAAGATTTTTTTTCAGCATTATCGGAACCTGATTCTGTTTAAGATGCCTCCATGGATTCTCCTACGGTTTTCCTGCCTGTGAGATCAGTGGCCATTTTTAATGCTTACCTGCTCACGGCGAAGGGGGCACATAGTGAGGAGGCCACAGATTCTAGGAGTAAGCAGGAATGCAGTCTTCACATGTGGGTGATGTCCCCGACGGAGCCCGCGTGGAGACATTTCACAGCAACCAATAAAAAAGTCCTTGGGAGCACTCCTCTGCGCTTGCCTGCCTTTCCGCCTTCCCAACTTCTCTTCTCAGGTCTTCGTTTTCCATGGAGCCAGTAGGACGCACGTCCTTTCACACCTGAAAAATTCTCTTCTTTTTTGGTGCCCTTCGGGGTGCGTCATGTTTTTGCCTTCCTGTCGACGCCGATACTATAGAGTCAGATGCTGGTCCTGATATTTCTTTTTATTTTCATTTTTTTCTTTTCTATGGATTCTCACCGTGGTTCTCACCGCTGGCCTAGGTCTCTATAGCCTTGTCTTCACTCTTCAAAGGCAATTTTTTCAGGCCTGGAAAAGCCAGTCAACGGCTTTAAAAAAAAGTGTTCCAAGTGGGCCAGTACCATTTCAGCCACTGATAAACTTGACTGGTATTTAAAATCTTTGGGTTCTGACTAATAAACCCACTTCTTGTCCTTTGTGCCAACAAATGACAAAGAGAGGCCTCCAGAATTGAGCCAGGCTGTTTGGATCGTTGTTTTCCTTGGACTCTGTGTCAGTGGCTTCCACTTCATGGAGAGCATTGATTTCTTCTCATGGGTCTCAGGCTTATGGAAAGAGTGGTGGATCCATGGAATAGTCTCCCAGTGGAGGTGGTAGAGATGAGGACAGTAACTGAATGCAAGAAAGCATGGGACAAACACAGAGGATCTCTAAAGGTAAAAAGGGGACTGTTGTAGTTGTTGATATGGAAGGACAGACTAGATAGGCCATGTGGTCTTTTTCTGCCGTCATGTTTCTGTGTTTCCCCTTCCCACAAACCTGCATATTGGTGGATCCTTTACAGCTGCACCTGAGGCAACTTTCTTTTTTACGTCACATATCACCATGGCCTGGTAATGCGTAAAGCAAAACAACTTGCTTATTGCTTCCACACCCTGCCTTCACCCCGTCTCTCTCTCTCTCATCCCTAGATCACTCTCAGCCTTGACCTGGTATCTCTCCCTCACAGGTCCCAACCTGGGCGGAAGCGCTCATTCTGACCCTCCACCCCAAGGTATCCAAAGAAAGACCGTGCCCGAGGCCACAGAGCACGCACATACAGTCACAGAATAAGCGACAGCATAAGAGGAAAAGAGGCAGAGACCGGGCTGAGGCCACAACAGTTCAACTACCCTTTCCCCATGCCTACATGCCCTCTTACCCTTTGCTCTCTGCGACTCTTTCTTGGCCACTTCCCACCCTTTCAACTATCCCCATCTGCAAAAGGTACCTCCCCGCAACTTCCCTACTGCTCTGTGAACCCCCCACCCCAAAACCTCCCCTGTGCAACTGCCACTCCTGCCGGCTGAAAATATTACACTTTGATTGTTTTTTTCTATTGTATTTTAAATTAAGTATCTCTGCAAAGCTATATGCTTTGTTATTTTGACAAACAAAGCATGCAGAATTTGACATAATTCAGACCTTTTGACACAAGTTTAATTTTTGTGTGCAGAATTTCAGCAGGAGTAATCTGTCTACCACCCCACCAGCTACTCAAAGGCCCCAAAACACCTCCCAGAACTGCCCCACCATCCCGTAAACTATCCCCATGCCCAAAAACTACCCACCTGCAGGTAAACATACAAAAAAGAGATATGCATGCACATACTCAGACACAACTAATCAATAAATTAGTTAATAATTCCCCGAAACTTTGTCAGCATATCTCTGTTATCCTAGCCATAGACTAATATGCAAGGTAGAGAGGTTTGCTGGTTCTGGTGGCGATCCGTACTGTCTCCGACCACATAACATTTCTGGCCCGTTTCGCTCCACTAGCTTCTGTTTCTCCCGTCTTGACAAGGATTATACTGTTTCCTGGCTCCTTCTTTTGTAGCGCTTGTGCATGTTCTGTCAGCTTTGCAGCGCTCTGCCTTAAGATGCTTATCGGATTCTTTGGTTCTACATTTCTCTGTATTCCCTGCTCTTTAGTGTTTGGGAGGTCTTTCGTTTTCCATCAGCTTTTGGAAATGCATATGTGGTTTGTTGGTTATTTTTTTGAACTCTTTGCTCTCTCTCTACTGGTATCAGCGGCCAGCCTATACTTCTAAGGAAATCGGTTTCTTCTTTCGGGGGTCCTGTGTCTACACTGTCCCAAGCACTGCTTGGTTTGATTTTCTCCCCCACCTATCAGAACCTCCAGTGAGTAGCATGTGGCAGGTCCTCCCCCTTTCCCACACTGTCTGAGCAGATTTCTCAGCCACATGTAGAAGCGTGCACCTTACCTGGTCTCTGTGATTCTGTGCTGTTGCGCGGTTTTGTGTCATTCTTGGCTCCTGAGATGTCGAACCGGTCTGTGCTGTGCTGTCTCTGACAGTGCATTTTGTGTTTTGGCCGTGGGCTGGGAGGGAGAAGGTTGGGCAGGAGGAGCCAGTAGAGGACAGGAATGCCGAGTCTGTCATGTGCTGACAGGAAGCTCTGAAGGGGAGATGTAACCTACGCAGAGCAGCAACAGGCTCTGTGATCCCTCCCTGCCACTTTTTCACATTCCAGGTGCATGGCATTGGGACGCTGGAATGAAGCGATACAGGAGCAAGGTGGACACTCGGTTCATATAGCGATGGCCTGATGACAGTCCTGTCAGTGATGAAGTGTGTCAGCAGCGCCCAGAAGCCGTTGCCAGACATGGCAGAAGCAGAAGCAGAAACGGATAGCAGGTCTGTCAGCAAGTCTGCTTGTGTGGATTTTCGTCGAGGCCTTGCAGTGCAGGCAGCTCTTAAGGCGGCCCAGCTACAGAAGAGGAGACCCAGGAGTTTGTGTTCCATGGAAGTGGACTGGAACGGCTCTTTCTCATCCTCAGCAGGCAGTGTCGGGGGCCTTGCTGGTGTTTATAAGCCACATTGTGTTAGGACATGCGATTTGGTGAATGAGCAGTGTGAACTTGCCGAGGTTACAAGAATGCCCGTGTTCAGTAGAAGAGGTGGTCTGCAGTCCCTCAGTGTAGCGCACAGACCCACCAGCATGATGTTTCTGGAGGTCAGTAAACTGGCTGCTGACCTTCCAGAGTCACTGCCCATGCCTGACTGTTCATCTGGCCTTCAGAAAAGCAGTGGCTCCAGCCTCCTAAGGGGCACTTCTCTGTGGAGCAGCCAGAGATGGAATTTGTTTACAGGGAAAACAAATGAGGGCATGAACGTGGCTGCCAACGAATGTAGGCAAAAGCCAGAGAACGCAAAGAAAAACTTCAGCTCCTTAAGAAAAAGCCTGAGCTTTCGAGTGCGGCGCAGGGAGGATGTGAGGAAGAGCAGAGCGCGGACACGCAGTGAGGGCGATGCATGCTCTTTACATACCTTTCCGAGTTCTAGAGATCTGCTGAATCCAAAGCCCATGAAAGTGGAAAATGGCAGAGATGCTGGGATTTGGAAGCTGCTGACGAGCCCGTTCCGAAAGAAGGAGTACGAAGCAGCCAAGGAGGGCAAGAAAGCTCTTCCCCTGTGGAGGAGGAGAGCAGCAGAGCCTATCCTGATCGGGGTGAGCAGCTCGAGGGGTGAGTGTCTATATGCCAAAGGGATTTGAATGTTCTTTCTCTTATTCTGTCCTCCTCTGTTTTTTGTTGCCTAGTAGCTTTCTTACTGTCTTGAGTCTGGCCTTTTAACTCAGACAGCATCTACCCTGACTGGGCTACAGCACCATTGGCCTTTACTTGCAGTCATACAGGGTCCTTCCTTCCCCCAAACATTTTTTTCTTTTTTCTAACTCTTTATTTTCCAACAAGAAGCTCTTTTCCAACAGAACAATCCCATTATAAATCCATCTTAATACATAACTGTCTCCCCTACCTTGTCTCCCTCACTTGAACATGGCAACACACAGAACCCCCACATCATCTTAACACACCACTTCCAGAGTTCCCCCTCAACCCACCACCTTTACCTCCCTTCCTCTTTACGTATATAAGCTCCCCACATCTCCCTATCTACCTGATACCACCTCATGGCAGTGAGCTTGACCATCAAACAGACTGTGCGCAATTTGACTTCCCCCCAGGGTGGTGCATCTTCCTGTTGACAATATCTAGCGATCATTGGCCTGGCTGCCAGGATCGCCACTTAGCCCATTTGTCTTCCTCCACTTTCAAGCCCCCAATCGTCAGCTCCAAGCGAGCATTAGCTCCCCCTACCTTCCCCAATACTATGCCCAGATACCCTTTCACGAACTCCTAAATCCCCACAGTTTTTGAACACTCTCATCAGATATGTAAAAAGATCCCAGCCTCCCCACACTGTCTTTAACACTCCCGGGATCCTTTCCCATAAATTCTCCACATCCCTCAAACATTTTTTCTTGCTCCTAAAAGTGATCTTTGACCGATGAAGCACAGACAGCTAGTGGAAACAGATGTTCTCTGAAGCCAGTTACTGGTATCGTTGGCATTCAGTGACTGAATTTTCCTCCCAGGGGCTGTGAACGCCGCTTCCACACAGTTCCGGGGGGGGGGGGGGGGCGGCCTGAGGAGCATGTGGCAGGTCAAAACGTGGATTTGGCACTGCTATTGCAGGTCCATTGGGCTTGCCCAGCTCCTGTCCTTCCACTTCTTTGTTCTCTTTTCTTTTCCCATGGGCCTACCTCCCCAGCTAAAACGCTAACTGCATGTTTACTGCGCTGTGAACCCCCCCCCCCAGCCCCATCTAACAAATTAGCCTAGCACCGTGCTGTCATCCTGAGAGCGCCATCCATGGAGGGCTGGGTCAGTGTTATTAGGCTATGGTCGCCAGTGGTTTCTTCGGAGGTATTGCTTGAGGATGGAGTGCCTTTTTTGGTTTCCTAGTCTAGTTGTAAAACTGACAAGAAAGCTTTTGGTGCTGTCTGAGCTGTTCTAAATATTTCTGATGGCATGAGTTTTGAAAATACAAATTGTTTGGGCTATGGAATGCAAAACCCTCTTATCCCCTCATTATCCTGATTCTCATAGAGTGGTCGCATTAGAAACCAAAATTAATGCAGAAAGTGCACTAAGATTTCAGCACATTCACAGCCCAATGTAAGAAGTTGCAAACCAGTACCCTCAGGATGGATTGGGGGGAGAGGGAGGGGGAGGGAAGAATGAATCGGAGTTGGTAGTGGCACTGGCACCAGTCTTCTTCGTTGCCTGCTCTCTTAGCTCTGTCTGTGTAACACGTTGATATCCAGCCAGTCCTAGAGTCTTGTACTCGGCCTTTCACGGGAAGGTTTTCCTCTTCGCAGATGATACAAAACTGCAACAGGGCAGCCACCCTAGAAAGGGAGAATAACACAAAGCTTGAATGCTCTGCAATTTAGCAGCTAAGATTTAAGGTCATGCATTTGAACTGCATAAACCCCATGGAGTGGTACAGTAGAGGGCAGTGATTCCCAAACTATTATCCAATATGACCCCATTTTAACATTTAGAAATTCTTTTGACCCCAGGTGATGAAAATAAAATAGCAGAGCTCCAGTCCCCAGGGTCCCATTTCTCATTCACTTCTTCCTCCCCCCACTTATTCAAAGCATAAAGATAGCAGTGACGGCAGTAGTGGTAGCAGCAGTCAGTGCAAAGCCCTGTGTGTCAGTCTGCACTCACAGACCCCAATACTTTGCCTTATTTATCCCCCCTCTCCCCTTCTCTATTTCTGTGGAAATTACTCCTCCCTGAGTCCTCAGCTCACAATCTTGGGGTCATCTTTTTCTCTGGGAACACGCAGGAAGTCAGTCCTCGCATATGGGTGACCGATGCTGATGGAGCCCTCGCAGAAGCATCTCCCCAGCTTTCAGAGAAAGCCTTTGGAAGGTGCCACCATGCATGCATGGTACCCCACCCGCCCAAAGGTGCCATCTTCCTCAGTCTCCTTTTTTCCATGGAGCCCTTCAGACATCTGTCTGTTTTCACCCGGAAAAAGTTGTTTTTTCTCGACCTGAGATTCAAACTCTCTCCGATTGTGCACCGGTACTCTTCCCGCCACCCAAACCCGCTGCCCTGGCATTGAGTCTCGGGTCCCTTCATTTTTTCCTTTCTTTTGGCGTCTTTGTGCCATTTTTTTCTCCAGCTGGCAGCACTGCGGGTCTTTGACCTCGCTGGGATACATTTTTCCCCATGGCTACCAGTGACTTTAACAAGTGTGATCGGTGTGCCAAGATAATGTCCATCACCAACACACATGATTGCTGCCTAGGGCTGGACCATAACCCCACAGCCTGCAATCTGTGCAAAAAGATGTCCACCAAGACCCTCAAGAGCCGTCAGCATTATCATGGCAAGTTCTTTCTGGAGTCTCCAGCTCTGAAGACCAAGGCCCCCTTTGGAGCTGCGGAATCTCGTGGTGTCACTGTGGACCCCGTTCGACGCCGTGGCTCTTCAGAAAGGAGGTCTCCCGCGAGGGAACACAAGAAGAAGAAGAAACCCTCAAAGGCAGTGGCTCTGGATGGCTCCAACAGGTTGGGTAAGCCCCAGGCCAGGTCCCGTAGTCCACGACTGCTGTCGGAGAAATCAGAGTGGAAGCAGCCTAAAAAGATTGCCCGAAAGGAGTTGACCGCAGATCGGTTACGGTCGCTATCCTCGTTGAGGACTCCCTTTCGGGGGAACTGGCATTGAGCCCAAGTTTCTCGGTGCCCATGCCAATGACTGGAGCGCAGTCTGCCTTCATGGACCAGCAGCGGGCGTTGCTGTCCAGTACTACCGGTTCCTCCACCCAGACCACCAGGCCCTAAACGGCAAGGACTTCCCCGGAGGCCGAGCCGATCCTTGAGATCATACGGCCCCGAGTCTATCCTTGGTCTAGGTTTTACTCTGGGTCCCGCTCGATGGGACCGAGGTCTTCCCCAGCTAGCACTCATGGCACCAGCTGCAGGGCCTCCGTGGGATGTGGGCAGGGCTCCGACTCTGAGCCCACGAGCTGCCCTTCCCTCGAGTCTTCCTCTGAGGAATCCCCAGACACCTGACGCCACCATGATGTCCCCTCGGACTCGCAACCCTCAGAGTCCCAGTGTCAGTCCCTGCCCGAAGATATGGCATTCCTTGACTTCATGTGGGATATATCAGAAGCCCTCACATTCCCGACAGAATCGGATGAGAAACCTCAGATGGAAGAATTGGAAATGCTCCAGTATGAGTCCCCGCCGAGGGAATCGCTCACAGTACTCATCCCACCTATCCTGGAATGGCTATTGCTCCATATGTGGGAGAAATTGGCATCGGTGCCGGTGGTGAGCAAACGGCTCGACTCCATGTATCGGGTCTGCTGGAGCCCGGTCTTCCAGAAGTCACAGCTGCCGCACATCTCCATGGTGGTGGAGTCGGCCATTCCTCTGCTCAAGAGCCAGAAGACGCACTCCTTGGTGCCCCAGGGTAGGGAGGCCTGCACCTTGGATGCCCTTGGCAGAAAGTACTACCAGGGCTCGATGCTCATCGGCTGGATCCAGGTCTATCAGCTGTACATGGTTATGTACCTAAGAGACCCGACGAAGGAACTCACCGGGTTCTCGACTTGGCTCTCCAAGGAACCCCTGCAGCGGTTCAGGAATCTGTCCAAGGCTGTTCGTGAGTGCTCCAAATTCATGACTTGAGCAGCCTATGACATCTTCGAGTTGGTGACTAGAATAGTTGCAGCCGGCATCTGTGCCCGATGCCAGGTTTAGCTACAGTCTTGATGGGTTCAGGACGAATTGGTCGATGCCCCATGCCAAGAGGAGAACCTTTTTTGCAAACCGATAATGGAATAGGTCGCCGAGTTGGAATCAAAGTTCATGACGAGGACCAGGCTCTTCAAGAAGACTGCTGCCCCTCCCTGATGGAAGGGCTCGGGTAAAAAGCCCTTTTATCTAAGGAAAGGGGCTGCTTACAAAAGCTACCCACATTCAGGCTTCCCCAGCTCCCCAGCAGGATCAGCAGGCTAAAGGACATGGGCAAGGCCCTTGTAAGCAGAAGGCTCCCTAGCCCCAGGCCCTGGCTTTGGCCCAGTCAGGGGGGAGCTTTTGACTCCTTGAGCATAGTCTCTCTACCCCAAGGAAGACAGCAGCACACAGGAGGACATCTAATCCTGTATGCCCACACGTGGCCAGCCATCATCACCAATTCCAGGACACTCCAGGTGGTCAGGGAGAGCTACCTCTTCCATCTGTCTCAGACACCTCCTTCTTTCTTCCTGGGAGAGCCCCCCAGGTCTCCCCTTCACCGAGACCTCCTATTGAAGGAACTGGCAGGTCTTCTCGAGGACAAAGCAGTAGAATCAGTACCCCATCATTTCAGGGGCAAGGGGTTCTACTGCAGGTATTTCCTTGTGCCAAAAAGAACAGGGGCCTAAAGTCCATCCTGGACCTGTGCAACCTTAACAAGTTCCTGGTGAGGGAGAAGGTCAAGATGCTCTCCCTCGGAACATTGCTGACGTACCTCCAGCAGGGAGACTAGCTATTCTCCTTGGATCTGAAGGATGCCTGTACCCACATCCTCATTCACCCCAGCCACAGGCAGTATCTTTGCTTCATGGCAGGGGGTGGTCACTGCCAGTATGGATACTACCCTTTGGCCTGGTCTCTGTCCCCAGGGTCTTCACCAATTGCCTGGCAGTAGTAACCGCCTTCCTTCGTTTCCAGATGGTATTTGTCTTCCCCTGTCTTGATGACTGGCTCATAAAAGGAGGCATGGTCACAGAGATGCAGCAGGCCATAGCACGCACCTTCCAGGTCCTGCAACATCTGGGGTTTCTGATCTCGTGCAACAACATTCTCTTAATTTGTGTTTTCTTACCGAAACGTGACTTAAGGAGGGTGACAACCTTCTCTTGAATAATTGCTTGCCCCCTGGGTTTTTGGCCTTTTCAACACCCAGGATGGGCAGAGATTGGGGGAGGAGTGGCTCTTCGCTACCATTCCAGGCTCGTCCTTACCGAAGTTACAACTGCCTCTATCCATTATCCAGAATCCCTTTTTCTATGTCTTCAATCTTTTCCTCCGCTCTACTTCCTTCTACTCTACCTTCCCCCTTCCCTCTCCGCTAACTCGTGGGAAGCAGCGTTGCAAACTATCTGAAACAGTACTCACATATTCTAATATTATTATCCTTGGTGACTTTAATGTCCATCTAGACTCCCCCTCTAGACCAAAAGATCACGTATTCCTGAACCTATTAAATGATCTGTCTCTTATACAACATGTCTCTTGTTCCACCGATAGTGCTGGTCATACATTAGATTTGAATTTTACCCCCCCGCCCCCCCCCCTGTTCTGACCTTACCCTCTCTGCTGTTTTCACACTTGCAATCCTCTGGTCCGATCACCATTGCATCTTTTTCTCTGCTTCTCTGGCAACTGCAGTTGCTAATGCTGGTTTTGCCAATTCCCAGACATCTCTCCGCCTAAGTCGTCATATCACTCCATTGAGTCTGCGCTCCTTCCCGTCCCCACAAACTCTATTTCCTTCAGACTTTGCTTCTCAATCACCGGATGCACAGGTCTGTACCTGGAATTCCGTGCTCACTTCTGCTGTTGATAATTTAGCCCCTCTCCGCCCATCCGCTGCTTTAACAAAGCGGGATCACTCCCCCTGGTATCATCCAGGTATACACTTGTAGCGCTCACAGCTCCGTCGGGCTGAGCGTTTATGGCTCAAGCACCTGTCTCCAGATACTCTCGCGCATTTTTGGCAGTTATATTCCTGCTATTGTTCATTAGTCCAGTCTGCTAAGCGTTCATATTACACATCCCAAATCTACGAGGCTTCCAACTCCTCCAGACAGCTTTATTCTATTCTTCACAGACTTTCTGCTACCACTTCTTGCCCTTCCCCGTTGACTGTATTACCGGATCCCTCACTACTTGTGGCTTTTTTCTGTGACAAGATTCACAACCTGTGTTCCTCCTTTTCTAGCCTGCCGCCCCCACCTTTCTCCCCTTCCCTCCCACTGTCCCCAACTCTCCCTCCCTCTACACCTGTTCCCTCTTCCAACCCCTCTTCTTACCCAGCCAGCCCACCTTCTTCCCCTTCGAACCAGGCATTGGCCCATACCTGGTCCTCGTTTCATCTTATTTCAGTGACCAAATTAAATAAGACTCTTTCTAGTTCCAAGAAGACTACCTGTTCACTGGACCCCATCCCCTCCAGTTGGTTGTCTGAGCCTTCTCTTGTGCTGCTGCCTTTTATTCTATTATGAACTCCAGTGAAATCCGCCATCGTCCGGCCACTACTTAAGCAATCCTCACTTGATCCATCTGTCCCTGCACATTGATGTCCGGTCTCAAACCTCCTCTTCCTGGCAAAAATACTAGAACGACTTGTTTTTCTGCAATTAGCGTCCCATGTTGAGGCCACTAATACTCTCCACCCGTGGCAGTCTGGATTCCGTTCAGGCCATAGCACATGATCGTGGAGACATCACCTTGGTTGTATCTTTGGATCTCTCCTCTGCGTTTGACCTAGTAGATCACTGTACCTTGCTTTCTCGTCTACATGACTCTGGGATTCAGGGTACTGTGCTGCAGTGGTTTTGCTCCTTCCTCACTTCCCACACCTTCTCTGTTCACTTTAATAGTCAGTCTTCCCCTTTATTTCCTCTGTCATGCGGGGTCCCTCAAGGTTCCGTCCTTTCCCCCCTGCTCTTTAACATTTTTCTTGCTCCTCTGCCTCTTCTCATCCAGCAGTACCCGGTCTCCACATATCTTTATGCAGATGACATAGTCCTTCTCTTCCACACATCACCTGTGGATGTGGATATTTCACCCCTCAACTACTGTCTCATTCACATCGCTACCTGACTTTTTTCCAACTATCTCCATCTGAACCCTTCCAAGTCTACAGCCATGTGGGTTTCCTTAAGTACTCCTTGTCCTACCATTGCTCCCCAGCTCGCCTCTACTACAATCTCCCTAGTTTCCTCGTTCCGCTACCCGGGCGTAACACTGGATTCCTCATTCTCTTTTCATGAACATGTATCCATCCTCATTCGCCGATCCTTCTGTGCACTCAGGGAAATTAGAGTGGTCCGTCCACTGCTGCCACCCTCCTCACTTATTACCCTGGTGCTGGCTCTGATAATGAGTAAATTAGATTACTGTAATGTGGCCCTAGCTAACCTACCTCTCTATCAACTTCAGTGCTTGCAGTTACTACATGAGTGCTTTTTTTGTCCGGCGTAGTTGAAGTTCAGCTGGCAGATTCCCCTGAAGCAGCGGGTAGTCCCGCGAAACGTTTGAAGAGCTCTTGATGTGATAACGTCAACTACACTATTTTTCGCAGTTAGAAGACACGTTTGTTAATATTGGAGTGATTTTTCTATTTTTGGCATTTCTCACTCCGTGAATCTTGACCAATTACGCTTTGGGTTACTACAGAATATGGCAGCTCGTCTCATTACTCATGCTAGGCGGTCTGATCATGTTACTCTCCTCCTAATTCGTCTCCATTGGTTGCCTCTTCACTACAGATTCCAGTATAAGTTCTTAATTTTGACCCACAAAGCTGTATATACCTCAACTCCTCAGTATCTTGCCAATCTCATCTCACTATATACACCTTACCGACAGCTCCGGTTTCTTCATGCGAATCGGCTTTCCCTTCCATTCCCATCCCAGGCTCACTTGGAGCTAACTCGCCGCGCTGCATTTTTCTTTCTCAGCCCCTCACTCTGGAACGCCTTGCCTTCTTCACTACGTCTCGAACCCTCCTACCCAAAATTTAAGACACTACTTAAAACTCACCTATTTCAACAGGCATTTGAGCTCCCAATTGATAACTTTCCTTAGTTGCTTCCTCCTGTACCATCTGTCTCTGTCTAGCCTATACTGTACCTTCTATTACTCTCCTATCATATAATGGCGTTCTTTTCCTCTTTCTTGCAGCATCGATGATTTTATTGTAAACCGCCCTAATGCCATGGCGTGGATGGTATATCAAATGTAAAATAAAGATTAAGATAAACTACCCCAAATCCCACCTCCTCCCGATGCAATGTCTGGAGTTCATAGCAGCAAGGTTGGACGCACTTCAGGCAACGGCCTTCCTTCCCCTGGACCAGGCAGACCGTCTCAGGGCACTGGCCGGAGATGTGCAACACCATCCTTTGCTGTCAGCTTGGCTTCTACCGCGCCTGTTTGGCATCACTGGTCCATATCACCCCGGATGCTCGTCTGCACAGGAGGGCTCTCAGTGGTACCTTCGGGACCAGTGGACACAGGCCACTGGCTGTCTCCAAGACAGAGTCTCAGTGACCTGCCAGCTGGCAGAATCTCTGACTTGGTGGTAAAATCCCCGACACCTGCAGGTGGGGACGTCCTTCCAAACCCCAAGCCCTCTAAGGGTCCTCACTATGGACGCCTCCCTGCTGGGACAGGGAGCCCACTGCAAAGAACTCCACACCCATGGCAGTTGGCCTACAGTCGAGGGCAACCAGCAGATCAACCTCTTGGAGCTTCGGGCAATATATATGGCCCTCCGAGCATTCTGTCACCACCTGAGACATCAGTCGGTGCTGATCCAAACAGACAATCAGGTGGCAATGTTCTATGTGAACAAGCAGGGGGGGGGGGGCACAGAATCTGCTCCTATGCAATTCAAAAGGGAATACTCCTGCGGGCGGTACACCTACCAGGCCAGGACAACACTCTGGCAGACAGACTGAGCAGGGTCCTCCAACCACACGAGTGGCAGCCGGACCATAGAGTAGCCAACTGGCTCTTTCGGCTCTAGGGGACCCCATGGGCAAACCTCTTTGCCAGCCCAGACACCTACCAGTTGCTTTGCTTCTGTTCCCAGCAGCCCCACCCGTCCCAGGTAGCAGCAGATGTGTTCCTCATTCCGTGGTCGGACGACCTCATGTATGCCTTCCCACCCACACCGCTGATTGCCAAAATACTCTTCAAGGCTCTTCGTGACAAAGCATCGCTGATTCTGGTGGCTCCACAGTGGCACAGGCAGCCATGGTGCCGGCTACTCCTCCAATTGTCAGTGGAGACTCCGATCCTTCTGGGGAATTACCTGGGGCTCTTGTCTCATAAGAACATAAGATATGCCATACTGGGTCAGACCAAGGTCCATCAAGCCCAGTATCCTGTTTCCAACAGTGGCCAATCTAGGTCGTATGTACCTAGCAGTTTCCCCAAAAGACACAGGTTCCCCAATGCTTGTACTGGGTCAAGCATTGATATCCTGGGTCCCTTCTTAATAATGGTTTATGAAACTTTCCTCCAGGAACTTGTCCAAACCTTTTTTAAACCCAGCTACGCTAACAGCCTTTACTACATCCTCAGGTAACAAATTCCAGAGTTTGATTACAGGAGGAGGGCTCTCGCCTGCACCCCAACCTGGGGTCCCTATCACTGACGGCATTGCTGCTGAAAGGATGACTTTAGCCCCTTTCAACCTCTTGGGAGAAGTGGAAGAGATCCTGCTGGCTTCCTGTAAAACTCCTACCAGGAGAACTTATGCCTTCAAATGGCACAAGTTCTTGGTCTGCTGCACGGAGCAGCGGGTGAACCCGTTCTCCTGCCCGGTGCAGCGGGTGCTGCAGTACCTTCTTTATCTCTTGCAATCCGGGCTCAAATCAAACTCTGTGAGAGTGCACCTCAGTATCCTGGTGGTGCATCACCATCTTGTTGAGAGCAAGCCCTTTTGGTCCAGCCACTGGTGGCCTGCTTCTTGAGAGAACTCCTGTTGTCCAAACCCCCAATCCGCCCTCCAGCGATGGAATGGGACCTCAATGTAGTATTGACGCAACTCACTTGCCCACCATTTGAGCCTCTAGCGACCTTCTGCGAGAGGCACCTAAGATGGCAGGTAATGTTCCTGGTAAAACTCATCTCCACTCGCAGGGTCAGTGAACTCCAAGCCCTGTTGGCAGAGGTACCGTATACCAGAGTCTATAAGAACAGGGTCTAGCTACATCCACACCCCAAGTTACTTCTGAAGGTACTATCTCCTTTCCACCTCAACCAGGAGATGGTGTTATCTACCTTCTTCCCAAGGCCTCATTCCAGCAGGGCAGAGACAGTCCTTCATACCTTGGATTGTAAGAGGGCCCTTGTCTTTCTACATTCAGCTGACCCAGGGCCACCTGAAAGATGTTCAGCTTTTTGTTTCTTATGACCCCAGTCGGCTGAGGGAAGCGGTGACCAAATGGACATTGTCTACCTGGGTGGCAGGCTGCATCGCTCTAGCCTGTGAACAGGCTGGGCTCTTGCTGGATGGCCGGGTCACAGCTCACAGTGTCAGGGCCATGGCGGCCTCTGTGGCAAACCTGTGCTCTGTCCCGTTGCTGGACATCTGCTGGGCCGCCACCTGGTCTTCAGTCCATACCTTCGCAGCTCATTACTGCCTGGAAAGGGAGTTCCAACAGGGCAGCGCCTTTGGCCAGGCAGTATTCCGTAATCTTTTCGGGGGCTAGGTAACCCCTACCCTTTTGTGTTTAGGCTACCGGAGTGTTGGTTCCCATTGGACACATGGATCCTACTGTAGTCTGTATCTACAGACTCAGTTGCTGCTGCTTACGGCTCTCCCTGAGGGCAACTGTGGCCTTTTCTATGAGCTTTCAGTAGCCTGTTGCTGGAGAGTCCCATATGTGAGGAGTGAGTTCTTGCTTGTTCCCGGGAAAAGCGTAGTTACTCACCTGTAACAGATGTTCTATGGGGACAGCAGGAATTAGTCCTCACAACCCTCCCTCTCCCTTCTTTTTACTTTCTTTAGCCATGTCATCTGACTGAGCAAGATGGTACCCTTGGGGGGGGGGGGGAAGGGGACCGCGCATGCATGGTGGCACTTCCCAAAGGCTTTCTTTGAAAGCTGGGGAGATGCTTCCGCGAGGGCTCCGTCGGCGCTGCTGTCACCCATATGTGAGGACTGATTCCTGCTGTCCCCAGAGAACATCTGTTACAGGTGAGTAACTATGCTGACTCCACTTTCTTTCTCTGTGCACATCCAACGATATCTAAAACCTGTCATTCTTTCTCTATAACATCAGCAAAATTTGTCCTTTCCTTACTGAACAAACTACTAAGACCCTTATCCACTCTCTAGTCATTTACCATCTTGACTATTGTAACCTGCTCCTCGCTAGTCTCCCTTTGAATCATATCTCTTCCCATCAGTCTGTTCAAAACTCAGCAGCATGGTTTATCTTCTGCCAGTGTCGCTATGGTCATGTAACCCCTCTTTTCAAGTCCTATTAATTTCCAGGTCAAATTTCTCCTGCTGACCCACAAGTGAATTCATTCTGTTGCTCCTCACTACCTTTATTTATCTATCTATCTATCTAGCACTTTGCCATGCAGAAAATAAAGTGTGTGCATGAGTAGGGCATGGGTGAATACATTTATCATTACTGATGAGGGATGCATTTTGATTCATGTAAAAGTGCTTTATCATTGAATAGATGATGCTAAGGTTTTTAATGCGTTTGTTAAAATATTATTGTCTGTTCTCAATCCAAGGATGGAGTGGAGCGGGTAAACGTGGATCGATTGTTTACGTTATCGGAATGTGAAAGGACTAGGGGACATGTGGTGAGGCTGCAGGGTGAACTATTTAGGACTGATGGGAGAGGATATTTTTTCACTCAACGTGTAGTGCGATGCTTCCGCTTGGGCCCAAGAGATTACAAGCAGGAAACAGCCTTATGTTGTCCACTTTTGAATAAAGCTTCCCTTATTGTCACCAGAGGTATTCTGGGACTTGTAGTTAGTTTATTCTTTAAGGACAAATTGTAGTTGTGAGTTGGTGGTTCAAGGCAGCAAGAAAATTTATTTTGTGGGGATTTCCAGGGCATTTAAGCTCAATACACAAGGCAAAAAGGATGCTTCTCCAACATAAAGGATAAATCAGGTAACAGAGAATGACTTAACAAAAACCTCTTTTCACTGTTCAGCTGTTCTTATTCCCACAAGCTTACACCGAGGACTGCCTCCTGTGGTCATTCAACAGAAATACAGATAAACTTGCAACAGCTGTGATTTTCTTTTCTCAAGGCAAACTTCTTCTAAGCACTGCTTCTTAGCTTCAGAAGGCAATTAAGCTTAGTAAAGCACAGTATTAGCTTTCCTTAATTCTAAGCAGGTATTGCACTTATTCTTTATATTGTTTCACAGTCTCTCAGCTCAGTTCAATAATGCAGACTCTTCTTTTAAACACAATGAGCAATCCATTGGTACAGGTTCACACTCAGAGCTTGGCAAACAGGCATCTATTTGCATTCCTTCTATGGCAACAGAACATATGGTATCTCTGTCAAAGTTACAAGCTCTCCCAGACTTTCTCTCCTTTAGAAAATCCTGGAACTGATTCCACAGCAATTCAGCTTGTAAAGGCACAGTTGTATTAGAGGAGTGAACTTTTCCCTCAGCAAACAACTCTCTCAGTGCTTCTAGCTTAGAAGGCTCAGCTGTTCTGCTTTTATCAGGGCTATGACTTTTCCCATACGTAAAACTTTCCACCCACCTCTTAGCAGTAGACGGTGAGGGCTCTGCTTCCTGGACCTGAGCAATTGCAAACTGTTTCTCTGTTGATTTCTCAGCTCTGAAACTGCTGGCTTCACCTTGGGGATGGTTCCTCAGACAAGCGCTGATTTCTTTCTTCCTGGGATCCTCCAGGCTCTGAAATTCAGCCTCCTTATGTCCTTCTCCAGTCCCTCTTGGGTAGCTGCTTTCCTGGGAGTTTTCTTCTTTCTTTCTCCTCCAGCTATGCTCAGCCTCGCTCTCTCTGTTGTCCTTTGCCTTCCTCCTTCCCTCCTCCTGCTCTGCTCGTGGTTTTAAGAACCGTTGGCTGCTAGGCACTCCCTGTTCTCTGCACCTGTGTGACCAATCATCAGGCAAGCTTGTCTCCACCCCAGAGCTAGGGCGTGACCTGACCTTAGCAGGGAGCTGGGTTTTTTTCTGATCTGGCTTGCAAGTCTTATGCACAAGTGAACTGTCATTCATTTCAAAGGGGAAACTAGGATTTTCTTCCACTTCCATGTCTTCCTGGGAGCTTTCATCACTACAGTAGTCAAGCTCTGGAATTTGTTGCCGGAGGATGTCGAGGGAACTGTTGGTGTGGCTGGGTTTGAGGAGGGTTTGGATGGGTTCCTGGAGGAAGGGTCCATAAACCATTGTTAGGGGGGGACCCAGGATGTCCATGCTTGACCCGGTGCAGGCATTGTGGAACCTGTGTCTTTTGGGGATGCTGCTGGGTGTGCGTGACTTGGATTGGCCACTGTTGGAGACAGGGTACTGGGCTTGATGGACCTTGGTCAGTGTGGCATATCTTATGTACTTAGCATGTTTTTACATACTGCCTTTGAGCCAAGGCAGTTTACATAGAACAGCAATATACAAATGCACATGAGTTCTGTTATATTAAACATGGGAATGTAAACTTGGCGTTAAATATGGGGGATTTACAGAAATCAATACTAGGTGAATGAGTTATGGTGTGTTCCATTAGGTGATATCATTGGGACCGAAATGCTCAATGAAGAGGTACGTTTTTAGAAGTTTCTTCAGGTCTTGTGTAGACTGTGCGGATCTGATGGCTTCAGAAGTGAGCTCAAAATTGATGGGGCGTATAGGGTGAAGGCTCTATTGTTTATTTATTTAGCTATGCTTATCGCTTTACACTGGGTCAAAGCAGTTTACATTAAACAATTGTAACAGTTGATACATCAAACAGGTTATAATGTATGTGCAGTCTGATCGAGGGTGTCAGGGGAGTGGGGAGGTTATGCAATCAACACAATCACAGCTTATTTACAGGAGGTTATATAATCAACATAATCATAAGTTATTTACAGTCCAGTCGTCTGCCATAGAGCATAGATTACGTATTTACACTGTGTACTTCTTATGAGACGTCACATGAGTTGGCGCCAAAGTGGTCTCTGAATAATTGTGTCTTTAATTGTTTCCAGAAGGAAGAGAGGTCTTTGTTATTCCGGATTTTAGTTGGGAGAGTTCCATAATGATGGGGCGTAGAGGTTGAATGCGCGGGCACATATTTGGTTGTTGTGTTTTGTCCTTACATATAGTATGGTCAGCATATTGTTTGCAGCTTGCCTTGTGGATCTTCCAGAGCTTGGTTGTGGTAGTAGGGTGTGCAGGTGGGAGTTTTGCTGTTGGTGTAGCGCTTTATGGATCAAAAGTAAAGTTTTATATTTGATTATTGAATCCAGTGGGAGGATGTGGAGATGCTTTAATATTGGGATGATGTGGTGAAACTTCCTCGCTCCTTGTGTGGTCCGGGCAGCTGTGTTAAGGGCTGTGTGCAGAGAGTGGAGAGCGGAAGATCTTTATAAATTGCATTGTTTACTGTGTACATTTAATCTTGAAGGGAGGGATGATAAGGAGATTCTGGTTTGCAAATCTTCTGTGCTTTGTTGTAGATGATCTTGTGATAAGGTTCTCAAGACAGGGAGCTGATAGGTTGTGGATGATGTTGTAGATGGTAGTTGTGATCTGGTGTTTTATCCTTTGAGCAATTGGTAGCCAGTGAAGGCTCCTGAGGGTTGGGGTGATATGTTGACGTCTAGATGTGCTCATTAATTTTGCATTAATTGGAGTGGGTAAAGTGCTTGTTTCATCAGACCCTGGTAGAGTATGTTGCTATAATCGAGGTGTGGTGCGATGATGGCCTGGAAAACTGATCTGTAGTCGTATTGGAGTATAGATCGTAGATGCTGGAGAGATTTGAGTTTCAAGTTTCCTTTATTATCTCTCCCTACCTACACCCTCCTTGGAAACTGCACTCCTTTAGCAGATCTCTTTTATTTATTTTTTAAAATCTTTTACTTATGAATTTTGAATGACCAACAAGCATTCCAACTTGTACAAAAATTAAGGAGCAGAATGTAACAAAGAAAGATGGGAAACTACTCAAAAAAGAAGAGCTATACAAACATTGTACTGCCGTTTACTATAGCCCACAAAACAGAGAAACCCAGAAAAGAAAAAAAAGATAGAATATTACAAAATGAGAGGAAATCCAAGCAGGCACAAATTCACAGAGTACTAGAGCCGGGAATCCCCAGGTCAATGAGTCGACGAGCATTAATAAAAGAAAGTAACTGAGAAGGTTAAAAAGAATGAAACATTGCAATTTGACCAAACATTTACATGAAAACGTAAGAAAAAATAAAGCCCCCCAGCTGTAACAACCCAGGTCAGAGCAAGAGGAACTCCCTCCTCCTACGCTGAGTTTCCCTAACCAAGTCAGGGAAAACCCGAAACAGAAGACCCTTAAATAAGATATTCCTCTTTTTGAAAAACATTTTTAGCAACCATTCATGATCAGTTGTTAAAGCAAATTTAGCCAAAAGCGTCAGTGGAGCTACAAACTCTATATCAGAATTATCTCAACAAATAGGAGTGACCTACATGGAGTGGTGAGTATACCCCTAAACAAAGGCATGGGGAGGGGTGACCTGCACGGTGCAGCAGGTGCACCTACTCTTGCCACCTTGCTGGGCGGACTAGATGGACCACATCTGCCGTCATATACTATGTTATCTAATACAGCAGAGACATTCAAAGAATCAATCTGTTGCAAATTAGGGACCTCAGACCTACCTAATGCTTTTTTTGCAGATGGTAAATAATGGAGAATAAAACAAAGGATATTATAAAGCCTCTGTATCATTCCATGGTGTGACTGCACTTCAAATATTGTATACAATTCTTGTCGCCGTCTCTTAAAAAGGATATAGCGGAATTAGAAAAGGTACAGAGAAGTGCTACCAAAATGGTAAAGGAGATGGAAGGATACCCCTATGAGAAGAGGCTAAAAAGGTTAGGGCACTTCAACCTGGAAAAGAGATGGCTGAGGGGGGAGATATGATTGAGGTCTATAAATTAATAATGGAGTGGAACGGGTGAACGTAGATCGATTGTTTATGCCATCAAAATGTAGAAAGACTCAGGGACGTGCAATGAAGCTACAGTGTAACCCATATAAGACTAATAAGAGAAAATATTTTTTCACTCGATATTTAATCAAACTGGAATTTGTTACCGGAGGATGTAGTAAAAGCTTTTAGTATAGATGGGTTTAAAAAAGGTTTGGACAAGTTCCTGGAGGAAAGATCCATAAACCAATATTAAAGAGGACCCGGAAATCCACTGTTTGTCCCAGTACAAGCATTGTGAAACATGTGTCTTTTGGGAAAACTGCCAGGTAATTGTGACCTAGATTGGCTTTATGAACCTTAGTCTGACCCAGTATGGCATATCTTATGTTCTTATGTTATGTTGTTATTTACACCTGAATCACCAGAGCACCTGAAATACATTATCAGCCACCTTAACTCCACAACCTCCCCACTCGATCTATGTCCTGTCAGCTGGATCAAAGTAGCAAAAAATAATTTCCTCCCCATCATACGAGGGTTGCTCAGAAAGTAATGCCCCACGTTTTTTCTCAGTCCAGAATGAAAATAGAGGTGTGAAATTGAAAGGGTATTAACTTGGAACTTAAAGGACACATGTATAATTTTGCAGTCATCCAACAAATAGCGAGGCGGTAATGATCCTTCAAATGGCGTCTGTGAGTGACACACGGTACAAACAACGAGCTGTAATTGAATTCTTGGTGGAGGATAAAGAAAGTCCTGACTCAGCCACCAGTCCAGATTGGCGCATCAAGAGTCAGGAATTGTCCGTACAGTTTTCTGTTGGTAGAGGTAGTGCAATGGCAATTATTGAATTTTTGGGATATTCAAAGGTGTGTGCAAGATGGGTTCTGCGAAGTCTCACAACCAAACACAAATGCCAAAGGAAAGACACCTGCTCTGATTTGTTGGAGCGTTTTGAAGCTGAGGGGGAGGCCTTTATCCCAAAGAGTCAATACTTGCCATTGCACTACCTCTACTGACGGAAAGCTGTTCGGACAATTCCCGACTCGTGATGGCGGATCTGCACGAATAATGTCATCAGCACGCTGCAACTTGACTGGACTGGTGACTGAGGCAGGACGCCCAGACCGTGGCTGATCTTCCAGTTCTGTTTTATCACTTCCTGAAGCCTTTACTCTTCACCCATCGCCCAACAGTGCTCCTATCTACCACAGAACTTCCATACACAGCACACAACCGTTTGTGAATGTTTCTCACACTTTCCTTCTCCTCCACCAAGAATTCAATTACAGCTCATTGTTTGTACCGTGTGTCACTCACAGACGCCATCTGAAGGATCACTACCGCCTCGCTATTTGTCAGGCGACTGTAAAATTACACACGTGTCCTTTGAAGTTCCAAGTTACTACCCTTTCAATTTCACACCTCTGTCTTCATTCTGGACTGAGAAACATGTGGGGCATTACTTTCTGAGCAACCCTCGTATGATGGGGAGGAAATTATTTTTTGATGGATCAGGGATGAAGGTGAAATCCCACAGGTCCCACAGCCCCAGGCATGAGTCCAAGTAGTCGGGGCAGGAGTGGCCCTCCAAGTTGCCCTGCAAACAGTTGTTGGATTTTGCTGATGGGCCTTGGGCCTCTGAGACCATCCTCATTGAGGACTCACACTTGACAGTATTGACGCCGGTCCGAAATCCTCAGTGCCCGCATTGAAGGCTGCGGTGCCAACTGGCATGGAGACCAGAATTGCAAACCTAGAGAATAGTAAATCTGCCTTAGTGGCCATGAAGCAAGTTTTTATGTCTTGCTTGTCCGGTTTGTCCGCCCCAATGACAGGACCCTCAACATTGAGGGCTTCCCCATACATTGAGCCGGCCCTTGACTGCCATCGGCCGAGACCCCAGACCTGGTCGAGGTCTCGGTCCCGTTCCTCGGACACTGGTCCTCCCTGGTGAATACCCATGGCTCTGATCGATGATCCTCCGGAGTTCATGCACCATGGAGAACAGTCCTTGACTGAGGTGATCATGTGGAGTCAGTCTCATACTCCGACTTCGAGTTTGAATAGGAGACCGAGGACGAAGAGTCACCAGACACAAGGTAACACCGTGATGTGCTCTCGGACCTGTCTCCCCCGATGCCCCGACGCCGCTCCCCATCTGAGGACATTACGTTCCTCGATTTTGTTAGGGATATGGCCAAGGCTCTCATGATTGAGACCGAGGCCGAGGAGGACCCACGGAACGAGGAATTGGAGATTCTCCAGGAACAAGCAGGTTGGGTGATGGCGCAGATGGAGCCCTCGTGGAAGCATCTTTCTAGCTTTCAAAGAAAGACTTTGGGAGAAACCACTATGCATGCGTGGTTCCCTTCCCGCCCAAGGCCGAGGAGGACCCATGGAACGAGGAATTGGAGATTCTCCAGGAACAAGCAGGATGGGTGATGGCACAGATGGAGCCCTCGTGGAAGCATCTTTCTAGCTTTCAAAGAAAGACTTTGGGAGAAACCACTATGGATGCGTGGTTCCCTTCCCGCCCAAGGGTGCCATCTTGGTCAGTCTCCCTTTTTCTGAAGATCCCTACAGACTTTCTCTTGTCTCCCAGAAAAAAGTTTGTTTAACTCGTGCATTTTTGTGCGCCGGCTCTTTCCCACCTTAGGACCCGTTGCTGTGGTATCGGGTCACAAGTTTTTGCTTTTTGTCATATTTTTTATTTTCAGCACTTTTGCGCCCTTTTCAACTGCTGGCCACGGCGAGGGTCTTTGACCTTGTGGGGGTCCTTTTCGCCCCAATGGCCACCGGTTTTAAAAAATGTGATCGGTGTTCTAAGAAAGTATCCAACTAGAAGTAAGGAGATCCTGGATTCTCCACAGGGAGAACTATTCAGGCAATTGGTAACAGACCCCACACGTGAAGGGGCCATACTGGACTTGGTGCTTACCAATGGTGAAAATGTTTCTGATGTTGTAGTGGGAGATCATTTTGCATCCAGTGATCACCAGATGGTGTGGTTCAGTATTAGGACTAGGGCTGTTAGAATCCATTCAAAGGTGAGGATCTTAGACTTAAGGAAGACTAACTTTTCCAAGATGGGCCAATACCTCAGGGAGTCGTTAGTGGGATGGGAACAGCTGGGGGATGTAGAAAAACAGCGGGCAAAACTGAAAGGGGATATTTTAAGGGCAGCCATCCTTTTTGTTAAAATGGTAAATAAAGGTAAAAGAAAAGGAGACTGCTATGGCTTTCGAAAGAAGTAGCTGAAAAAGTGAAGAAAAAGAAGGAGGCCTTCATGAAATACAAGAGATCACAGAGAGAGGAAGACAGGCATCTATATTTGTAAAAAATTAGAGAAGCTAGCAAAGTAGTCAGAAAGGCAAAGTTTCAAAAGGAGGAGGAAATAGCCAATGCAATAAAATGGGGGGAAAAGACATTTTTCAGATATGTTAGTGTGAAGAGGAAGGGCAAAAGTGGTATTGTCAGACTCAAGGGTGCAGGGGAGAAATATGTAGAAGCTGATAAGGATAAAGCGGAATTGCTTAACAAATATTTCTGTTCTGTGTTCACAGATAAAGAACCAGGAGCAGGACCTCAGAAAACACCCACAAACAGGAACAGAAGCGAGAGACATCTTGAACAATTTTCAGAAGACACTGTTCGTGAGAAACTAGCTCAACTTAAAGTAGACAAAGCGATGGGAATGGTTGGGATACACCCTAGAATGCTAAGGGAACTTGGGGACGTTCTAGCGGCTCCACTGACTGACCTTTTCAATGCCTTGTTGGAGTCGGGAGTGGTGCTAAAGGACTGGAGAGAGGCTCATGTGCCTTTACACAAAAGCGGAAGTAAGGAAGTGGTTGAAAACTACAGGCCGGTTAGTTTAACTTCTGTGGTGAGTAAATTATTGGAAACGCTGTTGAAAGAGAAAATAGTGAGGTTTCTGGAGTCCAGCAGATTACAGGATCTGAGGCAGCATGGTTTCACCAGAGGCAGGTCTTGTCAGACAAATTTGATTGATTTCTTTTACTGGGTGACCAGGGAGTTGGACTGAGGGAGAGCCCTGATGTGGTGTATTTAGATTTCAGTAAAGCGTTTGACACTGTTCCTCACAGGCGACTTATAAACAAACTGAGCACCCTAGGGATAGACCCTAAAGTTACTGCTTGGGTCAGAAATTGGTTGGGTGGGAGGCGACAAAGAGTACAGGTAAATGGAGCTCACTCTGAGGAGAAGGATGTTACCAGTGGTGTGCCCCAGGGATCTGTCCTTGGTCTGATTCTTTTTAACATCTTTGTTAGTGATATAGCGGAAGGGCTGTTGGGTAAGGTTTGCCTCTTTGCGGATGATACCAAAATCTGCAATAGAGTAGACACCCAGGAAGGTGTAGGTAACACAAGGAGGGATTTAGCTAAGCTTGAAGAATGGTCTAGAATTTGGCAGCTGGGATTTAATGTTAAAGAATGGAAGGTCATGCATTTGGGCTGCAGCAATCCAAGGGAGCAATATAGTATAGGGGTGAGGTACTTTTGTCCACTAAAGAAGAGCAGGACCAAGGCGTGGTTGTGTCTGATGATCTTAAATTAGCTAAACAGGTAGAAAAGGCGACGGCAAAAGCTAGAAGGATGCTTGTGTGCATATGGAGAGGAATGGCTAGCAGAAAAAAGGAGGTGATAATGCCTCTGTATAAGTGTTTGGTGCGACCTCATTTGAAATATAGTGTGCAATTCTGGAGACTGCACCTTCAAAAGGATGTGAACAGGATGGAGTCGGTGCAGAGGGTTGCTACTAAAATGATTAGTGGTCTTCATTATAAAGCATATGAGGACAGACTTAAGGATCTTAATATGTACACACCTTAGAGGAAAGGCGGGATAGAGGTGATTTGATTGAGATGTTTAAATACCTCCGTGGCATAAATGTTTAGGGAGAGAGCCTCTTTCAATTGAAAGCAAGTTCTGCTACGAGGGGACATGGGATGAGGGTGAAGATAGATTCAGGAGTGATATGCGGAAATATTTCTTTACGGAAAGAGTAGTGGATCCGTGGAATAGTCTCCCAGTGGAGGTGGTAGAGATGAGGACAGTAACTGAATTCAAAAAAGCATGGGACCAACACAGAGGATCTCTAAAGGTAAAAAGTGGACTGTTGTAGTTGTTGATATGGAAGGACAGACTAGATAGGCCATGTGGTCTTTTTCTGTCATCATGTATCTATGTTTCTAAGCCGTTCTTGTTAATGTTATTAGGGAAAGAAAGTTCAAAAAAATTATGAAAGGGACCTTAGTGAAGTGAATGCACTGGCCTCAAGTTCTCAAGTCTTCTGAGACTAGCACCAGAATTCCTATACCACACTGCCCCGACGCCAAAGGCACTGGCGTCGACGTCCTCGGTCCCGAACGGGAGGTCGAGGGAGACCGTGACTGAGGTCAACCTCGAGCCTTCATGGTCTCGAGCATCGGTTCGGTCTCCGGGGTCGACTTCGACGTAATCGATCTACGTTTACCCGTTCCACTCCGTTCATTAATTTATAGACTTCTATCATATCTCCCCTCAGCCGTCTCTTTTCCAGGTTAAAGAGCCCTAACCTTTTTAGCCTTTCTTCATAGGAGTATCCTTCCATCCCCTTTACCATTTTGGTGGCTCTTCTCTGAACCTTTTCTAAAATCGCTATATCCTTTTTAAGATACGGTGACCAGAATTGCACACAATATTCAAGGTGCGGTCTCACCATTGAACGATATGTTGTTGTTGTTAAGTGCCGTCGAGTCGGAGTCGACTCATGGCGACCCTTTGGATAGCTATCCTAAATTGTGTTCGGTCTTCAGTCAGGCGGCTCATTGTTGACAGACTGGTACCCGTAGCTGCTGTTATTGTATCAATCCATCTCATTGCTGGCCTTCCTCTTTTACGTTGACCTTCTATCTTGCCAAGCATAATGTCTTTCTCTAATGATCTCTCTCTTCGCATGATGTGTCCAAAGTATGAAAGTCGAAGTCTTGTCATCTGAGCTTCTAAAGAAAGCTTAGGTTTAATCTCCTCTAGTACCGACTGGTTTGTTCTTCGGGCAGTCCATGGTATACACAGTATTCGCCGCCAGCACCATAATTCAAAGGCATCAATTTTCTTCCTGTCAATCTTTTTCACTGTCCAGCTTTCACATCCATATGATGTTATTGAAAATACCATGGCTTGAACAAGTCGAATCTTTGTATGGAGAGAGACATCTCTGCTCTTGAGAATCTTATCTAGGTCTTTCATAGCCATTCTGCCAAGAGCAATGCGTCGTCTGATTTCTTGACTGCTTGTTGCTTCTTTATTAATAGTTGATCCAAGTAGGTTAAAGTTGTTCACAATTTCAATTTCTTCTCCTTCAGCGATGAACCTGTTGATTATGCCAGTTGTCATGATCTTTGTCTTCTGTACATGAAGGTGCAGGCCCATTTTGAGACTATGTTCTTTGATTTTGAGATGCAAATGCTTCATATCATCTTCACTTTCAGCCAGTAATGTGGTATCATCAGCATAGCGAAGGTTGTTGATGAGTCTTCCACCAATCTTCACACCTCTGTTGTCTTCATACAATCCTGCTTCTCTGATGATTTGTTCTGCATATAAATTAAACAGGTAGGGGGAAAGTATGCAGCCTTGTCTTACACCTTTGCTTATTTTAAACCATTCTGTTTCTCCTTGTTCCGTTCGAACTGTTGCTTCTTGATCAATGTACAGATTGCGCAAGAGAAGATCAGGTGTTCTGGTATACCCATGCTTCTTAATGTGGCCCAGAGTTTCTCATGGTTTACACAGTCAAAAGCCTTGCTATAGTCGATAAAGCACAAATAGATATCCTTTTGGTATTCTTTAGTCTTTTCAAGGATCCATCTCACATCCGCAATGATGTTTCTCGTTCCCCGCCCTTTCCTGAACCCTGCTTGCACTTCAGGTAGTTCTTGTTCAGGTATGGTTGTAGTCTCTTTTGAATAATCTTCAGTAGAATCTTGCTGGCATGTGGGATCAGAGCGATTGTGCGATAATTTCCACAGTCAGTTGGATCACTTTTCTTTAGTATTGGTATAAACACAGATCTTTTCCAGTCAGTTGGCCATGATGTTGTCTTCCATATTTCTTGGCAGAGCCTTGTGAGTACGGTAACAGCTGCATCAGATTGCTGCAATACCTCTATGGGAATGCTATCAATGCCTGGTGCTTTGTTCTTTGATAAGGCTTTCAATGCTGCTTCAACTTCTTCTTTCATCACCAATGGTTCCCGATCATAAGGTACAGGTTGAAACGGCTGTTGGTCCACTTGATCTTTATCATATAAAAACTCTGTATATTCCTTCCACCTTTTCTTGATCTTCTCAGCATCATTCAACATAGAACCTTGAGCATCTTGTAACATTCCAATTCGAGGCTGGAACTTTTTCTTTAACTCTCGTAGCTTTAGGAAAGCCGATCTTGTTCTTCCTCTAATAGTTTCTGCTTCTATTTCCTTGCAAGTGTCATTGTAGTACTTTTCTTTGTCCTGTCTTGCTGCACGTTGGAAATCTCTGTTGAGTTCTGCGATTGTCTTTCTTTCTCCTCTGGCTTTAGCTTCTCGGCGTTTCTGGGCAATTTTCAGAGTTTCTTCCGTCATCCATTTTGGCCGTTTTTAAGAACATAAGAACATAAGAAATGCCATACTGGGTCAGACCGAGGTCCATCAAGCCCAGTATCCTGTTTCCAACAGTGGCCAATCTAGGTCATACGTACCTAGCAGTTTCCCCAAAAGACACAGGTTCTGCAGTGCTTGTACTAGGTCAAGCATTGATATCCTGGGTCCCTTTTTAATAATGGTTTATGGACCTTTCCTCCAGGAACTTGTCCAAACCTTTTTTAAACCCAGCTATACTAACAGCCCTTACTACATCCTCCGGTAACAGATTCCAGAGTTTGATTACACGTTGAGTGAAGAAATATTTTCTCTTATTTGTCTTAAATAGTTTACCCCGTAGCTTCATTACATGTCCCCTAGTTCTTCTATATTCTGATAGCGTAAACAATTGATCCACGTTTATCCGTTCCACTCCATTCATTAATTTATAGACCTCTATCATATCTCCCCTCAGCCGTCTCTTTTCCAGGTTAAAGAGCCCTAACCTTTTTAGCCTCTCTTCATATGAGTAGCCTTCCATCCCCTTCACCAATTTGGTGGCTCTTCTCTGTACTTTTTCTAATAACTCTATGTCCTTTTTAAGATACGGTGACCAGAATTGCACACAATATTCAAGGTGCGGTCGTACCATGGAGCGATACAGAGGCATTATAATATCCTTTGTTTTATTCTCCATCCCTTTCCTTATGATACCTAGCATTCTATTTGCTTTCTTGGCCACCGCTGCACACTGGGCGGAGGGTTTTAACATGTTATCCACGATGACTCCTAAATCTTTTTCCTGGGTGGTGGTTTCTAATGTAGAGCCTTGCATCGTGTAACTATAGTGTGGGTTGTTCTTTCCTAGGTGCATAACTTTGCACTTGTCCACATTAAATTTCATCTGCCATTTGGATGCCCAGTCTTCCAATTTATCCAGATCCTCCTGCAGTTTTCCACAATCCTCTTGGGTTTTAACAACTTTAAACAGTTTTGTGTCATCTGCAAATTTGATAACCTCACTAGTTATTCCCTTTTCCAGGTCATTTATGAATATGTCAAAAAGTAGCGGACCCAGTACAGATCCCTGGGGTACTCCACTATTCACCTTTTTCCATTGGGAATATTGGCCATTTAGCCCTACCCTCTGCTTTCTATCTTTTAACCAGTTCCCGATCCACAATAGTACACTGCCTCCTATCCCATGACTTTTTAGCTTTGCCAAAAGTCTCTGATGGGGGACCTTGTCAAAAGCTTTCTGAAAGTCCAGATACACTATATCAACCGACTCACCTTTGTCTACCTGTTTATGCACACCTTCAAAAAAACAGATCAGATTAGTAAGACAAGATCTTCCTTGTCTAAAGCCATGTTGGCTGTCTCCCATTAGGCCATGACTATCTACATGCTGTGTAATTTTGTTCTTTATGATGGTTTCTACCATTTTCCCTGGTACTGACGTCAGGCTCACCGGTCTGTAATTTCCCGGGTCACCCCTGGAACCCTTTTTAAAAATTGGTGTTACGTTGGCGACCCTCCAATCTTCAGGTATTACAGATGATTTTAATGAAAGTTCACAGATTACCAATAGCAGGTCTGCAATCTCATATTTCAGTTCTTTCAACACTCTGGGATGTATACCATCCGGTCCAGGTGATTTGCTACTATTCAGTTTATCAAATAGTTGTAATATATCTTCCCGGTGTAGCAATATTTCTCTCAATTCCTCTGCAGTATCACCTTTAAATACCACTTCAGTCTTGGGTAACATCCCTACATCTTCCTCAGTAAAGACCGAAGCAAAGAATTCATTCAGTCTCTCTGCTATAGCCTTGTCTCCTCTTACTGCCCCTTTTACCCCTCTATCATCTAATGGTCCAATTGACTCTCTCACAGGCCTTTTGCTACGAATGTACTTGAAAAGTCTTTATTTCGTGTTTTTGCTTCCGTAGCAAGTTTCTTCTCAAATTCCCGCTTTGCCTGCCTTATCAATGCTTTGCATTTAACTTGCCAGTGCTTGTGCTGTTTCCAGTTTTCATCATTTGTCCCTTTTTTCCATTTCCTGAAGGTTGCTCTTTTGGCAGCAACAGCCTCTCTGACCTCACCTTTAAACCATGCTGGCAGTTTTTTGGACTTTCTTCCACTTTTCTTAATGCGTGGAATACAGCTGGTCTGGGCTTCGAGGATAGTATTTTTAAATAACACCCAAGCTTGCTGTAAGTCTTTAACCTTTGGAACCGCTCCTTTTAGTTTTTTTCCGAACTATATTCCTCATTCTATCATAGTCTCCCTTTTGAAAGTTAAAAGGTATTACTGTGGATTCCTTTACTATCTGTCCTCCACTGATTAAATCAAACATGATCATACTATGATCACTATTGCCAAGTGGTCCCAACACCCTTATTTCTTGCACCAGATCTGGCGTTCCACTAAGGACTAGGTCCAGTATGGCTTCCCCTCTGGTTGGTTCATGAATCAGCTGCTCCAAGAAGCAGTCATTTATTTCATCTAGAAACTTTATCTCTTTAGCTTGTCCTGCTGTGACACTGTCCCAGTCGATACCGGGGTAATTGAAATCACCCATTATTACTACTCTGTTGTGGCTTTTGTTAGCTTCCTTGATTTCTTTGAGCATTTCATCATCCATTTGTTCATTCTGGCCAGGCGGTCGATAGTATACTCCCACTGCCATCACCTTCCCCTTCATAAATGGAATTTCAATCCATAGAGATTCTACAGCAAATTTTGTTCCCTGCAAAACTTTAATCCTTTCTGACTCAATGCCCTCTCTAACATAGAGCGCAACCCCTCCACCAATTAGTTCAGCTCTATCATTACGATATAGTTTGTATCCAGGTATCACAGTGTCCCACTGGTTATCCTCCTTCCACCATGTCTCTGAGAGTGCAATGATATCTAACCTCTCATTTAGTGCTATATATTCTAATTCTCCCATCTTATTGTTTAGACTTCTAGCATTGGCATACAAGCATTTTAGAGACTGTATTTTATTAATATTAATCTGGCTATTGGTAGGCATGGGTAATTGGGAATCTTTATGCTCTGTCTGCTCCTTACTCAAGGGCATTTGGGCTACTATACTCCCTTTTGGAACCTCACTGCTTTTGGTAGTATCCTTCAAGGATACCTTTGTCCGAACCATGCGCTCTTGGGTGACTGTCGGCTTTCCCCTATTTTCTAGTTTAAAAGCTTCTCTATCTCTTTTTTAAAGGTTAATGCCAGCAGTCTGGTCCCATCCTGATTAAGGTGAAGCCCATCCCTTCGGAAGAGCCCCCCCTTTCCCCAGAATGTTCCCCAGTTCCTAACAAATCCAAAACCCTCATCCTTGCACCATTGTCTCATCCACGCATTGAGACTCCGGAGCTCTGCCTGTCTTTTGGGTCCTGCACGTGGAACAGGAAGCATTTCGGAGAACGCTATCCTGGAAGTTCTGGATTTCAACTTCCTACCTAAAAGCTTAAATTTAGCCTCCAGAACTTCCCTACCACATTTTCCTATGTCATTGGTACCAACATGTACCAAGACAGCAGACTCCCCCCAGCACTATCTATGATCCTATCTAGGCGGTGCGTGAGATCTGCTACCTTCGCACCAGGCAGGCATGTTACCAGGTGATCCTCACGTCCACCAGCCACCCAGCTATCTACATTCCTAATGATTGAATTACCAACTATAACAGCTGTCCTGACCCTCCCCTCATGGGGACATGGCCCTGGAGAAACATCCTCGGTGCGAGAGGGTTTTACATCACCTGGAGGACAGGTCCTAGTTACAGGATCACTTCCTGCCACACCAGGGTGATGCTCTCCTGTCACGTGACCTCTCTCCTCCATGGCAACAGGGATGCTGCCAGACTGGAGGTGGGACTTCAGGACTATATCCCTGTAGGTCTCGTCCATGTACTTCTCTGTCTTTCTTATGTCTTCCAGGTCTGCTACTCTAGCCTCTAGAGAACGGACTCGTTCCCTGAGAGCAAAGAGCTCCCTGCACTTAGTGCATATGTAGGACCTCTCACCAACTGGGAGAAAATCATACATGTGACACTCAATGCAAAAGACCGGAGAACCCTCATCTCGTTGCTGGACCTCTGTCTGCATCTTAGTTTAAAGCTTGTGTTTAGGTCTTTTAAATTCGGTATAGAATAAGGATTGGTGTAGATGCTTATACTAATAAAAGTGTATCTAATACCCCTAATACACCCTGTGTACCTGAAGCGTAATTAATCTCAGGTCCTCTGTGTATGACTGATTTGGATTAAGAGCTGCACCTGAGAGCAGCCCCTTTCCTCTAAGATGTGCAAGTACCTATAAAACTACAATTACCCCAGGGGTGGGTGGGTGCTGGGGAGGGAGGGAGGGAGATAAGTCCTATTAAAGAGGGCAGTTACAGGGTACCCTGTCCTGAACCCTCAGCAGGGGGATGGGGGTACCACACAAAGCCCAGTTAGTTGAGAGAGGCAAAGTAAGTACAGCTGAGAAGGCTGAACTAGCACACCACTAAGACAAACAATAAATAATTAAACAAACAGTTAGACAAACAGTAAATAATTAAATAAACAGCTAGAACTCACAGTAAGATGTCCCAGGAGGCAAATATCCACTCACTAGCAGAGCTCTGTAAAAGTACAGCCCTTCTCTGATCAGAGAAAAGCAAACTAAAACAGACTATGCACACGTGGAGAAAACAGGAAGAAGGCTACACAATACCTCAGTGGGAGGGGGGGGGAGGGGGAGGATTCACTCAGGCAGGCAAGGACAGGAAAAAAGTTTAACAAACAGCAGGTTCTGGGGAGAGAGATTTAATTCAAAATGGCTACCACACAAAGCCCAGTTAGTTGAGAGAGGCAAGGTAAGTACAGCTGAGAAGGCTTTTTCACCTTTTGTAGAGACTTCTCGCTTTCTTCCAACACAACCTTCTTGATGTCATTCCATAACTCTTCCGGAGCTCTGTCATTTGTATCTAAAGCAGCAAATCGATTTTGCAGGCAGTCTTTAAATTCCAGTGGTATATTCTCAAGGTCATATTTTGCTGCATTCATGAGTGGTTTGCTCTTTTTCAACTTTAGCTTGAGTTTGCATACTAGTAGTTGATGATCTGTACCACAGTCAGCTCCAGGTTTTGTCTTTGTTGATGTTACAGAGCTTTTCCATCGTTGACTTCCGCATATGTAGTCAATTTGATTTTTATATAATCCATTCGGTGAAGTCCATGTGTACAGTCGCCGCTTGTGTTGCTGGAAGAAGGTGTTTGAGATGAATAGATCATTGGTCTTGCAGAATTCTATCAGTCTTTCTCCAGCTTCATTTCTGTTGCCAAGTCCATATTTTCCAACTACTTTGCCTTCTGCTTTGTTGCCAACTTTTGTGTTCCAGTCACCCATGACTATCAGGATATCCTGTTTGCATGTTCTGTCAATTTCAGCTTGTACTTGTTCATAGAACTCTTCAATTTCATTCTCTTCTGCAGCTGTTGTTGGGGCATATATTTGAATTATAGTTGTGTTGATAGGCAATCCTCGTAGACGAATAGAGATTAAGCGTTCGCTGACTGCATTGTATTTCATTACAGTTCTTGCAAGTTTCTTCTTTATTATAAATGCAACACCATTTCTTCTTTGTTTTTCATTTCCAGCATAGTAGACCATGTGATCATCTGATGCAAAGTGCCCCATGCCAGTCCATTTCAGTTTGCTGACACCCAACAGATCAAGTTGTACACGTTCCATTTCATTCTTGACTACCTCCAAATTCTCTTGGTTCATGCTTCGTACGTTCCATATAGAGGCATTATAATATCTTTTGTTTTATTTTCCATTCCTTTCCTTATGATACCTAGCATTCTATTTGCTCTCTTGGCCGCCGCTGCACACTGGGCCGAGGGTTTTAACATGGTATCCACAGTGACGCCTAATCTTTTTCCTGTGTGGTAGTTTTGTGTGATCTGCAAATTTGATAACCTCACTCATTATTCCACTTTCCAGGTCATTTATGAATATGTCAAAAAGCAGCGGACCCAGCACAGATCCCTGGGGTACACCACTATTCACCTTTCTCCATTGGGAAAATTGGCCATTTAGCCCTACCCTCTGCTTTCTATCTTTTAACCAGTTCCTGATCCACAATAGTACACTGCCTCCTATCCCATGACTCTTTAGTTTTGCCAAAAGTCTCTGATGAGGGACCTTGTCAAAGGCTTTCTGAAAGTCCAGATATACTATATCAACCGACTTACCTTTGTCCACCTGTTTATTCACTCCTTCAAAAAAACATAACAGATTAGTAAGACAAGATCTTCCTTGTCTAAAGCCATGTTGGCTGTCTCCCATTAGGTCATGACTATCTACATGCTGAGTAATTTTATTCTTTATAATGGTTTTTACCATTTTTCCTGGTACTGATGTCAGGCTGACCGGTCTGTAGTTTCCCGGATCACCCCTGGAACCCTTTTTAAAAATTGGTGTTACATTGGTGATCCTCCAGTCTTCAGGTATTAGAGATGATTTTAATGATAGTTCACAGATTACTAATAGCAGGTCTGCAATCTCATATTTCAGTTCTTTCAACACCCTTGGATGTATACCATCCGGCCCAGGTGTTTTGCTACTCTTCAGTTTATCTAATAGTTGTAATACATCTTCCCGATGTATCGATATTTCCTTCAATTCTTCCGCACCTTTAAATGCCACTTCAGTCATGGGTAACATCCCTACATCTTCCTCAGTAAAGACCGAAACAAAGAATTCATTCATTTTCTCCGCTATCGCCTTGTCGCCTCTCAGTGCTCCTTTAACCCCTTTATCATCTAATGGACCAACTGACTCTCTCACAGGTTTTTTGCTACGAATGTACTTGAAAAGGTCTTTATTTCGTGTTTTTGCTTCTGCAGCAAGCTTCCTCTCAAATTCTCCCTTTGCCTGCCTTATCAATGCCTTGCATTTTTCTTGCCAGTGCTTGTGCTGTTTCCAGGTTTCGTCGTTTGGCTCTTTTTTCCATTTCCTGAAAGATGCTTTTTTGGCAACAACAGCCTCTCTGACCTTACCTTTAAACCATGCTGGCAGTTTTTTGGACTTCCTTCCACTTTTCTTAAAGCGTGGAATACAGCTGGTCTGGGCTTCCAAGATAGTATTTTTCAACAGCACCCAAGCTTGATGTACGTCTTTAACCTTTGCAACTGCTCGAGAAATGATTTGCCAAGGTGTTGATGTCAATTAACTTGAACCTTTTGGTTCGGACCCCAGTCGTGTCTCTGTACAATTTTCCGGACCGCCACTCAAACAATCTGAGTAGCCCTGGTCTACAGGAACAGAGTGGTGCTCCGCACTTACCCTAAGTTCCTACCGAAAGTAGTCTCCGACTTCCACCTCAATCAGGAGGTGGTTCTCCCTACCTTCTTCCCGCAGCCTGATGCCAATGCAGCATCGGCTGTACTCCATACTCTGGACTGCAAACTGACCCAGGGCTACCCCAAAGCCTCGCAGCTTTTTGTCTCCTTTGACCCCAGCCACATAGGGTAGGCGGTCACCAAGCAGACCATTTCCGTCTGGGCGGCGGATTGCATCACTTTCACTCATAGCCGTGCGAACCTCTGGTCAGTGCCAATGGCTGACATCTGCTGGGCCGCCACCTGGTCTTCTGTCCACACTTTTTCTACCATTTTTCCCGGTACTGACGTGAGGCTCACCGGTCTGTAGTTTCCCAGATCACCCCTGGAACCCTTTTTAAAAATTGGTGTTACATTGGCGATCCTCCAATCTTCAGGTATTAGAGATGATTTTAATGATGGTTCACAGATTACTAATAGCAGGTCTGCAATCTCCACCTGGATTCTCCTCAGCTTGCTGGGACACATGGCCTCCACAGTCCATGTTACCCTAGATGCTTGCCTACACATGAGAGCAGCCCAGTGGTGCCCCACTCTCTGTGGACCCAAGCTATAGGTAGGCTCAGGGACAGGATGCACGTGACCCACCAGCTGGCGGACTCCCTCGGATGGTGGCAGAATCCAGGTCACCTTCAGGCCGGGATGCCCTTCCAGGCACCCACCCCCCAGAAAGTCCTCACCACGGACGCCGCTCTAATGGGCTGGGGAATGCATTGCGACAGCCTCCAGACACAAGACTGCTGGTCCCAAAGGGAATCTGAAATTCAGATCAATCTTCTGGAAATCGGAACCATATTCCTGGCCCTCAAAGCCTTCAGCCACCAGCTTCAGCACCACAGAGTGCTGATCCAGATCGAAAATCAGGTCATGATGTTCTACGTTTACAAACAGAGGGGAATGGGGTTGTGCCCCCTCTGCCAGGAGACAGTAGCCCTCTGCTCTTATGCCACACACAGAGGGGTGCTCCTGAGGATGTTCTACCTCTCAGTCCAGGACAATATCTTGGCTGACAAGCTGAGCAGGGTACTCCAGCCACACGAATAGCAACTGGACCCAGCAGTGGCCTCAAGGCTTTTCCGGCTGTGGGACGTCCCAGTGATGGACCTTTTCCCAGTGTGAAGAATGCGCAGTTGACTAGTTTCTGCTCCCACCGACCACATACATCTTGGGTAGAGGTGGATGCATTCTTGCATTCTTCATCTCATGGTCGGAAGGCCCTCCTATACGCCTTTCCCCCAATGCCACTGATAGCCAAGACCTTGTTCAAGGCTTATCGCGAGAGAGTGTCGCAAGTACTGATATCCCCTCGGTGGCTCAGATAGCCCTGGTTTTTGCTTCCACAGTAAGCTTCTTCTCAAATTCTCCCTTTGCCTGCTTTATCAATGCCTTGCATTTGACCTGCCAGTGCTTGTGCTGTTTCCAGGTTTCGTCATTTGGCTCTTTTTTTCCATTTCCTGAAAGATGCTTTTTTGGCAACAACAGCCTCTCTGACCTCACCTTTAAACCATGCTGGCAGTTTTTTGGACTTCCTTCCACTTTTCTTAAAGCGTGGAATACAGCTGGTCTGGGCTTCCAAGATAGTATTTTTCAACAACACCCAAGCCTGATGTACGTCTTTAACCTTTGCAACTGCTCCTTTTAGTTTTTTCTTAACTATTTTCCTCATTTTATCATAGTGTCCCTTTCGAAAGTTAAAAGGTAGTACTGTGGATTTCCTTACTATCCCTCCTCCACTAATTAAATCAAAGGCGATTATGCTATGATCACTATTGCCAAGTGGCCCCAACACCCTTATCTCTTGCACTAGATCTGGTGTTCCACTAAGGACTAGGTCTAATATGGCTTCTCCTCTGGTCAGTTCATGAACCAGATGCTCCAAGAAGCAGTCATTTATGTCATCTAGGAACTTTATCTCCTTAGCATGTCCTGCCGTGACACTGACCCAGTCGATACCGGGGTAATTGAAATCACCCATTATTACTACTCTGCTGTGACTTTTGTTAGCGTGCTTGATTTCTTTGAGCATTTCATCATCCATTTGTTCATTCTGGCCAGGCGGTCAATAGTACACCTCCACTGCCATCGCCAGTCCTCATCTGCTCTTTTGCAGCCCAGAGGAGGATGTCCCTCAAGGTGACGTTCCTCCCGGGTCAGGAGAATGGCCTGGCGGACAGGCTCAGCAGAATCTTTCGCCCCCCACGAGTGGCGCCTGGATCCTAGAGTGGCAGGCTGGCTGTTTCTACACTGGGGCACTCCAGTGATAGATCTCTTCACCAGCCCCCAGAATACACAACTCCCTCGCTTTTGGGGCCTGGTGCCGCACCCGGCAGGGAGGGCCCCGATGCATTTCTCCTGGACTGGTCCTCCAGTCTCCTATATGCATTTCCTCCTTTCCCCCTCATTGCGAGGACTCTGTTCAAGGCTCAACAGGACGAGGCATCACTAATTCTCGTGGCTCCCTCGTGGCCTCGGCTGCCTTGGTTCCCACTCCTGCTCCGGCTGTCGTCGGAGCCTCCGATTCCCCTGCGCTCTGTCAGGGACTTGCTGACGCAGGAGAGGGTTTGGATACTGCACCCGGACCTATCCTCCCGATCCCTTATGGCCTGGCGGCTGAGTGGGTCTCTCTAGCCTCTCTGGCCCTTCCGGAGGAGATCGAGGAAATCCTCCTTGCCTTGAGAAAGGACTCCGCTAGGCGGGCTTACGCCTTTAAGTGGAAACCCTTCTCCCTCTGGTGCTCGGAGCTCCAGATCGACCCCTTCTCATGCCCGGTTCGGTGGGTTCTCCAGTACCTTCTCCACCTCTCGAGGGACGGGCTGAAGTCGAACTCTGTTAGGGTTCATTTGAGTGCCATATCGGCTAATCATCTCCTTTTCGAGGGAAAGCCTTTCTCGGGGCAACCACTAGTCTTCCGCTTTATGCGGGGCCTTCTGTTATCGAAGCCGCCCATCCGTCCCCCTCCGCCGGTATGGGACTTGAATGTGATGCTCACGCAGCTCACTCATCCACCCTTCGAGCTGATGGTGACGTGTTCGCTCCGGCATTTGTCCTGGGAGGTGGCCTTCTTGGTGGTGCTGACCTCGGCTCTCCAAGTCATTGAGCTTCAGGTGCTCATGGCTGGCGCCCCTTACATCAGGTTTTATCGGAACAGAATGGTCCTCCGGACGTATCCTAAGTTCTTATCCAAAGTCATGTCGGCCTTTCATCTCAACCAATAGATAGTGCTCCTGGCCTTCTTCCCGAGGCCCCACGCTAATCAGGCATCAGCGGTTCTCTACACTTTCGACTGCAAGCGGGCCCTCGCAGCATACCCAGACTCATCGTAAGTCTGACTGGCTCTTCGTGACCAACAGTCCGAATAGGCAAGGGCAAGCAGTCACCAAGTACATCCTCTCAGTTTGGGTGGTGGATTGCATCGTCTTCGCCCATGTGAAGGCGGGCGTCCCTCTGGATTGTTGAGTCACCACTGTACATGGGGTCCAAGCCAAAGTGGTCGCGGTGGCCTCGCTGTGCTCCGTTTCCATGATGGACATCTGCCGGGCGGCAACCTGATCTTCTATGAATACCTTCACTGCCTGGAGAGAGAGTCCCGCCGGGACAGCGCCTTCGGCCAGGCTGAACTCCGTTATCTGTTTGGGGTACAAGCAACTCCTGCCCTCTGACCCTTCTTCATGGCTACCGAGGGTTTCGCCCCGAGGGCTCGGGCTCCGGCTCCTTCGGGCTTTGGCTTCTGCTTATAGCCTCGCGGAGGCGCATTTTTTCTTTTGGTTACAGGTTCAGTAGCCTGTAGCTGGGGAGTCCCATAAGTGAGGACTGACTTCCTGCTTGTTTCTGGAGAAAGCGTAGTTACTCACCTGTAACGTGTTCTCCAGGGACAGCGGGAATCAATCCTCACTACCCTTCCGCCTCCCCTGATGAGTTGCTGTATTTTTGTCCTTCCCTTGCCATCTGCTTGGTAGGGCTCGAGCTAAGGGACCTGACTGAGCAAGATGGCACCCTTGGGTGGGAAGAGGACCACGCATGCATGGCAGCAATCCCAAAGGCTTTCTTTGAAAGCTGGAAAATTGCTCTGCGGGGGCTCCGTCGGTGCCAGTGTCACCCATAAGTGAGGACTGATTCCTGCTGTCCCTGGAGAACACCTGTTATAGGTGAGTAAGTACACTGTCTCCTTCCCTCCCCTCTAAGGCTCATTTCTTTCAGTTTCAAGATTTCTCTCCCTTTCTCTGTGTTAAATGTATCATGATGTGACATGAGAGACAGCAGAGAGATAAAAAAGCAGAATTTTGTCTGAAGAAAGGTTTTGTTCTGCCTATTGGCACTGGTTTCTTATTAACCTTATTTTTATTCATTGACTGCATTAGCTTGGTAGTCCCATCCATGTGGGTCATTGTACACAGAACACGTAATCACTTATGTGTAATTGGCAACACTACTATCAGTTGCACTCTCCAGTTAGTGTTCAGCTGGGTTATATAATCGGCTGAATAACTGCAGTTCTGGAAGCCTGTAGAAGTGTCTCGTGTATTTTCATAAGCTTCTCTGGAAAGATTCATGGCTCAGCGGAGAACAGTTATTATCCTACTACTGCTCTCGTGGCATTCGGGCACCGATGCCAGGCTATCCAGAATCACACAACCGCCGTACACTTCCAGGCACTGACCAGCTCTTTGGGTTTAAAGAGGGGATTTTAGATTAATTAATTATTTTCCTTTTCCAAATCTGAGCCGAAGGTGCATTTTAATCAGGTGCACAAGTTATTTCCCTGCCAAAGCTTAACATGTCCATGCAGAAAGCCTGTGCCAAAGCGGTTTCCAAATGCAGGTTTAGTGCAGAAGCTTTGCACAGACATACCGTAAGCGAACAGCACGCAAATGAACTGTGCGCAAAAGGTCCACGCCAAACTGGGAGAACAAGCCAGGCGTCAGTAGCCCATAGATACTTGTGCGTCTCACAGCATTCAAGCAAATGTGCAGATGAGCCCTATTCTTCTTCTCAGAATAATATCAGTGCCTGAGCAGAATAGCACATAACATTACAGCATGTGCACAACACGTTTCAGCCAGCTCCCCCCCTGCCATTTGTTTTCCAGACCTCATGTCAGCAAAGCCCAAAAAAACTGCAGGGTTGTCCGCTCAAGTAACAGGTACTGACCGCAAGCCCTTTAATGTCTCCTCCAACCTAGCATTAAAGTCCCCGTCTGTAGCTCAGCCTTCTACTCTTCAGCACACTTTGCTGCGTCCAGACCACATAGTTATTTGCTTCATTACCATCTATTTTGCACGCTGCCACTAGCTCAGACATCAGCGCCATGGTTAGGTTTGCAGCAAATCCCATCCTGCATTCTGTGCTCACGCTTGCTTCAATGCTCCACTGATGCCAGCCACACTAATCTTTTCTGCACTGGCCCGTTAGTTCGTATCTGAGGCAGTAGAGGGTGAAGTGGTTTGCCCAAGGTCACGAGGAATAATAGTGCTAGGAGATGCAGGACTTTAAGCCTGGACTCCCTCATTCTCGCTCTTCTGCTTCAGCCACTAGGCTATGTTTCTACTCCAATGATATATATTTCTATAGAGAGATGGCTGCAAAGCAGAGTTCTATGCTCACGCTTGCTTCAGTGCTCCACTGATGCCAGCCACACTAATCTTTTCTGCACTGGCCGTTAGTTCGTATCTGAGGCAGTAGAGGGTGAAGTAGTTTGCCCAAGGTCACGAGGAACAATAGTGCAGGACTTTAAGCCTGGACTCCCTCATTCTCGCTCTTCTGCTTCATTCACTAGGCTATGTTTCTACTCTAATGATATATATTTATATAGACTGCACTTTCTTCAAAGCAGAGTTCTGTGCGTGCTTCAGGGATAAACTTTGTCAGATCTTTAGTCTGTGGACATAAAGTTATAGGATTTGCAGTAACAGGTAGCATTGGAGTTGATGACCTTTGTTCGCATGTCCATATTAATAGGTTACACAGTGTGTTCTTCTTGCTGTCTCGTGTTTTTGGACGCTTCTGTTGTTGCTGACCTACTGGCCGATGCAGGAAAGATTAGTGTGGCACCTTTCTGGCGCTTTTCTCATGCTAAGCTTGCTCTCCGATGCAGAAAGCAAGCTAGTGCCGGAAAATGCCAAAAAAACAACTGTGCGAAATTGCAGCACACTTGGCATGCAAACCGCTGCATAAGTAATTGCATCTGGTGTAAAAAACTGTGCTGAAAAACTTAGCGCAGTTTTTTTACACTGGTTTTTAATGTTGGATCTACACGCCTGCTTTGTAAAGATCCAGCTAGGAGCAATGTATCATCTGAGGTGAAGTGTGACACTTCACCTCAGATGATCCAGGCATCGGGGAAAGCCCCCAATGCCACCAGCATACTGTCTGGAGGCAGGTGCCCCCCCCCCAACCCGGACACCAATCCCCAACAGAAGCCTAATCTCTGGTGGTCTAGTGACCCCGATTCCTCTATCCACCAAATAAAAAAAATTCATCAGCTGCCGGCTCAGGAGTGGGAGCGCATGGGCAACACTCTCGCCCCACATTAAAGGTATCGGGCGGGGGATGGAGGGGTTTGGGGCCACCAGACCACTAGGCATTTTTTTTTTTTTGTTCGGGGTCACTGGGCCACCAGGGATTGTTTTTTACTGAGTGGATGGGGGGATCTGGGCTGCTGGGGACTTTGTTTGTCCCTCCCCCCCCCCAGGTCAGCGTGTGCTGATGGTATTGGGGGCTTTCCCCGATGCTCAGGTCATTGGAGGCGAAGTGTGAAGCTTCACCTCAGATGATCCTGTTTCTTCAGGATAGAATGCCAAACTTGCGCCGATTTCTGTGCACATGTGTTTGGCCTGCTTTCCCAGTTTAACGCATTTCCCAGTTTGCACATTGCATTCCAGCAGAAAGAGCCAGCATTAAAGTCACGTTATGAAACCCTGTGCTAGAGCTTTAAGCGCTGGGCTCTAGCACAGGGTTTCTGCATCAGCCTGCTTGTTTGTGAGAGCGATTTTCAGTGCCCACATACGTACATAATGAAACCTGAGCATCCTAGTACGCTATTTCTCTGATCATGGACGAGTCTAGGCAGTTCAGACAAATGGATTAACAGAAGAAGAACAAGGAAGCATTGATGGGCAGATAAAGAGAAGCAGTGGTAGGAGATGAAGAAAGCAAAAGAAGATGCACCATGAGGGGACGGCGGTTTGAGTGTTCTCCGACAATGTGACGACCTTCCATGTTAATCAGTCTGTGGCATTACCGGTTTTTCCTCATCGGTCAGGTTCGCGAGCAAATCGCTCACTGAGGAAATTGGATTTGGCGCGTGTGTTGAAGAAGTATCTAGCGGTTATGGAACCTTTTCGTAAATCGGATCGCTTATTTGTCTTATTTGCAGGACCGCGCAAGGGTAACGCGGCATTGAAGGCTTCAGTTGCCAGATGGGTGAAGCAGGCCATATCAGCGGCTTATGTAGCTGGCGGACGGTCGCCGCCAGTAGGGCTCAAAGCACACTCTACTCGTGCTCAGGCTGCGTCTTGGGAAGAGTACGCCTTAGTTCCGCCAGTGGATATCTGTCGAGCGGCAACTTGGTCTTCCCTGCATACGTTTACGAAGCACTATCGGTTGGACGTGCTCGCAAGGCAGGATGCCAATGTGGGGGCTTCGGCGATAGTCGCTGGGCTTGCGGGTCCCTCCCGACTTTAGGTACTGCTTTGGTACTGCCCTAACGTACCCTGGACTGGCCCGGAGAGACGATAAGGAAGGAGAAATTAGGTCTTACCTGCTAATTGTCTTTCCTTGAGTTCTCTCCGGGCCAGTCCAGGGCCCACCCAGTATTCGCCTGCGTATATCTTGTGTTTTCTTCCGGGAGTTCCTTTTCTCTGGGAGGTCAGAAGTAATGCCAGCATAATATTTCTCTCAGAGGTCATGGTTTTCTTTTAGGGGCTCCCGCCTGTTCCTTGGAACTTTTTTTCTTCTACTGTTTCTTGTAAATAAACAAACAAACAAAAAAGGACAGGTTCAACACATTTGACATTGCTGCACCTCAGGGTGCATAACTAGTTGGAGCTGGGCTGTCTTTTCACGAGACACGTCCGTCACTGGGAAGTATAGCAGATATTCAGTGTTCTGTTTCTTCTTTCGTTTATCTACTGTTTTTCACCTAGGCTAGTTGAGCTGCTTTGTCAGAGGAAGACTGGGGAGCTGTCACCAGGGGGAGTGGCTTAACCTGTAAGCAAAGCTTGGAGTTTTTTTCAGTCCTCAGCTGCTGAAGGGGATTGGCAACCCTAACGTACCCTGGACTGGCCCAGAGAGAACTCAAGGAAAGACAATTAGCAGGTAAGACCTAATTTCTCCTTGAGCATCCTAGGAACAGACCCTAAAGTAAGTGGCTGGGTTGGAAATTGGTTGAGTGGGAGGCAACAAAGGTCACATGTAAATGGAGCTTACTCTGACGAGAAGGATGTAATCAGAGGTGTGCTCAGGGATCTGTCCTTGGTCCGATTCTTTTTAACATTTTTGTTTGTGACTTTGCTGAAGGGCTGTCGGACAAGGTTTGCCTCTTTGTAGATGATACCAAAATCTGCAATGGAGTATTTTTTCATTTAATTTTATTCAACAGGTTTATATACTGCATTTCCAAAGGTCAATGTGGTTTACATGGAACGTAACTAGAACAATACAGTAAACATCGTAGCTATTACAGTAAACCTGGTAAGCATTGCAAAGGGATAGGGATATAAAAACATGATGGCAGAAAAAGACCACATGGCCTTTCTAGTCTTCCCTTCCATATCAACTACAATAGTCCCCTTTTTACCTTTAGAGATCCTCTGTTTTTGTCCCATGCTTTTTTGAATTCAGATACTGTCCTCATGTCTTCCACCTCCACTGGGAGACTTCCACGCATCTACCACTCTTTCTGTAAAGAAATATTACCGCATATTACTCTTCAGTCTATCCCCTTTCACTCTCATCCTATGTCCCCTCAAGTAGAGCTTGTATCAATTGAAAAGACCCTCCTGTGCATTCATGCCATAGAGATATTTAAAGGTGTCTGTTATATCGCCCCTATCCCGCCTTCCCTCTAAAGTATACATATTAAGATCTTTAAGTCTGTCCTCATATGCTTCACAATGAAGACCTCTAACCTTTTTAGTAGCTAGCCTTTGTAGCGACTCCAATCTGCTTATATCTTTTTGAAGGTGCAGTCTCCAGAATTGCACACAATGCTCCAAATGAGGTCGCACCAGAGATTTATACAGAGGCATTATCACCTCCTATTTTCTCTGGCCATTCCTCTCCCTATACCCCTAAGCATCTGTCTGGCTTTCACAGTCACCTTTTTTACCTGTTTAGCTACTTTAAGATCGTCAGACACAATTACGCCAAGGTCCTGCTCTTCTTTCATGGACCGAAGTACCTCAATCCTACACTGTACAGCTCCTTTGGATTTCTGCAGTCTAAATGCAACTCCCTGCATTTTTTAGCATTACATTTCAGTTGACAAATTCTAGACCATTTTTAAGCTTAGCTAGATCCCTCCTCATGTTATCGACTCCTACCTGTGTGTCTACTCTGTTGCAGATTTTGGTATCATCCGTAAACAAGCAAACCTTACCCAAAAGTCCTTCCGCAATATCACTAACAAAGATGTTAAACAGAATCGGATTAAGGACAGATCCCTGCGGCACACCACTGGTAACCTCCTCCTCCTCAGAATGAGTTCCATTTATCTGTACCCTTGTTGCCTCCCACTCAACCAATTTCTAACCCAATCAGTAACTTTAGGGTCCATCCCAAGGATGCTCAGTTTCTTTATAAGTCGCCTATGAGGAATGGTGTCAAAGGCTTTATTGAAATCTAAATACACCTCATCTAAGGCTCTCCCTCGATCCAACTCCCTGGTCACAGAGTCAAAGAAATCTATCTGATTTGTCTGACAAGACCTGCCTCTGGTGAATCCATTCTGCCTCGGATCCTGCAAGCCATTGGACTCCAGAAACCTCACTATTCTCTCCTTTAGTAGCCTTTCCAATAATTTACTTACCACAGAGGTTAGACTAACCCTAGTTCTGAATGTCATCCTTATGCCCACTTTTGTGTAAAGGGATCACATGTGCCTTTCTCCAGTCCTCTGGCACCACTCCCGACTCCATTGAAAAGGTCAGACAGTGAAGCCGCGAGAACGTCCCCAAGTTCCCTCAGTAAACATTGTAATAGGGATATGGGGAGGGGTAATTCAAACTAACAGATAATGTGAGTAGATAACACGAGAAGGAATCTTGCTAAGCTTAAAGAATGGCCAGGAATTTGGCAGTTTGAGATTACAGGCTAAAAAATGTAGGGTCATACATTTGGGCTGCAAAAATCCAAGGGAGCAGTACAGTATAGAGAATGAAATCTACAAAATAAGAGTGGGATCTGGGGTTGATTGTTTCTAATGATCTTAAGGTGGCTAAACAGGTAGAAAAGGTGATGGCAAAAGCCATAAGAATACCTGGGTGCATAGGGAGAGGAACTGAAATATGAGATTTCAGACCTATTAGCAATTTGTGAACTATCATTAACATCATGTATAGTACTGGATGATGGGAGAATGGCCAATGTAATGCCAGTTTTTCAAAAGAGTTTCAGGGGTGATCCAGGAAACTACAGACCAAGTGAGTCTGCTATTAGTATCAAGCAAAATTGTAAAAATCATTATAAAGAATAAAATCACTGAACATGTAGATAGTCATGGTTTAATGCAGGGGTCTCAAACTCAAATTGCTTTGAGGGCCAAATGAGGACTTGTAAAGTAACCCGGGGGCCGCATAAGACGTGGGGCCTCATTTGCATAAGGGGCCTCATTTGCATAAATATTTGCATAATGTTACCATACACTAACTTTTAGTAAACATGCCTCTTAATGAGTATGGATAAAGAAAGACTAAAAGATTTAGAAATAGGAAGACAATAATTAAACTGGGAACCCCAAAAGCCAAACTTGGAATGTACAACAACACTGTAGAAATAAAACTATAAATTAATTTCCTCTTGTACTAAACAAAGTGCAAACATTAATGATGCACATTTCCCAGAGCTGACATATTCCAGTTAATAAATTCAAAATAAAGAGATATTTTTCTACCTTTTGTGCATTTTTTTTCAGTTGCAATTGCTCCAGCCACTTCTGGTTTCTTCGTGTCTTCTGCTATCTCCATCGTCTGCTGTCCATTTGTCCTTTCTTCTCTCTTCTAGTTTTTTTTCCATTCTCTCTCTCTACATCTGCTTTAACATACTAATCTTTCTCCTTTTGCTCTTTCCTCATTCCTATTTCATCCACTCAAATTTTACCCCTCCATCCTCAATCCCCACTTACTCTCCCAATACCTGGCCAATTGTAGATTTGTCTTCTCTTCCAGACAAAATATTTTTCCCCTCTCCATTTCACTTTCCCAGCTCCATCCCATTCTAATCCTCCCCCAACATCAGCTCCCTTCTAGTTCCAGCCCCACCCAGCATCTGCTCCTTTCTAGTCCCTGCATCAGTCCATTTCCAGTCCTATCCTAGCCTCACCATCAGCCCATTTCCAATCCTAGCCCCCCATCAGCCCATTTCCAATCCTAGCTCCCTCCCCTCACAGCCCATTTCCATTCCAAGCCCCCCTCCCCATCAGCCATTTGCAGTTCAAGCCCCCCTTCCACTCAGCCCATTTCCAGTCCAAGCAACTCCCCCAGCCCATTACCAGTCCTAGACCCCCCATAGCCCATTACCAGTCCTAGACCCCCCATAGCCCATTACCAGTCCTAACCTCCCCATAGCGCACTTCCAGTCTTACCCCCCATCACCCCATTTTCAGTCTTACCCCCCCCATAGCCCATTACCAGTCCTAGTCCCCCCCATAGCCCACTTGCAGTCGTATCCCCCATCACCCCATTTTCAGTCTTACCTCCCCTCATAGGCCATTACCAGTCCTAACCCCCCAATCAGCCCACCTCCAGTCCTAACCCCCATCACCCCATTTTCAGTCCTAGCCCCCATCACCCCATTTTCAGTCCTAGCCCCCACCATAGCCCATTACCAGTTATAACCCCCCCCAGCCCATTACCAGTCATAACCCCCCCCCTGCCAATAGCCCACTTCCAGTCCTAACCCCCATCTGCCCATTTCCAGTCCTAGCCCCCACCATAGCCCATTACCAGTCATAACCCCCCCCTGCCAATAGCCCACTTCCAGTCCTAACCCCCATCTGCCCATTTCCAGTCCTAGCCCCCACCATAGCCCATTACCAGTCATAACCCCCCCCCCTGCCAATAGCCCACTTCCAGTCCTAACCCCCATTACCCCATTTCAGTCAGCCCCTCCATAGCTCATTACCGGCCAGCGAAGGAGGGAAACAAAAAAAACCCAAAACCCTGGCTTCTGCCGTTGCCGCCGTGGCAGCGGCAGAATCAATTGTCAAATTTAAAAAAAAAAGACTTCTGCTGCTCAAGCAGCAAAATCAGCTGTCCTGCGGCCCCTTCCCCTGTGCCCGGAGATCCGAGTCTGCTCTATCAGCGGCGTGCTTTTCAAGCCGCGAGGAGAGTATTCCCCTCTCGCGCGGCTTGAAACCGCGCGAGAGGGGAATACTCTCCTCGCGGCTTGAAAAGCACGCCGCTGATAGAGCAGACTCGGATCTCCGGGCACAGGGGAAGGGGCCGCAGGACAGCTGATTTTGCTGCTTGAGCAGCAGAAGTCTTTTTTTTTTAAATTTGACAATTGATTCTGCCGCTGCCACGGCGGCAACGGCAGAAGCCAGGGTTTTGGGTTTTTTTTGTTTTCCTCTGTCGCGGGCCGCACAAAGTTGTCTCGCGGGCCGCGTGTTTGAGACCCCTGGTTTAATGGGAGAAAGCTAACATGGATTTAGCCAAGGAAAGTCTTGTCTTACTAATCTTATATTTTTTGAAGGTGTGAATAAACAAGTAGACAAAGGTGAGCCGATTGATATAGTGTATCTAGATTTTCAGAAAGCCTTTGACAAGGTCCCTTGGCCAAATTAAAAGGTCATGGGATTGGTGGCAGTGTACTATTGTGGATCAGGAACTGGTTAAAAGATAGAAAGCAGAGGGTAGTGCTAACTCCTCCAATTGATCATTACTCCCTCCCCCGCCCGACAACTGGCCCCACTCCTTGTATATAGCCCACTGTAGATATCTCACCTGTATATACTGCACCCCACACACTCACGTACACCACCTTCACAACCACTGCATGCCAACACCCCCGCACCTCCCTACTTGATTGGTTTGCCGTGAAAACCACTTTGATTCAAGGATAAAGCAGGATATAAATCCTTTTAAATAAATAAAATAAAATAAATGGCCAGTGTTCTCAATGGGGAAAGGAGAATAGCGGAGTACTCCAGAGATTTGTGCTGGGCCTGCTGCTTTTTAACATATTGATAAATGGACCCAGAAATAGGAATAACGAATGAGGTGTTCCTATTTGCAGCTGACACAAAATTATTCAAAATTGTTAAAACGCAAGAGGATTGTGAAAAATTGCAAGAGGATCTTGATAAATTGGAAGACTGGACATCCAAATGACAGATGAAATTTAATGTGGGCAAGTGCAAAGTTATGCACCTAGGAAAGAACAGCTCAAACTATGATTACACAATGCAAGGTTTCACATTAGGAACCACCACCCAGGAAAATGTTTTAGACGTCATTGTAGATAATACATTGAAACCCTTCGCCCAGTGTGCAGAAGTGGCCAAGAAAGCAAATAGAATGCTAGATATCATAAGGAAAGGAATGGAGAATAAAACAAATGATATTATAATGCCTCTGTATTGTTCCATGGTGTGACCACACCTTGAATATTGTGTGCAGTTCTGGTTACCGTATCTTAAAAAGGATATAGTGGAATTAGAAAAGGTACAGAGAAGAGCGACAAAAATGGTAAAGGGGATGGAAGGATATCCCTATGAAGAGAGGCTAAAAAGGTTAGGGCTCTTCAACATGGAAAAGAGACGACTAAGGGTGAAGAAGATAGAGGTCTATAAATTAATGAATTGAGTAGAACTGGTAGCTCAGTTGTTTACGCCCTGAAAAAGTAGAAAGACTAGAGGACATGCAATGAAGCTACAGTGTAATCCATTTAAGACTACATTTTTTTATTGAAAGCATAATCTTTGGAATTTGTTACCGGAGGATGTAACAAAAACTGTTTGTGTAGCTGGGTTTAAAAAAGGTTTGGACAAGTTCTTGGTGGAAGTTCCGTAAACCATTGTTAAAGAGGACCCGGGAAATCCACTGCTCACCTCAGGACGAGCAGTGTGGAACCTGTGTGCCTTTTTGGGAACCTGCCAAAGCATTGTGGAACTTGTGTCTCTTGGGGAAACTGCTAGGTACATATGACCTAGATTGGCCACTGTTGGTAACAGAATACTGGGCTTGATGGACCTTGGTCTGACCCAGTATGGCATATCTTATGTTCTTATGTTCTTATGCCAGGAACTTGTGACCTGAATTGGCCACTGTTGGAAACAGGATACTGGGCTTGATGGACCTTGGTTTGACCCAGTATGGCATTTCTTATGTTCTTAATGGCTAGCAGGAAGAGGGAGGTGATAGCACCTCTGCATAAATTTTGCGTGAGACCTCCTTTGGACTGTTGTATGCAATTCTGAAGACCACACCTTCAAAAGGATATTAATAGGATGGAGTCTATGCAAAGGGTGGCAACCAAAATGGTCAGTAGACTTCGTCATAAGGCATAAGGCATAGATAGCGTAGTTTACATTGTATTTTCAATAAATACAATGTAAACTACGCTTATCTATGCCGACAACATTATGGCATACACCCGTATCGACCTGGACTCTCCAGACTATTCCTCCATGACTAATTTATTTATTTATTTGTTTATTTATTTATTTACAGTTTTTTATATACCGCGCTCTTTGGTATCAGCGTGGTTTACAGATAACAAATTTTTGCAATAGAACAATCTTTTGCTTACATTACAACAGGGTCATTAACTTGGAAGTAACAGGGGTAACTATATACAAAACGGATATTTCACCTGTGGACAATTTACAGTTCACATAACACATTGAAAATCATGGTGTAGAAAATTTGAGGTCTATGGACTTTCGGGTGTGCAGAGGGTCTGATTCGTGTTCTATCAGGGCTATGTTGTTGGGGTGTTAGAGGCTGTGTGGTTGATTTGAGAGATGGGGGGAGGGGGCGTAGGGTTAGTGCCTAAAAGGTGAAGACAGAATAGGTAGTGTTTAAGGACATTTCTGAATTGGGAGAGGTCCTTTATTGATCGGATATGCGGAGGGAGATTGTTCCAGCATGTTGGAGCGAATAAGGTGAAGGCCCTATCTCTGGTTACTTGGTTACATTTAGTGTACTCATTTGGTAAAGCGAGGGTATTAGCGGCTGTTGATCTTCTTAGCCTGTTCGTGGGAGTGTTGATAAGAAGTGAAGAGAGGGAAGGTGGGGCTATCTGATTGATTGCTTTAAAGGTGATCCTGGCTTGAAGGGGTAGCCAGTGAAGCTCTGTTAGTATAGGAGTGATGTGGTCCCTTCTGGAAGTACAGCAGAGGATGCGGGCTGCTGAGTTCATCGCCAATTGAAGTGGGTTGAGGGTGCTCTTGGGCAGACCGTGTAGGATGATATTGGCGTAATCAAAATGTGGTATCACAAGGGATTGGAAGATTGTTCTGAAATCATTAGGGGCAAGTAGAGGTCTTAGGTGTTTCAGCGTTCTTATTTTATTGTAGATGGATTTGACAGTCTGCTTTATGTGATCTTTGAAGCTCAGTTCTTGATCTATGGTGACTCCCAGGTAGCGAATCGATGATTTACATGGTAGTTCTGCGTCTCTCACCTTCAATGTTGTGGGGGGAGAGAATTTCTTATTCTGGGATAAGAGCCAGTCTGTAATCGCGTTGAAGCAGTCGATTATTGGGGAGAAGTTGGGGGCCTTGATGTTTATTGGGGTGAATATCAGGACATCATCTGCATAGATCAAACTGGAGATGTTGAATGCTCTGATGATTTCACAGATCGGTTGCATATATATGTTAAATAGTAAAGCAGATAAAGAGGATCCTTGAGGTACACCCTGTTGTTGATGGAAAGGATCAGATGTTGAGGATCCTATCCGGACCTGTTGCCAGCGGTTAGTTAGGTAGGATCTACACCATTCTCAAGCCGATCCCTGAACTCCCTTTTCTTGGAGGCGGTGGAGAGGTTGCACATGGTTAACCGAGTCGAAAGCTGCCGAGATATCAAGGAAGATAAGGATGAACCCATTTTCAATTTTGTCAATCCCTCTTGATAAGGTGTTGATAAGTAACGTGAGTAAGGTCTCTATACCGTGGGTCTCACAGAACCCGTGTTGGCAGGGATCAGGTGGGGCTGAAATATCTATGTGCTGCTGCAATTGGATTTGGACCACCTTCTTGATGATTTTGGCTAGAAGGGGTATACTTGAAATTGGACGATAGGAGGTATCCATATGGCTTTCCAATAATAATCTAAAAATAAATTTGAATAAAACGGAGGCACTACTCATCACACCCAGTACTCAATCCAACCTCCCCACCTCAATAGCAGTGGCAGACTCTATCATTCCAATTAAAGAGGAAGTTCGATACCTTGGAATAACTCTTGACCGTCACCTAAGCCTGCAACTTCATATCAATAAAATTACGAAGAATGCATTTTACAAGCTTGCTACCACACGCAGACTTAAGCCCCTCATCAAACAGGAACACTTCAGATCAGTTTGTCAAGCAATCATAACTCCTATACTGGACTATTGCAATGCCATCTATCAAGGTCTACCTAAGCAAGCTACAAGATCGCTACAGCTAGTTCAAAATACCACCGCCAGAATCATCACTGATTCAAATAAAAAAGATCACATAACACCTTTCCTTCATCAACTACACTGGCTCCCAATTACCGCATGTGCCAGATAAAAATCTGCCTTGACAATATTTAAAATAAGAAACAACCTGGCAGCGGGAGTCCTAGAGGAGATGTTCTGCACTAGTCACTGCAACAGGCCTAAAAGACAAGGCACAAAAGACACCATCTCTACACCCCCCCCCCCCCGCATACAAGGACTCAAGAGAATCAACCACAAAAAGAACATTCTCCTATGCTGCACCTGCTATCTGGAACGCGCTCCCTGGGAAACTGAGATCCACCACTGATATGAAGGATTTCAGAAAACACCTCAAGACCTTCCTCTTTTCTAATCAACTCAATGAACCAACTTAACTAATGAACAGTTTAACCACCACCAATACTTTAGGCTTCACAGAATACCTCACTTTACAGCAACAAGATTAAATCAAAATAAACGGAACCATCTAATTTCTCAACAAATAGGGGTGTCTTACATGGAGCGATGGGGGGACGAGCGGTGGGTTCACCCTTAAACAAAGAAACAAAGATATGGGGAGGGGTGAAGACATGGGGAGGGTGCTGCTGCTCCTGTTGGGTGCACCACTAAGCAAAGACAGGGTAGGGGTGCACCTACTCCCTAAAAGACATGGGACAGGGTGCATCTACTCCTGCCATATTGCTGGGCAGACTAGATGGACCACACTGGTCTTTATCTGCCATCATTTACTATGTTACCTATGTAAATATGTTCTCTCTAAATTTCATTTTCTGTAAATAGGTTTTGCCTCAGTGCATCTCCCACATGATCCCCCTCCTCATAAAAAGTTCTTTGTGATATGTTTTCTTGTAAAAGTGTGTTTTTAAAGAGATCTCCAGGAACAAGCAGGAATGTAGTCCTCACATATGGGTATCGTTGGTACCGACGGAGTCCGCGCGGGAACGTTCCCCAGCGTCCAATCAGAACGCTTTTGGGAGCATCCCACAGCGCCTGCGTGCTGCCTTCCCGCCTCTCCCAACTGCCTCTCTCCAGTTCTTCTTTTTCCGCGGAGCCAGCAGGTCGTGTTTCCTGTCACCACAGAAGAATTTCTTTTTTTTATTTCTTTCTTTTTGTGGTCGCGTCTGCCTTCTCGACGTTCTACCGGTACCGCCGGTCTTTCTTTCTATTTCTGTAAAAAAAAAATAAATAAAAAAAAAATAAATATATATATATATATATATATATATATATTTCTTTTTTCCTTTTCTTCAGGTGCACGCGCCTTTTTTGGGCCTTAGGCCCAAAAACCTTTCCTCAGCATGGAAAAACCTGCTTCAGGGTTTAAAAAGTGGAAAAGGTGTGGCGGTACCATCTCCGTCACCGACACCCATGAATGGTGTTTAAAATGTTTAGGTCCTGACCACTCCATCACGGATTGTGTGTCCTGTGCCCATGACGTCTAAAAGAGGTCGGCAGAACCGAGCTGCCAAGCTCAGTACCCTGTTTCCCTCTGATGTGGCTTTGGTGGCATCGACGTCTTCCAGGGCTGCTTCTTCCTCCCGTGGATCTCAGGTAAACTAAACATAAATCCAGCCGGTCCTCGAAGGGTAGATCTCCTTCTAAGCATCGAGATACCTCTGGCGTTGCCCTCGAGGATTCTGCACCGGCAAAATTACCCCGGCGGGAGGCTTCGGCTTCCAAAGCATTATCGGGGTTCCAGGATGTTCTAGATGGCTCGGCCTCGACAGATCTCCTGGTGCCATGCTCTGGGGTACCGGTGGTCTCCACCAGTACCGACTTCCAGGCATTGGCGGCGTCCATGGACCAGAGAATTCTGACCATGGAACGCAGTCTGGCGGCTTTCCTTGCAGCATCGACGCCCTTGGTACCGCGACAGACAACTCCACCGGTACCGGCACTGGCATCGGCATTGGTATTGGTACCGGTACCGATAGCATCGACATCGGCATCGATGTCTGCTATGCCGGTACCCTGTCCTCCGATGCCCTCCGGTACCGACCTTGGTCGGTATGGGTATCGGGCTCTGCAGGAGCATCCGTACAGACGATACTTCGAGTCCTCAGAAGAATCTGAGGATTCTGAAAGTTCTGTCGATGCAGCGATGCTTCTTCCAGAGGAGTCCTCCTCCCCTAAATGTAGGATGTCTCCTCCAGAGGACATGTCCTTCCAAGACTTCATCGGGAGGTGGCTCGGGGCCTGTCCATTACTGTGGCCCCTGAAACAGAGCCAAGGGCCAAGGAGTTGGAAATTTTACAATATCCCAAAACTCCTAAAGAGGCAGCTACCTTACCCATTCATGAGATTCTATATGATCTCATGTTGAGGATGTGGGAAACACCTCTTACCACCTCTCCTCATTCTCGTAGATTAGATACTATTTATTATTTATTTTATTTATTTATATTCTCTTATATACCGCGCTATTCTGCATCAGTGCGGTTTACATTGAACAAACTGAAATTACATTGAACAGGGCATTATAACTTGGAGATAACTATTTTACAGGGAACATGGGCTATGGAGGGTTAAGTGGTTTGCCCAAGACCACAAGAAGCACCTGTGGGACTAGAAACCCCAGTCCTTCCGGTCCAAGGTTGCTGTCCTCTAGTGGGATTTGAACCCCCGACCTTCCAGCCTGAAGTACCTTGCCCCAACCACTAGGCTACTCCTCCACTCCACTATGTATCGAGTCCACTCCTCCACTCCACTCCACTCCTCCACTCCACTATGTATCGAGTCCCTCCTTGTCCTGGGTTCCATAAGACTCAGCTTCCTCACCACTCCATTGTGGTGGAGTCAGCTATGAGAAGGATCAGAAGTGCAAAAAAGACATGCCTCTAATCCTCCAGGACGTGAGTGCAGAACCCTGGTTGCTTTTGGACGTAGAGTCTTCCAAGCTTCCGGCCCAGCAGCCTCAGCCTCCTCCTCAGGGCCTTTGACTTTCAGCTAGAGAACGTAGCCTTTCTGGTTCTGGAAGGACCAGAACCTTCCACCATTCCAGGAAGGTTATGTCATTTTGCCCCCAGATGGGGGCAAATAACAGCAGAGCATTGGACACTCTCCATCTTAAAGGAGGGGTACAAACTTCATTTTTCAAGCATGCCCCCTCATACAATAGTGAAGCAGTTCAATTCTCCGACCTCTCTCATCAACCTGTTAGGTCAGGAGGTTGCCCTCCTTCTTGCCCAAGGAGCAATAGAAGAAGTACCTCTTCATCAACAGGGCACAGGGTTCTAATCCCCTTATTTTCTTATCCCAAAGAAAACAGGGGGATACAGACCTATCTTAGATCTCAGAGAATTGAACAAATTCCTTATCAAGGAAAAATTCAAGATGATTTCTCTCGGAGCTCTGCTTCCATACCTTCAGAATCAGGATTGGCTTTGTTCTCTAGATCTCAAGGATGCGTACACCCATGTCCTCATCCATCCAACCCACAGAAGGTTCCTTCGGTTCCTTTTTCAAGGAAAGCACTACCAATATAGGGTGCTTCCTTTTGGTCTGGCCTCAGCACCAAGGGTGTTCACGAAATGCATGGCTGTGGTAGCAGCATTTCTCCGCACTCTAGGAATATTCGTCTTCCCTTACTTGGACGACTGGCTCATTCGAGCTCCAACACAGTCAGAGGCCAAGACTTCTCTATCCTGCACAATGCGTATCCTTCAGTCTTTAGGGCTGGTAATAAACATCCCAAAATCAAGTCTGACCTACACTCAGTCTTTAGAGTTCATAGGAGCTCTTCTGGATACCACAAGGGCAAGGGCCTATCTTCCCCAGGCCCGTTGCCTTCGCTTGGTGCAGTTAGCTTCTCAAGCAGTGCTAAAGCCTCATCTAACTGCTCGAGAAATGTTTCAATTGCTGGGCCACATGGCATCCACTGTGCATGTGGTTCCATATGCTGTAAATGGGGGTGCTGGTTGTGAAAGTCCACAGTCTTAGCAAAGGCAAAATATTATTATGACTTGCAAAGGATTGTGGGGCTTGTTGTTCATTCATACCAGAATCAGCCGTTCACAAAATAATGAGTTGTGATGCTCGAGTGTAAGCAAAGAAAAACAGATTTTATTCATGGGGTTAATTCTCCCACACAGATTTACTTGGTAACACAAAAGGACACTTGCTTCAAGTATTGTACTCAGGAAAAACAAAACATGTTATAAGGTAACTGAACTTCTTAAGCAATAAATCAATAAAGACCTTGATGGGAAACAGAAAAGGTATTTTTGATGGCTCCTGCTAATGACCTTCTTAGCAGTGCTCCAAAAGGCAAAACAAACCCAAAAGTAGAAAAACTGTTCTTTATCAAGGATAACTTTCTTCTATTCACACACACAAGGAGTTTCTTTGTTATTTTATATATATTGTTACTTTGTTCTATGTAAACAGTGGAAACACTATATTTTAAATGTTTTCTGTAAACCGTCTTGAATTGTAGAAGGACGGTATATAAAATCGGTTAAATAAATAAATAAATGAATAAATTACAAATAATTAGCCAGCTGCAAACCCCTTTGTTGGTTCACTCTCTCTACGTGGCTCAATCCTACCCTAAAGCTTTCTTGCAGAGACTTTTCTGGGTAGATAAAAGAACAAGTTACAGTTCCTTTTGGTGGTTGTTGTATTTGTGAGAAACTACTTTAAAACAGCAGCCTAGACAGAGAGCAATCCATGTATTCTAATTGGTCATTTGCTATATCTCCTTCTTCCTCAAATATCATGGAATCAATATCATGGTCTGGCTCAGAGGAATTCCTTAATTGATCACTCTCAGGATAATATTTGTTTCCCTGCTGTCTTTCTGGTGAAGAGCTAGGGCATAGATCAAAGTTCATACCTGTGATCCCCTTGCTGTGAGGTTTCCTCTCCAGGTATCCTGGCCAGTAGGTAGTCCAGTTTTTATGTCCAGCCTTCCAATCAAGATCCCTGGACACTGGGTCTCTCTTCACATACCTTCTTGCACCGGTCTTAGGGCCCCTTCCAAATGCAGCCGTCTCCTTCAAAGGTGCCGTTTGGGAATTCCTGGCTCTATAACCCCAATCCTCTGGCTTCCTCCAGTCTAATGGAGTATGCTTGCCTCTGGAATCACCCCTAACACACGTACTGCTGTGGGCTCCTTCTTTAGACCTCCAAGATGTCTTTCTCTTCTTCCTTCTGCGTTGCTTCTGCTGTTGTAGTCCTCTCTCTTCTTCCTGGTTCTCTCTGTTCTCTCTGTTCCGTGAGATCTGGTTCTCCTTATTCTGTCTCTGGGTAGAATATCTTTTACTTTTAAAGTGCTTAGAGGGACACTCCACCCTAGCACAGCCCAGGTGTGCTGAATCAAGCCCTGCCCCTGGAGATGAGTGATTGGGGATTACCTCATAGCTCTCCTGATTGAACACATGTTTCCCCACTTCAGCCCTCCTAGAGGCTGTTTGAAACCTGGTGCATTCTGGGACTGGTAGTCTTTTATGAAAACATTCTGTTTTAGTATTTCTACCATCAAAGACAGGTTGCTTGTTCAGAGCCAATTCACCTCTTTTATAGTTCCCTCCTGAACTATGATAAGCTTCCTTATCACAATGCTCGCCTCCACATGAGGGCAGCTCAGTGGATAGAGCAGCTTTTAAACTAGATATTAGGGGAAAGCCGACAGTCGCCCAAAAGCGGATGGTTCGGAAGAATGTATCCTTGAAGGATACTACCAAAAGCAGAGAGGTTCCACAAAAGAGTAAAGTAGCCCAAATGCCCTCAAGTATGGAGCATACAGAGTTTAAAGATCCCAATTTACCCATGTCTAACAATAGCCAAATTAACATGAATAAAATACATTCTCTAAAATGCTTGTATGCAAATGCTAGAAGTCTAAAGAATAAGATGGGAGAGTTAGAATATATAGCACTAAATGAAAGGCTAGATATGATTGGAATATCAGAGACATGGTGGAAGGAGGACAACCAGTGAGACACTGTGATACTTGGGTACAAACTATATCGTAATGATAGAGCTGATCAAATTGGTGGAGGGGTTGCGCTCTATTTTAGAGAGGGCATTGACTCAGAAAGGATTAAAGTTTTGCAGGAAACAAAATCTGCTGTAGAATCTATATGGATTGAAATTCTATATAAAAGGGGGAAGGCAATGGCAGTGGGGGTGTACTATCGAGCACCTGGCCAGAATGACCAAATGGATGATGAAATGCTCAAAGAAATCAAGGAAGCTAACAAAAGTTACAGCGCAGTAATAATAATGGGTGATTTCAATTACCCCGGTATCGACTGGGTCAGTGTCACGTCAGGACATGCTAGGGAGATAAAGTTCCTAGATGAAATAAGTGACTGCTTCTTGGAGCAGCTGGTTCATGAACCGACCAGAGGGGAAGCCATATTAGACCTAGTCCTTAGTGGAACACCAGATCTAGTGCAAGAGATAAGGGTGTTGGGGCCACTTGGCAATAGTGATCATAGCATGATCGCCTTTGATTTAATTAGTGGAGGAAGGATAGTAAGGAAATCCACAGTACTACCTTTTAACTTTCGAAAGGGAGACTATGATAAAATGAGGAAAACAGTTAAGAAAAAACTAAAAGGAGCAGTTGCGAAGGTTAAAGACGTACATCAAGCTTGGGTGTTGTTGAAAAATACGATCTTGGAAGCCCAGACCAGCTGTATTCCACGCTTTAAGAAAAGTGGAAGGAAGTCCAAAAAACTGCCAGCATGGTTTAAAGGTGAGGTCAGAGAGGCTGTTGTTGCCAAAAAAGCATCTTTCAGGAAATGGAAAAAAGAGACAAACGACGAAACCTGGAAACAGCACAAGCACTGGCAAGTCAAATGCAAGGCATTGATAAGGCAGGCAAAGAGAGAATTTGAGAAGAAGCTTGCTGCGGAAGCAAAAACGCGAAATAAAGACCTTTTCAAGTACATTCGTAGCAAAAGACCTGTGAGAGAGTCAGTTGGTCCATTAGATGATAAAGGGGTTAAAGGAGCACTAAGAGGCGACAAGGCGATAACGGAGAGACTGAATGAATTCTTTGCTTCGGTCTTTACTGAGGAAGATGTAGGGATGTTACCCATGACTGAAGTGGTATTTAAAGGTGCGGAAGAATTGAAGGAAATATCGATACATCGGGAAGATGTCTTACAACTATTAGATAAACTGAAGAGTAGCAAATCACCTGGGCCGGATGGTATACATCCAAGGGTGTTGAAAGAACTGAAATATGAGATTGCAGAAGTGCTATCAGTAATCTGTGAACTATTATTAAAATCAACTCTAATACCTGAAGATTGGAGGATTGCCAATGTAACACCAATTTTTAAAAAGGGTTCCAGGGGTGATCCGGGAAACTACAGACCGGTGAGCCTGACGTCAGTACCGGGAAAAATGGTAGAAACCATCATAAAGAATAAAATTACTCAGCATGTAGATAGTCACAACATAATGGGAGACAGCCAACATGGCTTTAGACAAGGAAGATCTTGTCTTACTAATCTGTTATGTTTTTTTGAAGGAGTGAATAAACAGGTGGACAAAGGTGAGTCGGTTGATATTGTGTATCTGGACTTTCAGAAAGCCTTTGACAAGGTCCCTCATCAGAGACTTTTGGCAAAACTAAAGAGTCATGGGCTAGGAGGCAGTGTACTATTGTGGATCGGGAACTGGTTAAAAGATAGAAAGCAGAGGGTAGGGCTAAATGGCCAATTTTCCCAATGGAGGAAGGTGAATAGTGGTGTACCCCAGGGATCTGTGCTGGGTCTGCTGCTTTTTGACATATTCATAAATGACCTGGAAAGTGGAATAACGAGTGAGGTTATCAAATTTGCAGATGACACAAAACTATTTAAAGTTGTTAAAACCCAAGAGGATTGTGAAAAATTGCAAGAGGATCTTGATAAATTGGAAGACTGGGCATCAAAATGGCAGATGAAATTTAATGTGGACAAGTGCAAGGTTATGCACCAAGGGAAGAACAACCCAAACTATGGTTACACGATGCAAGGTTCCACATTAGGAACCACCACCCAGGAAAAAAATTTAGGCGTCATTGTGGATACCATGTTAAAACCCTCGGCCCAGTGTGCAGCGGCGGCCAAGAGAGCAAATAGAATGCTAGGTATGATAAGGAAAGGAATGGAAAATAAAACAAAAGATATTATAATGCCTCTATATCGTTCCATGGTGAGACCGCACCTTGAATTCTGTGTGCAATTCTGGTCGCCGTATCTTAAAAAGGATATAGCGATTTTAGAAAAGGTACAGAGAAGAGCCACCAAAATGGTAAAGGGGATGGAAGGATACTCCTATGAAGAAAGGCTAAAAAGGTTAGGGCTCTTTAACCTGGATAAGAGACGGCTGAGGGGAGATATGATAGAAGTCTATAAATTAATGAACGGAGTGGAACGGGTAAACATAGATCGATTGTTTACCTTATCAGAATATAGAAAGACTAGGGGACATGCAATGAAGCTACAGGGTAAACTATTTAAGACTAATAAAAGAAAATATTTTTTCACTCAACCTGTAATCAAACTCTGGAATTTGTTACCGGAGGATGTAGTAAAGGCTGTTAGTGTAGCTGGGTTTAAAAAAGGTTTGGACAAGTTCCTGGAGGAAAGGTCCATAAACCATTATTAAGAAGTGACCGAAGATATCAATGCTTGACCCAGTACAAGCATTGTGGAACGTGTGTCTCTTGGGGAAACTGCTAGGTACATCTGACCTAGATTGGCCACTGTTGGAAACAGAATACTGGGCTTGATGGACCTTGGTCTGACCCAGTATGGCATATCTTATGTTCTTATGTTCTTATGACTTTATCTACCCAATGGACCCAGGCATCAGGGTGTCTGTCAGACAAAATAGCAAATACAAGTCGCCTCATTTTGTCTCTCCAATGGTGGAGGTCCACTCAAAACCTGTTGCTTTCAACAACCCTTACCCCAAGCAACTCTCACATCAGATGCTTCTCCAAAGGGTTGGGGAGCTGATCTGCAAGACTACTCCACCTAGGGCACCTGGTCTCCTCAAGAGAGTTGTCTGCATATCAATCTCTTGGAACTCAGAGCAATTTTCCTGGCTCTGCGAATGTTCCACTCCCTGCTCAGCTACAAGACAATCCTCATTCATACGGACAATCAAGTAGCCATGTTCTGTGTGAACAAGCAGGGGGAATGGGCTCTCTGTCGCTTTGCAACGAAGCTTTGCGACTATGGGCCCTCGCCAGAGAGCATCAGATTCATCTGCTGGCAGTATATCTTCCAGGCATTCAAAACTCTTGGGCGGACAGACTCAGTCGAGTTCTGCTTCCACACGAGTGGTCTCTGCATGCAGACCAGGTGACCAGGATATTTCAACTTTGGGGAACCCCGGACATAGACCTCTTTGCAAGTCTGTGGAATGTCATACTTCCCCGGTTCTGTTCCAGAATTCTGGCTCAGGGGGCTCAGGCCAGGGATGCTTTCCTCCTTCACTCGGGTCAAGACTTCCTGTATGCCTTTCCACCCAGTCCCCTAATTCCCAAAACCCTGTTCAAGCTTCAGAGAGACAGAGGCCACATGATTCTCATAGCACCACATTGGCCACGGCAAGTGTGGTACCCTCTGCTTCTACATCTCTCTCAAGCTCCCTCCCTGGAGTTAGGTTCTGCTCCAGATCTCCTATCTCAGGAGAATGGAATGTTATGGCATCCCAATCCCCAGTCTCTGCATCTCAGGGCTTGGTTGCTGAAGGCCTAGATCTCCAAGACCTTAATCTTTCTCAACAAGTGAAAGATGTTCTTTATGCTTCCAGAAAACCTTCCACTAGACGCTCTTTTGCTTTGAAGTGGAAAGGTTTTACTATTTGGTGTTTGGAAAAGGGTCTTAACCCCCTTTTGATACCTCTGCAATCTTTGCTGGAGTATCTCCTCCACTTATCTAATGCAGGCCTTAAGGCAAATTCAGTAAGAGTCCATTTGAGTGCTATTGCAGCTTTTCTTAAACCTCTAAATGGACAACCTATTTCCTCTCATCCTCTCATAGCAAGATTTATGAGAGGCCTCCTAACTAAGCCTCCCATTAGACTACCTCCGGTGGCATGGGACTTAAACCTGGTTCTTGGGCAGCTCATGAAGCCACCTTTTGAACCTTTAGCTACAACCTCCTTAAAATTCCTTTCTTGGAAGATTATCTTTCTCATTGCAATCACATCAGCACGCCGCATTAGTGAGTTGCAAGCGCTAGTAGCTAATCCACCTTATACAAGGTTCCATCATGACAAGGTAGTCCTTAGAACTCATCCACACTTTATGCCTAAGGTGGTCTCGCCTTTTCATCTAAACCAAGAGGTCTACCTACCTGTCTTTTTTCCAGGACCTCATGCATCAAATGCAGAAAGGAATCTTCATACCTTGGACTGTAAAAGAGCTCTAGCTTTTTACTTACAAAGAACACAGCAACATAGGAAGTCCTCTCAACTCTTTGTTGCTTTTGATCCCTCTCATTTGGGACTTCAAGTCTCCAAGAGAACACTATCTAACTGGATTGCTCAGTGTATTTCCTTCGCCTGTCAGAGTAAGAACCTTTCTCTGGAGGGCCATGTCACAGCTCACAATGTGAGAGCCATGGCAGCCTCAATGGCTCATCTGCACTCTGTGTCTATTGACGATATCTGTCGAGCAGCCACTTGGGCCTCGGTTCATACCTTCACAGCCCATTACTGCTTGGACAAGGACTCCCGCCGGGATGCCTTGTATGGTCAGGCTGCTCGCAAACACCTGTTCCATACCTAATCAACTCCTGCCCACCATCCCTGGTAGGATGCCAGAGACCCATGGGGGGAAGTGGAGCCCTTTTTAGGGACACACAACGTCTGGGGTCTCTCCCTGGCACCTAAAGCTAGGGAGTCCCCATATGTGATGACTACATTCCTGCTTGTTCCTGGAGATAGCATAGTTACTCACCTGTAACAGGTGATCTCCGGGAACAGCAGGAATTTAGTCCTCACAACCCACCCACCTCCCCTAGGAGTTGTATCTCTCTATCTCTTTCCTTTCCCTCTCTCTCTCTCTTTGTCTCAGCTTTAAAACTCAAGTGGAGAGAGGCAGTTGGGAAAGGCGGGAAGGCAGCACGTAGGCGCTGTGGGATGCTCCCAAAAGCTTTCTGATTGGACGCTGGGGAGTGTTCCCGTGCGGGCTCCGTCGGTACCGACGATACCCATATGTGAGGACTAAATTCCTGCTGTTCCCAGAGATCACCTGTTACAGGTGAGTAACTATGCTTTCCCTGTAAACATGTGAGTGATAATGTAAACCGCTTTGATTTAATGATAAAGCGGTATAAAAGACCTGTTAAATAAATAAATACATAAATAAATAAATATGGAGACAGACTTAAAGATCTCAATGTGTATCCTTTGGAAAGAAAGATGGGAGAGGAGAGGTATGATAGAGATGTTTAAAAATTCTGTGGCATAAATGGTAGTTTGTTCAAGGCATAAGGAGCAGCAAGGTGAAAGGATTGGAGTTTCCAAAAGAAGAGAAGGACACAGACAGAAGCGATCTGCCAGAAGAGCGGAGTTCCCGAGGAGGGGTGTAGGGAGAGTTAAGAGAGGAAAGGTAGTGAGGAGCTGCAGAGTGAATGCATTTATAGGTCAGCAGGAGAAGTTTGAACTGGATGTGGAAAGGAATAGGGAGCCAGTAGGGACTGGGTGGTTTCCCAGGAACCTGGGAAAGAGGGTGGGGGCGATATTCCTCCCAGACAGAACAAAGAGTATGTAAGGCAGCTCCCAAAGCATCAAGGGCGGCTCTTGCCTGGAGTCAGCCCCCACATGAACTTTCCACAGTTCCCGAGGTGCCTGAGCCTACAGAGCTAAGAGAAGCAGAACCTTGCTATTGCATCTCTGAGGACATAGAGTATCAGGAAACTAGACCTTCAAGCATGTGAATTTTGTTGCTTGTCTCATTGTGGATTTGGACTGGGCCTGGGAATGCCTAGGGGATATGTGAGTGGAAGGCTTCCCCGCCCTACTCCAGACCCTTGAAGGAGTAAGGGTTTGCCCAGATTTAAAAGAGTGGCATGGGCTGATTGCTGATGAGCTGTCTTTTATGTTATGTACTTTTAATAGATGGTAGGTGTATCAGTGAGAAGCCCTCTTGGTGGGGCCTTGCTAGCTCCGTGTGATACCCAGGAGCGAGTAGCCCGTTATTTCCGGGCAAGGAACTGTGAGGAAAACCCGGACCAGCTCATTTTGCAGCTTTACCTGTTTTCACAGATACTGCACATACAGCAGCGGAGTTTTGCCTTGTTTTTTTTTTTTGTTTCATTAACTGTTTTGCTTTTGATTGAGGACTGCTGGAGAGATGCGGAGCTGGGCTGTGCCCAGTTCCCTCAAAGACCATGCTAAGCCGACCACGAGGGATAACTAGGCCGATCGCTTGCTGTCACTGTTCCCTCTAAGCTGTGCGCGTGTGCGCGCGCACACACCTCGCCGAGCGAGCGCACATACTTTACAACAGAGCGCACAAAAATTACGGCTCTGATTCTGATAGAAAACAACACAGACATCTTAAAATGTAAAAGTTATGATTGTAATTACTAGAAATTTCCCGCTTCATTTAGTAATCGTCTATTTTCATTTAATTTGATTAAAATCAATGTGGTGTACATACTGTATTCTGACGTGTAGTCAAATTTTAAAGTATATAACTCCGAGTGTCATTATGTGGCGCACAAAAATTTATTCTTCCTTCAAAAGCTGCACACAGCTGATATTTTATGCGCACACAGCCTACAGAAAATTAGAGGGAACATTGCTTGCTGTGGTGCGGATTCTCCTTCAAAGCCTAGCAACCAGAGCTTCAAGGAAAGGGCTGTGTCCCGGGACGCCTTCCCTTCCACGTAGTGCATGCTGGACCTTAGCGTGTGACAATAGATAGGACACTTCAGCTAGAGCTGTGATCCTTGCTCTCTGCTGCCAAGGCTCAGGGTAGGCAGGTGGTGCAAGCCTGGAACTGCTATTGGTCTGAAACAAAATCCACCTTCTCAGCACTCTGTTTTTCCTGGATGCCACTACACAAAGTGCTCTGATGTACGCTCTCATAACATCTCCATTGGCCTAGTGTAAGATTCTTTACTCTGGGATTCAGGCATTGCAAAACATTGCAGTCTTGATTCCTCACTCATGCCAGTAAATATGACCACATCACTCTAGAAGCTGCAGGGTCGCCAGGAGTCAATATTGACTTAACGGCACACGTTGCTTGTTTGCTTGCATTCCATTATTCATACAAAAGCATTGGCTTCCCATCTCCTAATGTAGTTCTAGCTTGTAAAGCATTATCTCCAGGAACAAGCAGGAACAACTTCTGGGGTCTCTCCCTGGCACCTAAAGCTAGGGAGTCCCCATATGTGATGACTAGATTCCTGCTTGTTCCTGGAGATAGCATAGTTACTCACCTGTAACAGGTGATCTCCGGGAACAGCAGGAATTTAGTCCTCACAACCCACCCACCTCCCCTAGGAGTTGTATCTCTCTATCTATCTCTTTCCTTTCCCTCTCTCTCTCTCTCTCTCTCTTTGTCTCAGCTTTAAAACTCAAGTGGAGAGAGGCAGTTGGGAAAGGCGGGAAGGCAGCATGCAGGCGCTGTGGAATGCTCCCAAAAGCTTTCTGATTGGACGCTGGGGAGTGTTCCCGCGCAGGCTCCGTCGGTACCGACGATACCCATATGTGAGGACTAAATTCCTGCTGTTCCCGGAGATCACCTGTTACAGGTTAGTAACTATGCTATATCTGGAGAAGCTAAGGGAGGCTGGTAAAATAGTTAGGAAAGCAAAGATAAATAGCCATTACAGTAAACATGGCAACAAGACCTTTTTTAGGTATCTTAGTGACAGGCAGAAGTGCAAAGTTGCATTGTAAGACTTAAGGCTGAAGAAGAGGACTGTGCAGTCGGATGAGGATAAAGTGGAATGGCTTAACAAATATTTCTGTTCTGTGTTTGCAGTTGAAGGGACGGGAATGGGATCTCAGATAGGAATGGAAGTAAGATAGAGCTGAAATGATTTTTAGAGGACTCTGCTTGTGCTTGTGAGGAGCTAGCAAAGCTAAAAGTGGACAAAGCGATGGGGCAGCTGGCTGACCTTTCAATGCTTCGTTAGAGTCGGGAGTGATTTTGGAGGACTTGTGAATGTAGTTCCTGGCCACAAAAGCAAAAGGAAGAAGTGGACCTCTGTGTTGTGTAAATTAATGGAAATGTTGCAGAAGCAAGGATAATGTGGTTTCTGGAATCCAAGGGATTACAGGATCCAAGCCAGTGTGGCTTTACTTAGTTGTAGGTCTTGCCAGACGAATCTGATTTCTTTGACTGGGTGACAGAAGGTGCGCTAGATATGGTAAACTTAGATTTCAGCAAGACCTTTGACACTGTTCTGCATTGGCAACTTATAAATATACCAAGTGCCCTTGGGATGGATTATAAAGTGACCGACTGGATTAGAAACTGGTTAAGTGGCAGGTGACAGAGGGCAGAAGTAAATGGAGTTCACTCCGATGATAGGAGTAATCTCCAGGAACAAGCAGGATTGTAGTCTTCACATATGGGTATCGTTGGTACCAACGGAGCCTGCGCGGGAACGCTCCCCAGCGTCCAATAGGAAAGCTTTTGGGAGCATCCCAAAGCGCCTGCTTGCTGCCTTCCCGCTTTTCCCAACTGTCCCTCTTCACTTCTTCATTTTCCGCGGAGCCGACAGGTCGCACATCCTGTCACCGCAGAAAATTTCCCTTCTTATTCTTCTTTTTTGTGGTCGCGTCTGCCTTCCCTCGACGCTATAACGTTACCGCCGGTGGTTCTTCTTTCTTTTTGTAAAAAAAAAAAAAAAACTTTGTTTCTGGAGTCTTTCTCCAGTAATTCTCTTCTCGGGTGCCACGTGCCATTTTGGGCACTAGGCCCAATTTTTTCCCTCAAAATGGAAAAACCTGCTTCGGGTTTTAAAAAGTGTTCTAAGTGTGGCGGTACCATCTCGGTCACCGACACCCATGAGTGGTGCCTCAAATGTTTAGGTCCTGACCACTCTATTTCAGAGTGTGTTGCCTGTGGGATGATGTCGAAAAGGGGCCCGCAAAACCAAACTGCTAAACTTAGCACCCTTTTTCCCTCCGATGCAGCCTCCGTGGCATCGACGTCTTCCAGGGCTTCATCTTCTTCCCATGGATCTCAGGTAACTAAACATAAATCTAGCCAATCCTCAAAGGGTAGATCTCCTTCTAAACATCAGATGCCTCTGGCGTTGCCCTTGAGGGACTTTCACCGGCAAAATTGCCCCGGTGGGAGGCTTCGGCTTCCAAAGCACTAACGGGGCTCCAGGATGTTCTCGAGGCTTCAACCTCGGCAGAACTACTGGTGCCATGCTCTGGGGTTCCGGCTGTTTCATCCGGCACCGATACCCAAGCATCGGCAGCGTTGATAGACCAGAGATTCTTGGCTATTGAACACAGTCTGGTGGCTCTTCTCACGGCCTCGATACCCCTGAAACCGCTTCAGACAATTCAACCGGTACCAGCACCGATTTCATCGACATCGGCAGGTATTCTGCCGGGACCAAGTCATGCGTCTCTATCCGGCATCGACAAGTCGGTACCGGACCACTCCGATGCTGACTTCGATAGGTACCGCTACCGTGTCTTGCACGATCACCCAGATAGGAGATACTTTGAATCCTCGGATGAGTCTGAAGACTCTGAAAGCTCTGCTGATACCAGAGTACTTCTTCCTGAGGATTCCTCTTCTCCTCAGCGTAGGATGTCTTCACCAGAGGATATGCCCTTTCAGGATTTTATCCGAGATGGGGCCCGAGGTCTTTCCATCACAGTGGCTCCTGAAAAAGAGCCTAGGGCAAAGGAATTAGAAATCCTACAGTACCCTAAAACTCCCAAGGAGGCAGCTATCTTACCTATTCATCCATTATTTAGCGCTCTTTCCACTCTCTCTGTCAGATCCACACCGTCCTCTCTCGCCTCACTCGTTGATTACTCTTCTCCTTTCTTTGGTCATGACCTGGAGGAGTGGCCTAGTGGTTGGGGCAAGGTACTTCAGGCCGGAAGGTCGGTGGTTCAAATCCCACTAGAGGACAGCAGCCTTGGGCCGGAAGGACTGGGGTTTTATTTATTTATTTATTTTATTTATTATTTATTTATACATCTTTTCTATACCGCCACTTCCAGAGATCAGTGGCGGTTTACAGGTAACAAACATTAATAATAGAGCACTATTATTTTACATAGAACAGATTTAGAACAAAGAACTATTTTACATAGAACAGATTTAGAACAAAGAACATTCAACTATTAAGTGTAACTTAAAAATACAATGAGATAACAGGAGGGGTAGGAACATTTGAACTGGGTATTAATTAGATAATGTTTCAAAACATAGTACCAACAGTATATCAACAGTAAAGTCAAATATTTACATTAAATTACAGTTATTCACATTAGCGACAAGCAAATTGCTTTCTAAGGGTAAGCTTAATCTAGGTGAGCAATGTGAATGTGTGGGAAAGGTTTATGCTTTGTCTAAGTAGGGTCAGTGAGTGATTGATGAACGGTGTTTTTTTCTGTGTTAGGATTATCTTCAATGGTTTCTAGTCCCACAGGTGCTCCTTGTGGTCTTGGGCAAGCCACTTAACCCTCCATAGCCCATGTTCCCTATAAAATAGTTATCTCCTAGTTATAATGCCCTGTTCAATGTAATTTCAGTTTGTTCAATGTAAACCGCACTCTCGAGAATATAAGAGAATGTAAATAAATAAATAACCTGTATCGACTACTGCAATGTTGCCTTGACTGGACTTCCTCAGTACCTATGCCGTTGTCTCCAATTACTTCAGAACACCACAGCTTGTATTCTCACCCTCTTCTCCCGCCTTGATCATATCACCCCCTTGCTTATTCATCTACACTGGTTACCAATACAATACCGTATTCAATACAAGATTCTCACACTGGTTTACCGCTCTATTCACATTAGCTCTCCACGATATCTTTCTGATCTAATTCATCTTCACACCTCTCACCTTTCCCTCAGGCAGATCCATGCTAATTGCCTATTCCTCCCATCTGCCACACATGCTCATCTTGAATCCACTTGCTCCTCTGCCTTCTTCCTCAGTCCAATCCTATGTAATTTCCTCCCTCCCCATCTCCGTCTGGAGCTCTCCTTTCCCTGTTTTATTCGCTCCTCTGCCACCTTCTTGCTCTGTCCCCTCGTATGGAATTCTCTACTTTCCTATCTCTGTCTGGAGCTCTCCTTCCTCTGTTTTAAGGCTCTGCTGAAAACCCACCTTTTCTCTCTTGCCTTTAATATCCCCCTCTTCCTAGGCCCTGCCCTCTAGGCCTCGTTACTCAGTGTCTTCCCCCCCCCCCCAAGCACTGTTGACTTTCACCTTCTTTCTTTCCTTCCTTTCCTGTCTTGATATTGGCGTTCCTTTCTCCTTTATGACATTGTATGTAGCAGTTTTACTTTGTAAACCGCTTAGATGCTTTGGTACAGGCGGTATATCAAATGCTCCAGTAAACATAAACTCCACTGTGCCTGCCTTCCCATCTCCTCTCCTCAGTTCTTTGTTTTCCGCGGAGCCAGCAGGATGCATCATCCTGTCATCGCTGAAAAACCTCTCTTTTCTGTGCCCTTCAGGGTACTTAGTGCTTCTGCCTCCCATCGACACCGATTCCATCTAATTTGACACCGGTCATTTTTAATTTTTACTTTTCTCTTCATTTTCACACAGTTCTCACTGCTAGCTTGGGCCTCAAGGCCTCCTTAGCCTGGTCTTCAACCTCGAAGATGCATTTTTTCAAGCATGGAAAAACTAGTCAGTAGTTTTAAAAAAATGTACCAAGTGTGCCAGTACCATCTTGGCCACTGACAAACATGACTAGTGTTTAAAATGTTTGGGTCCTGAGCATGAACCCATTTCTTGTCCTTTGTGTCAGCAAATGACTAAAAGAGGCTTCAAGAATCGAGCCAAACACTTTGGATCGTTGTTTGCCTTGGACTCTGTTTCAGGGCATCGACGACTTCTCATGGGTCTCAGCCTTCTACAAAATCCAAACACAGAAGTAAGTCAAAGTCTGTGGCTGTTTCCAAATCTTCGGCATTGAAGACTGATTCCGATGACAGAGTGAAGTCCCAGCATAAGAATCGCGACTCCCTTCGAGGTTCTTCCGATGTAGACCAGCCATCCAAACAGCCCCGGAGGGAGGATCTGTCCTCCAAAGCACAAGTGAGGCTCCGGGACACTCCCGAGGCATCGACCACCTGAGAGCTATTGGTTCCATGTTCTGGGACAATGGCTCTAAGCCCCATATGTGACTTCTCCCAGACATCTGCCAACTTCCTAGACCAGTACATGCTGGCTCTCGAGAGAAGCTTGGCAGCACTCCTGGCAGCATTGATACCGATAACACTGAGAGCTTCAAGAGTACAGGCCTGATACCGGCCCTTGAGTCTGCATCATTGGAACACCCAAGGCCAATTCCTCACTTGGAACCAACAGATGACCCTGGTATCCAACTAACTCAGGCTGCCATTGCTCTTGGTTCCGATACCTCTGAGTATCGGCAGCGACCATTGACTTCCAAGAAGCATCGAGGTCAAACCCAGGACCACCGATACTTTGATTTCTTACTGTATTCTGATTCTTCAGAATCTGACGAGGGCTCAGTCGATTCCTGAGAACTTCCTGACATCCCTTCGGACCCATCGCTGTCTTAGGATTGGCGTCTTTCCCTGCCAGAAGATATGTCTTTTCAGAACCATACGGGACATGGCAGAAGGGCTCTCCATCACAGTAGCTTCTGAAAAGGAACCGAGTGCTGAGGAATTGGAGATTCTCCAATACCCTCCAATTGTACTTGAATGTAACTCATCTTAAGAACATAAGAACATAAGACATGCCATACTGGGTCAAACCGAGGTCCATCAAGCCCAGTATCCTGTTTCCAACAGTGGCCAATCTAGGTTATACGTACCTAGCAATATCCCCAAAGACACAGGTTCCACAATGCTTGTACTGGGTCAAGCATTGATATCCTGGGTCCCTTTTTAATAGTGGTTTATGGACCTTTCCTCCAGGAACTTGTCCAAACCTTTTTTAAACCCAGCTATACTAACAGCCCTTACTACATCCTCCGGTAACAGATTCCAGAGTTTGATTACACGTTGAGTGAAAAAATATTTTCTCTTATTTGTCTTAAATAGTTTACCTTGTAGCTTCATTACATGTCCCCTAGTCTTTCTATACTCTGATAGTGTAAACAATTGATCCACGTTTATCCGTTCCACTCCATTCATTAATTTATAGACCTCTATCATATCTCCCCTCAGCCGTCTCTTCTCCAGGCTAAAAAGCCCTAACCTTCTTAGCCTCTCTTCATAGGAGTAGACTTCCATCCCCTTCACCAATTTGGTGGCTCTTCTCTGTACTTTTTCTAATAACGCTATGTCCTTTTTAAGATACGGTGACCAGAATTGCACACAATATTCAAGGTGCGGTCGTACCATGGAGCGATACAGAGGCATTATAATATCCTTTGTTTTGTTCTCCATCCCTTTCCTTATGATACCTAGCATTCTATTTGCTTTCTTGGCCGCTGCTGCACACTGGGCGGAGGGTTTTAACATGTTATCCACAATGACAAAACATGTTAATTGCTACTGGAAAGATGTAAGCTAAGATTACTGTACCCAAAGTATGTGACTCTGAAATTTTTGGCACAGAATCTTAATTGTCAAGCATATGCTCATGCCTCAAGGTTTCTTAGATCATTTCTCGTTCTCTCTTCTCCCTCTGATCTTGTCTCCTCTGCAAAAGGCAAACATTTTCTTTACTTTATTACTCACAAAGAGGTTTGCTCTGGGCCATTCATGGATGAGCAGACATGGGATAGTGGTTAGAGGGCATAATGCTTCTTAGCAATATTTCTGCTGCATCTCAACTAGAGCTAGTAGAGGAACAGCTGAGAATCAGGAAAGCCAAGCTTCAGATCTTGTTACTCTGTTGTCTTATTTATTATTTATTATTTATTACAATTTCTTATATACCGCACTATTGTCAGCGCGGTTTACATACAACAAAATGACCATAACAAACTGTTTGGCTTCACATAGAACAGGAGAAAACAACTTGGATAACATGCTTATGCTTTACATAGAACAGGAGTAATAACTTGGATAACATGCATATGCTTTACATAGGTGTAAATGTAAATGTGTAAATGTCTTAGGTGTAAATGTAGGCTATGGTCCCTCTGCTAGAGAGAAATTCCTGGTAGAGAATTTTGAGTCAAAAAAAAGCATAAAACTGCATGAATTGTGCATAAGTCGAAGTTAAATCTGAGGATTAATCTGACGTCCAGCATCTACTCTTCTGTTCCCTTCCCTTCCCTATCACTGTCTCCAGCATCTCTCCTTCCCTATTCCGGTCCTCCCCCTTCCCCTCAGGGAGGTCAGAGTGGCAAACTCTGTAGTTACCAATACTTCAGCAGTGTTTCCATGCTTGATGAAATCCAACAGTAGCAGAAGTGTGTAAGTGCATCTTCTCTCTTCTTGCCTTTTGCAGCTGGGTTTCTTGGCAGGAACTGTGATTGTGTGAGGCAGGAAGAGAGGAAACACATTCATGGACTTCATCGAGAGGCAAAGATCAGAGGCGGCATGGCAACACTGCTGAAAGTGCCAATAACTATGGTGGCCACAGCCCTGACCTACAAGACGGGGGGAAATAAGGGGAGATGCTGGATATGGGGGGAGGGAACAAAGGAGAGGTAACCCTCATGGTTTTGTGAAATCATGATGACCCATGCATAAATCAAACATGAAATTTGTGCCAAATTTTCAGGCATAAATTTATCAACTTATTCATGAGTCTGTACGGCACCTGGTGCATGTTACTTGAATTGAGCACTTATTTAGAAATCCAGATCCAGGCTACTGGCACCCCATCTGATAATGTGGGTCCTCCTCTGCTCCCATCTTCATGCCATGCTGTTGTTGTTGTTAAGTGCCATCGAGTCGGTGTCGATTCATAGTGACCCTCTGGATAGTTGTCCTAAATTGTGTTCGGTCTTCAGTCAGGCGGCTCATTGTTGACAGACTGGCACACGTATCTGCTGTTATTGTATCGATCCATCTCATTGCTGGCCTTCCTCTTTTGCATTTACCTTCTATCTTGCCAAGCATGATGACTTTCTCTAATGATTTCTCTCTTCGCATGATGTGTCCAAAGTATGAAAGTCGAAGTCTTGTCATCTGAGCTTCTAAATAAAGCTTAGGTTTGATCTCCTCTAGTACTGACTGATGGCTATGAAGGACATAGACAAGATTCTGAAGAGCAGAGATGTCTCTCTTCATACAAAGATTTGACTCGTTCAAGCCATGGTATTTTCAATAACATCATGCCATGCTAGTATGTGCTAAATCATGCTCTGTCTGCCTTCTGATACATGGAAATCTGCTGCAGAGTTACAGAAAAATCTAGCTGCAGTGGCAGTTAGAAGTATATTCATATTGCTAGTAACAGAGCCCACGCTGGCTATTTTTATTTATTTATTTATTTACATTCTCTTATATACCGTGCTATTCTGCATCAGTGCGGTTTACATTGAACAAACTGAAATTACATTGAACAGGGCATTATAACTTGGAGATAACTATTTTACAGGGAACATGGGCTATGGAGGGTTAAGTGGCTTGCCCAAGACCACAAGGAGCACCTGTGGGACTAGAAACCCCAGTCCTTCCGGCCCAAGGTTTCTGTCCTCTAGTGGGATTTGAACCCCCGACCTTCCGACACCTTTATGATGTCTTTGTCATAAAACATTTAGGTTTGGACCCAAAAATGTATATGTGTATACATAAGAACATAAGATATGCCATACTGGGTCAGACCAAGGTCCATCAAGCCCAGTATCCTGTTTCCAACAGTGGCCAATCTAGGTCATACGTACCTAGCAGTTTCCCCAAAAGACACAGGTTCTGCAATGCTTGTACTAGGTCAAGCATTGATATCCTGGGTCCCTTCTGGAGGAAAAGTGGGAAAGAGGAGATATGATAGAGATTTAAATATTTCCAAGGTCTAAATGCATGGGAGTCGGGGGTCTTTCATGCAAACAGTCTCTAGAACTAGGAGTCATAGGATGAAGGTAAATGGGAAAGACTCAGGAGTGATCTAGGGAGATTAGGGCTGTGTTTGAGTCAAGACAATATCGGTGATTGACCCCCACTACTGGGGTTTGCAGTGCCTCAGGCATTACCACCAGCCTTCATCCTGCACTTTCTGCCTTCAGATGACGCACAAAGGGCTTCAGAACTGGGAGAAGCAACGAGAATCGCTATTCTGTTCCTTGGAGTCCTCTTCATCAGCTCCGCCATCCAAACCAAGATCTCTGCCTGCCTGTCTGACATCGCCATCTGGATGTCTCATCGCCGCTTGAAATTGAACATAGCCAAGACTGAACGCCTCCTCTTTCCTCCTAACTCTTCTCCTCCTCTTTCCCCTTTCTCAGTCTCCGTGGATGGATCTATGATCCTTCCTGTTCCCTCGGCCCGCAATCTGGGGGTCATTTTTGACACCTCTCTCTCCTTCTCCACACATATCCAGCACGTTGCTAAAACCTGCTGCTTCTTTCTCTACAACATTAGCAAAATCCACCCATTCCTGTCGGAACACACCACCAAAACGCTTCTCCACTAGTTAATCTCCTCTTGCCTCGACTACTGCAACCTACTCCTTGCTGGTCTTCCCATGAGCCATCTCCTCCCCCTTCAATCCATACAAAATTATGCTGCTCGACTAATCTTCCGCCAATCCCGCCATAAGGTTTAAGGTTTATTTATTTGATAAAAACCGCCTTTCTGGGATAATCAAGGCGGTGTACAATGATAAAATTACATTAAAACTTGGCCAAGGCCGAGAAAAGGAAAAGAAATGTACAATTTGTAAATAGGACAGAAGGAGTAAAGAAGACAAGGACAAGACAGGACACAAGAGGCAAACGTATAGTACTAAGATGGGGGGGGGGGGTCATACAAATGGGGAAGGGGTGTCGAATGCCAGGGAAAATAAGTGGGTCTTGAGGTTGTGTTTAAAGGTGACATATTGAGATTCTAGGCGAAGGGAGGGAGGGAGAGAGTTCCAGAGAGCAGGACCAGCAAAATAGAAGGCGGAGAAACGGGTGAGCTGTAGGCGGGCACGAGCGGGGGAAGGGAGGGCAAGACGATTAAGATGGAAAGAACGGGGGGTGTACCTGGGAGAATGGAAAGATAGTAGGTCAGCTAAGTAAGAAGGGGTACCAGTGTGAAAGACCTTGTGTAGTAGGATTAACATCTTAAATTGGGAATGGAAAGGAACAGGCAGCCAGTGAAGATGGAGAAGTATAGGAGTGACATGATCGCGAATAGAAGAGCGGGTGATAAGACGTGCGGCAGTGTTTTGTATGCGTTGAAGGCGGGACAACTGATATTGAGGAAGACCAAGGAATAAGGAATTAGAAAAGTCAATACGAGACATTACCAAAGATAAGACCAGTGTGGTCTGAGCCATGCCCATATTACTCCTCTTCTCAAGTCGCTTCATTGGCTCCCCATCCAATTCCGCATCCAATTCAAACTTCTCTTACTCACCTATAGGTGCATTCACTCTGCAGCCCCTCAGTACCTCTCATCTCTTATCTCTCCCCACATCCCAGCTCGGGAACTTCGCTCTGCTAACAAATTACTTCTATCTAGGCCTTTCACTCGTACCACTCACTTCCGACTTCGCTCCTTTCACCTTGCTGCACCCTATGCCTGGAGCAGCTTAACTGTGTCTATACGTCAGGCACCCTCCCTAGCCCTCTTCAAATCCAGGTTAAAAACCCATCTCTTCACTGTTGCGTTCAGATCCTGACTTCTATCCTTCATCTTAACCTAACCCCATCATTTTCATGACCAAACTGTAAAACCCATCAAATTGATTAATGTTTTGTACTATCTTGACTAGATTGTAAGCTCGGACGAGCAGGGACTGTCTCTTGTATGTATGTCTGTACAGCACTGTGTGCGTGGCGCTATATAAGTGTTTAATAGTAGTAGTAGTAAGTAACTTAGGCATCAACATCCTTGAAGGTCTCTGCTGAGGCTTCGACTTTGTGTAGAGACTGTGTTCATTTAGAGCCAAGGGATCACAGAGCATTGGACCAGCAGCTCTCCTTTGGAAAGGAGCGCCCCCAGAAGGACCAGCTTTGCACCCATTTGGTATCGAAGGGTGATGCTGAGCTCCAGGTGAATGCCGACTTACATTGGCATTGGAGCCCTTGATGCGACTTGGAGGGTGAGGGCCGGGAGCATCCTCCCAAGCTACCTTGATGGGAGGCCTCCTGATGCCCAGAAGTGTTGGCGGTTGACTCCTGAACCGGTGATGATTGTGAAGTCCGCGCTGAAGGAACCGGCATCGACACCAGTAGTTGTGGTGCTGACTCCGACACCATCAGAGACCGCGCTCCTGGCTCAGTGCATAGAGGCACTTAAGCAAAGCCGCTCTGTGTTCTTCACCCAGCAGGAGTCCAAGGACCCAGTGACCTCTGGTTCCTCAGTCCCGGTGATGGCCCCGTCCATGATGTCAGCCTCGCCGGAGGAAATGCAGCTCGTCCTCAAGGCACATGCCCTTCCTTGGGTGGACAGTGCCTTCGAGAGGTGCTCAAGATCTCAGCACACAGGCTTTTGCCCCAAGTGCCTCAGGGTTAGATCATCAACACCCTCAGTCACCCTCCACCGCTACTTCGAGTTCTTCTTGGAGTGTGAGTCCTATAATTGGGAAATGGAGGAGGAATCACCTGAGTTTGTGCAGCATTGGGATATTCCTTTGTATCCCTCACCACCTTACAAATGTTAGAAGTCCCCTCCAAAGGACTTGTCCTTCCTGAACTTTGTGAGGGACATTGGGGAAGCTCTCCCCTTTACTATCGAGACTGAAGAGGAGCAGAGAGAAAGGAACTGGAAATCCTCCAGTATCCTTTGCCTCCAAAAGAAGCCATAATGGTACCAGTGCACTGCTTCCTGGAGAGGCTCCTCTTCCGCACCTGGGAGGCCCTCCTCTCAGTGTCCATCGTGAACCGGCACCTGGACTCGAAGTATCGGGTTAGCAAAAGTGCCGGCTTTGAGAAACCACAGCTCTCACATAATTGTATGGTGGTCTAGTTGGCTATGTGCCATATCAAGTCAGAAGAATCATTCTTTGGTGCCTCCAGGCTGCAAGATCCATACTATGGAAGCCTTCGGCCACAAATGCTATTCACGGATTCAGACGTACCAACTTTACATGGGCATGTTCTTATGGGATTTGGATGGAGACCTCACCAGGTTCTCCTGGGAGCTGTTGGAGGAACAACAGCAGAAATATCACTCCCTTGTCTCTAAGGTCAAGACGTGCTCAAAGCATGTCACCAGAGCTGCCTATGATGGCTTTGAGTCCGTAGCTCAAGTCTTTGCTGTAGGCATTGGGCATGCCACCTGGCCTGGCTTCAGGCATCAGACTTGGAATAATGGGTCCACGATAAGTTGGCGGACGTTCCCTGCAAGGGTGAAAACCTTTTTGGAGCACCTATGAAGGAGATGACCGGTGAACTGGAGCAAGACCAGCTCACCATGAATCGCCTCTCTCAGAAGACTTCTGATCCCTCTAAAAGGAAATCTGCTGGGAAGAAGTCTTTTTTCCAAAAGAAGAAGATATTCTATGGTACATATATCCCATACCATTCATATCAGTCCCCTCAGCAGGCTTCACAACAAAAGGGTCAAGGCCATCGCCAATGGCGCCGCCCCAAGCAACAGAAACCCCAACCAGCCCCACAACTGCAGCATAGTGGGTAATTTTCACTTTTTCTTCAAGGACATGGCCCGTCTTCCTCTGCCGGACGCCATTCCTCCTCAAGTGAGAGGATGGCTGGTCCACTTTGCCCACCGATGGCCTACCATCACATGATATTCCTGGGCTCTCAAGATAGTCTGAGAGGACTATCTCCTCCACATCGATCAGCTTTCTCCCACTTTCTGCCTGAAGGAGTACCACCTCAACTCTTACCATTGCTCTCTCCTTCAGCTTGCGATCCAAAATCTCTTGTCTTACTGGGTAGTGGTCCCTGTCTCAGATGGTGCAAGGGTTCTACTCCCTTGGTCCCCAAAAAGACAAGGGGGTTTTCTTTCCATCCTGGACCTCCGGAACTCAACCAGTACCTCATGAGAGAAAAATTAAAAATGGCGCCACTGGGTACCCTCTTACCCTATCTCCAGCAGGAGGATTGGCTATGTTCCTTGGATCTGAAAGATGCCTATGCCCGCATTCTAATCCACCCCCTTCATCAGCAATACCACCGCTTTATGCTTAGTGGTCAGCACTATGAATACAGGGTACTACACTTTGGCCTTGCCTCCACTCCCAAAGTTTTCTTAAAGTATCTGTCAGCTTTCATAAAGTATCTCTGTGCTTTTCTTGGAACCAGGGGAATATTTGTCTTTCCTTATCTGGACGAATGGCTGATCAGAGGCATGACCCTGAGAAACATCTGGAGTTCAACCAGTTTTAACCATTCAGGTTCTGGAAATCCTAGAGTTTCTCATCAGTTACTCCAAATCCCACCTAGAGACCACTCAAAAGCTAGAGTTCATTGGGGCTCTCCTCGATATCACCCTATCATGTGCATACCTGCTGAGGGACAGGGCCCAACACTTGATGGTCCTGGCGAAGGCAGTCCAAGCTGCTCCTTTCGTCATTGCCTCCTTGGCCACATGGCTTCCACAGTTCGTCACTCCGATGGCATGCCTTCACATGTGCCAGGAGCAATGGATACTTTCTACTCAGTGGCGCCAGGTGACGTACTGGCTCAGAGATACAGTCCACGTCACTTTTCCACTCATGAAGGCTTTATCCTCATGGCAGCAATCCACGAACCTCCTGGCAGGCCTTCCCTTCCAGGCCTCACCATACCTGTGCATCCTGATGATGGATGCCTCCAGGTTGGGCTGGGGAACTCACTGGATGGTCTGCGCATTCAAGGACTTTGGACATCTCTGGAGAGCCTCCACCAGATCAACTTGAACTCTGAGCCATTGCCAGTACACTCTGAGTTTTTCGGCACCAACTCGCTCACCAGGAAGTCCTCATCCAGATGTAGAACATAGACACTTTGTTGTCCATCAACAAGCAGGGTGGCATGGGGTCCTATCTTCTCTGTTGGGAAGTGATGCGCCTCTGGAAATTTGCCATATCCTAGGGCATGTCCCTCAGAGCAGTATACCTCCCAGGGGACCTCAACATTTTTCCCAACAGCAGAGCCCTCCAACCGCGTGAGTGAACTCTCAACAGCCAGGTGGCCAATTGGCTGTTCCAGGCATGGGGCACACCGTGGCTAGACCTCTTCACCACTCCTCACAGTGCCCAGCTGCCATGGTTTTGCTCTCGGGTACCCTGCCAACATCGGGTGGCTCCTGATGTCTTCTTCCTCGGCTGGAGCAAAGGTTTTCTCTATGCTTACCCACAACTCCTCTAGTGGCCAAGACCCTTTTCAAAGTTCAGGTGGACAATGACTTCATGATTCTCATTGCGCCATATTGGCCCAAACAGCCCTGTTCCCCCTCCTGCTACAGCCGTCGGCCCGGATCTCATTTCTCAGGACGGAGGGATGTTGCTACATCCCAACCATCAATCCATGTCTCTCATGGCATAAATGCTGAATGGGTAGTACTTATTTATTTATTTATTACAGTTTCTTATATACCGCGCTATTTAGCATCAGTGCGGTTTACATTATAACTTAACGACCATAACAACAAGCTGTCAGGTTTACATCGAACAGGAGTATAAACATGGAAAACAGGGTCAACTATATACATAATCTATTTACATTGGAAGGATAGATAGATACTTGCTGCCCACCAGTTGCTGCTGGAGATAAAGAACATGGTAGATGTGTGGAATAGACTCAGTAAAGGTGGTAGAGATGAGGACAGTATCTGAATTCAAAAAAGCATGAAAGAAACATAGAGGATCTCTAAGGGAAAAGAGGGGACTATTGTAGTAGTCTGTATGGAAGGGCAAACTAGATAAGCTATGTGATCTTTTTTCTGCCGTCATATTTGTATGTTTCCTTGCTTTGTGTAAGGACGCCACAGGTCGAGCTTACGCTTTTAAGTGGTGCAGATTCTCTGTATGGTGTACGAGCAGAGCCCTGGATCGGTTGTCTTGTCGAATTGAATCAGTTTTGTCATACCTCTTTCAGACTCTGGCCTAAATTCCAACTCTGTGAGGGTGCACTTCAGTGCAGTGGCCATTTACCATTATTTGGTGGTTGATAAGCCCCTCTCCGCTCACCCTTTGGTGAGCTTTCATGAGGGGGCTGATGCTTTCCCATCCCCCTATTAATCCACCGCTGGTGGCGTGTGACCTTAATGTAATACTGGGTCGGCTTCTCTCTCTCTCATTTGAGCCGCTCAGCGTTTGCCCACTCAAATTCCTCACTTGGAAGGTCATTTTCCTGGTAGCACTCACTTCTGCATACAGGGTTAGTGAATTGCAAGTGCTAGTGGCGCACCTGCCTTATACCAGATTTCATAAGAACAGGTTTGTCCTCCAGAGTCACCCTAAAATCCTGCCTAAGGTAGTTTCTGCTTTTCATCTCGACCAATTGGTGGTGCGGCCCACCTTTTTTTCTCAAGCCTGATGCCAACAGGGCTGAGGCATCTTTGCATACCTTGGATTGTAAGCGAGTGCTCACGTTCTACCTGGAGTGGACAAAGGCCCACCGCCGTTCTTCCCAGTTACTCGTCTCCTTCGACTTAAACAAAATGGGTATGGCAGTGACAAAACACACTCTCTCAATCTGGATGGCGAACTGCATCTCCTTTGCTTATGCTCAAGCTGGCCTCTCCTTAGAACGCCATGTCACAGCGCACAACATGTGAGCTATGGCTACTTAGGTAGCCAACCTTTGTTAAGTCTCCACAGTGGAGATCTAGAAGGCTGCTACATGGTCAGTCCACATCTTTACAGACCATTACTGTCTGAATGGAGATTCCTGGCATGACTGCAACTTCGACCAGGCCATACTCCAGCACCTTTTCAGGAATTAGAGCAACTTCTTCCCACCAGGCCATCTGTCTGTCCAGGCTACTGTAGAATCGTGCTGATGTTGATGTCCCTGCTGACTCTCGGAACCTTCAGCGATTGCTCATGCTGTTTTCTTGGTTTGTTTTTTCTGATTGCAGATTTTTTTGGTAGCCTGTAGCTATGGGAGACCCATAAGTGAGGACTGACTTCCTGCTTGGTCCCAGAGAAAGCATGCTTACTCACCTGTAATAGGTGTTCTCCAGAAGCAGCAAGAATCAGTCCTCACTACCATCCTGCCTCCCCATGGAGCTATGTCATCATACTGAGAAAATGATGGCTCCTTTGGGTGGAAAGATCGGCACGCATGCCTGCTGCACTTCCAAAGACTTCCTTTAGAAGCTGGGAAGCGTTCCTGTGTGGATTCCGTCAGTGATGTCACCCATGTCATCGCTTTGATTCTCTAAAGGTAGTATATAAGTGCACATAAATAAGTGAGGACTGATTCCTGCTGCTCCCAGAGAACACCTGTTATAGGTGAGTAACCATGCTTTTGTCCCCTCTCATATTGTTTCAGAAATATTTTAGAGGTTTTGGGATACCAGGATATTGCCACTTTATCTTTGAATAGTGTTTATTATTTACGGTACTTAGAGGTGTTAAAGTTATTGGGGAGGCAGCAGAAGGGCAGGATTTATTGTCACCTGTGGATAGTTGGGACTTAACAGTTTTCCTTGAATCTTACAAGGACAGGATTCCAACTCATGCCACGCTGTGAGTGTCTTTCAGTTCTGAGATGAATAAAAATGTTATACTGCAATTATATTTTCAAAAGAAGAATAAAGTTTTCTGTGGTCAATAGATTAGCATTTTCCTGGGCGTTTTTGACTTTGGGGGCAACTTTTTTCCTTAAATTTCCATGTAAGCGCCTGGAAGCATTTCAGGGGAATAGTTATTCTTTTTTCAATGTTACTGAATTACAAGATGTTTTGAATAGTCATACTGCTTGATAATTGAGACTCTTCTAGTTTGAATGCCCTGTTTTGCCAGATTGTATTATTTATTTATTTATTTTATTTTAACAATCATTTTTATACCGCGCTTTAAACATGATCAAACGCGGTTTACAAGGAACAAGAAGAATTGTTATTCAGTTACATGGAACTGTTTTAACTATTTACAAGGAACTGTGTTAACTTTATACAATTAACTGTTTACATAGGGAATTACATAGCATTATATATATTTATTCAAACTTTTGGTTTATGCAGTTACTGTGCTGTATCATAGTTGGAGGGATTTCTATTCATGCATCTTGATGGAGTAATTTTTATGTGTTTGGTTCACCATTAGCTGTATTATGTGTGTGTACTTCTTTGGGGATGGTTGGTGTGCCATTGGTTGTTTGAGTACCATAGTGTGAAGTAACATAGTAAATGACGGCAGATAAAGACCAGTATGGTCCATCTAGTCTACCCAGTAAGATGGCAAGAGCAGGAGCACCTGTCGCTCCGTACAGGCCACCCCTCCCCATGTCTTTGTTTTAGGGGTGAACTCACCGCTCCGTGTATATCCGTGTATCCGTGAAGTGAATAGAAATGTTTTAAGTTTTTTTCGAAAGAGTTTGTATAGTAACATAGGGGCTATAATGTCTTTACTGAGTACTTGGCGGTTTTTTTCCTTTTTCTGACATCTTTTATTGTATTTTTCTTCTATTTTTTAAAATTCTTTTTGGTAATACTTTGGCCAACCCATAATGTGGGCTTTATGATTTTATTTCAGTTGTAATTTTTCTTGATCTGATTATTCTTTTTCATATTCTATTTGTGTTTCATTGTATAAAGTGAAATGCTTAATAAAAAAACAGTATAATGGGTCTGGGAGGTTCTGCCAACATTGAAGGCTCTCTGATCCTAGGGAGCCTGTCTTAGGGGTGCAAGGGCTCGTGGTGTCCCGGGCCAGATAGGGGGGAGAGCATGTGTGTCTGGGGATGGATTTCCTTGTCAACTACCAGAGATTGTGGGCTGTCTGAGATGAAATGCTGCACTTCACCTCAAATCACCCTTGAGCTCTTGGACTGCATCTTACAATTTTGCTCATTTCTTTTTATGTGGGAGTGCAGTTGGTCGTTCAGTGATTTCACTGCTGATTTTCCTTCTCTAAAAATTCTTACTGCATCGAGAGAAAGATTAGTGCAGGAAAGTCTTGAGTAAATTGCCATGTGACTGCATCAGTGCCTGCCTGGTCTCTTTCTTCTTGGGGGATTGATGATGTTGCAGCCTACTCTTACTGCACGAGGAATCTCTTTGCACTGCCCTAGCAGGATACCTCAGGAAAAGGCTTAACCTACACGTTATTCATGCAGTGTTTTTCTGTGATTTCCTTACAGATTCCTTTGTGAACAGTCAGGAATGGACACTGAGTAGATCTGTGCCAGAGCTGAAAGTGGTAAGTGCCATTTCATTAGGTTCCAATGCAAAACTTGTCAATCTGATCCCAGAACTGGAGTGGGTTGAGCAGCAGGTTGAGGACCAGGGAAGCCTAAACGTGCTTCTCTCATTTCGCCCTCTTGCCATCTTGGACAAGTCGCTTATGGGCCGATGCAGAAAAGCTTAGTGTGGCATATTCTGGTGCTTAACCAAGCTAGGCTTACTCTCCGATGCAGAAAGCAAGCTAGTGCTGGAAAAACGCCAAAAAAATCCTGGGATGCACCGGATGGGGGTCAGACTGCCATATAAGGCAATTTTTTCTGTCGGAGGGGAGCACTGGACCCCTGACGGTATGCTGATGGCTTCGGGGGCTTTCGTTGATGCCTAGGACATCTGAGGTGAAGTGTCAGACTTTCCCTCAGATGACCCTGTTTCTCCAGGACAGCATGCCAAACTTGCACCAACTTCTGTGCGCATGTGTTTGGCTTGCTGTCCTATTTTAATGTTGACTTTTTGCACACTGGATAATTTGAATATTGCATTCCAGCACAAAGAGTGAGCATTAAAGTTATGTTATGAAACCCTAGGAGTGGAGGAGTAGCCTACTGGTTAGAGCAATAACCTAGTACCCAAGAGATCAGGGTTCATTCCCACTGGCAGACTTGTGGCCTTGGGCAAGTCACTCCATTGCTCAGAAGAAAAGGCCTGGCAATCTACTTAGTCATACCTTGCTAAGAAACCCAGAGGCAGCTGGGTCGCCAGGAGTCCGCATTGACTCAATGACACGCATTGCATACTCTGAGAATACTATGGAAGGGTAGAGCTTCTCATCCTATTCCTTTGCGATTTTATCCATTATATGATTTACTATTTATTCCTTAGCGTCCCTCTAGTCCAGTCCCGGAACCATAGAGTTGTGAACCTCCACCAGCAGCTTTGGAGACTGAACATCTTCATCTCTTTGATCATCCAGCTATATGCAGCCCCAAGGGCCGCCCACACATCAGTATCTCAGTCTCCAAGCAGCTTGGAAGTCAGAGCCCAGAACTGGGCTCCTTAGGAACAAATAAGCAGAGCTTTAGTGTTTTATTATTTTCTAGATTTAGGTGCTGGGCTGCTGCTGTGGAGGAAATCTTTGACTGTGTCCCTTCTGTCTTTCTCTAATCTGTTTTTTTCTCTCTGTCTCTCTCTGTCAGTCTCCCCATAGGTCAAACAAGCAGGGGAGCTGCACAGGACACAGGTCTCCTTTCTACCTAACCCCCTTGGTGGGTGAGGAGAAGGTTGAAGACAATTACAGGTAGCAATTGAATACAGCAGTAGGCTCTGAGGGTCCCCTGACTGATTTAGGGGTTCCCCGAGCTGCCCTGAGCGGTTATTACTCTGTTATTGACTCTGATAACTGCTACTCAGAGCTTGTGACAGGCACGCTGGACAGCACTCTCAGTGTTTTGACCCCCCCTCCACTCCTGTGTGTGGGTGAGTAGAGTTTGAAGCTTTTTTCTTTCTAAAGGCAGTGGTGGAGGCCTTGGGGTGGCCTGGAATCAGCTCTGGGGAGTGTTTTAGACCTTTTGGGTATTTTTTCTGGTCCTTTTTTTGGCGGGATCGGGTCCGGCGGCCATTTTGGATTTTTTTCAAAGTTGTTTTTATTCGTGTTTTTTTTTAGGGATAGGAGCTTCGTTTTTGCATTTCTTGGTCAGATATCAGCTAATTGACTCCAGCTCTATCTAATCCTTCAATTTGGAGCGTTTTTGAGCACTTTTAAAATTGCGATTTTTTTTTCTGCTCTGTTTGCTTCAGCAAGGTGTTCCTGCTTTGCTGGCAAAGGGCTGTGTGCATAGCCATGCCTCCTAGTCCTCGGTGTCTGGTCTGTGGCATTCGTAGAAGTAGTAATTTGGAAGCCCGAGTCTGTGCCACTTGTTCTGCTGTGGGTGCTGGCATGGAGGATCCTCTGGAGGGCTCCAGTGCAGATCTCCCACCTATATCTACAGAAGGGACATCAGAGCAGGCAGAGACGGTCCTTGGTCCGGGGATTTCTGCAGTGCCGGAGCACCTGTTGGCGGGGGGCGTCCAGGAGGGATCCCTGGGAGTTCCACCCGCCTTTTTCTCTCTCATGCAGGAGGCTCTGGCTCTCTTGCAGCCGGCGGGGGGAGGCTCGGTCCTGCCCCGCCGTGGGCTAAAGCGTCCACTTTCAGTGGGGGGAGACACTGGTCCACAAAAGAAGAGCCGGCCCCCGAGTGTTGCGGATTCTGCGCTTCCTGGGGACGAGTTCCACGAGGGGCTGGGGGAGGCTCTCGAGCTGGAGTCTGCGGAGGATTTAGAAGACGGCGAGTTGTTGGACGACGAGCAGAGTAGTAGAATAGTGCGTGTATTTCGTAAAGAGGAATTTCCGGCACTGATTGCCGAAACCCTCAAGGTATTGAACATACCCGTGGAAGATGCCACTGCGGAGGACAAGTTGGAAGATCCCTTGATGCAGGCGGTGCGCACTTCCCACAGAGTCTTTCCGCTCCATAGGGTTTTTAAAGCTATGATGCAGGAGGAGTGGAACAGTCCAGAGTCCGCTTTGCGCAGGGCTAGACTGTTGCCTAAGTTGTATCCTCTGTCGGAAGCTGATAGAGAGCTCTTTCGTTCGCCGAAGGTGGATGCGGCAGTTTCCGCGGTTACTAAACGGACTACTATCCCGTGGAAGGTGCTGCGGCATTGAAGGACCCGCAGGATCGGAAAGTTGATAGCTTGCTGAGACAGGCATTTGATGTTGCTGCCCTGTCAATGCAGGCGGCGGTGGCCGGGGCCTGGGTGGCGCGCGGCTGCCTACGCTGGTCTCAACAGTTCCAGGGGCCCCAGTCGGCGGAACAAGAGGCCGCGGCGTCCAGATTGGAGTCGGGTACCGCTTATTTGGCGGATATCCACTATGACCTCATTAGGGGGTTAGCTAACGGCATGGCGTCGGTGGAAGCGGCGCGTCGTTCTCTTTGGTTACGCAATTGGGCAGCTGATGGCTCTTCTAAAGCTCGCATTAGTTAGCTGCCGTTTAAGGGCAGGCAGTTATTTGGAGAGGACTTGGATAGGTTGGTAAAAGATCTCAGGGATTCTAAGGGGGGTCGGCTTCCGGAGGATAAGCCCAAGCAGGGGAAGCCGACCTTCACCTTCCGGGGGTCTCAGCAGTCCTTTCGGAGGTTTCGTGCCTCCCACTTTGGTCAGTCCCAGCGTTCCAGATATCTGGGGCGCGGACAGAGTTTCCGTGGATTTCGGGGGGCAGGTAGAGGTTTTGGCTCCTTCCAGGCGCAGGTCCCCAAAAAGTCGCAATGAAGCGAGGCCGGCTCCGGTGGCGGTGATTCCCGTAGGGGGCAGACTGCGGGATTTCTACCCTGCCTGGGCCGCTATCACATCCGATCGGTGGGTGTTAGAAGTGATACGAGAGGGCAACTCCGGGCGGCCATCTGCTCTCCTCAGCCCGAGGATTGAGCCCGCCGGAGCTTCGGTCCACCCCCGGTGCACGTGCTGACCAATCGGGTCAGCCGGAGATCATTAAAGGCGAGCGCTGATCGAGCACATCCTCCTTCTTTATCTGGGCAACTCCGGGCGGCCATCTGCTCTCCTCAGCCCGAGGATTGAGCCCGCCGGAGCTTCGGTCCACCCCCGGTGCACGTGCTGACCAATCGGGTCAGCCGGAGATCATTAAAGGCGAGCGCTGATCGAGCGCATCCTCCTTCTTTATCTGGGCAACTCCGGGCGGCCATCTGCTCTCCTCAGCCCGAGGATTGAGCCCGCCGGAGCTTCGGTCCACCCCCGGTGCACGTGCTGACCAATCGGGTCAGCCGGAGATCATTAAAGGCGAGCGCTGATCGAGCGCATCCTCCTTCTTTATCTGGGCAACTCCGGGCGGCCATCTGCTCTCCTCAGCCCGAGGATTGAGCCCGCCGGAGCTTCGGTCCACCCCCGGTGCACGTGCTGACCAATCGGGTCAGCCGGAGATCATTAAAGGCGAGCGCTGATCGAGCGCATCCTCCTTCTTTATCTGGGCAACTCCGGGCGGCCATCTGCTCTCCTCAGCCTGAGGATTGAGCCCGCCGGAGCTTCGGTCCACCCCCGGTGCACGTGCTGACCAATCGGGTCAGCCGGAGATCATTAAAGGCGAGCGCTGATCGAGCGCATCCTCCTTCTTTATCTGGGCAACTCCGGGCGGCCATCTGCTCTCCTCAGCCCGAGGATTGAGCCCGCCGGAGCTTCGGTCCACCCCCGGTGCACGTGCTGACCAATCGGGTCAGCCGGAGATCATTAAAGGCGAGCGCTGATCGAGCGCATCCTCCTTCTTTATCTGGGCAATTCCGGGCGGCCATCTGCTCTCCTCAGCCCGAGGATTGAGCCCGCCGGAGCTTCGGTCCACCCCCGGTGCACGTGCTGACCAATCGGGTCAGCCGGAGATCATTAAAGGCGAGCGCTGATCGAGCGCATCCTCCTTCTTTATCTGGGCAACTCCGGGCGGCCATCTGCTCTCCTCAGCCCGAGGATTGAGCCCGCCGGAGCTTCGGTCCACCCCCGGTGCACGTGCTGACCAATCGGGTCAGCCGGAGATCTTCAAACGCACGCGCTGTTCAGGCGCCCGCGCCTGTCGTGCCCGCGCCTGAGGGCCTCGCCAGAGGGCCCTTTGGCGTGGCCCTTAGGCGGTGGCATCCCCGGAGGCTGACACACGCAGCGACCAACGTCTCAAAACAAAAACGCTCAAGCTTTTCCCACCCAACTCATCGCAGATAGGCTTGCCCTACTCCACAACGGCAACACGATCATCTACTACCTCTGGTATTCTTCTAACTCTATTCAAGTGTCTTCCATCAAATTTCAAATCAGCTGCTAACAAAGTCTCTGCTCTACGATCTCATCAATCTCGTGACTATATATTCAAATATACCATCGTGTTGCAAGATAATCTGCGACTCAAGAATAATCCCGATTTATCTTCCTCAATATTCAATGACTTCAACAATATCAATATCACGCTGTTTAAATGAGGAGTCATCTGAGGAGAACCCTCTCTCCCCCGGAGACAAGTAACCGAAGCTCCAGCCACTCTGAAAACCTGCATTCACAAAAGAGATCTTTGAATGTGAATCCCTCCCCATGCACCAAGATCTACCACTAAAGCAGCAAACGCAGAGGCCACGTCCTACACCCAAGTACAGCTGAGCTCCCCTAGAGGGTCGAGATCGCGTACTTCACCTCCTCCACAGAACTTCAATCACAGCAAGTATACCCTTCACAAACTTTATCCAGCTGACTTTTCCCCTTTCTTAACTTTCTTACATTACTGTTGTCAGTAGCAGCTGTCAGTAACAGTCTCATATTACTGTTACCAATCAGCCATTACATATAATACTGTAGAAATACTGTTACCAGTAGCTGTCTCATTTATATTACATGTATAATACTGTAGAAATACTGTTGCCAGCAGCTATCTCATTTATAAAACTGTTTCCAGGTTTTCAGACTATCACTAACAGCAATTAATCACACATTGTATTATCACTAGCAGCTAATTGGTAACAGTAACTAGTTCTCTCACCCTCCTCTCGGATATTGATACATTGTTATATTGTCATCTGTAACACATATACTATTGTATTGTTATTTGTAACCCAGTAGCTACAACACTATAGAGTGTATCCTATTAGTCATCTACTATTGCCAGTAGTCACCCAGTTCATCAAACTGTCACAGACAGCTATATACCATCAATACACAGACACATCCACTAGTCCCCATTCCCAGAGCCCCGTTCTCAGAGTTCCTTTGCCCACCAAAATATATACACAATGTCTCCCTCAAGACAGGTAAACCTCCCACTCACTCTCATTCTAATAACTCTCCTAACTCAACACATCTACTCATACAAAACCAATCAAAACCCCTATAATCATATCCCCATCATACATAATCGTTACAGAAACCCATATAACAACATTATCACTACCCACAATCCTCACCAAAACACACCACACTGTTCAACCTTTACACACACCCACAATAATTACTCAAGCAATGACTCAAACAGACACCATCGCAGACTCATCCAAATAAAACACCAGCCACACACTGGTTTAAGCGACAACACAACCAAAATAGATACCCAAACAAAGCTCATCTTAATAAACGTTAGATCCATACGAAATAAAATACCAATCATCAACGACATGATAAAAGACACAAACCCGGAAATCATCTGCATTACTGAAACATGGCTCACTCCCACAGACACCGTACTACTAAACCAGTTAACATCACATCAATATGATATATTCAGCTGCCATCGGGATGCAAAAAGAGGAGGTGGCACTCTCATACTCGCTAAAAAAGACCTACAATTCACCTTAACATGCTTAAACAATATAGATGGAATAGACATCATCAACATAGAAAATAGAACCCTTGCACTTACTCTCATATATAGACCCCCTTCAACTGATCAAAAAAACCTCTCCTCCATCTTAGAACTTGCATGCACAGCATCACCAAACAAACCTCTCATAATCCTAGGTGATTTGAATCTCCCTTCCCTGAATAACTCTCAATCAGACAATTTCATGGATGCTATGACCCAAATGGGTTACACTCAGATAATACATGCTCCCACCCACATAAAAGGCAACACCTTAGATCTCATCTTCCTTCCCTCCTCCCTTCTTAATAACCAACACCAACATACCCCTCCAACAATAACAGAGGTACCATGGTCTGATCACTACCTTATCACACTCCACCTCCCAGCTCAAGCAACACTAAACACAACAAACTCATCACTCCACATATCACGTTTTACACACTTTGACAAAGCTAATTTCCTTGACAAAGTATTACCCATACTCAACACAAACCTCCCAGACATCGAATCCGCTGTAAACCACTGGAATCAAACAGTCCAGAAAGCAGCTACCCCCACACATACCATGCATAAACAAGTAAAAAAGACAGAAAAATGGTTCACGAGAGATCTAGCAAATATAAAAAAACAACTGAGGAAACAAGAAAAGAAATGGAGGAAAACTAAATCTGACGAAAACAAATCCCAATATATGACCACCCTCAACAATTACAAAAATGCAATTAACAAGTCAAAAAAGGATTACCACTCCAAAGTAATAAACATGGCTATCAACCGCCCCAGAGAACTATTCGCAATCGTAAAAACTTTGACAAAAGCTAAAAACCAAGAGCCAAAACAGTCGGCTATAAGCATACAGACCTTAGCAACCCACTTTGCAGAAAAACTAAAGTGCAAATCCAACACCATACCAATGACACTACCTACAAACACTGAATCTAATAACACATGGACCTCCTTCCACACGATAGATCAAAAACACCTTCTTAGGATCATAACACTTATCAACACCACAACTTCTCCACTTGACCCATGTCCTGTGTCATGGATCAAATGCACAAAGGAAGAACTCGCTGAAAACATCCAACAAATGGTGAACCAATCCATTGTCCAGGGCATCATGCCCAACGCCCTAAAACTCACAACGCTTCGACCAATAATAAAAAACAATAAACTTGACCCAAAAGACCCAAACTCTTACCGACCGATAGCCAGCATTCCATTTATAGCTAAAATAATAGAAAAAAACGTCCAATTACAATTACAAGACCATATCGATGAACACAAACCCTTAGACTCTCACCAGTTTGGCTTCCGCCCCTATCACGGTGTAGAAACCCTTCTAACTACACTGATAGACTTCCTCATCAAAGGCACAGATGATAGCAGTCAAGGCTTCCTACTCCTCTTCATAGACATCTCTGCCGCCTTTGACAACATCAACCACCTTACTTTGATCAATAGACTAGAAAATCTAGGAATAGGTGGGACAGTACTCAATTGGTTTAAGTCTTACATCACAAACAGACTAATACGTGTTCAAATAGACCAGGAAGTGTCAGAAACCTTCCCCCAAGGACAAGGAATACCCCAGGGATCCGCCCTTTCTGCCCTCCTTTTCAACCTGTACCTCCAAACCATTTATAAAATATTCAGAAAACACAAAATTAGTCACTTTATCTATGCTGATGACATCATGCTTGCTCTCCCCATATCCACCAAAAATCCTACCTACGATGCCCTATCAAAATGCAGGGTGGAGACCACCTCCTGGATGGAATCTAACTACCTTAGCATCAACCTCAAAAAAACTGAGGCAATGTTCGTAACAAGATCACCCGTGACTGAGGACACCTATCCAACATCAATCTCAATCATAAATACAACTATACCCGTCAAAAAAGAGGTAAAATACCTAGGGGTAATAATAGACCATACACTCACCATGCTACCACATATAAAACAGACGGTAAAAACCATATTCTACAAACTCAAAACCATACAACACCTAAGACCCCTTCTTGACACCCATGACTTTAGATCAGTTGTTAACACACTCATCACGCCACACTTCGACTATTGTAATAGTCTCTTAATTGGCCTACCACAAAAAAGTACATACCTACTTCAAAGAGCCCAGAACATCTGTGCCAAAGTAGTCACAAAAGCCCGCCTAGTAGACCATGTAACCCCAATAATGCTGGAACTGCATTGGCTCCCTATAAACAGCAGAATCAGATATAAAATCCTCCTAATCACATTCAAGCTCCTGAACAACATCGCCCCATCATATCTATCCATGCTATTACATGCCCCATCAGAATCAAGAACTCGCAGACTAAACGCAACACACTCACTTGAAATACCAAATTCATTCAAAAAAACTAAAAAATCCACCAGCACCAGAGCCTTCTCATTCACTGCCCCCATGCTCTGGAATAATCTCCCAATAAACCTTCGGATCATAAAAGACCTCACCCAATTTAGAAAGGAACTCAAGACATACCTTTTCTCCGAACACTATGAAATCCCATACCCCCAAGTCCAACCACACACCATCCCCAAACACTCAAACACAAAGCCCTAAAACCACACTCAACTACCCACACACATACACCCACCACATACTTCCACCACATACACCCCAAAATGCTCCCAAGAGATGAAAAAAGGAAATAAATTCCTCCACACACAAACATATGAAAGGTAGAAAACTCTGACTACCTATAAAAAGGTAGAAAAACTCTGATCAACACTACGATACAGAAACTTATTAATGTATATAAAATGTAAATAGTTTTGACAATTAATGCACAGTTATTTGTATAAAGTTACAATGTTATAAATCTCTGTTAATAACTATTCTCCAGGACCAAGCAGGAAGTCAGTCCTCACTTATGGGTGACGTCGGCGCCGACGGAGCCCTCGCGGAGCAATTTTCCCCAGCTTTCAAAGAAAGCCTTTGGGAATTGCAGCGCGCATGCGCGGTCGTCTTCCCGCCCGAGGGTGCCATCTTAGCCAGTCTTCTTTTTTCCGCGGAGCCCTGCAGACGTCCCCGTCTTGTCCCCGCGAAAAAGTTGATTTTCCTCTTTATTTTATACTTTTTTCTTTCGGTTCGACGCCGATCGTTTTCCCGCCCGGACTCGCGACGCCGGTCTCGAGTCCTCTAGCGTTTTTTCGGTTTTTCTGACTTAGTCAGCTTTCATTTTCGTTTTCCCTGGCAGCACGGTCCTTTGACCTCGCAGGGGCCCTTTTTCCCCCGATGGCTGCCAGTGGCTTTAAGCGGTGTGGTCGGTGTGACCGAAATATGTCACTAACCGACACACACGACTTTTGCCTCCGCTGCTTGGGCCCGGATCATGAGGAACTGATCTGTGGGCCCTGCAGCAAACTGTCCTCGAAGGCGTTGAGAAGTCGGCGGCATCAGCGCGAGAGAATCTTCGCTGACCCCAGCCGTACCCGGACCTCGTCGGAGGCCTCCGTGTCAAAGGGCTCCAGCTCGGACCGTCGCCGGAGCTCCTCCGACCGGGGTTCTCCCTCCGGGGACCATCGTCGGAAGGAAAAACCCGCGAGGGCGGCGTCGGTGGACGCTCCTGGCTCCGCGAGGGCCAGGTCGCATAGCCCCGACAGCCGCCCCGGGTCCTTGGAGAAGGAACATCTCCCGAAGCGACCTCGCCTGGAGTCGGAGATGCCTGCCCGGGTAAGTCCTGTAGTCCTTCTGGACTCGCCTCCGCGACAGCCGACGTCGGGCCCGACGCCGTCGGGGCCCGAGTCGGGGGCTGCTGGGTCACCTGAGCTCGGACTCAGGTTGACGGCCTTGGAGAGCAGACTGTCTGCCTTCATGGACCAGCAGCGGGCACTGCTCGCTGGCCTCGCTGGCGCCGCTGCCCCGACCGCCGGGACGTTGACGTCCAAGTCGACCCCGGAGACCGAGCCGATCCTCGAGTCAATGAGAACTCGAGTCGATCCTCGGTCGAGGTCACCCTCGGCCTCCCGTTCGGGACCGAGGTCGCCGACGCCGACTCCCTCGACGTCGGGGCGGCTGGCGCCGCACCCTGCCCGGGCCGACCCCACCGAGTCCTCGTCGGAGTCGGTCTGGGAGTCTGAGGAGGAAGAGTCACCTGATTCTTTCCGGACTCGGTGTGTCCCATCGGACTCACCGGGGTCCGAGCCTCGGAAGCAGTCCCCCCCGGAGGATGCCCGGTTCTCGGACTTCGTTAGGGATATGGCCAAGGCTTTGGCCTTCCCTGCGGATCCCGAGGAGGAGCCTCGAGCCGAAGAGCTCGACGCCCTCCAGTATGACTCTCCCGCGAGGGAGCACTTTACTGTGCCGGTTCCTCCTATGCTGGAACGACTACTCTTCCGCATGTGGGAGAGTCCGGCCTCCTCGCCGGTCCTGAGCAAGCGGGTCGATTCTATCTATCGGGTCCGCAAGAGCCCTGGCTTTCAGAAGGCACAGCTGCCACACCATTCCATGGTAGTGGAATCGGCCATGCATCGTCTTAAGAGCCAGAAGATGCACTCCTCGGTGCCTCCTGGAAGGGAGGCCCGTAACCTGGATGGCCTTGGCAAGAAGTGCTTCCAGGGCTCTATGCTCGCATGTCGTGTCCAGACTTACCAGCTCTACATGGGCATGTATCTCCGGGATCTGGCTAAAGAGCTAGCCGGATTCTCCGCTGGTCTCTCCGAGGAGCCCTTGCGGAGGTTCCTAGCCTTGTCCACGGGCATTCGGGAATGCTCAAAGTTCATGTCCCGAGCAGCCTATGATGGCTTTGAGGCCTCGGCTAGAGTGGCCGCAGCCGGCATCGGTGCCCGCCGACAGGCTTGCCTTCAGTCGTCGGACCTTGAGCCCTGGGTACAGGACAAGTTGGTCGATGTCCCCTGCCGAGGCGAAAACCTCTTTGGCAAGCCCATGGCGGAAAAGGCTGCACAAATTGAGACTGAGACTCTCACCAGGACCAGGCTTTCTAGGAAGACCTCCGCCCCTTCCCAGAAAAAGAAGGGCTCGGGAAAAAAGTCCTTTTACCCGAGGAAGGCGGCTGCCTACAAACAGTACCCCCATTATCAGGCCCCTGCAGCTCCCCAACAGGGCCAGCAGGCCAAGGGACGGGGTAACGGGTCCCGTAGGCAGCAAGCCCCCAAGCCTGCACCACCAGCCCCTGCTCAGCAGGGAGGGGGTTTTTGACTCGCTCAGCATAGCCTCTCCCCCCCCGCTGGTCCCTCCCAACACCGGAGGCCGGCTGGTTCACTTCGCCCACAGGTGGTCCAGCATCACCGCAGATGCCTGGGTGCTTCAGGTCGTGCGAGAGGGCTACCTTCTCCACTTCCATCAGGTCCCTCCCTCCTATTTTCCGGGAGAACCTTCGCGCCCCCCTCTGCACAGGGAGTTGCTCCTTCAGGAGTTAGCAGGTCTTCTGCAGGAACAGGCGGTGGAACCGGTGCCCCACCACCTGAGAGGTCAAGGCTTTTATTCAAGGTATTTTCTGATACCAAAGAGAACAGGGGGCCTCAGACCCATCCTGGACTTGCGCAACCTCAACAAGTTCCTTGTGCGGGAGAAGTTCAAAATGCTTACCCTTGGAATCCTTCTGCCCTACCTCCAGCAGGGAGATTGGCTATGCTCCTTGGATCTAAAGGATGCCTACACGCACATTTATTTTTATTTATTTATTTATTTATTTATCTATTTCTTCTATACCGCCCCTTCCAGAGATCAGGGGCGGTTTACATGGAACAATTTAACAGTTTTGTATACGTTCGTATAACAGTACATTGAACAAGAACTTTTTAACTTTTTACATATAACAGAACAGTAAATTATTAAAACTATTTACAAGGTGTATAACATCCTCATCCACCCAAGCCACCGCCAATACCTAAGGTTTGTGGTGGCAGGAAATCATTACCAGTACAGAGTACTGCCCTTTGGCCTATCCTCCGCACCGCGAGTCTTCACAAAATGTCTCGCGGTCGTGGCGGCCCATCTCCGGCTTCACGGCCTCTATGTCTTTCCGTACCTCGACGACTGGCTCATCAGAGCAGCGTCCGCTCAGGAGGTCACCAACGCCGCGTGCCGCACGGTGACTCTGCTGCAGCACTTGGGCTTTGTCATAAACTTCGCAAAGTCCACTTTGCTCCCCTCACAGGATCTCGAGTTCATCGGCGCAAGGCTGCACACTCCTCGGGCACGAGCGTACCTACCGCTCGACAGGGCTCAACGGCTCATGGACCTAGCCGACCGCTTTCGCAGCCAGCCCCTGGTCTCCGCCAGGCGCTTCCTGAGACTGCTCGGCCATATGGCTTCCACCGTCCATGTGACCCCCAATGCCCGCCTGAACATGCGGTCTGCTCAATGGTGTCTCCGCCAGCAGTGGCGACAAGCCACAGGCGGCCTGGCAGACCTAGTGCGCGTCTCCGAGCCGCTGCTCTCGTCTCTCCGGTGGTGGCTCCGGCAGCCGAACCTGATATTCGGAATGCCTTTCCAGTCACCTCAGCCGACCCGGGTGCTGACCACCGATGCATCCCTCCTGGGCTGGGGAGCACATTGCCAAGAGGCACGTACTCAGGGCCTCTGGACCACGTGGGAGTCTGCTCAGCAGATCAACTTCCTGGAGCTCAGGGCGATCCGCCTCGCTCTCAAGGCCTTCTCCCACCTGACTTCCCAACAGTCCGTCCTTGTCCAGACGGACAGTCAAGTTGCCATGTTCTACGTGAACAAGCAGGGGGGCACGGGCTCCTTCCTCCTCTGCCGGGAGGCACAGAAGCTCTGCTCTTGGGCCGTCAGTCACGGCATTCTCCTCAAGGCAGTTTATCTCCCGGGCCAAGAAAATTGCCTTGCAGACAAACTCAGCAGGGTCCTCCAGCCGCACGAGTGGCGTCTGGATCCCTTGGTAGTTCAGAAGCTCTTCCTCAAGTGGGGTCTCCCCGCGGTGGATCTCTTTGCCAGTCCTCACAACCGGCAGCTTCCTCGCTTCTGCTCTCGTCAGCCACACCCCCTTCGGGTTGCGGCGGACGCCTTTCTGATCTCGTGGTCGGGGAGCCTTCTGTACGCTTTCCCTCCCATCCCGCTGGTCTCTCGGACTCTTTTCAAGGTTCTCCGAGACAAAGCCTTCATGATCCTGGTGGCCCCTCGCTGGCCCAGGCAGCCGTGGTTTCCACTCCTGCTGCAACTGGCGGTGGAGGGCCCAATCCCTCTGGGGATACAACCGGATCTCCTCACTCAGGATCAGGGGTCCCTTCTGCACCCCAACCTCAGGTCTCTCAACCTTATGGCCTGGCTGCTGAGAGGGTAGTCCTTGCTCCCCTTCTCCTGCCGGCGGAGGTGGAGGAGGTCGTCTTAGCTTCGCGACGGCCTTCTACCCGCAAATGCTACGCCCTTAAATGGCGTCGCTTTGCAGTCTGGTGTACCCAACAGTCTCAGGATCCCTTCTCCTGCCCGGTGTCGGTGATCTTGCAGTACTTGCTGCACCTCTCTAATCTGGGACTTAAGTCCAACTCCGTCAAAGTTCACCTCAGTGCTCTTTCAGCACATCATGTGCCAGTGGACGGCAGACCTCTCTCCAATGACCCTCTCGTAGCGAGGTTTTCTCCGAGGTCTCCTTCTACTTAAACCACCTCTGCGCCCGCCAGCGCCTGACTGGGACCTGAATGTGGTTTTGCAGCGGATCACCTGTCCGCCTTTTGAACCTATGGCTACCTGTTCTCTACGTTTTCTGTCTTGGAAAACACTGTTCTTGATAGCCCTCACTTCCGCTAGGCGCGTAAGTGAATTGCAGGCCCTCGTGTCTGATCCCCCTTACACTAGGTTCTACAAGAATAGGGTAGTCCTACGGACTCACCCAAAATTTCTGCCTAAAGTGGTCTCCCCTTTTCACATCAATCAGGAGGTGGTACTTCCAACCTTCTTTCCCAGACCACACTCCAGCCGAGCTGAAACGGTCCTCCATACCCTGGACTGTAGAAGGGCATTGAACTTCTACCTTGACCGTACGCGGGAGCACCGTAAAGCTGCTCAGCTTTTTGTGTCTTTTGACCCCAATAAATTGGGGCTCCCGGTCTCCAAGCGTACTCTGTCCATCTGGGTTGCGGACTGTATCTCTTGGGCTTATGGGGCAGCCGGACTCTCCTTAGAAAGTCGAGTCACGGCTCATTGCGTTCGGGCAAAGGCCACGTCAGTGGCTTACCTCCGCTCTGTTCCGCTGGCAGACATCTGCCGGGCCGCTACTTGGTCTTCGAGCCAGACTTTTGCGGTCCATTACTGTCTCGAGAGGGAGTCCCGTAGGGACAGTGCTTTCGGACAGGCAGTCCTCCGTAATCTCTTTGAGGTCTGAGCAACTCCTACCCTCCATCCCGGATGTGGGCTACCGGTGGGTGATAATTCAGCGAAGATTCTATCCTTCTGTGCTGCTGAGCTAGAGGGAGCTCATTTTTGTGCTTAGGGTCTCCGGTAGCCTTGAGCTTGGGAGTCCCATAAGTGAGGACTGACTTCCTGCTTGGTCCTGGAGAAAGTGTAGTTACTCACCTGTAACAGGTGTTCTCCAGGAGCAGCAGGAATCAGTCCTCACTACCCTCCCTCCTCCCCTTGGAGTTGCAATCGTCTGCTTATGTTCTTTTTGCAAATTTTTATGCTGTCTTTTTTAGCTATGTCATCTGACTGGCTAAGATGGCACCCTCGGGCGGGAAGACGACCGCGCATGCGCGCTGCAATTCCCAAAGGCTTTCTTTGAAAGCTGGGGAAAATTGCTCCGCGAGGGCTCCGTCGGCGCCGACGTCACCCATAAGTGAGGACTGATTCCTGCTGCTCCTGGAGAACACCTGTTACAGGTGAGTAACTACGCTTTATCTGTATAAAGTTAAAAGAATCTCTGTTCCATGTAATGTATACATTAGTATACAAATTTGTTTACTTGTTCCATGTAAACCGCCCCTGATCTCTGGAAGGGGCGGTATAGAAGAAATAGATAAATAAATAAATAAATAAATATGCGCTCGAGCTACATCGACCGGTGCTCGATTCCTTTGTTATGTCCCTGTGCAGCGCTCCCTGGAAACGACTAGTCGTATCCGATACACTTTCCCGGCTGCTTCGGCTCCGGGCAGTCGCCCCCGTGCCGGAGGGGCAGTTAGGGTCCGGTCGATAATCCATCTACTTCGTCGTGCCGAAAAAGGAGGGCACCTTTCGACCAATCCTGGATTTAAAGAGTGAATCGGTGCCTCCGGGTGTCGCATTTTCGCATGGAAACGCTGCGCTCGGTCATAGCGGCGGTCCGCGAGGGGGAATTCCTAACGTCCCTAGACCTTACGGAGGCCTATTTGCTCATTCCCATTCGCCGGGAACATCAAAGATTTCTGCGGTTTGCGCTGCCGATGGGCCATTTTCAGTTTCAAGCCATGCCCTTCGGCCTAGCGACGGCGCCACGGGTCTTCACGAAGATCATGGTGGTGGTAGCGGCGTTCCTGCGGAAGGAGGGTGTCCTTGTGCATCCCTATCTCGACGACTGGTTGATCTGGGCGAAGTCGAGGGAAGAGAGTCTCCGGGCGATGGCGCGGGTCGTACAGGTTTTGCAGTCGTTAGGTTGGGTGGTCAATCGGGCGAAGAGCAGCCTTCTTCCCTCGCAGACCTTGGAATATTTGGGGGCGCGTTTCGAGACCGGCAACGGGAAGGTTTTCCTCCCAGTGCACAGAGCGCGGGCCCTGAGGCGGCTGGTGGAGCAGTTTCTAGCGAGACGGGTGTCCTCGGCTTGGCAATACCTTCAGCTTCTCGGCACGATGGCGTCGACCATCGAGGTAGTTCCGTGGGCAAGGGCGCACATGCGGCCTCTGCAGCGAGCGCTGCTGCGTCGATGGTGTCATCAGTCCGACTCACTAGCTCGTCAGTTAGTTTGCCCCTTGGAGGTTCGGCGCAGCCTTCGCTGGTGGTTGCGTCGGCGCTCTCTGGCGAACGGTATGCCCTTGGAGTCTCCCATCTGGCGTCTGCTGATGACGGATGCCAGTTTGAGCAGCTGGGGGGCTCATTGCGAGGGCCATATTGCTCAGGGCCAGTGGTCCTCGCGGGAGAGCCGGTGGTCCATCAACCGACTGGAAATGAGAGCCGTGTGGTTGGCTCTGACAGCGTTTCAGCCTTGGCTGCAGGGAGCGGCGGTCAGGGTGCTATCCGACAATGCCTCCACGGTAGCCTACATAAATCGCCAGGGAGGCACAGGCAGCGCGGCGTTGGAAGCGGAGGCGGATCTGCTTCTGGATTGGGCAGAGTGGCATCTTCAGTGTCTGTCGGCCCAGCATATCGCGGGGGTTCACAATGTGGAGTCGGACTTTCTGAGTCGTCGCAGGGTAGACCCCGGAGAGTGGTCTCTACATCCCGAGGTGTTTGCGTTGCTGGTCCGTCGTTGGGGTCTGCCGATAATGGACCTCATGGCGACCTTCGAGTCCGCGCAGGTCGAAAGGTTCTTCAGCAGGCGTCGGGAACGCATGTCGGAAGGCCTCGATGCATTGGCACAAAGGTGGCCAAGGTACGGGCTGCTCTATGTCTTTCCTCCATGGGCTCTGCTGGGTCGCCTGGTACAGTGGATCGAGCGGCATCCGGGTCCCGTGGTTCTGATTGCCCCGGACTGGCCTCGTCGGCCTTGGTATGCGGATCTGGTGCGGTTGAGTGTGGCCGATCCGTGGCTCCTTCCTCCTCGGCCGGATCTCCTTCGGCAGGGGCTGCTGCAGATGCCTCAGGTGGCTCGATTCTCGCTTACGGCATGACTATTGAGAGGGCGCGAATGAGAGCCAAAGGTTATTCTCTGGAGGTCATTGCTACCTTGTTGCGGGCGCGGCGTCGGTCTACGTCGCTAGCGTATGTCCGGGTCTGGCGTATTTTTGAGAGCTGGTGTGCGGCTCGCGAGTTGCGGCCTTTGCGGACCTCAGTTCCTCAGATCCTCTCCTTCTTGCAAGCAGGGGTGGACAAGGGCCTGGCGGCCAGTTCGTTGAGGGTACAACTTGCAGCTCTTGCGTGTTTTTGAGGCAAGGTTCAGGGCCAGTTATTGGGGTCCCATGTGGACGTGAAGCGCTTCTTGCAAGCGGTGTTGCTTATGCGTCCTCCGTGCAGGGCTTTAGTGCCCTCGTGGGACTTGAATTTGGTGTTGAGGTCTCTGGTGGCTTCGCCGTTTGAACCCTTGGCGCAAGCTTCGTTGAAGGACTTGACGTTGAAAACGGTGTTTCTGGTAGCGATCTCGTCAGCTCGCAGGATCTCGGAGTTGCAGGCTCTTTCGTGTAGGGAACCCTATCTGTCTTTCTCTGCCGACAAGATGGTATTGCGACCGGTTCCCGCGTTTTTGCCTAAGGTAGTTTCGGCGTTTCACATGAATCAGGTGGTGTCTCTCCCGGTGTTTGCCAAGGAACGGGGCAAGCATGCGGATAACTCCTTGCACGCGTTGGATGTCCGTCGAGCTCTTCGTCGGTATTTGAGGGAAACGGCGGCCTTCCGTAAGTCCGATCGCCTATTTGTCGCATTTGGCGGTCCGCGCAAGGGGGAAGCGGCGTCTAAGTCTTCCATTTCCCGCTGGTTGAAAGAGGTGATTTCGTCGGCATACCTTTTACACGGCAGGATGGTTCCTGCCGGGCTTCGGGCTCACTCGACTAGGGCGCAGGCGGCGTCTTGGGCAGAAGTTAGCTTGGTACCGGCGGTGGATATTTGTCGGGCAGCGACGTGGTCGTCCTTGCACACCTTTGCTAAGCACTATCGTCTGAATGTGCAGGCGGCGTCGGATGCGCGGTTTGGGTCTTGGGTGCTTCAGGCTGGACTAGCGAGGCCCTCCCGTTGAGATTTACTGCTCTGTTACATCCTCTATGGTTCCGGGACTGGACTAGAGGGACGCTAAGGAAAAGTAAATTAGACTTACCTGCTAATTGTTGTTCCTTGCAGAACTCTAGTCCAGTCCCGGATCCCTCCCTGTCTATCTGTTCTCGCTGCCAGCCAAGAAGGTATATTCATTATAGGAGTCTGCCAGGGTTTTTGTTCTCTATACTTTCGGTCAGAGCTCCTCTGCTTGCAGCACGCCTTAGTTTCCTTTCGGGGTCAAATCTTGGGGGTGAGCGGTGGCGTCTCTTGTTGCCTGCGTTTTGCACAAGGGTCGCCACGGCCGGTCTGGTCCGCCTTCCCGTAGGCGGGAGGTTGTTCTTACGCAATTGGAAAAAGAAAAAAAAAATTTTTGCTAGTAGTGGGAACTTTAGGGTCAGGATCCTTTTTTCCATTGTGTTGTTATATCTACTTATTTGTTGCTCTGCTTAGTATGCTTTGTCAATAGGTACTGATGTGTGGGCGGTCCTTGGGGCTGCATATAGCTGGATGATCAAAGAGATGAAGATGTTCAGTCTCCAAAACTGCTGGTGGAGGTTCACAACTCTATGGTTCCGGGACTGGACTAGAGTTCCGCAAGGAACAACAATTAGCAGGTAAGTCTAATTTACTCTTAGTGTCCTGTAATGGGCATTATTAGATCTTTGGAGTTTCTTTTTTCCCTTATTCTCCTGTTTAATACCCATTCATGTTTTTATAATTTCCTTTAAAGAATTTCTGTAGTCCCCTATTTGTTCTGTGTGTCTGTCTTGAATAAATGGTAAGCTTTGTGGATCAGGACCTTCCCTTATGTTTATAGGTACAGTTCTGCATTTACCTTGTAGAGCTATATCAGGTCTCGACAAATCCCAGGCACCAGGTCACCAAGGCAATTATAAGTTTCACCCGGGATTTGATTTCCTCCGTCCTCCAGTACATTGCCTGACATCTCACCATAATTGGCTCTGCATGTAGTTTGAACTGCGCAGTGCAGGAAGTTTGCAATTTCACTGTTTCAAGTCTCAGTGAGATTAGAAAGCTTGCTTTGCTACGCAGTTCAAAGTATATGCAGAGCAGATCGCAGTGAAATAGTGAACAACGGTAAGATATCACACGATGGTTGGGGAGGCAAGAGAGAGAGAAAAATCGGGTGATGACTGGGGTGGCAAGAGAGAGACACACACATTGGGTGGTGGCTTGGGGGTGTGAGAGACAGAGACAGATGTTGGGTGATGGCTGGGGGGGGGCGGGGATGAGAGACAGAGACAGACATTGGGTGATGGCCTGCGAGGATATGAGAGAGGCATTGAGTGATGGCTGGCGGGGGGGGGGGGGGGGTGGATGAGACAGAGATACTGGGTGTTTGCTGGAGGTGGGAGCTATGAGACTGCGACACTAGATGATGGTTGGGTGGGGGGAGGTTATGAGAGATTTTTCTTTTGCTTCTTGCATTTACCAGGCTATGGTGATATGTGAAACAAAAAAGGAAGTTGTCTCATGTGGGGCTATAAAGGGTCACAAATACTCTGCTGACAACATATTCATTTGGGGGGTGGTGAGAGAGGGAGGAGGAGAAGGAGAAAGGTCACTGCTGTCTTGGCACTGTGTAATGGCACGTTGAGGGCATGATCTATTAAACTTTCTTTTCCCAAAGAACATAAGAAAACAGTAAATCAGACCCTTAAAAAACAGAGCTGCAATACACTTTTGGGGGTGAGGGGTGAGGTCTCGGCAGCTGGCTCCGATATGTTTAAGCTGGTTCCTAGATTCCAAGAGAATTTGTCAAGGCCTACGCTATACAAATGATAAGTGGGTATTAGTTAATGACTTTCAGATCTATTGGCTAAAAGTTGGACAAATCAGTTGACCATATTAATAATTGTTGGAGGTGATATTCTGGATAAAATCCAGTAGGATGACTGAATCTTCTGAAGTGGAAGTACTGGTGATAGGTAAAGGTGGAGTTAATTTCAGAGGTTCATCTTATTTTGAACGAGGCTGCTCTTTCTTTGAAAACCCAGGCTAAAGATTGGTGGATAATTCTGGACTCTCGTCTCAGTTTTTGGTACTATTTTACAACTTCCTAGCAAACCATTGCATAAGTTATTTCTTGTCAGTTCCTTGAAGTCTTAGTTGGCTGATTTCCAATTTCAAATGGTGATGTAAAGATTTAAACTGTGATGATTATCCCAATCCTTGCAGGTAACCCCTTTCCCCCATTGTCTTTGAAGTGCAAAAAATGATTTCACGGTGTTTTGTTTGACGCTTCGGAATGTGTTAGAGGCAGGCAAATGATTTAAGCTCTGGTTGCAGGTTTACAGAAAACGTTGCTCCAGGTTTGCTTAAATTTCAGTGTTTTTCAGTGCTCTGTAGAATGTAGTTTAAATTTAAGATGCTCTTGCTAGTGAGTTTTTGAGGGGCCACTCCTGCAACAAGCATTGTGGGCTTAATAAAATTATTCTTGCTATTTCATAGAGCTATTGTATGTTTAATAGTGGTATCACATACCATAAGCCCCTTCTCAAAAGAGCTTACAATCTAAGTGGGTATCCGAGGCAATGGGAAGATGAAGTACCTTGTCCAAAATTACAAGGAGTATCAATGGCAGGAGTAGCCTAGTGGTTAGAGCAACAGCCTAGTACCCAAAAGATCAAGAGTTCAATTCCCCCTGGTGCTCCTTGTGACCCTTCATTGCTTTGGAAGAAACTACCTGGCAGTCAACTTCCAGTTACACGTTGCCAAGAAAACCCAGAGGCTGTTGGGTTGCCAGGAGTTAGCACTGACTTGGTGGCACTTAAAAAAACAAAAATCAATGGCAGAAGCGAAATTTGAACCCTGGTTTCTAGGTTCTTCTGGCCCTTTGTTCTGGTCACTAGGTCCTTCCTCCTCCCTGAGCTGGCATTGGCGGGGCTGTGTATGTGGAGCCTTTAGTGGCAGCATCGTCACTGTAGAAGGGTTTGAGGACCACAAATGGCCTAAAGTTTCAAAATATCCCTAATGAATGTACATGCACATCTGTCTCATGCATAGGCCCTACTGCAGTGCTGTAGTGAGGTAGCATTGAAAAGCACCAGCACAGTACCAAAGTCCCTCAGTGACTCGACCCAGGTTTTCTAAGGTCAGTTCTCGAGTTTCAAGATATCCTTAATGAACCTGTAAATCTATCTCCTTCAGATTTATTTATTTGGTTTTACAAACCACACTTTTTATTAGCAGTGTGGTTTACAGAAAAACAACTCATTACAAGAAACAGGAACAAGTATAACGAATAAGCAAATACAAGTTAACGCAGTAACAGATTACATTAAGTATTTGAATACAAACAAAGTGATCAATAACAGACTCCTTTAAGAAGGTGAACTATATACAAGTTGAATGGATCTGGGCATTGTATGGAAGGCAGTAATAAACTAAGGTACATGGTCGAATGAAAGTTGGAATAGGTGTGTCCTAATTGGAGCTATATAATATGGGGAATAGATTCATTGGGGACAGACTAAGCACCTGGCCTTTTGTGACTCTCGAGGAGTGAATTTGGACAGGCCTGCGTAATGGGGGCACTGAAAGACCTTTCACAGCTAAGGACCACAGCAGTGCTTCAGAGTCGCATATTTACAGAGATGGACGATGTGCTTGGCAGCGTTGTCTTCACTACGGGTGATGGTTTTGTTTTATTTTGTAGGGGATTGTGGGGAACCTTTCCAGTGGAAAGTCTGCTTTGGTGCATAGGTACTTGACAGGAACATACGTGCAGGAGGAGTCTCCTGAAGGTAAGTAATATGTTTATCTGTATAGTCGCCGTTCTTCCCGTTTTCCGCCGTGTAGTAAGAGAATGTGACAAAAATGTTTATAGCACGAGACCTGAAGGTAAGCAAACTGGTTAAAATTTTTCATACAGTGGGGGAGGCTAAAAATACCTGTGGGCAAGGCAGGGGTCTTATGTTATAAAAGGGCATCGTTGTTCTGTTAATGACTACAATGAAATATTAAATAAAAATTCAGACAGGGTCATTTGGTATCATGAATGGTATGACTTTGGCTTCTTTTCATTATGCACTAGGTGGAAGATTTAAGAAGGAGATCGTAGTAGACGGACAAAGCTACCTTCTGCTGATTCGAGATGAAGGGGGGCCGCCAGAGCTACAAGTAAGAATGTTTTATCCTGTTTCATTTAATATATATTCTGTATTGGCAATCCCAAATTAGACTTGAATTTTTTTCTTCTGACCTAGGTTTTCCAGACTCTTCTCTCTTATAGGGATCAAATCTATCCCATCTCCACCTCCTGCCCTAGTCTTAGCAATGCTCCAATTGCTGTCTCCTGTTTTAAGGATCGTGGTCCCTTGTCTTTGTCCTCCATTTTAGGATTTGTTTCATCTTATTTATTTATTTAACAGGTTTTCTGTAACACTTTATCCTATGGTCAAGGCAGTTTACATTGAAACAGAACTAGATACATGGATGGATTGCATGGATTGAGTTTGAGAGGGAAGGTGCATGTAGGGAGAAGGCTCTTCTGGATTTTATTTATTTATTACAGGCTCTTATATACCGCTCTATTCAGCATTAGCGCGGTTCACAATATAACAACAGACCAGAACAACAAACTGTTTGGTTTTACAGAGAACAAGGTCAGAGAACTTGGATAAAACATGGGACGTCATTACTGCAACTATTTACATGAGTATTTACAAGTATACACAACAGGATTTGTTATTAGCTATAGGGTAAGGATCGAGATTGGTTAGCTGGTCAGGTAATATTGGGGGAAAAGGTGGGATTTGAGTGCCTTTCTAAAAAGGGATAGATCAGTGATAGCACGAATCTCTGGAGGTAGGGCGTTCCAGCACTTAGGGGCATAGAATCTGAAGGCCCTGTTAGATGTCGTTGATAGGCATTTTGTCGCTGCTTTAGGGATAACTAGTACATTTGTTGATATCGTTCTCCTGGATCTATTGGGTGGAACAGTCTGAACGAGGTCTATTAGAGAGGAAGAGGTGATGATTTTAGTGGCCTTGAAGGTTAGTAGTAATGTTTTGAACAATATTCTGCCATGTATGGGGAGCCAGTGGAGTTGCTCTAGGATGGGTGTTATATGGTTGTTATATGGATGTTATATGGGTGTTATATGGGTGTTATATGGGTGTGGTGGTGCTGGATCTGATGAAGGATGCTGGGGTAGCTAGGGTCTTCTGGGAGCCAGTTCGCCTTGTGCGGTCATCTTTGGTCTCATGTATTATTGTTTGAAGGCGGGCGAACAACAGGCTGTTGAGGATCTTGAAAATTGTAAGGATGGCTTTAAATTTTGTGCGTTCAATGATGAGTAGCCAGTGAAGCTGCTTGAGCAATGTTGTTGTGTGCTCGGTTATGCTGGCATTGCAGAGGGCGCATGCTGCTGTGTTGAGGGCTAGCTGAAGCGGGTGGATGGTTTTCTTAGGTAGGCTTTGGAGGATGATGTTGCAGTAGTCCAGATATGGGAAAATGAGAGCTTGTTGGACTCTGCAGAAGTTTTGTTGGGTCAGGAGAGGCTCAACATGTTCTACAGTCTTGCATTTATGGTATATGCTCCTGGTGATGTTTCTTATGTGGGCAGAGAATGTTAGAGAATCTTAGTTTATTTTTTGTTTACAAACGTACTTTCTTTTAACACATCAAAGCAGGTTACAGTCTCAAACTAATGCAATAAAAGACAAAATAACCTTAAAATAATCAGGGATGGAGCTCCGACCCAAGTGTTCCCCTTATCTCCCTAGTTTTCTTTTTCCCACTCTGCCAAATAGATGTGAAAACCAAGCTGACTTTACTGCTTTTTCTACGGTAGTGTCTTCTGGTATTGCTTTTGTTGTCTTCTCTATTTCCATTTTCTTTAAAAAGAGAAAAAAATATATATGTCAGTAGACTGTGCAGTTCGTTTCGGCCCACAGTGTAGAAGAACTTTCCAGAATGTGACTTTCATTGGGTCTGCCTGCGGCGTTTGGATGCTGGACATGACCTGACCTAACCTGCTTCTCTTCTGCACCTTCATGTCCCTTCAGTTTCATAAGGACAAACTCTGAGGGGCATCTTTACTAAAACTTAATGCACATTCCATATCGTCCTGCTAGACCAGTCCAGACAAGTGGGCTGTGTTCCCCTACCAGCAGATTGGTGGAGACGAAGAACCAATGAAAAGCTCAGGCTTCAATGACATCACTCCCATGCCTCTATCCGCCTCAGCCACCAGAGGTCTCCTCAGTATTTCTTTGTGACCAGCAGAAGGTAGATGGACTTTCTACACTCTGAAGAAAATCTGAATAATTGAGAGGAAAAGATTGATTTAAATGCTCGTGAACAACCACGTTGAGGGTGACTCTCTCACTTGAGCGTGACGAGGGAAGCTCTACTAGACTGTGGTCTTTTCGGTAGCCATAGGAGGAGGGAAAATTGGTTCAGCTCTACATTCTTATCCTGTTAAGGGCTTGTTGAGCAGTCAGAAAATTGGAAGGCACTGGAAGAGTTCAGCCATCTCACACAATCTCAATGCCCCCTCCCTCCTCCTCTGTCCCTCCTGCTCTCTCCCAAAGGTTTCAGAAGGCTATTAGAAGAATCTGCCTGCTGGCCACCTTAAACACAGTGCCTGCAAAGCCAGAGAAACAGTTTCAGGGGGAGTAGAGCTGAGTCCGGCACGGATTCTCTGCCTGGGGCTCTCAGAGGGTGAGTACCAAAGCTTGACCTCATCATTGTCCTTGTTGGGGGCCCTCGATTCCATTTGTCTGGGGTGCAATTTGTAGTGGATTGCTGGTGACTGTTGGCATGGTGTGGGGGTTTCCTGCCATTTTCTGCATGCATGATATTGTGCGCCAGGCAGTCACATGGTCTATGTGTGCATTCCAACTGAGTGGCTCCAACGTATGTACTACCCTAGTGCCTGTAATGCACGTTGCTGTAATAGTGCTGTTAACAAACACCTTCAGAGCTGCTGCAGCCTTAGCATGTGCTTTTGGGATACTTGCCTTAACTCTCTGTCTTCTTCTAGGGAACATTGTTTGGCCTGTAGCAAGCAAGGTGCCTCATCTCCGGCTTCTAGATTCTGCTCTTTTTGCATGGTAGCTTCTGTGATGTTCCTGTAAAGATTGCTTCTCCTCTGTATGCCGGGGAATGCCTTAGCAATCAACAAAAATATCCCCGATTCAGTGATAAATATACAATACAAATAACAGAATCACCAAATAAATCCCAAAAAGAACTATCCTCACAGTCAATTTTTGTCGGATATCACCGCCGCAAAGTATAAACTTATAGATAATACTCCCAAGCGGTTCAATCCATTTTAATAATCAGAAAATAATTAATTTTTTTAAAAAGACTTAGCTCAGTCCAAATGATTTAGAAATCCTTGCACGACGTGCACGTTTCGGGATTGCTTCCCTGTATCAAGTGCTATCTTCATTCAATTCAATAACCGTCATGAAACGCCGGGAGTTAACCCAGCTGATTCTTAAAGAATAAATGGGTCTCAGTCATTGGCTCTCAGCCTTTCAATCAGAACAAAACACACCAATAGAGACAGCAAAGACCGCCCCACTAATCAGGGGAAGCCCTCCGTCACAAAGGTGAGGATCACATTATACTATGCCATTCAGTCTCCTTGTTCAGACCCAAAGGCGTCACAGTCTAAAGCCGGAAAATCCATCGCTGCTCACATTTTTGAAGTTTTGCAGTGCGATCACCCCCCCCCGAGGATCCGGAGGAATGTGATCGATCACGGACCATTGTAAGCATTCAAAAACATGTGCACATGCAAGACAGTGTTCAACAATGGGGGCCGATGTAACTTTTTGGCGAAGCCGGGAAGCATGTTCTGCTAATCGAATTTTAATCGATCGGATTGTCCTGCCAACATAAATTAAAGGGCAAGGGCACACAATAATGTACACAACAAAAGATGAAGTACAATCAGTCGGCCATCATCGAGTCACCGATTGACCAGTTGTAGGAGATGTCCAAACCCGGCCCGTAATTGATGAAGTACAATAAAAACATGCACCACAAGTGGAATGTCCATCATGTTGTAAAGGCGGCAGAGAAGGTCTGTCTGCTGGAGGTGTTGAACGTACCAAAAAATCCCGCAAATTTGCCCCACGAGAGAAGGCTATCATTAAAGACTTTTGAAAGCAGTCATGTAATGCCAGAATCGGCCAGTATTTTTTCAAAATACGAACAATATCAGCACTCAGCGTAGTATATGGAAGAACTCCAACAAAGGAGTCATGTGGAGCACAAGCTGAATTATTGTCTGGCCAATCAGTCAGCAACCATTCACGCTGTACATGTAAAGCACGCCGATAGGTCAACTGAATAACAGCAGATGGATAGCCCCTATGTAGGAGCCGATATTTAAGATCAGCAGCTTGATATTTATAGTCTTCTGCAGATGAGCAGATATGTCGAAGTCGTAGAAACTGACCAAAAGGCAGACCCTTTCGCTGAGGTTTTGGATGAAAACTATGATAATTTAACAGACTGTTTCGTTGGACTTCCTTACGATATAGAGTGGTTCGAAAATGGTCAGACTCCTTATAAATCATCATATCAAGAAATGCAATTTGTTGATCCGCAACATGAGCAGTAAAGGTTAAATTCGTTTTTAAACCATTTAACCATTCCAAAAATAACTGTAAATCAGCTAGGGGACCCATCCAAAGAAAAAAGATATCGTCAAGGAAGCGTTTCCAGAATGGTATCCACTCAAAATAGGAAGATCGGTATAAGTGTACGTTTGATGTTCGTGTACACTTGCATAAATTGTTTCGTAAACTACATGTTGCTCATTATTTCTCCAATAAATCTCAGTCTTTAGACGTTTCAGTGGTTCATCCTAAATCAATATGGCTACCGCCTGATAGGTCTGACCCGTCTATAGTTACTTATCAAAATCTGGTGTTGCGTGATTTGGAACAACTGGAAAAGACCAAGTTACATCGATGGTCTAATTTTTGTCGAGGAGACTGGGATACGTTGAAGCAATTAAAGTCGGACTCCTCGATGATTTTGCGAAAGGCTGATAAAGGTGGTGCGATTGTATTGCTGCCAGTTTCTGACTATGTGGATTCATTGAAATTGCATCTTTCTGATGTTCACACTTACCGTCAATTGGAAGACGACCCCACAATGCGGTTACAATGTGAAATTAGAACTCTGGTAGATTTGGGATTTGATAGGGGTTGGATCACCAAGCGTGAACACCGTTTTTTGTTACCATCACATCCTAAAGTGCCTATTATATATTTGGTTCCCAAGATCCATAAATCCATAACTGCCCCTCTGGGAAGACCTATAGTATCTTGCAGGGATTCTGTACTTGAACCATTATCACAGTTTTGTGATGTTTTTCTACAGAAAGAGGCGGTGTTGGTAAAGTCATTTGTGCGTGATTCCACACATTTTTTGCAACAACTTCATTCACTTATTTTGTCTCATTGGGAGTTCCAAATGGTTACGTTAGATGTTTCAGCCCTTTATACAAATATCAATCAAATTGAAGCTTTGGAAATGTTGTCATTCATGTTCACTTGTGCACCCCCGCGCCTCTCAAAGCAATTCCTGATGGAGCTAATCACGCTTGTTCTCACACGTAACTATTTTTTGTCTGATGGTAAATTCTATCAGCAAATTTTTGGGATCGCAATGGGGGCAACTGTGGCTCTTTCCATTGCAACCCTATATATGGGCGATTTTGAGGAGAAACACTTATACCGGTCTTCCTATTTTGAGTGGATACCATTCTGGAAACGCTTCCTTGACGATATCTTTTTTCTTTGGGTGGGTCCCCTAGCTGATTTACAGTTATTTTTGGAATGGTTAAATGGTTTAAAAACGAATTTAACCTTTACTGCTCATGTTGCGGATCAACAAATTGCATTTCTTGATATGATGATTTATAAGGAGTCTGACCATTTTCGAACCACTCTATATCGTAAGGAAGTCCAACGAAACAGTCTGTTAAATTATCATAGTTTTCATCCAAAACCTCAGCGAAAGGGTCTGCCTTTTGGTCAGTTTCTACGACTTCGACGTATCTGCTCATCTGCAGAAGACTATAAATATCAAGCTGCTGATCTTAAATATCGGCTCCTACATAGGGGCTATCCATCTGCTGTTATTCAGTTGGCCTATCGGCGCGCTTTACATGTCCAGCGTGAATGGTTGCTGACTGATTGGCCAGACAATAATTCAGCTTGTGCTCCACATGACTCCTTTGTTGGAGTTCTTCCATATACTACGCTGAGTGCTGATATTGTTCGTATTTTGAAAAAATACTGGCCGATTCTGGCGTTACATGACTGCTTTCAAAAGTCTTTAATGATAGCCTTCTCTCGTGGGGCAAATTTGCGGGATTTTTTGGTACGTTCAACACCTCCAGTAGACAGACCTTCTCTGCCACCTTTACAACATGATGGACATTCCACTTGTGGTGCATGTCTTTATTGTACTTCATCAATTACGGGCCGGGTTTGGACATCTACAACTGGTCAATCGGTGACTCGACGATGGCCGACTGATTGTACTTCATCTTTTGTTGTGTACATTATTGTGTGCCCTTGCCCTTTAATTTATGTTGGCAGGACAATCCGATCGATTAAAATTCGATTAGCAGAACATGCTTCCCGGCTTCGCCAAAAAGTTACATCGGCCCCCATTGTTGAACACTGTCTTGCATGTGCACATGTTTTTGAATGCTTACAATGGTCCGTGATCGATCACATACTACACGAAGCATGTAATAAAGTATCTAGGAGTCTTACTAGACTGCAAACTCAGGATGGACAAACACCTCAGAACAGTTAACCGAGCCATCTTTTACAAACTCAAAATTCTACAACCACTTCGCAATATCCTCGACAAATCCGACTTTAGGTCTGTTGCTCAAGCACTAATCATTCCCCACCTGGACTACAGCAATGCCATTCTACAAGGGCTTCCAAAGAACACACTAAGCATCCTGCAAATGGCCCAGAACGTGGCTGCAACAGTCATCATGGAAAAGAAAGTCACCGACCACATAACCCCAGTACTAATGGAACTGCATTGGCTCCCAGTGGCCGCCCGCATCATCTACAAACAGTTCATCACAACGTTTAAGCTCATCCACGGCATCGCACCATCCTACCTCAATAACCTAATCACTATCCAACCATGCAACAGGAGCAGGAGAACTATGAATCTCAACACCCTATGTATCCCGACCAGCATTCGATCTGTCAAGGCCGAAACAAGCAATAGGGCGTTCACATACACAGCGCCAATCCAATGGAACCAACTACCGCATGAATTGAGACTCACAAACAGCCTGAGTGAATTCAGACGAAAACTTAAAACATATCTGTTTCAAACCCACTACAACCTGATCTAACTGCAATACCCTACCTCAACCAGATGAACTCTGCCACCCTCGGCAGCATAAAATCTAATAGCATATAGTCATGTTTAGCCTATACTCTTTGGAAATTAACTCTGTATAAATTGTATATATGGGGCCCCTCCCAACCTATTGAAATCAAATGTATATCCTGATCTGTGTGCTATAATCAACTGTATATTGTATCCAACTGTTTATCCCGTGTTACGTAAATCATTGACTAATCAAAATGTAAAACTGAAAAATCTCAATGTACTGTACAATGCATTATGATTCTGTAAAGTAAACTGCTGCTGATCGTAGGAAGCAGCGGTATACAAGTGTTTACTAAATAAATCAATAAATAAACATTCCTCCGGATCCTCGGGGGGGGGGGGGGGGGGGTGAGCGCACTGCAAAACTTCAAAAATGTGAGCAGCGATGGATTTTCCGGCTTCAGACTGTGACGCCTTTGGGTCTGAACAAGGAGGTTGAATGGCATAGTTTAATGTGATCCTCACCTTTGTGACGGAGGGCTTCCCCTGATTAGTGGGGCGGTCTTTACTGTCTCTATTGGTGTGGTTTGTTCTGATTGAAAGGCTGAGAGCCAATGACTGAGACCCATTTATTCTTTAAGAATCAGCTGGGTTAACTCCCGGCGTTTCATGACGGTTATTGAATTGATTGAAGATAGCACTTGATACAGGGAAGCAATCCCGAAACGTGCACGTCATGCAAGGATTTCTAAATCATTTGGACTGAGCTAAGTCTTTTTAAAAAAATTAATTATTTTCTGATTATTAAAATGGATTGAACCGCTTGGGAGTATTATCTACAAGTTTATACTTTGCGGCGGTGATATCCGACAAAAATTGACTGTGAGGATAGTTCTTTTTGGGATTTATTTGGGGAATGCCTTAGGGCAGGAGGTGTGGATGGCACTGTGGATAAGGATAACCAGCTGGCCAGAGGTTCTGAGAACTGCACTGTGTGCTGCTTGGCGATCGATGGCGACTATGTCCCCTGTATAGGGGGATCATTTCCATGAGGAGAGCTTCTGGAGTCCAGATTGTCCTCCCTGGAATTCTTTTCCTTTTTACAACAGGCCTGGTCATTCTGGCATGGAAATTCAGACCATGTGGCCTCTGAGTTCCCTCAAATGCAGTCTCGTGAGGGGCAGCCTGTTCAATTGCCTATAGCTAAGTATCCCTGGCAAAGGATGCTCCCCTAGAGATGGGGATCTGCTGGGATCTATCCTAGATTTGGACTGTGGCTTGGATTCCGATTTCTGATGTGGATGAAGAGGCACTCTCAGCCTCAGAGGATTTATACACCTGTTCCGGGAGGAGGAACTGGAGGCGTTGATTCCCGGAGTCTTAACCACCTTGAGCTTGGCAGATGCTCCAGGCACGGAACAGAAAACAAAGATGCATCCACTCCTTTAAGGGGTACAGAAATCTACTACTGTCTTACTGTTCCTGAAAGTGCTCAAGGGCCTGTTCCGGTCGAGGGGGATTCCGTGACTCCCTGTCTAAGGGCGTATAAGAAGATGCATTGTCCCCTGGAGAAGGAGTGTGTTTGTATTTCCAAGGTGGATGCACAGGTCACAGCAGTTACCAGACAGACCACCATTCCTTTGGAAGGTGGATCGGCCTTACAGGATGCTCTGGACTGAAAGGTCGATTCCTGTTGAAGAATTAGTTTGCTGCGGCAGCCTGCTATTCTTCAGTTGGCGGTATGCGCAGGTCTGACATTGCGAGCCCTGCTCTAGTGAATTCAGTCTCTTCTGCCAGATGATTCTATCCCTCTTTTGGAGTCGACTACTGCCTTTCTTTCTGATGCCATGTATGGTCTGTTACGTCTAGTGGCCAGGCATTGTGCCCTGTAAATGGTCATATAGTGTTGGCTTGTCTCCGACATGGAGCAGTGGACTCATCTCTCAAAGTCCGGTTGCCCATCAGGCCTTAGAGGGACGCTTCTGTTGGATCCAATTTGAAGAAGCTGTTGAAGGACCTGGGCAAGACAAAATCTTTCTGCCTTCCGGAGGACAGGTCCAAGGGGCCTGTGAAGTGGGCAGGGGCCCTTTTTCCATCAGCCTCCATCCGCTCTTTGCAGGTGTGCTGGTCGGATTCCCGTCGCTATCATTGTGGAAAGCCTTTCTTCCTCTTTGCTTATGGCTTTTGGGTGCACTCTCAGTCCCTTCGTGGAGTGTTTGGGCCTAGAGACCTGATCCCATCCAGAGAAGGACCCTCTCAAGCTGCACAATGAAGTTTTGAGGGCAGTGGTGCCTGTTCCCGTGGATGATCAGGGCAAGGGCAGGTATTCTATCTGTTTTGTGGTGCCGACATGAAAAGAACATTCTGGCCTTTTCTGGACCTCAAGTATGTCAATGAGTGTTTGCACATAATGCACTTCTGGATGAAACACTCTGAGATCCATGATTCAAGCGGTGCACCGAGGGGAGTTCTTGGCATCACTGGATTTAACTGAGGCGTATTTTCATATCCCGGTCTGTGGGATCAGCAAAGTATCTGTGTTTTGCCGTGCTTTACTCTCCCCTTCAGTGTGTCACCCTCCCATTCGGACTCTCTACTGCCCCAAGGATGTTCTCCAAGATCCTGGTGATGGTGGCTGCGGCACTTCGGTGCCAAGGGATTTGCGTGCTTCCATATCTGGACTACCAGCTAATCTGAACCCCTTCTCTTTTAGAGGTGTCTCAGGTAGCTCCCCGAGTAGTGTTCTTTCTGATGAGCCTCGGCTGGGTGATCAGTTGGGGAAAGAGCCAGTTGTTGCATTCCCAATCCCTGGAGTTCCTGGGAGCATGTTTCGATACTTGAGTGTGCAGTCTTCTTGCCAAAGGAGAAAGTCAAAAGCTGTTGGATTGCTTAGCACGGTTCTGTTCGCAGCAGGCTCCCAGAGTCCGGTTTCTCTTCAGCTCCTTGGATTGACAATAGCGACAGTTGAGATTTTGCCATGGGCGCGTGCTCATACACAGCTGTTCCAATGGTCCCTACTGACTTGATGCTCCTCAGGTTCTCAGTGGTTCAAGCTCAGGCTTCCTCTCCTAATGATGGTGATGGCCAGCTTGCGGTGGTGTCAGCAGCCCAGTCTTCTGAGGAAGGGCGTGCTGCTGGATTTATTTATTTATATGTTTTTCTATACCACCCCGTCCAGAGATCAAGAGCGGTTTACAATCAACCAACAAAAATTACATTAAGCTCTTCTAATTTGCATAATGTTTGAACCTAGTTTACGCGAATTATAGTAAACTTCTTTTACGATACATTACACTTCTTTTCAATAAACATATTATACAATTAACTTATTTACAATGGGGTATGAGCATTTGTGAAGTGCACTAGTAAGATAACTTGGATTTGATTATGCTGAGGGATATTTAGGGAAAAGGTCAGTGTGTATATTCAAGGATATTCATTTTATATAGGGTATATTTTGTGTATCTCGGTTGCATCGCCAAAAGGCTCTTTGAATAGGTAAGTTTTGATCTTTTTGTGGAAATCTTTAAGATCAGGAATGTTTCTCAAATTATCTGGTAGTGCATTCCAGAGCATGGGTGAGAAATAAATACATGCTCTGCTGCTTGTGGCTCGATTTGTGCTATGATAGTTGCGGCGGGGGGGACTGTTAGAGTGTTATTGTTACAGCTTCTTCTGGATCTAATGTTAGGTCTGTTGTTAATCAGGGTGGATAAGAATGATGGTGCAATTTCCCTAATGAATTTAAATGTTGTAACAAGAATTGTATTTTTAATACGGCTCATTATAAGTAACCAGTGCAGTTTGTGTAGTATTGGTGTGATGTGTTCTGTAGCACTTGTCCTGTATATAATACGGGCAGCTACATTTTGGGCTACTTGAAGGTAATTAATGCTCTGTTTTGGTAGACCTTGAAGAATACCGTTTCAAAATGTGGAAGAATAATAGCTTGTAGTACTGATCGAAAATCGGAATTGTCAAGATATGGTCCAAGATGCTGCAGCATATGTAATTTGCAAAAAATGGTTTTGATCATTAGTTTTATATGGAATGACATGGAGAGTGCTTGATCCAGGATCACACTTGGGTATCTTACTTCCGTCTTTACATCTAGCTCTACATCTTGGATTTGTATTTTTTTTGGATGGGGTGAAGTTTAAGCTCCTTGTGATGAATAGGACTTCGGTTTTATTAAAATTTATATTCAGGTTATGTAGTTTTAGCCATTTTGTTGCTTCTGTAATACCTGCTGTTAACTGATGATAATTAGATTTTATTGTGTCTATAGGCAGATACACCATTATATCATCAGTGTATATATGATATTCTAATTTGAAGTTCTTAAAGATGTTACATATAGGTTGTAATCTTGGAGTTGGATCTGGGCCGTTTTTTCAATCACTTTTGCCAGAAAAGAGAGACTTGAAATTGGTCTATATGATTTCGGATTCTGTTTGTCTAGTGTTTTATTTTTTAATATAGGTCTTATCATGACATGCTTTAGTATTTGTGGTATGGTTCTTTGTGTAAGAGAAAGGTTAACCATGTTGAGAATAAAAGGAGCTAATTCAGCCTGTAATGCATTTAGCTATAAAGGGATCCACTATGTCTGTCTCATGCCATTTTGAATTCTGTCACTGTATTTGCCCCCACCACTTCCATCAGGAGGGCATTCCAAGCATCCACCACCCTTTCAGTGAAAAAGTATTTCTCCAGGAACATGCAGGAAGTCGGTCCTCACATAGGGGTGATGTTGGCGCCGACGGAGCCCCGCACGGAGCATTTCCCCAGCTTTCAAAGAAAGCCTTTCGGAATGCTACCACGCATGCATGGTCCCTTTCCCGCCCAAGGGTGCCATCTTGTCCAATCTCCTTTTATCTGCAGAACCCAATGGACGTAGTCCTCTACTTTCCCAGAAAAAGTTCTTAAAATCCTTCAAAATCTCCAGTTTGCATACCGGTTCCCTTTCCGCCTCGAGCCAACACCTTCAGTACCAACCTCAGCTCTCCTTTCCCTTTTATTTGCTCGAGGTTTCTCCTTGACCGGCCTTCGAGCCATTTTTCTCCCAGGGGTCGTTGACCCTGGACAGGTGTTCTCCTACCATGACTCCCGGTGGGTTCAAGAAATGCGACTGCTGCAGTCAGACTATTTCAGTTACCAATACCCATGACTGCTGTCTCTACTGCCTGTGCCTGGACCACAACAGCTTCACCTGTGACTGGTGCCAGGCCATGACCCCCAAAACAAACAAAAACGGTCGGAGTTGCAGGGGAAGCTATTTCCAAGATCTGACTATGCCCCAACCTCCCCATCGCCAAGCCCCAAAGCTGGCACTTCCTGTGAGGTCCAGGCATCCTCGATGACCCGTGGTGGCGGTTTCTCTGGTGCAGCCCCGGATCCTCCCAAGAAAAAGAAAAAGGCACCGAAGCCTTTTGAGGTGCATCTGATGAAACCTGGCAAGGTCCCATGGCGGGACTCGGGTGACTCTGAGCAGCGCCCTCAGAAAGTCTCGAGACAGGGATCCTCGGCAAGCAGAGACCATGCCAGGACCTGTGAACTCATAGTCCTCTTTGAGGATGCACTCTCCGGAGTGCTGGCGTTGGACCCGAGGCTCTTGGTGTCCACGCCGAGGGCTGCAGAGCCATCGGACTTCGAGTCCTGAATGGCGACCATGGAGCAGAGCATCTCCTCCATCCTGGCCTTGTAGCAGGTGTTGATGTCTAGTTTTCCAGCATCATCGGTCCCGACACCAGGCCTCCCAACCTTGGGGGCATCCCTGGGCATCAAGCTGGGCACCGAGCGCCATCGGCCTTGGCTAAGTCCTTGGCGTCGATCGAGATATTGGTCATGCTCTTCGGGGATCCGGTCCTCCCCGGTGAGTTTTCGGGAGTCTGACTCCAGATCCTCTGGGGGGCCCCGGTTCCTCGGGGCTACCCCAGAGGCTGATTCCTCGATGCCTTCGGGATCCAAATGGAAACCGAGGATGAGGCCTCTCCGGAGATCTCCGGACACAGGGATGTCCCCCCTGAGCCCTCTCATCCCAGAGCCTCTGTGCCACTCCCTGTCTGAGCACATAGCCTTTTGTGACTTCATCCGCGACATGGCCCAGGCTCTTTTTGTCTAGACGGAGTCGGAGGAAGATCCGTGCACCGAGGAACTCGAGATCCTGCAATATGTTCTCTTCCCAAGGAGACTCTCATGGTGTCAGTTGCACCCATCCTCAAGAGGCTACTCCTCAGGATGTGGGAGATCCCAGCCTTGGTGCCGGTGGTCAGTTGGTGCCTGGACGCTATCTACCATGTCCGGAAGGGCCACGGGTTCCATAAACAACAATTCTCCCACAATTCTATGGTGGTGGATTCTTCCATGCAGAAACTGAAGAGCCAAAAAACCTACTCTTCGGATCCCCCTGGCAGGAAGGCGCGGGCCCTTGATGCCCTGGGCCGCAAGTGTTATTAGAGCGCCATGCTCAGGTGCCATATTCAGGCATATAAACTGTACATGGGAATGTACCTAAAAGGCCTGATCCAGAAGTTCTTGGTGGGCCTTGCCGGGGAACTCCTGCAGAGGTTCCAGTCCCTGGGCATCGGAGACTATTCCAAATTCCTTGGCGGCGGGCATCTGGGACTGTTCCAAATTCCTCTCTAGGACCGCCTACAATGGTTCGAGTCTACAGCCAGAGTGGCAGCCGCTGGCATTGTTGTCCGGCGCCAGGCATGGTTACAAACCTTGGGTCTCAAGCAGTGGGTGCAAGAAAAGCTGCTGGATGTCCCCTGCAATGGTGAGAACGTGTTCGGGAAGCCAATGTCCGATAAGGTGGCTGAAATCGAGGCCGAGGTAGTGACCCAGCAAAGGCTGTCCAGGAAGACCTCGACCCTCCTCAAGAAAAAATCCTCGGGGAAAAAGGGCTATCACCAGGCCGGGCCCTACCACCCTTACTTGGGACAGCAGCACCAGACCACACAGCCTAAAAGCCAGGGGCATGGGCCCCGGAAGTCCAAGACCCCCAAGCCTCAGATACCAGCCCCCAACCAACTGGGAGGAACCTTTTGACTCCTTGGGCAGGGCCTCCACTCCCCTAGGAGTCCCGCCAGCCCACAGGGGTCAGCTGGCCTCATTTGCCCACAACTGGTCCAGTATCACCATGGACAAATGGGTTCTGCAGGTGGTGAGGGAGGGTTACTACCTCCATCTACAACAGGAGTGGAGGAGTGGCCTAGTGGTTGGGGCAAGGTACTTCAGGCCGGAAGGTCGGGGGTTCAAATCCCACTAGAGGACAGCAACCTTGGGCCGGAAGGACTAGGGTTTCTAGTCCCACAGGTGCTCCTTGTGGTCTTGGGCAAGCCACTTAACCCTCCATAGCCCATGTTCCCTGTAAAATAGTTCTCTGTGTGCTGTGCTTTCCTGTCTAATCAATGTGTTTATACCTAAAAAAAACAATTTCCTGTCATGATTTGACAATTTCCAATCTGTAATCAAAAACCGCTGCTGATCGCTGGAAGTAGCGGTATACAAATGTATATTAAATAAATAAATAAAATAAACAGAACCCTCCAGACCTCTTCCCAGAAGAACCATCACGGTCTCTCCTCCACTAGGCCTTGCTCATCACAGAACTCACAGGCTTACTTAGGGACAGGGCAGTGGAGCTTATACCCCAACACCTCTGGGGATTGGGGTTCTTCTCAAGATATTTCCTTGTCCGAAAAAGAACAGGGGACCTCCGGCCCATCCTGGACCTGTGCAACTTGACCAAGTTCCTGGTGAGGGAGAAGTTCAAGATGCTCTTCCTTGGGACACTGCTGCTCTACCTCTGCCAGGGAGACTGGCTCTGCTCCTTGGACTTCAAGTACCTGTACACTCACATCCTAGTCCATCCCTCCCACAGACAGTACCTGAGATTCGTGGTGGAGGGGGGGGGGGGGTGCAGCACTACCAGTAGAGGGTACTGCCATTCAGCCTCACCTTCTCTCCAAGGGTCTTCACAAAGTGCCTGGTGGTCGTGGCCACCCATTTTCGCCTCCAAGGGGCCCACATCTTCCCCTACCTGGATGACTAGCTCATCAGAGGCAACATGGCCCTTGAGGCCAGCTAAGCTGCAAGGCTTACGGTTCACACCTTGCAGAAGTTAGGCTTCGTCATCAACTACCCCAAGTATATCCTCTCCCCAGTTCAAGACCTGAAGTTCATAGGAGCCCAGCTGGACACTCTGCAAGTCAAGGCCTCCCTCCCAATAGAGAGGACCTGTCGTCTGATGCAGTTAGTGGAGAAGGTCCAAAGCTGCAGGTCAGTGCCAGCCCGCCTGCACCTCCGCTTGTTAGGCCACATGGCCTCAACGGTTTATGTCACGCCCTGGGCTCGCCTGCATATGTGATCAGCCCACTGGTGCCTCATATCCCAATGGACACAGGCCACAGGCAGGCTGAGAGACAGGGTAAGGGTCACCCACCAGCTGGCGGCCTCCCTCAACTGGTGGCAGTCCCCGCAACACTTCAGGGCAGGGATGCGTTTCCAAGCACCAGCACCACAAACGATCCTGACAACTGATGCCTCCCTGGCAGGCTGGGGCGCACATTGTGAGGGCCATCGTACCCAGGGCAGCTGGCTCCCAGACAAGTCTCAGTTACAAATCAACCTCCTCGAGCTCGGGGCCATCTTCCTGGCCCTACAGACCTTCTGCAACCCCCTGAGCAACCTCTCGGTCCTCATACAGATGGACAATCAGGTTGCCATGTTCTATGTGAACAAGAAGGGAGGCATGGGCTCCTACCCCCTCTGTCAGGAGGCAATAGTCCTCCACTCCTTCGCAAGTCGCAACAGCATGCTCCTCATAGCGGTATGAGCAAACTTATACCCATATCCACTTGCGAGCCCCCATCTAGCCCCAACCACCATGAGTTAAATAATGTCAGTCACCTAAACCAAGCTATATGGTCCTCATTCTATCCCATCACCATCAAACAACTTAAAAATATAATAGCAGACCTTAACACCACCACACCCCCTGCCGATCCATGTCCTGTTAGATGGATTGTCCACAAAAGATGATTTTTCCCCAATCATACTTAACATAGTTAATAGATCCCTGGAGACAGGCCAAATGCCAACAGCACTAAAACAAGCAATCATTCGCCCTATCCTCATGCCCAATGTAACTGACAGATCTCTCCCAAATTCTCATCGCCCCATCTCTAGCTTTCCTCTGCTGACAAAAATTATCGAAAAAGCAGTGCAGATCCACTTAAATGCCCCCTTGGACATCCAACAGCATGGTTTTAGTCAACACCACAGTGTCAAAACCATTATGCACACTCATCTGCGGCATTAACAACTGCAAACAAGTATTTATGCTTGTGTTTCTCGATTTGGCTGCTGCTTTTGACAGCATCTGCAACAAATCTCTCATTTCCAGACTTCAACAAATTGGCCTACGAGGTACTGTATTACATTGGTTTAAATCTTATCTCACAGATCGCACACAACAGGTCTCGATTGGTTCAGCAACCTCGTCTATCTTCAACCAGACCCAGGGTGTTCATCAAGGCCCCTCCCTCTCTGTCCTTCCTTTTTAACCTTTATATGCAACTCGTTTGCAACATCCTCAGGAAACATAAAGTACATTATCATCTATATATCTTTTTAACATCTTTGTTAGTGATATAGTGGAAGGGCTGTCGGGTAAGGTTTGCCTCTTTGCAGATGATACCAAAATCTGCAATAGAGTAGACACCCAGGAAGGTGTAGATAACATGAGGAGGGATCTAGCTAAGCTTGAAGAATGGTCTAGAATTTGGCAACTGGGATTTAATGTTAAAAAATGTAAGGTCATGCATTTGGGCTGCAGCAATCCAAGGGAGCAATACAGTATAGGAGGTGAAGTACTTTTGTCCACTAAAGAAGAGCGGGACCTAGGCGTGGTTGTGTCTGATGATCTTAAAGTAGCTAAACAAGTAGAAAAGGCGACGGCAAAAGCTAGAAGGATGCTTGGGTGCATACGGAGAGGAATGGCTAGCAGAAAAAAGGAGGTGATAATGCCTCTGTATAAGTCTTTGGTATGACCTCATTTGGAGTATAGTGTGCAATTCTGGAGACCGCACCTTCAAAAGGATGTGAACAGGATGGAGTCGGTGCAGAGGGTGGCTACTAAAATGATTAGTGGGCTTCATTATAAAGCATATGAGGACAGACTTAAGGATCTTAATATGTACACCTTAGAGGAAAGGCGGGATAGAGGTGATATGATTGAGATGTTTAAATACCTCCGTGGCATAAATGTTCAGGGAGAGAGCCTCTTTCAATTGAAAGCAAGTTCTGCTACGAGGGGACATGGGATGAGGGTGAAGGGAGATAGATTCAGGAGTGATATGCGGAAATATTTCTTTACAGAAAGAGTAGTGGAACCATGTAATAGTCTCCCAGTGGAGGTGGTAGAGATGAGGACAGTAACTGAATTCAAAAAAGCATGGGACCAACACAGAGGATCTCTAAAGATAAAAAGTGGACTGTTGTAGTTGTTGATATGGAAGGACAGACTAGATAGGCCATGTGGTCTTTTTCTGTCATCATGTTTCTATGTTTCTATATGCAGATGATATAATCTATCACCCAATAGATATCTCCAACCCCCTTTGCCCCCAAATTCAAGAGTGTCTCAAGGACATTACCAATTGGCTCTCTGCACACAACCCACGTATCAATTTCAATAAAATAGAAATTCTATACATAACCCGGGACCAGAGCTTTTCACCACCTGCTAAAATTTACATAAATGAAGTTGCCATAGAAGTTAAACAGGAAGTCATATACTTAGGTATCATTCTCGACCAGTCACTATCCATATCCTCATATATAAAAGCTGTAACCAAGACAATTTAATTTAAACTAAAAACAATTTATCCACTAAGACACCTTCTGGATAATAGCGACTTATGCTCAGTTCTACAGGCCCTCATTACGCCTGACCTCGATTATTGTATTTTATTTATTTATTTATTTTGTTAATATTTTTATACCGCTGCCTACAATGAACAATGTGAACAGTACAGGGTGGTGCAATTCAGTTTACATGAAACAGTAAAACTATGTACAATAACAGTAACAGAATTTAGATAACTGTATACAAGTTGTTCTTGTGTTAACTATGTACAATGTGTTCTTGCATTGCTGAGATAAATTGTTAGAGGGTTATTGATTTAAGATGTTGAGTGCTAGATTGTGGGCATTAGTTATGTTATTGAACCATAGTGCTGTGTGAATAGATAGGTTTTGAGATTTTTCCTGAAGGTGGAAAGATCTTTTCTCCAGGAGCAAGCAGGAAGTCAGCCCTCACATACGGGTGATGTTGGCGCCGATGGAGCCCTCATGCGGAGCAAATCCACAGCTTTCTAAAAATGCCTTTGGGAATTGTATCACGCATGTGCCGGTCCCCTTCCCGCCCAAGGATGCCATCTTGCTCAGTCTCCTTTTTTCCACGGAGCCCAACGGACGTTGTCCAAGTTCCCTTGTGGAAAAAGTGCTTAAAAGTCAGAAAAATGATTTTCTGTCTGACCGGTTCGATGCCGGTTCCTCTTCCTGCCTTCGGCTCGGTACACCGGTATCAAGTCCGGACCAAATTTTCGTTTTTTTGTCCTTTGTGACTAGCGTTCATGCTCTTTTACTTTTTAACTGGCAGCCCGGTCCTTTGACTTCGCAGGTGCCCTTTTCCCCCGTCGGCAGCTAGCGAGTTTAAAAAGTGTGACCGGTGTACAAAATTAATGTCCCTCACCGACACATATGACTGCTGTCTTCGCTGCCTTGGGCCCGACCACGACCCGAAAGTCTGTGGCCCGTGTAGGAAAATGTCCTCCAAGTCCTTGAGGAGAGTAGGCAGCAGCAGCAGCATGATAGGATTTTTTATTGAGTCCGCACCAGCCTGGGTGGCCTCGGAGGCCTCAACATCTCAGGAGCAATCTGATCTTGAGCAGCGTCGAGTGTCATCCGAAAGGGGGTCTCCCTCGCGGGAACACCCGCGTCGATGGCTCCAAGAGGCCTGGTCCCTCGTGGGCCAGGTCGCAGAGTCCTGACCGTCGCCCTAGATCCTTGGACTTGGAGCGCCCAGCGAAACTCCCTCGCAAGGAACCGGAGACGCCGAGGCAGGTAACCACAGTCCTCATTGTTGACTCTCCTTCGGGAGAACTGGTATCGGGACCCGACCCGGGGGCTGTGGAGCCTTCTGAGTTTGGTCTCAGAATGGTGGCCTTGGAGTGCAGCATGTCTGCCTTCATGGACCAGCAGTGGGCGCTGATTGCTGGTCTCGCCGGTCCATCCGCCCCGAGCACCGGGACATCGACGTCCAAGTCGACCCCGGAGGCCGAGCCAATCCTCGAGACCCTAAGAACTCGAGTTGATCCTCGGCTGAGGTACCCCTCGACCTCCCGTTCGGGACCGAGGTCGTCATCGATGCCGATTCCACCGGCATCAGGGTGGTCAAGGCCGGAGCCGCTCAATTCCTCTTCGGAGGAGTCAGGATGGGAGTCAGAAGACGAGGAGTCATCGGAAACCCATCGGACCAGATGCGTCCCCTCGGATTCCATGGATTCTGAACCTCAGATAAGGCCCCCCCCCCCGGAGGATACTCGGTTCTTGGACTTCTTCCGGGACTTGGGCAAGGCATTGTAATTCCCGGTGGAGGCCGAGGAGGAGCCGAAGAGCCCGAGATCCTCCAGTATGACTTTCCCCCTTGGAAAGCCTTTACTGTACCGGTGCCTCCGATTATGGAACGACTGATGCTTCGCATGTGGGAGACACCGGCCTTGATGCCGGTGCTGAGCAGGCGAATCGATTCCATTTACCGAGTTGGCAAGAGCCCTGGGTTCCAGAAAGCACAACTGCTGCACAATTCCATGGTTGAATCGGCCATGTGCTGGCTCAAGAGCCAGAAGACACACTCCTCGGTGCCTCTTGACCAGGAGGCCCGCAACATGGATGCCCTCGGTAAGAAGTGCTACTAGGGTTCAATGCTGTCATGCCGAATCCAGACTTACCAGCTGTACATGGGCATGTACCTGTGAAACCTGGTAAAGGAGATTGCCGGGTTCTCAGCTGGTCTCTCTGAGGGACCTTTGCAGCGCTTCAAGACCTTGTCCACTGGAATCTGTGCGAGCTTGAAGTTTATGACTCGAGCAGCCTATGACGGCTTTGAGGCGTCGGCTCGGGTAGCTGGGGCCGCCATCAGTGCACGCTGCCAGGCATGGCTACAGTCGTCAGACCTGGAGCAATGGGTGCAGGACAAGTTATAAGAACATAAGAACATAAGATATGCCATACTGGGTCAGACCAAGGTCCATCAAGCCCAGTATTCTGTTTCCAACAGTGGCCAATCTAGGTCATACGTACCTAGCAGTTTCCCCAAGGGACACAGGTTCCACAATGCTTGTATTGGTTCAAGCATTGATATCCTGGGTCCCTTCTTAATAATGGTTTATGGACCTTTCCTCCAGGAACTTGTCCAAACCTTTTTTAAACCCAGCTACACTAATAGCCTTTAATACATCCTCCGGTAACAAATTCCAGAGTTTGATTACACGTTGAGTGAAAAAATATTTTCTTTTATTAGTCTTAAATAGTTTACCCTGTAGCTTCATTGCATGTCCCCTAGTCTTTCTATATTCTGATAAGGTAAACAATCGATCTACGTTTACCCGTTCCACTCCGTTCATTAATTTATAGACTTCTATCATATCTCCCCTCAGCCGTCTCTTTTCCAGGTTAAAGAGCCCCAACCTTTTTAGCCTTTCTTCATAGGAGTAGCCTTCCATCCCCTTTACCATTTTGGTGTCTCTTCTCTGAACCTTTTCTAAAATCGCTATATCCTTTTTAAGATACGGCGACCAGAATTGCACACAATATTCAAGGTGCGGTCTCACCATGGAACGATATAGAGGTATTATAATATCTTTTGTTTTATTTTCTATTCCTTTCCTTATCATACCTAGCATTCTATTTGCTCTCTTGGCCGCCGCTGCACACTGGGCCGAGGGTTTTAACATGGTATCCACAAGGACGCCTAAATCTTTTTCTTGGGTGGTGGTTCCTAATGTGGAACCTTGCATCGTGTAACCATAGTTTGGGTTGTTATTCCCTAGGTGCATAACCTTGCACTTCTCCACATTAAATTTCATCTGCCATTTTGATGCCCAGTCTTCCAATTTATCAAGATCCTCTTGCAATTTTCCACAATCCTCCTGGGTTTTAACAACTTTAAATAGTTTTGTGTCATCAGCAAATTTGATAACCTCACTCGTTATTCCACTTTCCAGGTCATTTATGAATATGTCAAAAAGCAGCGGACCCAGCACAGATCCATGGGGTACACCACTATTCACCTTTCTCCATTGGGAAAATTGGCCATTTAGCCCTACCCTCTGCTTTCTATCTTTTAACCAGTTCCTGATCCACAGTAGTACACTGCCTCCTATCCCATGACTCTTTAGTTTTGCCAAAAGTCTCTCATGAGGGGCCTTGTCAAAGGCTTTCTGAAAGTCCAGATACACAATATCAACCGACTCACCTTTGTCCACCTGTTTATTCACTCCTTCAAAAAAACATAACAGATTAGTAAGACAAGATCTTCCTTGTCTAAAGCCATGTTGGCTGTCTCCCATTAGGTCATGACTATCTATATGCTGAGTAATTTTATTCTTTATGATGGTTTCTACCATTTTTCCCGGTACTGATGTCAGGCTCACCGGTCTGTAGTTTCCCGGATCACCCCTCGAACCCTTTTTAAAAATTGGTGTTACATTGGCGATCCTCCAATCCTCAGGTATTAGAGATGATTTTAATGATAGTTCACAGATTACTGATAGCAGGTCTGCAATCTCAAATTTCAGTTCTTTCAACACCCTTGGATGTATACCATCCGGCCCAGGTGATTTGCTACTCTTCAGTTTATCTAATAGTTGTAAGACATCTTCCCGATGTATCGATATTTCCTTCAATTCTTCCACACCTTTAAATACCACTTCAGTCGTGGGTAACATCCCTACATCTTCCTCAGTAAAGACCGAAGCAAAGAATTCATTCAGTCTCTCCGCTATCGCCTTGTCGCCTCTTAGTGCTCCTTTAACCCCTTTATCATCTAATGGACCAACTGACTCTCTCACGGGTTTTTTGCTACGAATGTACTTGAAAAGGTCTTTATTTCGCGTTTTTGCTTCCGCAGCAAGCTTCTTCTCAAATTCTCTCTTTGCCTGCCTTATCAATGCCTTGCATTTGACTTGCCAGTGCTTGTGCTGTTTCCAGGTTTCATCATTTGGCTCTTTTTTCCATTTCTTGAAAGATGCTTTTTTGGCAACAACAGCCTCTCTGACCTCAGCTTTAAACCATGCTGGCAATTTTTTAGACTTCCTTCCACTTTTCTTAAAGCGTGGAATACAGCTGGTCTGGGCTTCCAAGATAGTATTTTTCAACAACACCCAAGCTTGATGTACGTCTTTAACCTTTGCAACTGCTCCTTTTAGTTTTTTCTTAACTGTTTTCCTCATTCTATCATAGTCTCCCTTTCGAAAGTTAAAGGGTAGTACTGTGGATTTCCTTACTATCCCTCCTCCACTAATTAAATCAAAGGCGATCATGCTATGATCACTATTGCCAAGTGGCCCCAACACCCTTATCTCTTGCACTACATCTGGTGTTCCACTAAGGACTGGGTCTAATATTGCTTCCCCTCTGGTCGGTTCATGAACCAGCTGCTCCAAGAAGCAGTCATTTATTTCATCTAGGAACTTTATCTCCCTAGCATGTCCTGTTGTGACACTGACCCAGTCGATGCCGGGGTAATTGAAATCACCCATTATTATTACTGCACTGTAACTTTTGCTAGCTTCCTTGATTTCTTTAAGCATTTCATCATCCATTTGTTCATTCTGGCCAGGCGGACGATAGTACACCCCCACTGCCATCGCCTTCCCCTTTTTACATGGAATTTCAATCCATAGAGATTCTACAGCAAAGTTTGTTTCTTGCAAAACTTTAATCCTTTCTGATTCAATGCCCTCTCTAACATAGAGCGCAACCCCTCCACCAATTTGATCAGCTCTATCATTTCGATATAGTTTGTACCCAGGTATCACAGTGTCCCACTGGTTGTCCTCCTTCCACCATGTCTCTGATATTCCAATCATATCTAACCTCTCGTTTAGTGCTATATATTCTAACTCTCCCATCTTGTTTTGTAGACTTCTAGCATTTGCATACAAGCATTTTAGAGACTGTATTTTATTCATATTAATTTGGCTATTGGTAGACATGGGTAATTTGGGATCTTTAAGTTCTGTCTGCTCCATACTCGAGGGCATTTGGGCTACTTTACTCTTTTTTGGAACCTCTCTGCTTTTTGTAGTATCCTTCAAGGATACATTCTTCCGAACCATGCGCTCTTGGGCGACTGTCGGCTTTCCCCTATTATCTAGTTTAAAAGCTGCTCTATCTCCTTTTTAAAGGTTAATGCCAGCAGCCTGGTTCCATCCCGGTTAAGGTGAAGCCCATCCCTTCGGAAGAGCCCCTCCTTTCCCCAGAATGTTCCCCAGTTCCTAACAAATCCGAACCCCTCATCTCTGCACCATTGTCTCATCCACGCATTGAGACTCCGGAGCTCTGCCTGCCTATTGGGTCCTGCGCGTGGAACGGGAAGCATTTCGGAGAACGCTACCCTGGAAGTTCTGGATTTCAACTTCCTACCTAAAAGCCTAAATTTAGCTTCCAGAACCTCTCTACCACATTTTCCTATGTCATTGGTACCAACATGTACCAAGACAGCAGACTCCTCCCCAGCACTATCTAAGACCTTATCTAGGTGGCGTGTGAGGTCCGCTACCTTCGCACCAGGCAGGCATGTTACCAGGCGATCCTCACGTCCACCAGCCACCCAGCTATCTACATGCCTAATGATCGAATCACCAACTATAACTGCTGTCCTAACCCTTCCCGCATGGGCACTTGGCCCTGGAGAAACCTCCTCGGTGCGAGAGGGGTTTACATCACCTGGAGGACAGGTCCTAGTTACAGGATCACTTCCTGCCACACCAGGGTGATGCTCTCCTGTCACGTGACCTCTCTCCTCCATGGCAACAGGGATGCTGCCAGACTGGAGGTGGGACTTCAGGACTATATCCCTGTAGGTCTCGTCTATGTACCTCTCTGTCTGTCTTATGTTTTCCAAGTCTGCTACTCTAGCCTCTAGAGAACGGACTCGTTCCCTGAGAGCAGAGAGCTCCTTGCACCTAGTGCACACGTAAGACCTCTCACCAGCTGGGTGAAAATCATACATGTTGGTCGATGTTCCTTGCCGAGGTGAAAACCTCTTTTGCAAACCCATGACAGAGAAGGCTGCTGAGATCGAGTCCGAGTACCTGACCCAGACACGGCTCTCGAAGAAGACTTCTGCCCCTTCTAAAAAGAAGGGCTCGGGTAAGAAGCCCTTTTTCCTGAGGAAAGATACTGCTTACCGCAACTACCCCATGTATCAGGCCTCCCCAGCTCCCCAACAGGAGCAGCAGGCCAAGGGACAGGGGCATGGCCTGCGTAAGCAAAAAGCCCCCAAGCCCCAGGCACCTGCTCCGGCCCAGCCTGGAGAGGGTTTTTGACTCCTAAAGCATAGCCCCTCTCTCCAAAGAAGTAAGACCATGCACAGGAGGAAGGCTGACCCTGCACGCCCACAGGTGGCCAGCCATCACAACAGATACCTGGGTTCTCCAAATAGTCCAAATGGGCTTTCTGCTACATTTCACCCAGGCACTTCCCTCTTGAAGGAGTTAGCAGGTCTTCTCGAGGATCAGGTGGTAGAAGCGGTGCCCCACCACCTGCAGGGAAAGGGCTTCTACTCAAGGTATTTCCTGGTACCAAAGAGAACTGGAGGCCTAAGAAACATCCTCGACCTGTGCAACTTAAACAAGTTCCTGGTGAGGGAAAAGTTCAAGATGCTTTCCCTTGGAATATTGCTGCCTTACCTCCATCAGGGAGACCGGCTATGTTCGTTAGACCTAAAGGATGCTTACACACACATCCTAATTCATCCAGAACACAGACAATATATACGATTTGTGGTGGGAGGAAACCACTTTCAGTACAAGCTGCTTCCATTTGGCCTCGCCTCTGCACCCAGGGTGTTCACAAAGTGCCTAGCGGTGGTGGCGGCCTTCCTAAGAAACCAAGGGGGTATTTGTCTTCCCCTACTTGGAAGACTGGCTCATCAGAGCCCAGTCAGCCCTGGAAGCCCAACAGGCCACGTCTCACACTATCCAGTTGCTACAACACCTAGGGTTTTTGATCAATTACACAAAATCCACTCTGGTTCCCACTCAAGGGCTGGAGTTCATAGGAGCAAGGCTGGACACCTTTCAAGCAAGGGCTTATCTACCGGAAGACAGGGCACAGAGACTTTTGGCCCTAGTGCAGCAAATGAATCGCAGATTCCAGATCTCAGCAAGACACTTTCTGCGCCTCCTCGGTCACATGGCCTCCACGGTGCATGTAATACCCAATGCCCGCTTCCACATGAGAACAGCTCAGGGACCAGTGGACACAGGCCACAGTCAGAATCAGAGACAGGATCAAGGTGTCCAAACGACTAGTGCAGTCGTTGACCTGGTAGCTTCAATCACACCACCTCCTGGAGGGGGTGCCATTTCAACCTCCTCAGCACACGAGAGTGCTGACTACAGATGCATCCTTGATGGGCTCAGGGGCCCATTGCCAGGAATTGTGCACTCAGGGTGTGTGGTCTCCACAGGAGAGCACACAACAGATCAACCTCCTAGAGCTTCGAGCTATCTGCCTAGCTCTACGGACCTTTTGTCAAACCCTGGCTCACCAGCCTGTCTTAATTCAGACAAGACAACCAGGTGGCAGTGTTCTACGTGAACAAGCAAGGGGCACAGGGTCTCGCACCCTATGTCAAGAGACCCTGGACCTGTGCTCTTTTGCAGTCAAGCAGAGTATGCATTTCAAAGCAGTTTACTTGCCAGGTCAGGAGAACTTCTTAGCTGACAAGCTAAGCAGAATAATCCAGCCAAACGAATGACAGCTGGATACCAACATAGCCCAGCAGCTGTTTCAGTACTGGGGGCGACCATCCATTGATCTTTTTGCGAGCCCACAGAATTACCAGTTGCCTCGCTTCTGCTCCAGACAGCCACACCCATGAATGTTGTCTGCAGATGCTTTCCTATATCATGGTCTGTGGGCCTTCTGTATGTGTTTCCTCCCACGCCTCTAGTGGCAAGGACTCTGTTCAAGATCCTTCAGGACAAAGGCTTGGTCATTCTGGAGCCCCCAGATGGCCGAGACAGCCATGGTTTCTGCTGCTGCTTCAACTGGCGACAGAGACCCCAATTCCTCTGGGATTACATCCCAACCTCCAGTCACAGGAGGCGGGCATTCTCCATTTTGAAAGACTCCTTCTATCCAAACAATGACTGTTAATCACCCAGGAAGTTGGTCACAGCTTACCTCAGCAGCACAGGACAGGGTACTGTGTAGTAGCCCTCTTTTAATAAGTGGTATTTCCCTCTCTCCCTCCCCAACACCCACCAACCCCTGGGATAATCGTAGCTTTATAGGTACTTACACATCTTAAAGGAAAGGAGGAGCTCTCAGGTGAAGTTCGTTATCCACATCAGTCATACACTAAGGACCTGAGATTAATTAAGTTTCAGGTGAACAAGATATATTAAACGTATTAGGTATAGTTTTATTAGTATAAATATCCATAGCCAACCCATAGTAAGTAAAGAACTTAAAGATCTAAACACAAGCTTAAAACTAAGATGCAGACAGACTGCAGCAAGATGGGGGCTTTCCAGTCTTTTGCATTGAATGTCACATGTATGATTTTCTCCCAGTTGGTGAGAGGTCTTACGTGTGCACTAGGTGCAAGGAGCTCTTTGCTCTCAGGGAACGAGTCCATTCTCTAGAGGCTAGAGTAGCAGACTTGGAAAACATAAGAAAGACAGAGAGGTACATAGACGAGACCTACAGGGATATAGTCCTGAAGTCTCACCTCCAGTCTGGCGCCATGGAGGAGAGAGGTCACGTGACAGGACAGCATCACCCTGGTGTGGCAGGAAGTGATCCTGTAACTAGGACCTGTCCTCCAGGTGATGTAAAACCCTCTCGCACCGAGGAAGTTTCTCCAGGGCCATGTGCCCATGAGGGAAGGGTTAGGATAGCCATTATAGATGGTGATTCGATCATTAGGCATGTAGATAGCTGGGTGGCTGGTGGACGTGAGGATCGTCTGGTAACATGCCTGCCTGGTGCGAAGGTAGCGGACCTCACGTGCCACCTAGATAAGGTCTTAGATAGTGCTGGGGAGAAGGAGTCTGCTGTCTTGGTACATGTCGGTACCAATGACATAGGAAAATGTGGTAGGGAGGTTCTGGAGGCTAAATTTAGACTTTTAGGTAGGAAGTTGAAATCCAGAACATCCAGGGTAGTGTCCTCCGAAATGCTTCCCGTTCCACGCGCAGGACCCAAAATGCATGCAGAGCTCCGGAGTCTCAATGAGTGGATGAGACAATGGTGCAGAGATGAGGGTTTTGGATTGTTAGGAACTGGGGAACATTCTGGGGAAAGGAGGGGCTCTTCCGAAGGGATGGGGTTCACCTTAACTGGGATGGAACCAGGCTGCTGGCATTAACCTTTAAAAAGGCGATAGAGAAGTTTTAAACTAGATAATAGGGGAAAGCCAACAGTCGCCCAAGAGTGCATGGTTCGGAAGAATGTATCCTTGAAGGATACTACCAAAAGCAGAGAGGTTCCAAAAAAGAGTAAAGTAGCCCAAATGCCCTCGAGTATGGAGCAGACAGAGCTTAAAGATCTCAAATTACCCATGCCTACCAATAGCCAGATTAATATGAATAAAATACAGTCTCTAAAATGCTTGTATGCAAATGCTAGAAGTCTAAAAAATAAGATAGGAGAGTTAGAATATATAGCACTAAATAAGAGGTTAGATATGATTGAAATATCAGACATGGTGGAAGGAGGACAACCAGTGGGACACTGTGATACCTGGGTACAAATTATATCGTAATGATAGAGCTGATCAAATTGGTGGAGGGGTTGCGCTCTATGTTAGAGAGGGCATTGAGTCAGAAGGATTAAAGTTTTGCAGGAAACAAAATTTGCTGTAGAATCTCTATGGATTGAAATTCCATGTAAAAAGGGGAAGGCGATGGCAGTGGGGGTGTACTATCGACCGCCTGGCCAGAATGAACAAATGGATGATGAAATGCTCAAAGAAATCAAGGAAGCTAACAAAAGTTACAACACAGTAATAATAATGGATGATTTCAATTACCCCGGTATTGACTGGGTCAGTGTCACTGCAGGACATGCTAGGGAGATAACGTTCCTAGATGAAATAAATGACTGCTTCTTGGAGCAGCTGGTTCATGAGCCGACCAGAGGGGAAGCCATATTAGACCTAGTCCTTAGTGGAACACCAGATCTTGTGCAAGAGATAAGGGTGTTTGGGGCCACTTGGCAATAGTGATCATAGCATGATTGCATTTGATTTAATTAGTGGAGGAGGGATAGTAAGGAAATCCACAGTACTACCTTTTAACTTTCGAAAGGGAGACTATGATAAAATAAAGTAAATAGTTAAGAAAAACTAAAACTAAAACGTAGAGACTTACATCAAGCTTGGGTGTTGTTGAAAAATACTATCTTGGAAGCCCAGACCAGCTGTATTCCATGCTTTAAGAAAAGTGGATAGAAGTCCAAAAAACTGCCAACATGGTTTAAAGGTGAGGTCAGAGAGGCTGCTGTTGCCAAAAAAGCATCTTTCAGGAAATGGAAAAAAGAGCCAGACGACGAAACCTGGAAACAGCACAAGCACTGGCAAGTCAAATGCAAGGCATTGATAAGGCAGGCAAAGAGAGAATTTGAGAAGAAGCTTGCTGCGGAAGCAAAAACGCAAAATAAAGACTTTTTCAAGTACATTCGTAGCATAAAACCCCGTGAGAGAGTCAGTTGGTCCATTAGATGATAGAGAGGTTAAAGGGGCACTAAGAGGCGACAAGGCGATAGCGGAGAGACTGAATGAATTCTTTGCTTCGGTCTTTACTGACGAAGATGTAGGGATGTTACCGATGACTGAAGTGGTATTTAAAGGTGCGAAAGAATTGAAGGAATTATCAATACATCGGGAAGATGTATTACAACAATTAGATAAACTGAAGAGTAGCAAATCATCTGGGCCGGATGGTATACATCCAAGGCTGTTGAAAGAACTGAAATATGAGATTGCAGACCTGCTATTAGTAATCTGTGAACTTTCATTAAAATCATCTGTAATACCTGAAGATTGGAGGATTGCCAATGTAACGCCAATTTTTAAAAAGGGTTCCAGGGGTGATCCGGGAAACTACAGACCGGTGAGCCTGACGTCAGTACCGGAAAAAATGGTAGAAACCATCATAAAGAACAAAATTACTCAGCATGTAGATAGTCATAGCCTAAAGGTGTGAATAAACAGGTAGACAAAGGTGAGTCGGTTGATATAGTGTATCTGGACTTTCAGAAAGCCTTTGACAAGGTCCCTCATCAGAGACGTTTGGCAAAACTAAAGAGTCATGGGATAGAAGGCAGTGTACTATTGTGGTTAAAAGATAGAAAGCAGAGGGTAGGGCTAAATGGCCAATTTTCCCAGTGGAGAAAGGTGACTAGTGGTGTACCCCAGGGATGTGTGCTGGGTCTGCTGCTTTTTGACTTATAAATGACCTGGAAAAGGGAATAACGAGAAAGGTTATCAAATTTGTAGATGACACAAAACTATTTAAAGTTGTTAAAACCCAAGAGGATTGTGGAAAATTGCAAGAGGATCTTGATAAATTGGAAGACTGGGCATCAAAATGGCAGATGAAATTTAATGTGGACAAGTGCAAAGTTATGCACCTAGGGAAAAACAACCCAAACTATGTTTACACGATGCAAGGTTCCACATTAGGAACCACCACCCAGGAAAAAGATTTAGGCGTCATTGTGGATAACATGTTAAAACCCTCGGCCCAGTGTGCAGCGGCGGCGGCAAAGAGAGCAAATAGAATGCTATGTATCATAAGGAAAGGAATGGAAAATAAAACAAAAGATATTATAATGCCTCTATATCGTTCCATGGTGAGACCGCACCTTGAATATTGTGTGCAATTCTGGTCGCCGTATCTTAAAAAGGATATAGCGTTATTAGAAAAGGTTCAGAGAAGAGCTACCAAAATGGTAAAGGGGATGGAAGGATTCTCCTATGAAGAAAGGCTAAAAAGGTTAGGGTTCTTCAACCTGGAAAAGAGACGGCTGAGGGAAGATATGATAGAAGTCTATAAATTAATGAAAGGAGTGGAACGGTAGATCGATTGTTTGCGTTATCAGAATATAGAAAGACTAGGGGACATGCAATAAAGCTACAGGGTAAACTATATTTAAGGCTAATAAAATACAATATTTTTATCTCCAGGAACAAGCAGGAATGTAGTCTTCACATATGGGTATCGTCTACCGACGGAGCCTGTGCGGAAACGCTCCCCAGCGTCCAATAGGAAAGCTTTTGGGAGCATCCCACAGCTCCTGCGTGCTGCCTTCCCGCCTTTCCCAACTTTCCCTCTCCAGTTCTTCGTTTTCCGCGGAGCCGACATGTCGCACATCCTGTCGCCGCAGAAAAAATTCCCTTCTTATTCTTTTTTGTGGTCGCGTCTGCCTTCCCTCGACGCTACATCGGTACCACTGCTTCTTCTTTCTTTCTGGAGTCTTTTCCAGTAATTTTCTCTTCAGGTGCCACGCACCATTTTGGGCACTAGGCCCAACTTTTTCCTTCAGAATGAAAAAACCCGCTTCAGGTTTTAAAAAGTGTTCCAAGTGTGGCGGTACCATTTCCGTCACCGACACCCATGAGGGGTGCCTCAAATGTTTAGATCATGACCACCCTATTTCAGAGTGTGTTGCCTGTGGGATGATGTTGAAAAGGGGCCGGCAAAATCGAGCTGCTAAACTTAGCACCCTTTTCCCCTCCGATGCAGCCTCCGTGGCATCGAAGTCTTCCAGGGCTTCGTCTTCCTCCCATGGATCTCAGGTAACTAAACATAAGTCTAGCTGGTCCTCAAAGGGTAGATCTCCTTCTAAACATCGAGATGCCTATGGCGTTGTCCTTGAGGGACTTTCACCGGCAAAATTGCCCCGGCGGGAGGCTTCGACTTCCAAAGCACTAACGTGACTCCAGGATGATCTCGAGACTTCAACCTCGGCAGAACTACTGGTGCCATGCTCTGGGGTTCCGGCCGCTTCATCCAGCACCGATACCCAAGCATCGGCAGCGTCAATAGACCAGAGATTCTTGGCTTTTGAACGCAGTCTGGCGGCTCTTCTCACGGCCTCGATGTCCCTGAAACCGCTTCAGACAATTCAACCGGTACCGGCACCGACTGCATCGACATCGGCATGTATTCTACCGGAATCGATTCATGCGTCTTTATCTGGCATCGATAAGTCAGTACTGGACCACTCCGATGCCGTCTTCGATCGGTACCAGTACCATGCTTTGCACGATCACCCAGATCTGAGATACTTTGACTCCTCGGATGAGTCTGAAGACTCTGAAAGCTCTGCTGATACCAGAGTACTTCTTCCTGAGGATTCCTCTTCTCCTCAGCGTAGGATGTCTCCACCAGAGGATATGTCCTTTCAGGATTTTATCGGAGATGTGGCCCGAGGTCTTTCCATCACAGTGGCTCCTGAAAAAGAGCCTAGGGCAAAGGAATTAGAAATCCTACAATACCCTAAAGCTCCCAAGGAGGCAGCTACCTTACCTATTCATGAGATCTTGCATGATCTTATGTTAAGAATGTGGGAAACATCTCTAACCACATCTCCTCATTCTCGAAGAATCGACACAATGTATCGAGTTTCTCCTTGTCCTGGGTTTCAGAAGACTCAATTACCACACCATTCCATGGTGGTGGAATCAGCCATGAGACGGATAAAGAGTGGAAAAAGACATGCATCTAATCCAGGACGTGAGTGTAGGACTCTTGACGCCTTTGGACGTCGATCCTTCCAGTCTTCCATGATTTCTGCTAGGATCAGTTCCTATATATTATATATGGGAATGTTCCTTGAGGAGGTTACAGGAGATTTAGAGCTTATGAGCCCTCTCCTTCCTGATGATAAGAGGCAGGATTTCCTCGCCCTTGTCAAACATGCTCAGGATGTTTCCAAGTTTGCGAATCGTGCAGCCTTTGACGGCTTTGAATGCATAAGCAGAACCTCTGCCATTGCCATAGGCATACATAGGATTGCCTGGCTCGAGGCATCTGACTTGGAAATTTGGGTACAGGACAAACTAGGGAATATACCTTGCACAGGACAGAATCTCTTTGGCAAGAATTGGCAGGAAAAAGCTAATGAGATAGATGCTGACAGTATCACTTTGGATAGATTGTCTAAATCTACAGCTGATCCTGCGAGGAAAAGATCCCCTAAGAAACCATTCTTCAGCAAGAAGAAAAAGTTTTATCCCTCCTATACCCAGCAGGGACATCGTTTAGGTCAGTCTGCCCAAAAGGGACAGCAGCAACAACCTAGGCAAAGAAAGACAAAAGTAGCTAAGCCTCAACCGGCTCAGCAGACTCAGCCTCCACAGGGGCTTTGACTCCTATCTAGAGAACTTTGCCTTCTTGGCCCTGAACAGCCCAGAGCCCTCCACCATCTCAGGAAGGTTATGTCATTTTGCCCCCAGATGGGGTCAGATAACAGAAAATTTGACTCTGTCTATTGTAAGAGAGGGGTACAAGCTTCATTTCCTCAGCATGCCCCCTCCTACAATGGTAAGACAGTTGAATTCTCAGACCTCACTCAACAACCGATTAGGTCAAGAGGTCACTGTGCTCCTTGCTCAAGGGACAATAGAAGAGGTACCCATTCCCCAACGGGGTACAGGGTTTTACTCCCCCTATTTCCTTATTCCAAAGAAAACAGGAGAACACAGACCCATTTTAGACCTCAGAGAATTGAACAAATTCCTGTTCAAAGAGAAGTTCAAAATGATTTCTCTGGGAACTCTGCTGCCATACCTTCAGAGTCAGGATTGGCTTTGTTCTCTAGATCTCAAGGATGCGTACACTCATGTTCTCATCCATCCAGTTCACCGAAAGTTCCTTCGCTTTCTGTTTCAAGGGAAGCACTACCAATACAGGGTTCTTCCTCTTGGCCTGGCCTCTGCACCAAGGGTGTTCACAAAATGCATGGCTGTGGTGGCAGCATTTCTCCCCACCCTGGAAATATTCGTCTTCCCTTACTTAGACGACTGGCTCATTCGAGCCCCTTCAGAGCCAGAGGCCAGGGTTGCTCTCTCTCGCACAATGCACATCCTTCAATATTTGGGACTTGTCATAAACTTCCCAAAATCCAACTTTGCTCCCACTCAATCCGTAGAGTTTATAGGAGCTCTGCTGGATACCAGACAGACAAGGGCCTTCCTTTCACAGCACTGCTGCCTTCGCATTGTGCAGTTAGCTTTTCAAGCAGTGCTAAAACCTCACCTCACTGCTCGGGAAATGTTACGGTTGCTAGGCCACATTGCACCTGCCGTGCATGTGGTTTGTTATGCTCGCCTCCATATGAGGGCAGCCCAGTGGACTTTATCCACTCAGTGGACTCAGGCGTCAGGTTGCCTGTCAGACAAAATACCAAACTCAGATCGCCTTCTTTATTTATTTATTAAACAATATTTATATACCGTCTTTCTACAAGTCAAGATGGTTTACATAGAACATTTCTTGGCAGTATGTTTCAACTGTTTACATGGAACAAAGTAACAGGATACATAGGATAACGAAGAGAACTAATTACAATGAACAGTGATTAACTATTTACATAGGTATTTACAAGGAGACCAAAAGGCTGCATAATAGGATTTGAGAGGGCAAATGTAGTGAGGAGGGTGTATAGGGGTTAAGTACTAAGGTGGAAGGAAAAATGTTCAAGGAAGTGATAGGTTTTTAACTGTTTTATCCCTCTAATGGTGGCAGTCACCCCATAACCTTTTGGTGGGGTCTCATTTTCCACCCCCTCCCCAAGCCACTCTAACAACAGATGCTTCACAGGTGGGTTGGGGAGCCCACCTGCAAGGCCTCTCTACCCAGGGTACCTGGACTCCACAGGAGGCCTATCTCCACATCAGTCTCCTGTAACTCAGAGCAATCTTCTATTTATCCATTTATCATTTTTATATACCGCTTTTCAAGTTTATCAAAGCGGTTAACAGAGAACAGAACATTATTACAAGGAACGATAATAGAACTATTTACATTTAAGAATTTACAACTCTATAACTATGTACAATGGTTCAGACTTTTAGTTACATAGAAACATAGAAACATGACGACAGAAAAAGACCACAAGGCCTATCTAGTCTGTCCTTCCATAACAACAAATACAACAGTCCACTTTTTACCTTTAGAGATCCTCTGTGTTGGTCCCATGCTTTTTTGAATTTAGTTACTGTCCTCATCTCTACCACCTCCACTGGGAGACTATTCCACGGATCCACTACTCTTTCCGTAAAGAAATATTTCCGCATATCACTCCTGAATCTATCTCCCTTCACCCTCATCCCATGTCCCCTCGTAGCAGAACTTGCTTTCAATTGAAAGAGGCTCTCTCCCTGAACATTTATGCCACGGAGGTATTTAAACATCTCAATCATATCACCTCTATCCCGCCTTTCCTCTAAGGTATACATATTAAGATCCTTAAGTCTGTCCTCATATGCTTTATAATGAAGCCCATTAATCATTTTAGTAGCAACCCTCTGCACCGACTCTATCCTGTTCACATCCTTTTGAAGGTGCGGTCTCCAGAATTGCACACCATACTCCAAATGATGTCGCACCAAAGACTTATACAGAGGCATTATCACCTCCTTTTTTCTGCTAGCCATTCCTCTCCGTATGCACCCAAGCATCCTTCTAGCTTTTGCCGTCGCCTTTTCTACCTGTTTAGCTACTTTAAGATCATCAGACACAACCACGCCTAGGTCCCGCTCTTCTTTAGTGGACAAAAGTACTTCACCTCCTATACTGTATTGCTCCCTTGGATTGCTGCAGCCCAAATGCATGACCTTACATTTTTTAACATTAAATCCCAGCTGCCAAATTCTAGACCATTCTTCAAGCTTAGCTAGATCCCTCCTCATGTTATCTACATCTTCCTGGGTGTCTACTCTATTGCAGATTTTGGTATCATCCGCAAAGAGGCAAACCTTACCCGACAGCCCTTCCGCTATATCACTAACAAAGATGTTAAAAAGAATCGGACCAAGGACAGATCCCTGGGGCACACCACTGGTAACATCCTTCTCCTCAGAGTGAGCTCCATTTACTTGTACTCTTTGTCGCCTCCCACCCAACCAATTTCTAACCCAAGCAGTAACTTTAGGGTCCATCCCTAAGGTGCTCAGTTTGTTTATAAGTCGCCTGTGAGGAACAGTGTCAAAGGCTTTACTGAAATCTAAATACACCACATCTAGAGCTCTCCCTCGGTCCAACTCCCTGGTCACCCAGTCAAAGAAATCAATCAGATTTGTCTGACAGGACCTGTCTCTGGTGAATCCATGCTGCCTCGGATCCTGTAATCCACCGGACTCCAGAAACCTCACTATTTTCTCTTTCAGCAGCGTTTCCAATAATTTACTCACCACCGAAGTTAAACTAACCGGCCTGTAGTTTTCAACCACATCCTTACTTCCGCTTTTGTGTAAAGGCACCACATGAGCCTCTCTCCAGTCCTTTGGCACTACTCCCGACTCCAACGAGGCATTGAAAAAGTCAGTCAGTGGAGTTGCTAGAACGTCCCCAAGTTCCCTCAGTATTCTAGGGTGTATCCCATCCGGTCCCATCGCTTTGTCTACTTTAAGTTGAGCTAGTTTCTCACGAACACAGTCTTCTGAAAATTGTTCAAGATGTCCCTTGCTTCTGTTCTTATTTGTGGGAGACAGTTGTGTGGTGAATTCAATCCTATGGTTGTGTATCCCATATGCTGTTGTAGTGTTTGTTGAAGAGGTAAGTTTTTAGGTATTTTCTGAAGTAATCTCCAGGAACAAGCAGGAATGACTTTTCACATATGGGTATCGTCGGTACCGACGGAGCCTGCGCGGGAACGCTCCCCACCGTCCAATAAGAAAGCTTTTGGGAGCATCCCACAGTGCCTGCGTGCTGCCTTCCCGCCTTTCCCAACTGCCTCTCTCCAGTTCTTCTTTTCCGCGGAGCCAGCAGGTCGTGTTCCTGTCACCGCAGAAGAAGTTCTTTATTTTTTCCCATTCTTTTGTGTCGCGTCTGCCTTCTTCGATGTCGGACTGGTACCGCCGGTCTTTTCTTTTCTTTCTTTCTTAAAAAACAAAACAAAGACTTTTCTTCACTGTGCATTTTCAGTTTTTGGGCCTTAGGCCTAAAAATATTTTTCCTCATGGAAAAGCCCGCCTCCGGATTTAAAAAATGCACAAAATGTTGCGGTACTATTTCTGTCACCGACACCCATGACTGGTGTCTAAAATGTTTTGGGCCTGACCATTCCATTACGGATTGTATGTCCTGTACCATGATGTCCAAAAGAGGTCGGCAGAACCGAGCAGCCAAGCTCAGTACCCTGTTTCCCTCTGATGCAGCTTCGGTGGCATCGATGTCTTCCAGGGCTTCTCCTTCCTCCCATGGATCTCAGGTAACCAAGCATAAATCTGGCCGGTCCTCGAAGGGTAGATCTCCTTCCAAGCATCGAGATGCCTCCGGGTTTGCCCTCGAGGATTCCGCACCGGCAAAATTACCCCGGCGGGAAGCTCTGGCTTCCAAAGCATTGTCTATGGGGTCACAGGTTGACATCGATGGCTTGGCCTCGACAGATCACCTGTTGCCGTGTTCTGGGGTACCAGTGGCTCCCACTGGTACCGACATCCAGACATTGGTGGCGTCGATGGATCAAAAGATCCTGACCATGCAGCGCACCCTAGCAGCATTCATAAAGGCTGTGACGCCTCCGGTACCGCAACAGTCCCCGTTGCCGGTACCGACTCCGGCACCGGCATCACTCCCGGTGCCGGTACCAATCGCATCAACATCGGCTTCGGTGTCGGCTGCAACGGTACCCTGTCCTATCATGTCCATCGGTACCGATCCTACTTGGTACGGTTATCGGGTTTTGCAGGAGCATCCAGACAGGCGATACTTCGATTCCTCTAAAGACTCTGATGAGTCTGAGGGTTCTGTTGAGGCATCCATAATTCTTCCTCAGGAGTCTTCTTCTCCTAAGCGAAGAATGTCTCCTCCAGAAGACTTGTCTTTTCAAGACTTCATCAGGGAAGTGGCCAGGGGCCTCTCCATCACAGTGGCCCCTAAGTCAGAACCCAGAGCCAAGGAATTGGATATTTTACAATATCCTAAAACTCCTAAGGAGGCAGCTACCTTGCCTATCCATGAGATTCTGTATGATCTCATGTTGAGGATGTGGGAGACACCTCTTACCACCTCTCCTCATTCTCGCAGGTTAGACACTATGTATCGTGTCCCTCCTTGTCCTGGCTTCCACAAGACTCAGCTCCCTCACCACTCTATTGTAGTAGAGTCTGCCATGAGAAAGATAAAGAGTGCAAAGAGACACTCATCTAATCCTCCAGGACGTGAATGCAGGACCCTAGATGCTTTTGGCCGAAGGGTTTTCCAAGCTTCTATGCTAGCTGCCAGGATCAACTCCTATAGTCTCTATATAGGGATGTTTCTAAAAGAAGTTACAGATCATCTGCAGACTTTAACCCCTTTTATTTCAGAGGATAAAGGCAGGAGTTTCTCACTTGGCTCAAACATGCCCAAGATGCCTCCAAATTTTCCAACCTTTGACTCTTTTGAGTGTGTAAGAAGAGCTTCGGCTATTGCCATAGGGGCACGCAGAATTGCTTGGCTACAAGCTTCTGATTTGGAGCTCTGGGTACAAGATGAGTTAGGGAATATCCCTTGTACAGGTGAAAACCTTTTTGGTAAGGATTGGCAAGCAAAGGCCAATCAGAGGGATGCTGAAAACTCTGCTTTGGATCGACTTTCAAAGTCTACCTCTGCTCCTGTTAAGAAAAGATTGTTCAAAAAGACATCTTTTTCTAAAAAGGGAAGATACTATCCTGCTTATAGTCAGCAGGCATCTTCTGCAGGTCGTTTTGCTGCAAAGCGTCAGCAACCACCTAAACAGGCCAAATCAAAGGCTGCTAGGCCTGCCATGACCCAGCAGCCTCAGCCTCCTCAGGGCCTTTGACTTGCAGCTAGAGAACTTAGCCTTTCTGGCTCTGGAAGAACCAGAGCCCCTTACCATTCCAGGAAGGTTGACTTACTTTGCTCCCAGATGGGAACAAATCACACCAGAGCAATGGACACTCTCTATCATAAGGGAAGGGTACAAGCCTCATTTCTTAAGCCTTCCCCCTCACACCATAGTGAAACAGTTCAGTTCTCCAACATCTCTCCTCGACCTTCTGGGTCAGGAGATTGCCACCCTTCTTGCCCAAGGGGCAATAGAAGAAGTACCTCTTCTTCAGCAAGGCACAGTGTTCTACTCCCCTTATTTTCTTATTCCAAAGAAAACACGGGGCTACAGACCCATCTTAGATCTCAGAGAATTGAACAAATTTCTATTCAAGGAGAAATTCAAGATAATTTCTCTCGGTGCTCTGCTTCCATACCTTCAGAGTCAGGACTGGCTTTGTTCTCTCGCAAGCCTAATGACGTTCAGAAAGGCCTTAAAATATCATTTGTTCCTAATATACTACCCTGAAGCTACTCCGAATGAACATAGCCCTCATGCTGGTCTTTCCCACTTTACCCCAGTAGAAAATGGTTAATCATGCCGGTTCATACCTGCACACTCTATCCATACCGTATTTATACTGTACTTGTGATTTATTTATTTACCACTACCATGTAATTAATAATTACCATTTACTTGCGATTTATGTATTTACTACTACCATGTAATTAACCAAAAATATACCATCTATATTTATTTATTTATTTATTTATTACAGTTGCTTATATACCGCACTATTCGGTATCGGCGCGGTTTACAGTATAACAAAAACAACCTAAACACAAACTGTTTGGTTTTACATAGAACAGGAATATCAACTTGTATAATGGGGTTAAACTATATACATGAGGGGTCAATTAAATAACAGGGTTGGATTATATACATGAAATTTTAGTTGCACTGAGTTATATGCAACACAATGCTTACTTTAGGACGGAATTTGTCTGATCTGCAGGAAGGAGCTTGGGGCTGTGATAAAGGCTTAGATTGGGTGTTATTAGGTGGGTATTTTAGGTTCCATTGCTGGCTGGGTAGAATTGGCAGAATAGGTGAAACTTGATTGCCTTCCTGAATTTAGTTAGGTCTGCAATAGCTCGAATGTCAGATGGTAATGCATTCCAGCATTTGGGGACGTAAAGACTGAAGGCTCTGTTTGCCGTTGTACAGTTGCATTTGGTCAACATCTTCGGTGTTAATAGTAGATTTAACGCTGTTGATCTTCTGGATCTGTTGGGTGGCACGGTTTGGATCAGATCAGTAAGTGCAGTAGAGGAAATGCGGTTGATGGCCTTGAATGAGAGAAGTAAAGTTTTGAAGATAATTCTTCCGTGTATTGGTAGCCAATGAAGCTGTTTCAGAATAGGAGTAACATGTTCACTTCTGGATGCACCATGGAGGATTCTTGCTGCAGCATTCATGGCCAGTTGTAAAGGGTGTAAAGTGGAATGAGGGAGACCTTGTAAAATGGAATTAGCAAAGTCAAAATGCGGCAGGATCAGAGCTTGATATATGGTCCGGAAATCATCTGGGTCCAGTAGGGAGCGCAGATGCCTGAGTGAGCGGATTTTGAAATATACAGCTTTGACTGTGTTGCTTATATGAGTTTTCATGTTCAGATGTATATAGTTAACCCTGTTTACTGCCAAGTTTTTGTACCCTGTTCATTGTAAAAAACCAATGCTGACCGTGTCATTGTGTTTTAAATTTGTTCATATGTAAACCGCACTAATTAAAAGAGCGCGGTATATAAGAAATAAAAATAAATAAATAAATGTTCCCTGTAAAATAGTTATTTCCAAGTTATAATGCCCTGTTCAATGTAATTTTAGTTTGTTCAATGTAGACCGCACTGATGAAGAATAGCGCAGTATCATTTACTATGTTACTATGTTATGTAAGAGAATGTAAATAAATAAAAATAAATAAATAGATCTCAAGGATGCGTACACCCATGTCCTCATCCATCCAACACACAGAAGGTTCCTTCGGCTCCTTTTTGGAGAAAAGCACTACCAATACAGGGTGCTTCCTTTCGGTCTGGCCTCCGCACCAAGGGTGTTCACGAAATGCATGGCAGTAGTAGCTGCATTTCTACGCACCCTGGGAATATTCGGTTTCCCATATCTGGACGACTGGCTCATTCGAGCTCCCTCTCAGTCAGAGGCCAAGACTTTTCTAACCTGCACAATGCGTGTCCTTCAGTATTTGGGACTGGTAATAAACATCCCAAAATCCAATCTCACCCCTACTCAATCTCTGGAGTTTATAGGGGCTGTCCTGGATACTACAACTGCAAGGGCCTATCTTCCTCAGGCTCGTTGCCTACGCTTGGTGCAGTTAGCCTCCCAAATACAGTTTATTTCCCATTTAACTGCTCGGGAAATGTTACAACTCTTAAGCCACATGGCATCCACCGTGCATGTGGTTCCATATGCTCGCCTTCACATGAGGGCAGCTCAATGGACTTTGTCCACCCAATGGACTCAGGCATCAGGTTGCCTGTCAGACAAAATAGCAAACTCCAGTCGCCTTTTTTGGTCTCTCCAGTGGTGGAAGTCCTCTCAAAACCTGTTGCTGGGATCCCCTTTTCAGCAGTCACTTCCCCAAGCAACCCTTACAACAGATGCCTCTCCAATGGGTTGGGGAGCTCATCTGCAAGATCTCTCCACCCAGGGCATCTGGTCTCCACAGGAGACTTCTCTACACATCAATCTCTTGGAACTCAGAGTAATTTTCTTAGCTCTCAGAGTGTTCCACTCCCTGCTCAGCTACAGGACAGTCCTCATCCACACGGACAACCAAGTAGCCATGTTTATGTGAACAAGCATTGAGGGACTGTCTGTCTGTCGCTTTGCAACAAAGCTTTGCGACTGTGGGCCTTCGCCAGAGAGCATCAGATTCATCTTATGGCTGTATATCTTCCAGGCTTTCAAAACTCTTGGGCAGACAGACTCAGTCGAGTTCTGCTTCCACATGAGTGGTCCCTCCACATGGACCAGGTAGCCAGGATTTTTCGAATTTGGGGAACCCCGGACATAGACCTCTTTGCAAGTCCTTGGAATGCCAAACTTCCCCGGTTCTGTTCCAGAATTCCGTGTCAGGGAGTTCAGACCAAGGATGCCTTCCTTCTTCACTGGGGTCAAGACTTCCTTTATGCCTTTCCACCCATTCCCCTAATTCCCAAAACACTTTTCAAGCTTCAGAGAGACCAAGGTTCCATGATCCTCATAGCACCACATTGGCCACGCCAAGTGTGGTACCCTCTACTTCTGCATCTCTCTCAAGCTCCCTCCCTGGAATTGGGCTCTGCACCAGATCTTCTATCCCAGGAAGACGGAACGTTGTGGCACCCAAACCCCCAGTCTCTCCATCTCAGGGCCTGGTTGCTGAAGGCCTAGACCTTCAAGTTTTTCATCTCTCTCAGCAAGTCAGAGATATTCTTCATGCTTCTAGAAAGCCTTCCACTAGGCGTTCTTATGCTTTCAAAGGGAAAAGATTTACCATTTGGTGTTCAGAGAAGGGTCTTAACCCTCTTGCAATACCTCTGAATTCTTTACTAGAGTATCTTCTGCATCTGTCCCATGCAGGCCTTAAAACAAATTCAGTAAGAGTCCATTTGAGTGCTATTGCAGCGTCCCTCAAGCCTCTCAATGGACAGCCTATTTCCTCTCATCCTCTTATAGCAAGATTCATGAGAGGCCTTCTTTTAACTAAACCTCCCATTAGACCACCTCCAGTGGCATGGGGCTTAAATCTGGTTCTTGACCAGCTTATGAAGCCACCCTTTGAACCTTTAGCCACCACCTCCTTGAAATTTCTTTCTTGGAAGGTTATCTTTCTCATTGCAGTCACCTCAGCACGTCGCATCAGTGAGTTGCAAGCCTTGGTGGCTAATCCTCCTTATACAAGGTTCCATCATGATAAGGTAGTCCTCAGGACCAATCCACACTTTATGCCCAAAGTGGTCTCGCCTTTTCATCTGAATCAAGAGGTATACTTACCTGTCTTTTTTCCAGGACCTCATGCATCAAGTGCAGAGAGGAATCTTCATACTTTGGATTGTAAAAGAGCTCTCGCCTTTTACTTACAAAGAACACAGCAAGATAGAAAGTCTTCTCAACTCTTTGTTGCTTTTGATCCTTCCCATTTAGGACTTCCAGTTTCTAAAAGAACACTGTCCAACTGGATTGCTCATTGTATTTCTTTCACCTAGCAGAGTAGGAACCTTTCTCTGGAAGGCCATGTCACAGCTCACAATGTGAGGGCCATGGCAGCCTCAATGGCTCATCTAAACTCTGTGTCCATCGACCAAATCTGTCGAGCGGCCACCTGGGCCTCAGTTCATACCTTCACAGCCCATTACTGTTTGGACAAGGACTCCCGCCGAGATGCCTCGTTTGGTCAGGCTGTTCTCAAAACACCTGTTCCATTCCTAATCAACTCCTACCCACCTACCCTGGTTGGACGCCAGAGATCCATGGGGGGAGTTGGAGCCCTTTTCAAGGACACACAACTCTGTGGTCTCTCCCTGGCATCTGCAGCTAGGGAGTCCCCATATGTGAAGACTCATTCCTGCTTGTTCCTGGAGATGGCACAGTCAGTTACCTGTAACAGGTGATCTCTGGGAACAGCAGGAATAAGTCTTCACAACCCACCCACCTCCCCTAGGAGTTGTATCTCTCTATCTATCTTTCCTTCCCTCTCTCTCTCTCTTTCTCAGCTTTAAAACTCGAACTGGAGAGAGGCGGTTGGGAAGGGCGGGAAGGCAGCACGCAGGCGCTGTGGGATGCTCCCAAAAGCTTTCTTATTGGACGCTGGGGAGTGTTCCCGCGCAGGCTCCGTCGGTACTGACGATACCCATATGTGAAGACTTATTCCTGCTGTTCCCAGAGATCACCTGTTACAGGTAAGTAACTGTGCTTTCTCTGAACATTTCATGCAGGTGAGGAGATCACTAATATTTTAAAGCTGGGCATAATTAGTCCTCTATTTGGCTTAGGTGAGCACAAGCGATTAGAGGGCTCTCAAGCTTGCATAATATTCCAAATATAAGAAGATAGGAACCTGTTTAAAGCCAGCTAAAAAGGAGTCAGGGAATAGACAAAAGAACCCCGGACATAGACCTCTTTGCAAGTCCGCTGAATGCCAAACTTCCCTGGTTCTGTTCCAGAATTCCGGTTCAGGGTTGTCAGGCTAGGGATGCTTTCCTCCTCCATTGGGGTCAGGACTTCCTCTATGCCTTTCCACCCATTCCCCTAATTCCCAAGACCCTGTTCAAGCTTCAGAGAGACAGAGGTCATATAATTCTGATAGCTCCATGGCAAACGTGGTACCCTCTGCTCCTACATCTCTCTCAAGCTCCACCTCTGGACTTAGGATCTGTTCCAGATCTCCTTTCTCAAGAGGACGAGATACTGTGGCATCCCAGTCCCCAGTCTCTGCATCTCAGGACCTGGTTGCTGAAAGCCTAGAACGTCATGGTCTTAACCTTTCCCAACAGATAAAGGATATCCTTTTTGCGTCCAGGAAGCCTTGTCAATGACAAAAACATAAATTCCTTATCGGTCCTACAGTTCAGTCTTCCACCACTGGGTAGTGCACCTCCTCCTGCAACATGGAGACTGGACAAGTCAAACTTGTGACATCACCGGGTATATCCTGCTGGTCTTCTCCCATGATCCCCCAGTGTGTCCAGTCTCCATGCAGCATGAGGACGTAGTGAGCCTAGGTGCTGGGCTCACTTGAGAAGCAGTTTAGGAGCAGTTAGTCAGGATTTGATTTACCTTGCATTTCTTTTGCCCTTCTTTAGGTGTAATCCTGTAAATTGTATTCATTTTCATTTAATTTCATTTACTTTTACTTTATTTATTTTCACCTAGTCTGCCTTAGTGTAAAGGGGGGTTCTGTCCCTTTTCAAAGTTCACGCTGCCAGCTAGCCTCTCTGCTTGGGATTCTTCGGTCTCTGTGCCCGGTGATGATCTCTCCCCCAGGACTGTATGGGGGAGAGCTCTGTGGAACACCTGCATTTTGGCAGTGTCCATGCGGCAGATTCCCATCGCGGCGGGAGCCTCAGGCCGTTCGAGGTTCTTTAGCCGGTGGGCCGGGGCTCGCAGCGTCTGCTACTTCTAGTGGCGCGAGGCAGCAGCGTGTCTGGACAGCTCTTCACCCCGCAGCTACAGTGGGGTAACTGCTGCATCCCGACGCCACAAGGGAGTCTCTCGAGTCCGCATGGAGGGGCTCTGAGCTCTTGCCGCCTCTGTGGTGTCTGGCGCCAAACGGGCCTGCTTCGGATTGGCGCTATTTTCTCGGCAGGGCTGAGGCCTCGTGGCGGAGAGCGGAGCAGCCTCGCGTTTGAGCAGACGACGCTGTTCCACGCGGCTACACCCAGATAAGGACTTCCTTTTAATTTTAATTTCCTTTTAATTTCATGATAGTTTATAGTTCTTTGAATGTAATGTGATTGGTTTGGGTTTTACTTCTTGGGGGGTGCCTTTACCTTTGTCTGCATTCTGGCAGTTAGCGACGTCTGTCAGCAGCAGGTTTCCGTGCTAGGATTTGGCCATTCAGGGTCATCGGCGGCACAACCACCTACAAATTGAGCCCTTTCTGAAATTGTCATTTACATAAGGATGCTATTTCCATGTTTATATGCTTGGAAATTGTGCAGACAGCCTCTAAATGTCGTTATGCCATCTGCAAATTTGATCGCCATGCTTGCTGATCTCTTTTCCAGATCATTTCAGTGCAGTAGATGTTACCAGATGCCAGTTCCAGTGCAGATCCCGAGACATTCCACTATTTACGGGTCTCCTGTGAGAAAACTGGCCATTTAGTCCTATTGTGTTCCTGTTTTTGATCCGTTTCCCATTCTATAATAGCACATCATCTCCTTCCTCAGGAGAAGTTCATAAGGGGCTTTGTCAAGTACCTTCTAAAACATCCAGATACATATCATTTGGCTTACTCACATGCTTATTAACCCTTTGAAAAGACAGCTTGGTGCTGCTTTTCAGAACAAGTTCTATCATTTAACTGGCACTGAACTCAGATTCATTGGTCTGTAGTTTCCAAGATCGCCTTTGAAGCTCTTTTAAAAAAAAAAAAAAAAAAAATTAGTGTTACATTAGTAACTCTTCAATCTTTAGAGATCATTAATACTAATGTTATGATTGAGCCTGGCTGATATTATGAATGATCACTATTAGACAAAAATTAGCTAGGTTAAGACACTTTGATTTGGTTTTCTGCACTATGTTATCAGAGCGCAGCTTGCCCATTTGGCGGGAACTCTGCCCATCTGGGCCATCTGGGGAAAGGCCCCTGCTGGGGATCGTGAGAAGTGTTGCTGGATGGCACAGTCCGGGGCTTAGTGTTCCAGGGTCCTGGAAGGGTTGATAGCGGCAGTCAGGCCTCCCTGTCTTTGCTATGACGGTCACCTAGGTTCAAGCGTCCTGTGTTTTGGGTGACAGGAGTGGGACACCTGGACATGTGGTGCTGGATGTTGGATAGGCTCATACTTCTTAGGTGCACTCTCCTTGAGTGCGTCTGCATGTCCGTGTTCTGTCTGTGATCTCATGCTCAGGTGATTGTTGCAGCAATGACAGAGATCGCTTGGGATATCGTGAGCGGGGTTGTCATGGTGTTGCATGGGGTTGCCAATGCAAGACGGGGCCATCCTGAGGAGTTTGGGCCTCAGTCATCAGCTTTCCCTTCGGTGGCCCGGCTGTCCAGGAGGCACCCCTCCAGATCCGCCGGTCCAGTTCTTCTCTGCCTCTTCTCAATGTGGGCAGGAGGCCTGGCAGATCTGGAAATTCACGTCCACTGCACGTTCTACTGTTTTACCTCTGCCTTGGGGTTCTGAGGTCATATATTCCCAATCATTTGTTTGGTGGGGTGCTGCTGTCTGTTGTGCAAGACAAGGTGGTCCACAGTCGGAGGCTGTCGTCTATTCCCCTTACCCCTGAAGGTGCTCACAATTTACGTTTTTTTGTACCTGCGGAGGTGTATGTTGTTAAAGGCTAGCAGGCGCACCTGTGGGACCAGAATCCTCGGTTCTTCCGTCCTTCCGTTGAGGTGCGCGTGTGGGGTTTACTCCCTTGGTCGGCTAGCAACTTGCTTCACCCATTGCGCCTTCCCTTTCCTCAAGGCATCGTTGCGTCCCACTTCTTCGTGGGGGCTCGCCGCAGGGCCTCGAGTTATGCTCAGCCGGTTCCAGCCAGGGCTGAGTCCTTGGGGGGAGGCTCCGATCCTAACGATACAGGGAGTGCTGGGATCCGTTCAACCAGGTTCCTTCGGGCCCAGCGTATGTCGTCTTTTGCTGGCCGGTTTAGGTCTTCGGGTCGTGGCGGTGCTCCAAGAAGACCAGTAGGCTGCACAATGCTTGTCTTGGAGCAAGCGCGGGATATCTGTAGGTTCATATTCAAAGCCGTCCGGTTACATGTCCCTCCATTGTGGAATGCTGTACTAGTAGGCATACTTCATATGCTGGGCTTACAAGTTGGCTTCCGCGCTGCTCGGCATCAGCCAAGGTGACTGCCGGTTTAGGCTGTGGATGTGGAGTCAGCCTGGAGGAGGGGCCTTGCGTTCTCTGGACAATGCCCTGTTCGGTTGTGTGCCTTGTGGCCCTTATGGAGTTGTAAAAAGGAAAAAAAAAAAAAAGAATAATCAAACAGGAAAGTCTTCCTAATTGTCCCCACTTCTTTTTTATAAGGTTCTGTCCCTTTCTTCCGGGAGCTTGGCCGGAGCGTGGTTAGACTCAGCTACATTTTGGGGATCCTTTATGTACAAGGCGTTTTAGTGTACGCAGCACGCCCAGTGTTCCATCGTCTGACTGGAACGGTACGCGGTACGTCAGCCGTGGCAGGCATTCGCGGACACAGTAGCGGATCGAGCGCTGTAGGTGCTGTCTGAGATCTCCGGGATGGTGGCCTATTTCAATCGGCAGGGTGGAGTCGGTCGGGTGGTCAGGGTGGCCCGAGCGAAGGGACAGCGTGAGCGGTTGAAGCCTTGGCGGCCTGCGTTTCGGTGGGGACACTGTGGTGGCGAATGTCCTTAGCGGGGTCCGAGTGTTTGCCGGAGGAGTGAGATTGCATCAGGCGGTGTGTGCGCCGCGTGTGCTCAGATGCGGTCAGCCCATATTGGACCTCATGGCGACCTGTCAGTCTGCGACGACGGGTCAATGTTTAGCAGAGGACATATGAGGCTACTGGATAGCGTCGACGCATTGGTACGGGGCCGTGGCCCGGTCCATTCTATGCCTTTCAGAGGTCATAGTGAAAATGGCCGACTGGGTCTGGTTGCTAAGATATGTGCTCTTCATTAGTCAGTGGGGACCATTACCAGTGTATTCTGCAACATTTGCGTGAGCTTGCATAATCTTTACTTGCAACCAATCGAAATAACTGTCCAAAACCAGTTGATGCAGTCACTACTTAAATTTGCCTCGCTTGACAGTAAAAAAAAAAAAAAAAAAGACATTTATTTTATACCGATAGGTCACTCACAGCATATTTGGCGATTCCTCGTACTGGTGTTAATCATGCAGATAATTTCTGCTCTAGTTGTGGTGATGTGACTTTTACATCACAAAAATGGCATATGACTGTGGCGGTTCAGAAAGCCTACAATTTATATTTTGGCTGCAGAATAAAAGATCAGGATAAAAGCTAGGCGCCACACATATGCTGCAATACATGTGTAGCAGATCTCAGGCTGTGGATGGATGGGAAAAGACCATCAAAGTCTTTTGCGGTTCCAATGATCTGGAGAGGGCCCATGGATCACGTCGGCGATTGCTACTTCTGCATGGTTCCTCCAATTCCGGAGGGCATATCCAGGTGATGTAAGCGGTTGGCCTATTGGCATTGCGTCGTGGGCGTGGCTACCAGAGTCTCCTTTCTTTTTTGTCACACCATGTAAGACTCCACATCTTCTGAAACAACGCTGGACTCTGGGGCACTTGACACCCTCTTATATGCCCTTGGTGGATCACGCTTGGTTTATTGCAACTCATTGCTTAGCTGCATTCCACATTCTCAATTAAAAAGACTCCAACTGGTCCAGGACATAGCTGTAGAGCTACTTTGTGTTGCAAAGAATAAAGCCCTTAAGAGGTGTGACAAATAGGGTGTTTGACGCTGGTGGTTTTTCCATTTCCCTCATTTTGCTTCCCACCTCTGTCTGGATGGACCTCGGTTCCGTTCTCCCTCGTGGAATCCGGCTGTGCCTGTCTAGTTGTCGGTTTGGGACTTACGCAAGAACACTTTGCTTGTAACCTGTGTTTCTTGGACCTTAGGTGAAGGTTCCGTCGCTTTCTGGGAGGTCTCTTCGCTGCCTGTCCCTCCGTGGAGGCGGGTTCTGCGGGAGAGCAGCGGTTGCTAACACTTGACACCCTGGTGGGGTCGAGAACCAAGGGGGAGCTCAAGCGGATTTTTCAGGCGGAGCTCCGGTAGCCTTCTCAGTAGGTCTGTTTCTAGGGCGTTCAGTGTGTTTGCGATGGCGAGTTTGTCTTTCTGAAGCACTAGCGCTGCTTGGGGCAGAGTTCTGTGCTGTTTTCACCAGTGAAGAGGATCCAAGTGGGCTCTCGGTCGTGTCTTCCTGATTGGCTTACCGCCTGTTGACGTGAGGAGCAGGCTGGGGTCAGTGTCTGCTCTGTTCGTTTAGGGGCCGAGCCAACTGGATAGGTCCCTCCCAATGATTACTGCTCTGGTACATCCCAGTGGTGGAGGACTGAACTGTAGGACCGATAAGGAAATGGAAATTACACTTACCTGGTAATTGATGTTCCTTGAGGGAGTACAGTTCAGTCCTCATTCCCGCCCGGGGATGGATGTTTCAGACGCGAGGCGTCAGTTCCGAGTGTGCTTTCGGATCCTAGCGTCGGCAACGGGCTCTGATTGGCAGGTAATCGCGAGAGCAACCTTTTCTGCCTCTTCCTTAGTTCTCCTTCGTTCTAGCTCTCTGTCTTCCGCTGTTTGGTGCGCAGGGGGACAGGGGCACGGAGGAGGGTGTTTTCGGCCTTTCTTTTTGGGGCCCTGTGATTTTAAAGTTGAAGTTTGAGCATAGCTTTGTATTTAGTACTTTAACTGGTTGTTTGTTTGCTCCTTTGAGTCTGCTTTGACAGTAGGTCACTGGGGGATCATGGGAGAAGACCAGCAGGATATACCCGGTGATGTCACAAGTTTGACTTGTCCAGTCTCCATGTTGCAGGAGGAGGTGCACTACCCAGTGGTGGAGGACTGAACTGTTCTCCCTCAAGGAACATCAATTACCAGGTAAGTGTAATTTCCATTTTGATCACCTTCCGGAGCAAATTATACTGGCAGGTATCATCTAACAAAATTGTCACCGCCCCACTCTTAACCTACAGAGGTATAATAATTTCTATTGTGAATGGCAACCAGATCTCAGACTGTATAAGAGCGGGATGTCAAGTTTAGGATCAAATCCTGAACTCTTGCTCTCAGATTGCATCAATGATCCGTTACGTTGCCCTATATTACTGTTCTAATTGATTCATTCGCTGAGTGTTATCTTCTTTAAATAAAGCAAATGTACTGACGCTGTTTAGCTCAAACCAGATTTGATATATAGCCACTATTAATGCACTCTTAAAATACTCTTGAAATAGCGGCACCAGAGTACTTATCTGGTTTGGTCAGCTTCCCCCTCTTATCTGGTTTGGTCAGCTTCAGGGGGAAGCTGACCAAACCAGATAAGTACTCTGGTGCCGCTATTTCAAGAGTATTTTAAGAGTGCATTAATAGTGGCTATATATCAAATCTGGTTTGGGCTAAACAGCGTCAGTACATTTGCTTTATTTAAAGAAGATAACACTCAGCGAATGAATCAATTAGAACAGTAATATAGGGCAACGTAACGGATCATTGATGCAATCTGAGAGCAAGAGTTCAGGATTTGATCCTAAACTTGACATCCCGCTCTTTATACAGTCTGAGATCTGGTTGCCATTCACAATAGAAATTATTATACCTCTCCAGGAAGCCTTGCACAAGATGCTCTTATGCATTTAAGTGGAAAAGGTTTACCATATGGTGTTCACAGAAGGGTGTTAACCCTCTTGCGATACCTCTGGAATCATTACTGGAGTATCTCCTTCATTTATCAAATGCAGGGTTTAAGACCAATTCAGTGAGAGTTCATTTGAGTGCTATTGCAGCTTCTTTCAAGCCTCTAAATGGACAACCTATTTCCTCTCATAGCGATATTTATGAGAGGCCTTCTTTTAACTAAGCCTCCCATTAAGCCACCACCGGTGGCATGGGACTTAAATCTGGTTCTTGGGCAGCTCATGAAACCTCCCTTTCAACCATTAGCCACTACCTCTTTTAAAATTCCTTTCCTGGAAGGTCATCGTTCTTATTGCAATCACATCAGCACGTCGCATCAGTGAATTGCAAGTATTGGTGGCTGATCCTCCTTATACAAGGTTCCATCATGATAAGGTAGTCCTTAGGTCTCATCCACACTTTATTCCAAAGGTGGTGTCACCTTTTCATTTAATTGTAACAGCTCTGTATTATAACAAAGAAAGTGTGCTACATATCATTAGCTGACTCGTGGCTAAATGAGGTCTCAGAAACCTTAGGCTGCCACCGATTGCTTCAAGTCATACGGTGGACTAATGCCTAAACTCACATCAGTGACCCCAGTATTAACCATCAGCCACATACTAAAGTTTTCTCATTTTTAATTTTTCTTTTCCCATTTTTCTAACAAAAGGTGATATTTCCCTTGAAAAGCCTTATGGTTGTATTTCCAAATATATTCAAAAGTGAACCAGTGCTTAACTTTATAGCGATTTCCCGACGCTTGTTCAGTGCGCTATGGATTGCGTTTCACCATGCTGGTTTCTTCAAGGGAATCTTTTCAAGAAGCACTTCTTGAACATCAGTGACACCGAAGTGCTTCTTGAAAAGATTCCCTTGAAGAAACCAGCATGGTGAAACGCAATCCATAGCGCGCTGAACAAGCGTCGCCTTAATGGAGGAACATCAGTGACACCGAAGTGCTTCTTGAAAAGATTCCCCTGAAGAAACCAGCATGGTGAAACGCAATCCATAGCGCGCTGAACAAGCGTCGGGAAATCGTTGGAAATACAACCATAAGGCTTTTCAAGGGAAATATCACCTTTTGTTAGAAAAATGGGAAAAGAAAAATTAAAAATGAGAAAACTTTAGTATGTGGCTGATGGTTAATATTGGGGTCATTGATGTGAGTTTAGGCGTTAGTCCACCGTATGACTTGAAGCAATCGGTGGCAGCCTAAGGTTTCTGAGACCTCATTTAGCCACGAGTCAGCTAATGATATGTAGCACACTTTCTTTGTTATAATACAGAGTTGTTACAATAATATCTGAGCTTGTACTCTGGAAAAAGTGACCGCAATTGCATTTGTTAATTATCTTTTCATTTAAACCAAGCGGTTTACCCTCCTGTATTCTTTCCAAGGCCTCACGCTTCAAATGCAGAAAGGAATCTTCATACTTTGGACTGTAAAAGAGCTTTGGCCTTTTACTTGCAAAGGACACAGCAACATAGAAAGTCCTCTCAACTCTTTGTTGCTTTTGATCCTAGTCATTTGGGACTTCCAGTCTCCAAAAGAACACGGTCCAGCTGGATTGCACAGTGTATATCTTTTGCCTATGAGAGTAAAAACCTTCCTCTTGAAGGCCATGTCGCAGCTCACAATGTGAAAGCTATGGCAGCCTCTATGGCTCATCTTCACTCTGTGTCTATCGACGACATCTATCAAGCAGCTACTTGGGCTTCGGTTCATACCTTCACAGCCTATTACTGCTTAGACAAGGACTCCCGCTGGGATGCCTTGTTTGGTCAGACTGTTCTTCAACACCTGTTCCATACTTAATCAACTCCTACCCACCATCCCTGGTAGGATGCCAGAGATCCATGGGGGAATGTGGAGCCCTTTCACAAGGGCACACAACTTCTAGGGCCTTCTCCCTGGCATCTGCAGCTAGGGAGTCCCCATATGTGAAGACTACATTCCTGCTTGTTCCTGGAGATAGCATAGTTACTCACCTGTAACAGGTGATCTTCGGGAACAGCAGGAATTTAGTCTTCACAACCCACCCAACTCCCCTAGGCGTTGTATCTCTCTATCTCTCTCTCTTTCTCTCTTTCCCTCCCTCTTTTTGTCTCAGCTTTAAACTCAACTGGAGAGGGACAGTTGGGAAAGGCGGGAAGGCAGCACGCAGGCGTTGTGGTATTCTCCCAAAAGCTTTCCTATTGGACGCTGGGGAGCGTTCCTGCGCAGGCTCCGACTGTACTGACGATACCCATATGTGAAGACTAAATTCCTGCTGTTCCTGGAGATCACCTGTTCCAGGTGAGTAACTATGCTTCACTCAACGTGTAATCAAACTCTGGTACATATGACCTAGATTGGCCGCTGTTGGAAATAGAATACTGGGCTTGATGGACCTTGGTCTGACCCAGTATGGCCCTTCCTCTCTGAACACACTACCAAAACGCTTATCCACTCCTTAATCTCCTCTTGCCTCCATTACTGCAACCTACTCCTCGCTGGTCTTCCTGTGAGCCACCTCCTTTCTCTTCAATCTATACAAAATCATGCTGCTTGACTAATCTTCTGCCAGCCCCGCCATGCCTATATTACTCCTCTTCTCGCTTCACTGGCTCCCTGCCCATTTCCGCATCCAATTCAAGCTTCTCCTGCTGACCTATAAATGCATTCACTCTATGGCCCCTCAATACCTCCTATCTCTTATCTCTCCCTATGTCCCTTCTCGAAATTTGCGCTCCGCTAACAAATTACTTCTATTAATGCCTTTCACCTGTACGACGAACTCCTGACTGCGCTCCTTTCACCTTGCTGCACCTTACGCCTGGAACAGCCTTCCTGCGTCTGTGCGCCAGGCATCCTCCCTGGCCCTCTTCAAATCCTGGTTGAAGACCCACCTCTTCACCGTTGCATTCAGATCCTGACTCCTTCCTCATCTTACCCTAAACCCCGTCAACGTCTATGACCAAACTACAGACCAAACTGTATCACACCATACCTTGCGTAGAACTGACTAATGCTCTGTACTGTTCTAACTAATGTACTGTTCTAACTAGATTGTAAGCTCCAGTGAGCATAACTCTGACGGGCAGGGACTGTTTCTTGTATGTTGGCTACCTCTTGTATGTTAGCTGTGCAGCGCTAGGTGCGTGGCGCTTTATAAGTGCGAAATAGTAGTAGCAGTAATATCTTATGTTCTTATGTTTATGTTCCTGCATCCCAACCTCAGGTCTCTCAACCTGATGGCATGGCTGCTGAAAGGGTAGTCCTTGCACCACTTCTCCTCCTTCTTTCCCAGGCCACATGCCAGTCAGGCAGAAGGAGTTCTGTATACCCTGGACTGTAAGAGGGCTTTGGCCTTCTACATGGAGCGTACGCAGTGACATAGAAGGTCTTCTTAGCTTTTCATCCCATATGACCCCAGTAGGCTGGGGATGCCTATCTCCAAGCGTAGGTTGTCCACTTGGGTGGCGGACTGTATTGCCTAGGCATACAGGGCTGCTGATCTTCTGTTGCAGGGTCGAGTCACGACCTACCGGGTCAGGGCTGAGGCAGCATCAGTGGCTCACTTCTGCTCTGTTCCGCTGGCAGACATCTGCCGGGCCGCCACCTGGTCTTTGGGTCAGACTTTTGCAGCCCATTACTGCCTGGATAGGGAGTCCCGACGGGACAGTGCTTTCGACCAAGCGGTACTCTGTAACCTGTTCGAGGTCTAGGCAACTCCTACCCTCCGACTCTTTGATGTCAGGCTACCGGAGTGTTACGTTCTCAGTTGAACTCCTATTATGGCTGCTGCGGCTCTTCTAGAGGGAGCCTATTTTCAGCTATGGGTTCTCGGTAGCCTATAGCTAGGGAGTCCCATATGTGAGGACTGAGTTCCTGCTTGTTCCTGGAGAAAGTGTAGTTACTCACCTGTAACAGGTGTTCTCCAGGGACAGCAGGAATCAATCCTCACGACTCTTCCTCCTCCCCTGGAGTTACAGTCCTATTATTATATTTTATTCATTTTGCTGTTTTTTTAGCTATGTCATTTGACTGAGCAAGATGGCACCCTTGGGCGGGAAGGGGACCGCATATGCGTGATGCAATTCCCAAAGGCTTTCTTAGAAAGCTGGGAATTTGCTCCACATGAGGGCTCCGTCAGCGTCGACGTCACCCGTATGTGAGGACTGATTCCTGCTGTCTCTGGAGAACACCTGTTGCAGGTGAGTAACTACGCTTTATGGTTCTTAGACAATCTGGTAGCTTATTTCAGAGGGTGGGAGCACAGTGGGAAAATGCCCTGTTGTTTGTGTTTTTCTTGGCTTTTCTGAAGTCTGTAGTTGTAAGTTTGTTTTTGCTGCAGTCCCTTTGAGAGCGTGTGTTCTTTTCGCTCGTGATGAGAGATAAGATGGGGAGATGTCATTAATTAGTTTGAAGGTAGTTATGATAATTTTGTATTGGGTACAGTATTATATTGGGAGCCAGTGGAGGATGTACAAGATTGGTGTGATGTGGTCTATGGGATTTGCATTTGTTGTGATCCTAGCTGCAATGTGTTGAGCGATCTGGAGTGGTCTTAATGTTTGAACAATCCTTGGAGTAAAGAGGTGGCATAATCAAAGTGGGAGGGGGGTGATAATAGCATTGAGTACAGATTTGAAGTCATTAGGGTGGAGGAGTGGATGGAGCTGTTTTAGTAGTCTTAGGTTTATAGTAGATCTTCTTTGTTGTGTGTTTTATGAACGTGACCATGTCTAGGGTGTGATCTAAGATTACCCCAAGGTATTTTATTTCATCTTTTACAGTTATAGTTGTGTCTTGAATTTGAATTTGAATTTGAATTTGAAGGGGGTGTGAAGTATTGGTTGCGGGTTATAAAGAGGGCTTCTGTTTTATTAAAGTTAATCTTGAGATTGTAGGATGAAAGCCAGTTAATTAGCTCTGTGAAGCAGTCTGTGATTTGTTGGATTGGGGATGCTATTGTATGCTATTGTAACAGCATACTTCATGGCCTACCCAAAAAATACACACATCAACTTCAAATGGCAGAGAGCCTTGCTGTCCGTATAATTCACAACGCTCACCAATTTGACCACATCATCCCACTACTCCAGACCCTCCACTGGCTACCCATAGAAGCACGTATCAAATACAAATATCTACTGATAACTTTCAAACTATGCAATAAGATCGCCCCTTCATGCCTTTCCTCTCTTATTACCCCTAGTGACCCCATTAGATCCAGAAGAACGTGCACACAGAATACCCTCTCAATTCCAGCCCATTTCCGTAACACAATCAAAACTACAAGTTCAAGAGCGTTCTTGTTTGTAGCCCCTACTCTCTGGAATGCTTTCCCAGACAACCTAAGACTAATAAAAGATCTACCGACTTTTAGAAAAGAGCTTAAAACGTTCCTCTTCATTCAACACTTTAACCTCAACACCTCTATTACTCCCCCTCAAACACCATGATTCACCCCTACTTCTCTCCGCTATATACTGGAGAAATACAAATACAATAAATACACACCCTCCTGAACCTCTTTTTCACTTGATATAGCTTAATTAGGTACTTACTCTTCTCCCACCCCCAACCTTTTTCTCTTTATGAAACTCCATTTAATATATTTCTCCCTTATCCCGTCCCCTTCCCCACCCTACACTGTAAATAGCTCTGCCTCAACACCCGCTATTCTGCTGTATATGTGAACAGCTGATTTGTAAATAGTACCTTGTAATTTAGTTTGATATGTTTTGTAAACGAGTTCTGTTCATTGTAAACCGCCCATGATCACTGGAAGGGGTGGTATATAAAAACATTTAAATAAATAAATATTGTAGCATATATTTGAATTAGCTTGGGCACAAATATGGACAATGAGAGAGGACAACAATGGAAGACATGATAAAACTCTAGCATTAGTATTGATCACCATGGTGGAAGATGATAAGCACCCAGTGGAGGGTTTTAAATGAATATACTTGCAGTGCTCATGTTTCCTGATAGTGTTTGGCCTGAAACCCTATGGAAAGACCCGCTCATTTTCCCCCTCAAGGGCCATGCCTAAGGGCTGTGGCGTGGCCCTTAGGCGCAGGCCTGCCTGAAATGCAGTGATATTTATGGGGATAAGGAGGCAGCAGGACGTGCAGTCAGAGAGGGCGGAGCAGCAAGCAGTGTGAATGCGGCATGGGGGGAGGGGGAATTCCTCTGCCTGCCCTTAGAAGGAGCGACAATTTCTGGTGCAGAGAGCCCTGAATCTGAGCCCCGATTTAAGCTGCACAACTCACAGTTTTGTGCGGAGAGCCCCGATTCAAAATGCAGCATATCAATCTGGTGTGGAGAGCCCTGGTCCTAAAGGCACTGATCTCGTGATGTGCTGGTTTTGAAGAGGCTGCGCCCCTGAAGTGCAGCGATATTTATGGGGATAAGGAGGCAGCAGGAAGTGCAGTCAGAGAGGGTGGAGCAGCAAACAACATGTATGTAGCATGGGGGGAGGGGGATTCCCCTGCCTGCCCTTAGAAGTGATGATTTAAGAACATAAGAACATAAGATGTGTCATACTGGGTCAGACCAAGGTCCATCAAGCCCAGTATCCTGTTTCCAACAGTGGCCAATCTAGGTCATACGTACCTGGCAGTTTCCCCAAAAGACACAGGTTCCACAATGCTTGTACTGGGTCAAACATTGATATCCTGGGTCCCTTCTTAATAATGCATTATGGACCTTTCCTCCAGGAGCTTGTCCAAACCTTTTTTAAACCCAGCTACACTAACAGCCTTTACTACATCCTCCGGTAACAAATTCCAGAGTTTGATTACACGTTGAGTGAAAAAATATTTTCTCTAATTTGTCTTAAATAGTTTACCCTGTAGCTTCATTGCATGTCCCCTAGTCTTTCTATATTCTGATAATGTAAACAATTGATCTACGTTTACCCGTTCCACTCGGTTCATTAATTTATAGACTTCTATCATATCTCCCCTCAGCCATCTCTTTTCCAGGTTGAAGAGCCCTAACCTTTTTAGCCTTTCTTCATAAGGGTATCCTTCCATCCCCTTTACCATTTTGGTGTCTCTTCTCTGAACGTTTTCTAATAGCGCTATATCCTTTTTAAGATATGGCGACCAGAATTGCACACAATATTCAAGGTGTGGTCGCACCATGGAACGATACAGAGGCATTATAATATTCCTTGTTTTACTTTCCATTCCTTTCCTGAGCCCCGATTTAAGCTGTACAATTCAGTCTGGTGCGGAGAACCCCGATGCCGAGCTCCGGTCCCAAAAGGTGCTGATCCCCTGATGTGCTGACTTTGAAGAGGTTTAGGGCGAGGGACTGGTGGCCAGGACCCTCCTCAAGCTACAGGAGGACAAGGCTACCATGATCCTCATTGCCCCACACTGGCCCAGACAGCCTTATTTCTCTCTTCTCCTCTGTCTGTCTTGGAGGCCACCAATCCGGCTCGGTTCCAATCTGGATCTATTATCCCAGGACGGGATCTCTTCTTCATCCCAACATCTGCTCCCTATCTCTCACTATCTCTACTAGCCAATGTGGAGAACGTCCTCATGGCATTCCTACACTTTTAAATGGCACATATTCTCTCTGTGGTGTGCAGACAAGGTGTTGCACCCCTTTTCTTGTTCGGTGGAGTCTTTGCTCACTTACCTACTCCACCTGTCCAACCTGGGTCTCAAATCGAACTTTGTCAGAGTGCATCTCAGAGCAGTGGTGGCCTACCATCGTGGGGTGAATGGTAAGCCCAGTTCTGTGTATCCCCTTGTCAGTCGCTTTATGAGCGGCCTCTTGCTCACTCGGCCTTCGATTAAGGCATGGGACCTTAACTTGGCTCATTTCTGCCCCTTTTGAGCCACTCAGCTCTTGTCCGCTCAAGTATCTCACATGGAAGGTCATTTTCTTAGTAGTGATCACCTCTGCGCGCAGAGTCAATGAACTCCAGGCACTAGTGACACATCCTCCTTATGTGAGGTTTCATCAGATTAGAGTGGTCCTTCAGACTCACCCTAAGTTACTGCCTAAGATTGTTTCTGCCTTTCATCTTAATCAGTTGGTGGTACTGCCCACCTTTTTTCCCAGACCTCACGCCAACAGGGCTGGGGCCGCTCTACACACATTTGATTGTAAGAGAGCGCTGGCCTTCTAGCTTGAATGTACCAAAGCTCACTGCCGTTCCTTCCAGTGCTTTGTTTCTTTTGACCCCAATAGGCTGGGTGTCAAATAGGCACCCCCAATAGGCAGTCTCAAAATGTACCCTTTCGCTTTGGGTTGCGGATTGCATCTCCTTCACTTATGCTCAAGCTGGGCTGAGTTTGTAACACCATGTTACAGCTCACAGCGTCCGAGCTATGGCTGCTTCAGTAGCCAACTTGTGTCCTGTCTCCACAGTGAAGATCTGTAGGGCTGCTACAGCAACTTCGGCCAAGCTGTACTCTGCAAACTGTTTGGAAATTAATGCTACTCCTTCCCACCAGCCCTTTTGTCCTTCAGGCTTCCATAGAGTTGACCTGCTGTTGATGTCCATGCTGGACACTGAATCTTGGAATCTTTCAGTTATTACTCATGCTGTTGTTCTCTGTTTTTTTTTCAGGTTGCCCGTTGGACTGTTTACAGGTTTTTTCAGTAGCCTGTAGCTGGGGAGTCCCATATGTGAGGACTGAGTTCCTGCTTGGTCCTAGAGAAAGTGTAGTTACTCACCTATAGCAAATTGTTCTCTGGGAACAGCAGGAATCAGTCCTTATTACCCTTCCTTTTCTTCTGTGGAGTTGTCTTCTTTTTTGGCTTGACTAAGTTATGTCATCATACTAAGGAAAGATGACTCCTTCGGGTGGGAAAACATGCATGCATGCATGCATGCATGGTCGACCTCCCAAAAGCTTCCTCCATATGCTGCTACAGGTGAGTAACTATACTACTGTCCAGGTCATATTTTTTTTTTCCTCAGAAATTACTACGTCTAAGTTGAATAGACATCTTTTTTTGTTGTTTATTTTTGAACATACTATTAAAATACAGTTGGAATATTTCCAGTTATTGCCCAGGATATTGTACACAACATATGTAAAATGTAAGGGTGCCAATAATATTGACCACAAATGTAGTAGGCATACAAATCGCTTATGCATATTCATTAGGGATAGCCTGAAAACCTGACATGTTTTGCGACCCTTGAGGACTGATAGTGAAGACCAAGGCTATAGAACAAAAAGGCCGTTGTCACTGTGCCAATACATGGCTGCCTAAGCAGACTCCATCTGTTTTCATACTGGCTCCAGCTCTGGCAGCTGAGACCACGTGAAGAATTCTTCTAAAGATTCTCTTAGACTGTCCAGGAAACAGTGCCTTCCAAATAGCAGTGTTTTCAGCCCGTATTATTTCTCATCGTTCGTTTTACCAAACGATTTACAGCATCTCACTGCGAGCATATTCGAACATTACATCTGAACAGTAGTGGATGACTGTCTTCAAAATTTTCTCTTTTTTTCTAGTCACCAGATGATTGCCCTTGGTAGGCACCTCTGACTTACCTGGCATTTCTTTATGCGGAGAAAATGAATGTCTCTGCATGTAATATAAAAGACTGCTGACCTCCTTTACAACACTTAAATGTTTCAGCCAACTTTTTGTTTTGTTTTGTTTTCTTAACTCATAAAGAGCCTTTTTTCCATTCATAGACAAGTTGCACCAAATTTAGTGCGTTGTCTTTGGTTAAGCCAAATCAATGGGACAGAGGCCAGTCTAGAAAATTGTAACTAAAGCTATGCAGAGAAGTTGGAAAGAATTTCTTTTGCTGTGACCTGGGGTGATACATCTTGGTGCTTGAAATTCCCCTGTAAACATAGGTGATAGCGGCCTTTCCCTACTGCTGCCCACAGGGGTTTAATCTCCCTTGGTCAGACAGGGATGGGTCTTCGCCTTGAACGCGACCTGGCAGGTAACAGGCTGCCCTTGGGGATCCCATCCCCTGAAGGCAAGACCCCTCCTGTCTGCCCAAAGGAGATTGGATCTCCATGGGCAGATAGGAGGGAAGGCCAGCGATCACAGCCTCATGTGATCTTCCTGGCCTAGGGGTGGAGCTTGGGTCCCCCTCTCAAAAGAAAACAGCATTATGCCGCTCCCTGCCTTTAAATGTTTTCAGCATTGGCCAATAGAGGTCACAAGGACCTGTCAAGTTCTCAAAAGGTAGAAAGATTCAATGCTGCTTATCCCAGGGGTAAGCAGTGGATTTCCCCAGTCCAATTTAATAAAGCTTTATGGACTTTTTCTCCAGGAACTTATCCAAATCCATTTTAAACCCAGTTACACTAACAGCCCTGATATATACTGTAAAGTTACAATAATCAAACAACTGTAGTACCATAGCCTGAAGAACTGTCCAAAGATTGTCTTCAGATAACATAGGCTGAAGTCACCTAACAAGTTTCGTACAGTGGTAAATACTGATGATAACCTGACTGACCTGAGGTTGAAAGGTTAAGTTAGAGTCCCAAGTTTCTCTGTTTCTAAGTAATGAACCTGTGGTTGGTTTGTTGTATCTGCAACGGAAGAGGTGTCACCTCAGTTGGGTCGTGGGTTACAAAAAGTACTTTAGTTTTACTTTAATTCACTTCTAAGCCATGCTCACCCAACCAAAATGCAGCTTATCAAAACAACTATCAGTCATCGCTGAGGATCACCACCGATGTTCAAAGAAACATTTATTTATTTTATTTATTTAGACAGTTTTGTATACCGCCTTATCCTTCAATCAAAGCGGTCACAACACAATTGGGAGATACATTTAACACACGGGGATATGAGACACATACACTAATACTTACAGGGAACATGGGCAATGGAGGGTTAAGTGGCTTGCCCAAGACCACAAGGAGCATCTGTGGGACTAGAAACCCCAGTCCTTCCGGCCCAAGGTTGCTGTCCTCTAGTGGGATTTGAACCCCCGACCTTCCGGCCTGAAGTACCTTGCCCCAACCACTAGGCTACTCCTCCCTCCAAACATACAGTATTAGTTGATAAAGAACTGAGACTTTGCAACGTCGTACATCGGCTGTAAGTAAATATGAAATAACACAGTCAGTACAAACTCCTGTGGAACATCCCAACATAAGGATACCAACCAGGCATTTCTGACCCCCTATGAACCTGTTCCATATGATCAGGTATGATGGAAACCACTTTAAAACTGTGGCCTCTATGCCCATGGAACATAAATGCATTAATAAAATATCATGGTTATTGGAGTGAAAAGCTGTGAAACTATCTAGAAAAAGCATAATAAACCCCATGCACCTTTAATTAAGTTGTTAACCATCATAGTTATGAGCGTTTCCACACCATAATGTAACACGGAGTGGAGGAGTGGCCTAGTAGTTAGGGCAACAGCCTAGAGCCAAAAAGACTGGGGTTCAAATCCCACTGGCACTCCTTGTGATCTTGACCAAGCTGCTTAATCCTCCATTGCCTCAGGTACAGCTTAGATTGTGAGTCCTCTGAGGACAGAGAAATATATACTGTACCTGAATGCAATTCGCCTTGTTCTCCAGGAACAAGCAGGAAGTCAGTCCTCACATATGGGTGATGTTGGCACCGACGGAGCCCCGCAGAAGCATCTCCTCAGCTTTCAAAGAAAGCCTTTGGAGATGCCACCATGCATGCATAGTCCCCTTCCTGCCCAAGGGTGCCATTTTACTCAGGCTCCCTTTTTCCACAGAGCCCAACAGACGTTTGTCTTCTTTCCCCAGAAAAAAAAATTGATTTTCTTGTGTGTTAAAGTGCCTTTCTTTCTCTGATTAGCACCAATCCCTTTTCCGCTCCAAGCTTCATTGCCTCGGCTTCGAGTCGTGTAACCGTTTTTAGTTTTTTAACTGCTGGCCGCATCGAGGGTCTTCAACCTCGCAGAGGTCCTTTTTGCTCCAATGGCCAGTGGGTTCAAAAAATGTGATCGGTATGCAAAGAACATGTCCCTAACCAATACACACGACTGCTGCCTCCGGTGTCTAGGTGCCGACCACGATTCAGAGGTTTCCTCCCTATGCAAAAAGATGTCCACCAAGGCCATCCAAACTCGTCAGCAGAAGCAAGATAACATCTTCCAGAGGTCTGATTCTGCCCCGGTGTCCTCTGTAACCTCGCACTCTTAGGCCACGCACAGATCCTCGGAGTTGCGTAAAGCCCCCGTGATGCCTGATCGGGTCCAGGGACACTTCGACAAGGGTTCTCCAGAGTGTGAGGGCAAAAAGAAGAAGAAATCTTAGAGGACCTCATCCTGGGAATTGGACACGCATGGCAAGTCCTGTGCCAGGTTCTACAGTCCCCGAGGAGTATCGGAGGAGCGGGAGCAGTCGGCGAAGGTTCCCAGAACAGACGCCGAGACCTCCAGTGATGGATCATGGATCCCCGGGCCTGTACCGTCAAAGATTCCCTCTCTTCGCTGATGCCGGACCCAGTCACCCTGGTGTTCACGTCAAAGGCTGCAACTCCTGAATGGGAAGTCAGGATGATGGCACTGGAGCGCAGTGTTACTGCTTTCCTTGCCTCACAGCAAGTGTCGATGCCCGACCCTGCTAGTGCTCATGCCAAGACCGCAAGGACCTTGATATTGAGGACTCCCTGGGCCACAGAGACTATCCTCGAGAGCCCCGAGCGTTGAGCCGATCCTTGCGAGGGTCTCGATCCCACTCCCGTTCCTTGGGCATGAGATCCTCCCCGGCAAGCGCTTGTGGCTCCGGCCAAGCAGCCGCCGTGAGTCACCGAAGACCCTACCCGAGCCTGATGCCTCAGGAGCTGTCAGACTTCGCGTCCTCGACTGACTACTTGGACTGTGAGTCTGAGGATGAGGTTTCCCTGGGATACATAAGCACCGAGATCTCCCCTCAGACATGTCTCTCCTGGCGTCGTGACGCCGGTCCCCGCCCAAAGACACATCGTTCCTCGAGTTTGTCCGGGACATGGTGAAAGCCTTGTTTCTCATCACATAGCCAGAGGAGGACCCTCGCACGGAGGAGCTGGAGATCCTCCAGTATGAGACTGTGTCTAAGGAGGCCCTTACAGTCCCCATCTCCACCATCCTTGGGCAGCAACTCATTCAGATGTGGGAGACACCCGGCATCGGTGCCAATAGTTAGCCAACACCTCGACACCAGGTATCGAGTCCAGCCTCTATGGTGTTGGAGCCGACCATGCAACAGCAAAAAAGCCCAAAGACTCACTCCTCCACCTTTCGCAAACTGGACTCAAGTCCATCTCTGTCAGAGTGCACCTGAGCATGCTCTCAGCACACCATCATTCCATAGAGGGCAAACCTTGTTCTGCACAGCCCCTTATTACCCGATTTATGAAGGGCCTTCTGCTCTCTAAGCCCCACCCCCCGCGGAATGGGACCTCAGTGTTGTTCTGACACAGCTCACCAAGCTGCCTTTTGAACCTCTGGCTACCTGCTATTTGAATTTTCTCTCCTGAAAGGTCATCTTCCTGGTAGTGCTCACCTCTGTCTGCAGAGTCAGCGAGCTTCAGGCCTTGGTGGCCGAGCCACTTACACCAGGATCTACAAGAATAGGGTCGTGCATTGTTTTTCTTTTTCACTGATTTTCCTACAGGTCCTCGGTGGCCTGGAGTTTGGGAGTCCCATATGTGAGGACTGACTTCCTGCTTGTTCCTGGAGAAAGTGTAGTTACTCACCTGTAACACTGTTCTCCAGGGACAGCAGGAATCGGTCCTCACAATTCTCCCTCCTCTCCTTGGAGTTGCTGTACAATTTTTTTACAGGTGAGTAACTACATTATCTTCTCCAGGAAAGGCCTGAGCTAAATACTAATAACATAGTAGCATAGGGCCTGATATTCATCAGCAGCAACTAGCATGAGTAACTGAAGAGTTAACATGGATATTCAATGCCAGCAAGCAAACCAGGCAGTGGCTGAATGTTCTCCCGCTGACTGATTATTCCTGCTTACCGCCCCTGGAACATCCCAGCACTAACCATATAGCATCGGGCCCTATAGCGGTGATATCCAGGAATATTCAGCAGCATTAACCATGTTAGTGCTGCTTTCTCCAGGACCAAGCAGGAAGTCAGTCCTCACATATGGGTGACGTCGGCGCTGACTGAGCTCTCGTGCGGAGCATTTCCCCAGCTTTCAAGGAAAGCCTTTGGGAATGCAGCGCGCATGCGCGGTCCCCTTCCAGCCCAAGGGTGACATCTTGCTCAGTCTTTCTTTTTCCATGGAGCCCAATGGACGTGAGTTCATGTCACCCGGGAAAAGTATATTTTCTTTCTGCGATTTTCACTTTTTCTTATCCGGTTCGACGCCTGTTCGCCTTCCCACCTGGGCTCGGTACATCGGTATCGAGTCTGGAATTTCTTTTTTCGGTTTTTGTCCTTTGTGACTAGCGTTTATTTATTTATTTAACAGTTTTTATATACCGCACTATTCATCATCAGTGCGGTTCACATTAAACAACAAAATACCTATCAATATATAACTGATCTAGGTGTACAGATAACAGGGTAGGTAAACTGGGAGTGAACCGGGGATAACTATATACAATTAAATATGTTACATCAAGGTTTGGTATTTGCAGGGATGCAGTATTTTCCACATTTTAACCTTTGTACTGGGTTGTTACGTGTAAGAGTTAGATGAGCAGGCGGAAGGCAATTCTAGGGTATGTATGGTAGCTTGAAGTGCAAGGTGAATAAATAGTGCTTGATGGACTTTCTGAATTGGGTGATGTCCCTGATTGATCTGATGCTAGGAGGTAGTTTGTTCCAGCACTTGGGAGCATAAGACACAAAAGCTCTGTTAGTGGTTTGTTGTGTCCATTTTGTGGAGATACTGGGAATAACTAGAGTGTTTTCTGCTACTAGTCTCCTGGATCTATTGTTCGGTGCGTGGGTGAGGAGATTTGAAATCGATGCAGGAGATATTTTATTAATGGCCTTGAATGTGATGAGGAGGGTTTTATATATTATTCTGCAGTTTATTGGGAGCCAGTGTAGATCGATCAGTATTGGTGTTATATGATCTCTTTTTGAAGTTCCGGATAGGATGCGGGCTGCCGCATTCATCGCCAGTTGAAGTGGGCTTAGAGTATTCTTGGGGAGGCCATGAAGGATGATATTCGCATAGTCAAAGTGCGGTGTGACTATTGCTTGGAAAATTGTACGGAAATCCTTGGTCTCCAGCATTGGTTTCAGGTGACGCAGTGTTTTTAGTTTGTAGTAGATTGCCCTTACGGTGTTCTTTATGTGCTCCTTAAGATTGAGTTGTTGGTCGAGTATCACACCGAGGTACTTTATGGAGGCCTTGATCGGGAGTTCTGCATCTCTTACTCTGAGGGTGGTTGGTGGAGAGAATTGCTTGTTTCTTGTGGCTATGAGTACTTCGGTTTTCTTGAAGTTTATTCTCATGTTCTGATTGAGAAGCCAGTCAGTTATTGCATTGAAGCAGTTGATTAGTGCAGAGTAGTCAGGATTTGATATATTGATCGGTGTGAAAATTAGCACATCATCTGCATATAGTAGGCAGGATATACTGAAGTCTCTGGTGATTTGGCAGATTGGCTGCATGTATATGTTAAAAGCAGCGCAGATAGAGATGAGCCTTGGGGTACTCCTTGTTTCTGTTGGAAGGGATCAGATGTAATGTTGCCTATACGGACCTGTTGCCAACGCTCTTCTAGGTATGATTTGCACCAGTCCCAGGCAAGGTTATGGATGCCTTTTTCGTGGATTCTAGCTAGCATAATCTTGTGGTCAACTGAGTCAAAGGCCGCTGATATGTCCAGGAAAATCATTGCAATGGCCATGTGAATGTCGTCAATCCCGCAAATGAGTTTGTCGAATAGTGAAGTCATAAGTGTTTCAGTTCCATGAGCTTCTCGGAATCCGTGTTGGCATGGGTCCAACGGGGCTGCTGTGTCTATGTGTTGTTGGATCTGCCTCTGAGTTTCCTTCTCAAGTATCTTGGCTAGATAGGGAATATTGGAAGTTGGGCGGTAAGAGTCTTCCTTCTTTGGGTCCATCTGGTTATTTTTTAGCAGTGGGCGAATTGATGTTTGTTTAAGGGCAGTAGGGAAAATCTCAGTTAGGTAGGAGAGATTTAGCGTTCACTCCTTTTTTGTTATTTTCGCTGGCAGCCCGGTCTTTTGACCTTGCAGGGGCCCTTTTTCCCCCAATGGCTGCCAGTGGGTTCAAAAAATGTGATTGGTGCAAGAAACTTATGTCTCTCACCGACACACATGACTGCTGCCTCCGATGCCTCGGGCCCGACCATGACCCGCTGGTCGTTGGCCCATGCGGCAAAATATCGTCGAAGGCACTTCGGAGCCGTCAGCATCAACGTGAAACAATTTTTTCAGAGTCCGCGTCCGACCAGGCCCAGACTTCATCAGAGGCCTCGACATCTCAGGAGTCTGACTCCGAGCGCCGTCGTGGTTCCTCTGAGAGGGGTTCTCCCACCTGGGAGCACAAAAGGAAGAAGAAGCTCTTGAGGGCAGTGTCGATGGAGGCCCCTGGGTCCTCAAGGGCCAGGTCGTGTAGCCCTAACCACCGCCCCGGGCTCTCGGAGTCGGAGAGGCCGTCCAAACTACCTTGTATGGAGCCGTAGACCCCAAGTCACGTAAGTTCTGTTGTCCTTGTGGATTCTCCTCCGGGAGAATTGACATCGGGCCCAACGCCGTCGGGGCCTGAGTCAGGGGCTGCTGCATCTCCTGAGGTTGGACTCAGGCTGACGGCCTTGGAGCCTTCATGGAGGGGCAGCGGATGCTGATCGCCACCCGAAGACACCTCTTTTTTGGTGTTTGTCCAGGACATGGCTCGGGCCCTCCGCCTGGTCACCCAGGCCGAGGAGGACCCTCGGGCTGAAGAACTCAATATTCTTCAGTACGAATTCCCGCCCAGTAAATCTCTCACTGTGCTTGTGCCGCCGATTCTATCTCGGCTGTTGCTCCGCATGTGGGAGGCCTCAGCCTCAGTCCCCATCGTGAGCAAGCGCCTTGACACAATGTACAAGGTGCAGCGCGGGCCCGGCTTCCGAAAGACCCAACTCCCACACACCTCGATGGTGGTGGAAGCGGCCATGAGGAAGCAGAAAAGCCCGAAGTCACACTCATCAGTACCAGCGGGCCAAGAGTCGAGAGCCCTTGATGCCCTAGGCCGCAAGGTCTATCAAGGTTCCATGCTCTCTTGTCGCATTCAGGCATATCAATTGTACATCGGTATGTTCCTGCGTGACCTAGCTAAGGAACTGGGAGGTTTCTCTACGGGCCTCGAGGGAGAGCCCCTCGACAGATTCCACGCCCTGTTGAAGTCAGTGGCCGACTGCTCCAAGTATATCTCTCGAGCTTCTTATGATGGCTTCTAGACATCGGCTCGGGTGGCGGCCATGGGCATTGGAGCCCGCCACCAGGCATGGCTCCAATCCTGGGATTTGGAACAATGGGTGCAGGAGAAACTCCTGGACATACCCTTCCTCGGTGAACAACTTTTTGGTAAGCCGATGGAGGGGCTGCGGAGATCGAGGCGGAGATCGAGACGGAGTTTGTTACCAGGACCCGTCTCTCCCACAAGACCTCCAATCTGCCTCAGAAGAAGCAGCCAGCCAAGAAGCCCTTCTTCCCCAGGAAAAGTCTCCAGTATTGCGGCTACCCGCCATACCCGGCTACCCCCACTTCGATGGCTCCTGCGCAGGGAAAGCCTGGCCAGGGGCACCATAAACCAAAGGGCCCAAACGCCGACCCCTCCATATCCCACTGAGAGGTTTTGATGCCAGCGGCATGGCCTCTCGCCCTCCAGAGATACAACAGCCAGTGGGGGGATGCCTGTCCTGCTTGGCCTATCGTGGGCGCTCATCACCTCAGATACTTGGGTTCTCCAGGTCATCCAAGAGGGCTATTGCCTCCATTTCAACAGGCTCCCACCCCCTTTCTCCCTGGCAGAGCCTCCTCGACTCCCCGCACACCAGCTTCTGCTGCAGCAGGAATTGCACTCCCTCCTTGCCCAGTGGGCAATCGAGAAGGTCCCTCCCCACCTTCGATGTCGGGGCTTTTATTCCTGGTACCTCCTTGTCCTGAAGAAGACGGGGGGAGGGGGGTCCGCAGCCCATCTTCGACCTCTGTAGGCTAAACAAGTTCCTGGTGCGGGAGAAATTCAAGATGTTATCTCTTGGGGTGCTGCTGCCTTTCCTCCGGCAGGGCGACTGGCTATGCTCCTTGGATCTAAAGGACACTTACTCCCATATCTTGATCCACCCCCAACACAGGCAGTACCTGCGTTTCAGTGTGCAGGGAGAGCACTTCCAGTACAGGGTGCTCCCCTTCGGCCTTGCGCCCGCCTCACGGGTTTTCACGAAGTGCCTCGTCGTGACCGCTGCTCACCTTTGGCACCGGGGCATGCCAGTTTTTTCCTATCTCGACGACTTGCTCGTTATGGGCTCCTCCGTCGAGGAGGCCCGGCAATTGATGTCGCGCACTGTCCTCCTCTTGGAGAGCTTGGGGTTCTTGGTCAACTACCCAAAGTCTCACCTTGAGCCGGTGCAGGCTCTCGAGTTCATCGGGGCGCGCCTCGATACTCAGCAGGCCATTGCCTTCCTGCCGGTGGATCGCTCCACCCGCCTTCGAGCTCTGGTGGCTCGCGTCCAAAGTGCCCACCAGATTTCCGTTCGGTCCATGCTACATCTCCTGGGCCACATGGCCTCGACCGTGCATGTGGTTCCTTACTTTCGCCTGCACATGCGGACGGCTCAGTGGTGTCTCAGTGCCCAATGGAGCCAGTCCCTCAGACATCTCAGGGACCCCGTCAGAGTTCTCCTGGACCTCCGTTTGTCCCTGAACTGGTGGCAAAACCCCCGCAACCTCCTGCGGGGATAGCCCTTTCAGATCCCACAGCACGATGTGATGCTGACTACAGACGCTTCTCTGTTAGGGTGGGGAACCCATTGCGGGTCTCTCTGCATGTAGGGGCAATGGTCACCCACTGAGGCTCAGCAGCAGATAAACCTGCTCGAGCTCCCGACCATCTGGTGGACCTTGAGGGCCTTCGACGACCTCCTCAGTGGGATGTCGGTTCTGGTACAGACCGATAACCGTGTAGCGATGTTCTACATCAACAAGGAGGGGGTCACGCTCCGTCTGCAGGGAAGTGGTACTCATCTGCTCTTTCGCCGCCCAAAGGAGGATGTCCCTCAGGGCGACGTACCTCCCGGGTCAGGAGAATGGTCTGGCGGACATATTCAGCAGAATCCTTCGCCCCCACGAATGGCTGGATCCCAGAGTAGCAGGCTGGCTGTTTCTGCGCCTGGGCACTCCAGCGATAGACCTCTTCGGCAGCCCCCAGAACTCGCAGCTCCCTCTCTTTTGCGGCCCAGTACCGCACCCAGGCAGGGAGGGTCCCGATGCATTTCTCCTGGACTGATCCTCCAGTCTTCTGTATGCATTCCCTCCTTTTCCCCTCATTGTGAGGACTCTGTTCAAGGCTCACCGAGACGGGGCATCGCTGATTCTCGTGGCACCCTTGTGGCCTTGGCAGCCTTGGTTTCCGCTCCTGCTCCGACTGTAGACGGAGCCTCTGGTTCCCCTGGGCTCAGCCAGGGACTTGCTAATGCAGGAAGAGGTTCGGGTACTACACCTGAACCTAACCTCCCTATCCCTCACGGCCTGGCGGCTGAAGGGTCTCTCTAGCCTCTCTGGCCCTTCCGGAGGAAGTCAAGGAAATCCTCCTTGCCTCAAGGAAGGAATCCACTAGGTGGGTTTACGCCTTTAAGTGGAAACGTTTCTCTGGTGCTCGGAATACCAGATCGACCCCTTCTCATGCCCGGTTCGGTGGGTTCTCCAGTACCTCCTCCACCTCTCGAGGGAAGGGCTGGTCAAACTCTGTTAGAGTTCATTTATTTATTTATTTAGCTGTATTTGTATCCCGCTTTTCACTGGGTCAAAGCGCCATATCGGCTAATCATCTCTCTATCGAGGGAAAACCTCTCTCAGGGCAGCCGTTAGTCTCCTGCTTCATGCGGGGCCTTCTGCTATCCAAGCTGCCCATCTGTCCTCCTTCGGCGGAATGGGACTTGAACGTAGTGCTCATGCAGCTCACCCGTCCACCCTTCGAGCCGATGGTGATGTGTTTGCTTCGGCGTTTGTCCTGGAAGGTGGCCTTCCTGGTTGCGCTGACCTCGACTCATTGAGTCAGTGAGCTTCAGGCGCTCATGGCTGGTGCCCCTTACACGAAGTTCTATCGGAACAGGGTGGTCCTCCGGACCCATCCTAAATTCTTACCCAAGGTTGTGTCGGCCTTTCATCTCAACCAGGAGATAGTGCTCCCGACCTTCTTCCTGAGGCCCCACGCCGACCAGGCGTCAGCAGCTCTCCACACCCTCGACTGCAAGTGGGCCCTCGCCTTTTACTTCCAGCGTACCCAGACTCACCGCAAGTCTGACAGACTTTTCGTGACCTACGATCCCAATCGGCAGGGGCAAGCAGTCACCAAGCGCACCCTCTCAGTTTGGGTGGCGGACTGCATCGCTTTCGCCTATGCGAAGGTGGGTGTCCCTCTGGAGCGTCAAGTCACCGCACATGGGGTCCGAGCCAAAGCGGCCTCGGTGGCTTCGCTGCGCTCCTTGCCCATGATAGACATCTGCCGGGTGGCGACCTGGTCTTCCACAAACACCTTCTCTGCCCACTACTGCCTGGAGAGGGAGTCCAGCCGGGACAGCGCCTTTGGCAAGGTTGTACTCCGTAATCTGTTTGGGGTATAAGCAACTCCTGCCCGCCGACCCTTCTTCACGGCTACCGAGGACTTCGCCCCGAGGACCCGAGGACTCGGGCTCCTTCGGACTTCAACTTCTGCTTACGGCCTTGCGGAGACGTTTTTTGGTTACAGGTTCGGTAGCTTGTAGCTAGGGAGTCCCATAAGTGAGGACTGACTTCCTGCTTGTTCCTGGAGAAAGCGTAGTTACTCACCTGTAACAGGTGTTCTCCAGGGACAGCAGGAATCAGTCCTCACTACCCTCCTGCCTCCCCTTTTGAGTTGCTGTATTTTTGTCCTTCCCTTGCCATCTCCTTGGTAGGGCTCGAGCTAAGGGGACCTGACCGAGCAAGATGGCACCCCTGGGCGGGAAGAGGACCACGCATGCGTGGTAGCAATCTCAAAGGCTTTCTTTGAAAGGTGGGGAATTGCTCCGCACGGGCTCCGTCGGTGCCGACATCACCCATAAGTGAGGACTGATTCCTGCTGTCCCTGGAGAACACCTGTTACAGCTGAGTAACTACGCTATAGAAACAGTTAGGATTGTTTTAGATGGGGTATCATGCTGGGGGATTGATCTAATATTATTCCGAGGTATTTTCCCTCCTTCCTAACTGGGTGGGTCACATCGTTAATTGTGATTGTTTGGGGGGAAGGGGTGAAATTTTGATTTCTTGAAACAAATAGGGTTTCTGGGTTTTTTTTGAGGCTTATAATTAAGAAAAACACGCATTCTAAAGCTGGCCAAACCCCCTGGTACAATAAGGATTTAAAATTAATGAAAAAGAATTTAAGGAAAGCTGAATGTAAATGGAGGAAAAATAAGAACACAAATACAAAAGATTTATATCTCACGCTCCTTAACAAGTATAAAGACGCAATAAACAATGCCAAGAAAAACCACCATGCCTCCATCCTAAATAACGCGATGAATAGACCCAGAGAACTTTTCTCAATAGTCCAAAAACTGACAAATAATACTCACAACTCCAGCAACGAAATCACAGACATTACCCCACAGACATTGGCAAACTACTACATGAACAAAACAACATCTCATCCCCCACTACCTAAACCAGTAAATACCTCTCAAACACTTAACACAGACGAATGGTCTGTATTCCAACCCCTAACCAAGGTTGAGCTCAAGAACATTATCACAAACATTAACACAACAACCTCACTACTTGACCCTTGTCCAGTAACCTGGATAAAGCACTCCCTACCTATACTCTCTCAATTCATCCTCCCAATAATAAATCTTTCCTTAAAAAACGGATACCTTCCCCCTACACTAAAACACGCACAGATCCGCCCAATCCTAAAAACCACCACCCTTGACAAATCATCACCAAAATCCTACAGACCCATATCGAGTATTCCATTTATGGCTAAATTAATTGAAAAAGCCGTACAAATTCAAACACAAGAGTACATTGATAGCTCAGCCCCACTCGATGACCAGCAGTATGGGTTTCGCCCCAGACATGGAGTAGAATCACTCCTAACAGTCCTAATCGATACACTTGTAAGGGGAATAGACAACTCAAAACAAGCATTCTTACTCATATTCATTGATGTCTCCGCAGCATTCGACAGTGTTCACCATTCAACAATGATTAATAAACTTAGGCAAATAGGTATAAAATCTACTGTTCTAAAATGGTTTACCTCTTATCTAACAGACCGAACTCAAACGGTACAAATCGGTAATCTCACCTCAAAAACATACAACTAAGAACTAGGTCTCCCACAAGGTTCAGCACTGTCAGCGTTACTATTTAACATATACTTAAAACACATCTGTAAAATCTTTAAAAAATTCAATGTACACTATCACCTATATGCGGACGACATTATGATGTATGTCCCTTTCAAAATACCAAATATCCCTTTACAATTCATTAACGATTGCCTAAATGAAATAAACACCTGGCTAAACGAAAACAATCTGTACATCAATCACTCAAAAACAGAAGCTCTAATAGTAACAAAAAGCACAACGTTCATTCCCCCCTCACATATTACATTGCAGAATAACGACATCAAACTAAAATCTGAAATACGTTACTTAGGCGTTATACTGGACAAACACCTCAGCATGGACACACATGTAAGAAATATAACGAAAAAAGTATACTTTAAACTGAAAATATTAAAGCAACTCCGCCCCCTAATGCACTTACAGGATTTTCAACGAGTCATACAAGCAATTATAACCCCCCATTTCGACTTTGCAAATCAAATTCTACTTGGAGTCTCTAAGCAAGCCTTAAAAAAACTTCAATTAGTACAAAACGCAGCAGCAAGGACCATTACGAAGGCCCCACCTTTCCAACATATAACCCCGATATTAGAATACTTACACTGGCTCCCGATTCAAAGCAGAATAGAATACAAAACTCTCTTAACCACCTACAAAGCCATAACTAAAACAGCACCACTGACCATAAATAATCTCATCAAAACAGAACCCACCCATAATCTCCAAAGGAGGGACCAGTTAAATAAACTAACAACACCAAAAGAATTCATTAGGGCCAAAAAATCCACAAACAAGAAAGCCTTCTCCCATGCAGCCCCCATCTTGTGGAACACAATCCCAATAGAATTAAGACAATTACCTGAAATTATGGAGTTTAGGAAAAAACTTAAAACACACTTATTTACAATGCACTATGGATCCGTGATGAACTCACCTCTCATCTCTCAGCTAGATAAAGGATAACCCTACGCCAGATAATACATTACTTAACAAAGGAATGAAGTACTATACCCCTAAAACAATGTATTGAAGACAAATAACTCTGTATATAGTTTAATCCTGTTTCATTTGTACATAGTTCACTAATTGTTAATTGTTAACTGTAATATCTAAGTTACAAATTGTTATATGTAAAAACAGCTTGCACTGTTTATTGTTGTTCTATGGGAACCGCATCTGATCAATGGAAGGAGCGGTATATAAAAAATCTGTTAATTAAAATTAAATTATATTCAGATTGTCGCATTCTGAGAGTATGTTGTAGTTAATGTTGTTTATGTCTATTGGAAGGGACAACATAATGTCGTCTGCGTAAATGTAATATTCAGTGCTGTATTTTTTGAAAATGTTAGTAATTGGCTGTAGGTATAGATTGAAAAGTAACGCTAAAAGTGCTGATCCTTGTGGTATCCCTTGGTCTTGGGGGAATGTATATGATGCTTCCTGGCCTACTTGGACACGTAGTTTACGGTTTGAGAGGTATGAACCATTGGAGAACTGTGCCTCCTAATCTTATTTGTGACAGTCTTGTAATTAGGGTGGTGTGGTTAAGGTTGTCGAACGCTGATGCAATATCTATGAAAAGGAGGATAAATGCTTGATTAAGGTTGTCTGTGCCTCTGATAAGATTGTCCATTAGGGATATCAACAGGGTTTCCACGCCGTAGAAAGGGCGAAATCCAAATTGGTATGTATCTAGGGGGGCGTTTAGATCGATGAAATCCTGAAGTTGTATTTGGATTACTTTTTTAATTATTTTCGCAATAAACGGGATACTGGCTATGTATGGGTCTGTATGCATTAGAATCTTTTGTATCTAGTGACTTATTCTTTAGAATAGGGTGAATGTATGTGCATTTCAGATCAATAGGCATAATACCTTGTGAGAGGGATTGGTTGACTATGTTTAGGAATAAGGCGCTAATTCGGTATTTGTGGATTTGATCCATGAAACCGGGCATGGATCGAGTGGGGAGGTTGTGGTGTTTATTTTAGAAATTATGTGTAGTAAGTGTTTTGGTCAATTAGGTAAAACTTCTGCCAATTGTTGATATTTGTTGGTTGTTCAGTTTGGGGGAGGATACTGTTGGGGTTTTTATTTCTTAGTTTTTCTGCAAAATGGTTGGCATTGGTTTGCGGGTGAATATTACCCGTTTCTGAATCAGCCTGACTAGTTCTTGTAAGTGATCTGACAGCTGCGAATAGTTCTCTGAGATGATTTAAGGACGAGTTTATTATCTTAGTGTGGTATTCACTTTTCACATTATCAATGGCATTTTAGTAAAATTATAAGTAGGTTGTGGTAGAGTGTTTTGTTTTCTTGAGTTTTGGCGAATCTCCACTTTTTTTCTTGCTTTCTTAGTTGTCTTTTTAGTTTAGCAAGCTTGTGGGTGAACCATTTTTCCGATCTTTTTGTTGATTGCCTGGTGGGTTTGATGGGGGGAGTGGAAGCATTTTGTATGGAGTTGTTCCATGTAATTATAGAGTTGTTGATGTCATTGGAATCGGTTGTAAGTTGTGACAGAACTTTATTTAAGAACGCTTCTTTATTGAAGTGGGCAAATTTCCTTTGTTGTGGTCATACTGGGTCAGACCAAGATCCATCAAGCCCAGTATCCTGCTTCCAGCAGTGGCCAATCCAGGTCACAAGTACCTGGCAGGTTCCCAAAAAGGCACACATGTTCCACAATGCTCATCTCGGGGTAAGCAGTGGATTTCCTGGGTCTTCTTTAATAATGGTCCGTCCAAACCTTTTTTAAACCCATCTACACTAACAACTTTCCCTACATCCTGCGGTAACGAATTCTAGAGTTTATGTGCTGAGTGAAAAAATATTTTCCCTTATTAGTCTTAAATGGGTTACATTGTAGCTTCATTGCGTGTCCCATAGTCTTTCTACTTTTGGATGGAATAAACAACCGATCTATGTTTTCCCGTTCTACTCCATTCATTAATTTATAGACTTCTATCATATCTCCCCTCAGCCATCTCTTTTCCAGTTTGTTGAGCCCTAACCTTTTAAGCCTCTCCTCATAGGGGTATCCTTCCATCCCCTTTACCATTTTGGTTGATCTCTGTACTTTTTCTAATTCTGCTAAGATATGGCGACCAGAATTGAACACAATAATCAAGGTGCGGTCGCACTATGGAATGATATAGAGGCATATCCTTGGTTTTATTCTCCATTCCTTTCCTTATGATTCCTAGCATTCTATTTACTTTCTTGGCCACTACTGCACACTGAGCGGAGGGTTTCAATGATTGCTAAATTGTTTTCCTGGGTGGTGGTTCTTAATATGGAACCTTGCATCGTGTAACCAAAATGTGGGTTGTTTCTTTCCTAGGTGCATAACTTTGCACTTGTCCACATTAAATTTCCTCTGCCATTTGGATATCCAGTCTTCCAGTTTATCAAGGTCCTCTTGCAATTTTTCACAATCCTGTTGTCTTTTAACAACTTTGAATAATTTTGTGTCATCTGCAAATTTGATTACCTCATTATTTGCTCTCATTTCTAGGTCATTTATGAATATGTTGAAAAGCAGCGGACCCAGCACAGATTCCTGGGATATTCCACTATTCACTTTCCTCCATTGAGGAAATTGGCCATTTAGCCCTACCCTCTGCTTTCTATCTTTTAACCAGTTCCTAATTCACAATACTACACTGCTTCCAGTCCTATGACTTTTTAATTTTGCCAATGTTCTCCTGAGGGACCTTGTCAAAAGCTTTCTGAAAATCCAGGTACATTATATCAACTGGCTCACCTTTGTCTACCTGTTTATTCACACCAAAAAAAATGTAATGCATTCGTAAGACAAGACTTTCCTTGGCTAAAGCCATTTTGGCTTTCTTCCATTAAACCATGACCGTCTACATGTTCTGTAATTTTATTCTTTATAATTGTTCTGTAATTTTATTCTTTATAATGGTTTCTACCATTTTGCCTGGTACTGATGTCAGGCTCACTGGTCTACAGTTTCCTGGATCACCCTTCCAGCAGGTTTTGGTAGGATTGCTTCTATATCGCTTGGGTTTTATTCCTGACTCCTCTTCCCTTTTATTACTGATATATGAGTTTATATTATGACTCTTTTTGTTTTTACCATTATTGTAATACTTTTGCTAGGAGTGGGAGGGGGAGGGGGCGATATGTTGAACATTCTAAACCTATGCTGCTGCTTATCCAGTGGGGCAAATTGTTTAATATGAGAAATCAATTGTAATAAAACAACTCGCTCTATTAATTTAGTTAGCAGCGGCAGGCTAGAAATTGGCTCATAAGAGCCTGGCTCCATTAGATCTATCTGTGAGTCCTTCAATACCGAGCAGACTCTAGCTCTCTTTAATTCTAATGCTAACCCGAACAAGAGTCTTAGAGTAAAAATCAAAATTGAAACAATGGAGGAAGAACACAACCAAATGAATTATAATGCAATCCACCTTTATAACATGGAGACTACCCAGGAGGATATGCAGAAGAGTGGACCGAGGGGTACACGTTATATCTAAAGAAGCCTAAGACTAGGGGGGTGGACAACACAATACGGTCGAAGAAACGCCATTAAACAGCAGCCACTTTTACCCCTCAGTGGGGGACTTTAGAGAAGCTGGCAATCTTGTCCTGAAGCAGCTTGTTTGAAATTTTAGGGCGAAACTCGAGTCGACATAATCCAGCCTCAACAGAACTTTTGTCTTGTTGACTGAGGGGTCTCTTCACGCAGTTAAGTGTTTCTAGTTCCTTTAAATGCATTTAAAAAATTGTTATGATACCGCAGGGGGTCCTCTCTTTTGCATATGCTCCTGGGTAGTCTCCATGTTATAAAGATGGATTACATTATTATTCATTTGGTGATTTTTACTCTAAGATTCTTGTTTGGGTTAGAGTATAGCGAGTGAGAGTCTATGGAGATTTTGTTGGTCCTTTTTAATTCTAATGGAAAAACAACAGTGAGTACTGTCAACTGAATTATATGTAACAATATCCCGGAAAGGTCAGACCTAGCGAACTTTAACCAACTTGTTGGACAAGGATCCAGTGGAGAAGTAGTGGTCTTCAACTCCATCAGAGCCTTCTCCAACAAGTCTGTAGTCATAACTGCAAACTCACTCCATTTCTGACTGGTAGCAACCAGTAATGTTTCCCCAGAGCCTGCACTCCAAGACTCTGTTCAGCCACCCGTTCAACTGAAAGTTAAAATTCTATTAAATAATGGTCTGACCAGTGCACCTGAGAAATAAAAACATAGAAATAGGACAGCAAAAAAAGACCACATGGCCTATCTAGTCTGCCCTTCCATATCAGCTACAATAGTTCCCTTTTTACCTTTAGAGATTCTCTGTATTTGTCCCATGCTTTTTTGAATTTAAATACTGTCTTTGTTTCTACTACCTCCACTGAGAGACTATTCCACACATCTACCACTCTTTCCATAAAGAAATATTTCTGCCTATTATTCCTGAGTCTATCCCCTTTCACTCTCATCCTATGTCTCCTTGTAGCAGAGCTTGCCTTCAGTTGAAAGAAACCCTCCTGTGTATTTATGCTGTGGAGGTATTTAAATGTCTCTATCATATCACCCCTATCCCACCTCTCCTCTAAAGTATACATATTAAGATCTTTAAGTCTGTCCTCATATGCTTCATAATGAAGACCAATAAGCATTTTAATAGCCACCCTCTGCACTGACTTCCACTTGCTTATATCCTTTTTAAGGTACGGTCTCCAGAATTGCACACAATACTCTAAATGAGGTCGCACTAGAGACTTATACAGAGGCATTTTCATCTCCCTTTTTCTGCTGGCTATTCCTCTCCCAGTACACCCAAGCATCCTTCTGGCTTTCGCAGTTGCCTTTTCTACCTGTTTAGCTACTTTAAGATCATCAGACACAATTATGCCCAGGTCCCGCTCTTCTTTTGTGGACCGAAGTACCTCAGCCCCTACGCTGTACAGCTCCTTATATTTTTGCAGCCTAAATGCATAACCCTGCATTTTTTAGCATTAAGTTTCAGCTGCAAAATTCTAGACCATTCTTCAAGCTTAGCTAGATCCCAGCTCATGTTATTGACTCCTTCCTGGGTTTCTACTCTATTGCAGATTTTGGTATCATCTGCAAACAAGCAAACCTTTCCTGACAGCCCTTCCACAATATCACTAACAATGATGTTAAAGAGAATCGCACCAAGGACAGATCCCTGCGGCACACTACTGGTAACTTCCTTCTCCTCAGAGTGAGCTCCATTTACCATTACCCTTTGTTGTCTCACACTCAACCAATTTCTAATCCAGTCAGTAACTTTAGGGTCCATCCCTAGGGTGCTCAGTTTATAAGTCGCCTGTGTGGAACGGTGTCAAAGGCTCTATTGAAATCTAAATACACCACATCTAGGGCTCTCCCTTGGTCCAACTCTCTGGTCACCCAGTCAAAGAAATCAATCAGATTTTGCCTCGGAGGTGCATCGGCCTGCCAAACTAGCCCCAGCGGGAGGCCCTGTCCTCCAAAGCCATCAAGGGATCCCAGGATGCTTTTGAGGCCTCAACCTCTGGAGAGCTGCAGGTGACATGCTCTGGGATGGTAGGGCAAATACCCTTCACCGACACTCAAGCATCAGTAGCCTCGATAGACCAGTGCATATTGTCCATCGAGCGGAGCTTGGCAGTCTTCCTTGCAACCTTGGTTCCAATAAAAAACCTTGGCTACAGGACTCGTCCCATTGATGCCAGTTCCGGTACCTACATCGACACCTGTTCCGGGCATGGCATCAGGGCTGCTGCAGATGGCATCAACATTGCTTCTACCCATACCCTCCCTTGAAACGCTTACCGATACTGGGGCCAAATCCAAGCAGCTCACTGAGGCCGATACCTCAGAGCATTGTTACTAGCATCTAGCTTCTGGCGAACACCATGCTCATCAATACTTTTGAGTCCTCCGATTCAGTTTCCCCAGCTTCGGATGCAAAGTCACTTGATTCTTGGGGGCCCCAGGACCTACCTTCCGACCTTTCCCCACTTCAACTGTGACACATGTCGCCTCCAGAAGACATTCCCTTCCAGAAATTCATTTGAGACTTAGCCAAATGTGTGTCTGTCACGGTAACATCGGAGAAGGAGCCAAGGGCAGAGGAATTAGAGATCTTCCAATACCCAACAGCCCTCAAAGAAGCAGCCACCTTACAGGTGCACCGCATTCTTCATGACCTTATGCTCCAGATGTGGGAGATGCCTCTCATGGTATCACCTCAAAGTTGATGTCTTGGTATTGGGTGCCAGAATTTCCCGTCTTCCAAAAACCACAGCTTCCCCACCACTCCATGATGGTTAAGTCAGCGATGCGCCAAATCAAAAGCTTGAAGACTCACACCTCTAATCCTCCAGGTAGAGAATCGAGAACTCTTGATGCCTTTGCTTCCAGGCATCCATGCTCTTGGCTAGCATTAACTCCTATATCCTCTACATGGGAATGTTCCTGAAACAGGTGTCCAGGGATCTCAAGGTCTTTGCCCCTCTCCTTCCAGATGACAAAAGGGCGGAATATCTTGCCCTAGTTAAGCATAGCCAAAATGTCTCGAAGTTTGTCAATAGGGCTACCTTCAATGCATTTGAATGCACAAGCAAGGCCTCAGCAATATGCATTGGTGCAAGCTGAATTGCATGGCTTCAGGCCTCAGACCTTGAACAGTGGGTTCAAGATAAGCTCGGCAACATACCTTGCACAGAGGAAAACCTCTTTGGCAAAGACTGGCAAGATAAGGCCTCTCAATCAAGAGTCAGAAAATACTACTCTAAAGAGACTCTCCAGAGTAACAGCTGACCCTGCTAGGAAAGAGACACCTGTTAAAAGTCTTACAATAAGAAATTCTTCTCTTCTTCACCTCATACTTCTCAGTACCAGGGTCAGGCCCCACAGAAGAGGCAGCAGCCTCCTAAGCAACAAAAAAAGCCACAGGTGGCTAAATCTCAACCAGCTCTGCAGCCACAGTCTGCGCCTGGTTTTTGACTCTTTCCTAGAGAACTTTGCCATCCTGTCTCTGGAGGACGCCCACCCCCTCCACATAGCAGGCAGACTTCTTAAACCGCATACATCTAGAGCGGAATCAACTCTACACACTCTTGACTGCAAACGCACCTTGGCTTTCCATCTCCAAAAGCCTCACAGATCATTGTAAAGCCTCACAGTTGTTTATCTCATTTGATTCCAGTCACATGGGATTACCTGTTTCTAAGCATATGCTCTCGATATGGATAGCATACTGCATTTCATTTGCCTATGATAAAGCAGTACTCTCCTTGGAAGGGCATGTTACTGCTCACAACATTTGTGCCATGGCCACCTCGATGGCAAATCTACGTTCAATAGCCATCGATGAAATTTGCAGAGCAGCAACTTGTTCTTCTGTCCATACCTTTGCTTCACATTATTGTCTGGACAAGGACTCCCATCGGGATACCATATTTGGTCAGGCTGTACTCCAGCACCTCTTTCAGACATAGATGCAACTCCTACCCTCCGTCTCGGACTTTGATGATACCAAAAATCCATGAGGGGATTCATGACCTCTTACTCCGAGGTGAACCTCTAACGGTTCTGAGGTCACTTCATCTGGCATCTGTGAAAACTACCTGTGTCTTTTGGGGAAACTGCTAGGTATTTGTGACCTAGATTGGCCAGTGTTGGAAACAGGATACTGGGCTTGATGGACCTTGGTCTGACCCAGTATGGCATATCTTATGTTCTTATGTACATTCCTGCTTCTTACGTACATTCCTGCTTGTTCCTGGAGATAGCATGGTTACTCACCTGTAACAGGTGATCTCCGGGAACAGCAGGAATTTAGTCTTCACAACCTGCCCTCCTCCTCTAGGAGTTATAGGGTTTCATTTACTATATTTTCTCAGCTACAAACTCAACTGAAGAGAGGGAGTAGGGAAGGTGGGAAGGCAGTCGTGTAGGCGCAGTGGAGTGCTCCTAAAAGCTTTCCAATTGGACGTTGGGGAGCGTTCCTGCGCAGGCTCCGTCGGTACGGATGTCACCCATATGTGAAGACTGAATTCCTGCTGCTCCCGGAGATCACCTGTTACAGGTGAGTAACAGTGCTTTATCCTCATCAGTTTCTGCATATTCCTCCCCTGCGCCTTTAAGTCTGACGATACCACTTTTATTCTTCCTCCTCTCACTAACATATCTGAAAAATGTCTTATCTTATAAAGTTAGCTTGTACATAGTTTTCCTGGTTTATTCCATGTTTAATATCCTGTTTCACTGTAAACTCAATGTTGCCTGTATGCATTGTAGTATGTTTTATGTTCGATGTACACCGCGCTGATTATAATAGCGCAGTATAGAAGAAATGTTAATTAAATAAAATAAATAAATAAAATTATCCTCTCATTTTATTCATTGGCTATTTCTTCTTATTTTTGTACCTTTGTTTTACTGACTACTTTCTTAGCTTCTCTTTTTCCCATATATAAATGCTGCCTGTCTTCCTCTCTGTTTGATCTCTTGTATTTCACAAAGGCCTCCCTCTTTTTCTTCACCTTTCCAGCTACTTTTTTTGAGAACCATAGCGACCTCCTTTTCCTTTACATTTATTTACCTTTCTAACAAAAAGGTTTGTTGCCCTTAAAATATCCCCTCTCAGTTTTGCCTACTGGCTTTCTACATCCGCCAGCTGTTCCCGTTCCGCTAATGAATCTCTGAAGTATTGTCCCATCTTTGCAAAGTTAGTTTTCCTAAAGTCTATGACCCTCACTTTTGAATGGATTTTATCAGCTTAGTACTAATACTGAACCATGCCATCTGGTGATCACTGGATGCGAGACGATCTCCCACTGTAACATTAGCAACATTTTCCCCATTGGTAAAGTCCAGTATGGCCTCATCACGTGCGAGTTCTGTTACCAGTTGCCTGAATAGTTCTCCCTGTAGAGAATCCAGGATCTTCTTACTTCTAAATGATACCGCAGCAGGGATGTGCCAGTCCACATCTGGCATATTGAGATCACCTATCAGTAGCTCTTCTCCTTTCATGCCAATACTGTGTATGTCTTCTATTAAATCTTCGTCCACTTCTACTCCCTGTGAGGGGGATCTGTATGTAACTCCAATGCAAATGTTTTTCTCTTTCCCTCTTTCTAGTTTAACCCACAGTGCCTCCTCTCTTTCTTTAGCTTTAATACTGTTGTTTACATCTAGTGCCACTCCACCTCCCCTTCTTTCTACCCTGTCCTTCATAAATAAAATATAGCCTGGTATAATTACATCCCCGTCATGGTTTTCCATGAACCATGCCTCCATAACAGCCACTAAATCCAAGTCAGCCTCTTTCATTAAAGCCTCAACATCTGGGATCTTATTTCCCATGCTACGTTTTCCAGATATTGCCCCTATTACTCATTTCTACAGAGGTATTTAATGTTTCACTCATCTGGGGGCTCTCTTCGAAACATCCCCATTGGATCTAGTTTAAAACCCTCTTCATAGGTTAACCAGTCTGCTGCTGAAGACGCGTCGACCCTTCTTGAACAGATGGACAGGGACTCTTGAATCCTTTGGTTCTGCTAATCCGGAGATACAAAAATCTAATTTAAAACATGATCTTTTTCATGTATTGATTCCTTCACAATTTGAGTATAACTGAAGGCTAACATTCATTCTCTATGGCTGCCCTAGCTGAAAATCACACATTAAAATCTCCTAGTACTGCAGAGTTCAGCATATTCATCTTCTTATTGGCTAGTACATCAAACAAAGACAGATCAGCCGCTAGACCAACTGGCAGATTATAAGCCAAAGAAATAGCAGCAGTGGTAGCAGTGTGGACCTTTGAGTCAATGCTGATTCCTGGTGACCCAGCAGCACCTTGCTTTTCTTGGCTGTGTGACAAGAAGTAGATTGCCAGGCCTTTCTCCTGAGACAATGGAGGGTTAGGTGACTTGCCCAAGGCCAGAAGGAGTGCTAGTGGGAATCAAACTCAAGTCAGTGCTCTAATGATTAGGCTACTGCTGCATTCCATAGCATCAGTTCCCAATCGTAATTAGACATCCCCCTACATATTCTACATTAATGCCAGTGGCTTTACGTTGTTTCTTAAGGAGAATAAATCTCTCTCCCCACCCCCCGCTATCTCACCCGCAACTAATAAGAGATGGCAGAATTAGAACCATACAGCTGAATAATACCACATCACTATCCAATAACCAAGATTCAGTTGCACAAAGAAGATCCAAATCACAGAGTTGCAAAAGATCCAATATAACATCTGGCTTATTGCATATAGAGGGTACATTAATTAACACGCACTGCAATTTTTTGTCCTATTGGAAGAATTTAACTCAGAGGCATAAAACACAACACTGGTGGCCTCCTATTGTGATAGTTATGGAGAGGATTCTAGAACCCATAACGGCTAAAGCCCTAACTAATGGGAATAAAATCACCCTGAGGAATAAAAGATTCGTTATTTAAGAACAAAAGAAACAAACATACATAATATACACCCAAAATCAAACACAGGGGCGATAATACGCCTCATATTCAAGTACCAACTATTGTTATCATAACTATTTCGCCCAGTTATCCAAATGAAAATCCCTCTGATGGTTCTCTCATGGTCCCCTGAAAGGGCCCTTTGGTGGAGAATGCCCACCTTGCTGCCTGCCCTTTTAATCTCAAACTTGTTGACTCACTAGAATGATGTTACCAGCAGGGGCCCTTTGGTGGGGAATGCCCGCCTTGCTGCCAGCCCTTTTAATCTCAAACTTGTCGACTCACTAGAATGATGTTACCAACAAAGGGCCCTTTGGTGGGTTATACCCGCCTTGCTGCCTGCCCTTGTAATCTTGAACTTGTCGACTCACTAAAATGATGTTACCAGCAAGTGCCCTTTGGTGGGGAATGCCCACCTTGCTGTCTGCCCTTTTAATCTCGAACTTGTCAACTCACTAGAGTAATGTTACCAGCAAGGGGGCCTTTGGTGGGGAATGCCCGCCTTGCTGTCTGCCCTTTTAATCTCGAACTTGTCGACTCACTAGAGTAATGTTACCAGCAAGGGGGCCTTTGGTGGGGAATGCCCGCCTTGCTGTCTGCCCTTTTAATCTCGAACTTGTCGACTCACTAGAGTAATGTTACCAGCAAGGGGGCCTTTGGTGGAGAATGCCCGCCTTGGTGCCTGCCCTTTTAATCTCAAACTCGTCGACTCACTCGAGTGATGTTACCAGCAAAGGGCCCTTTGGTGGGGAATGCCCGCCTTGCTGCCTGCCCTTTTATTCTTGAACGTGTCGCCTCACTAGAATGATGTTACCAGCAAGGGGGCCTTGGGTGTGATACTGTAGTTGGCTTCTGAGTTGCCCAGGTCTCTCAGTGCTCTTAGCCATTGCTTATCTATTCTTCTTATTTTCCAGAAATAGGGTACCGTGCTTCCTCTTCTCCCCTCCCTATGGGTAGAATATTACTCCTTTCTCCTAGAGATGTACGGCATCCCTTCTCTTCCACTTCTCTCTAGATATAGGATAGCTCTGCTTCTGAGAGGAGAACATGCTTGGTTTTCCAACAGTTGCATTTTTTTTTATTCAGGTGGGGATGTTGGTACTTTTTATATGTGATACTAATATGCATTTTGATTTCACCTATTAGTTTGCAGCTTGGGTCGATGCCGTGGTGTTTGTGTTTAGCCTGGAAGATGAAAGCAGCTTTAAAACAGTTTACAATTACTACCTTCGCTTATCAAACTATCGCAACACAACAGAGGTACCCATGGTGCTGGTGGGCACACAAGGTAATTATTAAACTTTTGTGTTTTATTTCTCTACCTCCTCTTCATGGTGTACAAAAACTCTTTTCATCTCATCTTTCTGCTCCCCTTTAAAGGAGTGCGAGGTTCTTTTCACTTCATTTCTTCTCACTCTTTGGGATTTTTGAATGTACTTTCATCCCATTTCTCACCTTCTCCTTTGGAGCGCTTGAGGAAGGAAGAAAGAGGAAATGGCCAAGTGATTAGAAATCAGGACTGAGCCAGGAAAGGCAGAGTTCAAGTCCCACTTTACCACTAATACCCCTTGTGACTTTGGACAAGTCAGTTTATCACCTATTGTACAAGCCCTCTTTAGTCCTAATGCAGTAAACTGCTTTTTCCTTTAACACGGCTGTTTACTTAAAAAAATTCACACGTTAATCAGCACAGGGTAGTAGTTTAAAAAAATGGTGTAAAAAGGCAGCACAGGAGCAGTAGGATCACTACAGATGACCCAAGATCCCTGGTGGCCCATGTGAGACCCCTGATCCAGCCTAGACACTCCTGCACCCCTTCCCAAAGTCCCCCTCTGCCCTCCCTCCCTGCTTTTCCCATGCTATCCTGGTAAGACTGCCATCACTAGAGGCGCTCTGGTTTAGGCCATTCCTGTGCTGGGTGCCAAGGCTGGGATGCCCTGGTTTGCTGTGCCCTGGACCAGTTAGCTGTGGGGAGGGGTCACCAGAAATGTTTTTCAGAATGGGATTAGGGGGGCGTATAACTTATCTAGATAATAGCTAAATATTGCCATTATCTGGATACCACGCTGTTTCTCCCTCCCTAGGGATAGAATATTCTTCCTTACGCCTTTAATCCTCCCCTCACCCAACACACAAATGCACAGATACCTGAAATGGCCTTTGAATATCATAATTTATTTACATGGAACGTTCCCAAACTAGCCAATAAAACTCCCCCAACATTGTGTGCGGAACAAAATTAGATTATTTCACTTTCCAACTCAATGTACATTAAAGATTCTAGTCAAAGTCTGGGGTCACATTAGTGACAGCAACAAACTAGGCGTATGCAGCACTGTACACAAGCACATGAAAAAACAGTCCCTGTTCAACAGAGCTTACAGTCTATTTAAGAGACACAAATAGAACGAATAAGCCTTAAGGAAAATGATTAAATCACATATGGATGTTAAACAAGAGATCCAACAGCAGCCTCGAAGAGGTGGATTTTCAGTCTGAATTTGAATAGGACCAGAGGTGGAGGCTGACGCACCGACTCAAGTAGTTTATTCCAGGGTTATAGTGCAGCAAGGTGGAACAAAATAAGTCTGTAGAAGAGAGGGCACAGTGATTTGCCTGATGTGCAGCGTTCTTGAGGAGGGATGTAGAGAGAGATAAGAGCAGAGAGGTAATGAGGAGTTGCAGAGTGAATGCAGTTGTAGGTCAGTAAGAGAAGTTTGAACTGTATGTGGAAACGGATAGGGAGCCAATGAAGTGACTTGAGAAGAGGGGTTATGTGAATGTAGAGACACTGGAAGAAGAGAGGTGGGTTTTGAGAGTATTAATGAACAAACAAACCTTTTTGAAAGAAGGGGAAGCTGTAAAACTAGAGGGCATAAAATAAAACTGCAAGGAGGTAAACTTAAAAGCAACGTCAGGAAATACTTTTTCCACTGAAAGGGTGGTGGATGCTTGCAGTGCCCTCCTGATGGAGATGGGGAGGAGGGCAAATACAGTGATGGAATTCAAAATGGCATGGGACAGATACAGTAGATCACTTTTTAGCAAGAGGATAAAATCAAAATAAACTTCCATATCAGGCTGGAAGGTCGGGGGTTCAAATCCCACTAGAGGACAGCAACCTTGGGCCGGAAGGACTGGGGTTTCTAGTCCCACAGGTGCTCCTTGTGGTCTTGGGCAAGCCACTTAACCCTCCATAGCCCATGTTCCCTGTAAAATAGTTATCTCCAAGTTATAATGCCCTGTTCAATGTAATTTCAGTTTGTTCAATGTAAACCGCACTGATGCAGAATAGCACGGTATATAAGAGAATGTAAATAAATATTGTCCTGCTAGACCAGTCCAGACAAGTGGGTTGTGCTCCCCTACCAGCAGATTGGTGGAGACAAAGAACCAATGAAAACCTCAGGTTTCAGTGATATCACATCCATGCCTCTATTCGCCTAAGCCACCAGAGGTCTCTTCAGTATTTCTTTGTCTCCAGCAGATAGTGGTTGGATTTTCTCTTCTCTGAAAAAAGTCCAAAGAATTAAGAGGAAAAGATTGACAAAAAATGCTGGTGACAGACTACTTTGAGGGTGATTCTCTCACTTGAGCATGGCATGGGGGAGGGGGGGGGTTCCACTAGACTGTGGTCTTTTTGATAGCCATAGAATGAGGGAAAATTGGCTCAGCTCCTTGCTCCTATCCTGGATAAGAGCCTGTTGAGCAGCAAGAAAATTGGAAGGATTTGGAGGAATTCAGCAGCCTTACACAACCTCAGTGCCCCCTCCCTCCTCCTCTGTTCCCCCCTGCTGTCTCCCGAAGATTGCATAAGGCTGCCAGCCACCTTAAAACACAGTGTGCCTTCCCAGCTCTCTCTCCTCAGTTCTTCGTTTTCCGCGGAGCCAGCAGGAAACAAATCCTGTCACTGCAGAAAAAACATCTTTTTTGTGGATAGTTTCTGCCTTCCCGTCGATGCTGAAACCGTCAAAGACATCGCTGGTTCCCCTTTCCGGGCTTCTACTCTCCATACTTTCTCATCCCAAAGAAAACAGGAGGGTACAGGCTCATTCTGGACCTCAGAAACCTCAACAAGTTTCTAGTCTACAAAAAGTTTAAGATCTCCCTCAGGACTCTTCTTCCCTACCTTCAGAGTCAGACTGGCTCTGTTCTCTAGATCTAAAAGAAGCATACACACATATCCTCATCCACCCGGAACACAGGAAGTTTCTACGCTTCACTTTTCAAGGAAAATGTTACCAATACAGAGTCCTCCCCTTCTGACTCGCCTCTGCCCCATCAGTCTTCATAAAGTGCATGGCGGTTGTAGTCACACACCTAAGATCTCTGGGGATATTCGTCTGCCCCTACTTAGATGACTGGCTAATAAAAGCAGACACCTCCCAAGGGGTTCTGCTCGTGTTGCATCGTACCATCACAGTACTACAACACTTGGGCTTTGTGATAAACTTCCCAAAGTCCCAGCTCACTCCAACTCAGTTCCTGCCCCAGCTCTGCTGTGCCCATCTACTCAAACTAGCATCCCAGGCGCTCCTACGAGTACATCTGATTGCCCGAGAGATGCTACAGCTCCTCGGACACAAGGCCTCTACAGTACATGTCATTCTCCAGGAACAAGCAGGAAGTCAGTCCTCACATATGGGTGACATCGATGGAGCCCCCATGCGGAGCAAATCCCCAGCTTTCGAAGAAAGCCTTTGGGACTGCATCACGCATGCGCGGCCCCCTTCAAGCCCAAGGGTGCCACCTTGCTCAGTCTCCTTTTTTCTGCGGAGCCCAACGGATGTCGTTCTAATTCCCCCATGGAAAAAGTAGATAAAAGTTAGAAAATTAATTTTCTGCTTAGCCGGTTCGATTCTGGCTCCCCTTCCCACCTTGGCTCGGTACACCGGTATCAAGTCCGGTCCATTTTTTCTGTTTTTGTCCTTAGAGACTAGCATTTGCACTCTTTTTCTTTTTAGCTGGCAGTCTGGTCCTTTGACCTTGCAGGGGCCCTTTTTCCCCCGATGGCTGCCAGCGGCTTTAAGAAGTGTGATCGGTGCACGAAACTGATGTCTCTCACCGACACACATGACTGCTACCTCCGTTCCGACCACGACCCCGTGGTCTGTGGCCCGTGCAAGAAGATGTCTTCCAAGGCCTTGAGGAACAGGCAGCAGCAACATGACAGGCTTTTTCCCAAGTCCGCACCCACCTGGGCCCGGACCTCGTCAGAGGCCTCGACCTCTCGGGAGCTGTCTGATCCAGAGCAGCGTCGGGTGTCCTCTGAAAGGGGCTCTCCCTCGCGGGAACACCGGAGGAAGAAAAACTCCTTGAGGGCATTGTCATCTGAGAGCTCCAAGCGGCCTGGTCCCTCATGGGCTCGGTCACGGAGCCTGGCGCACCGCCCTGGATCCTCGGAGTCGGAGAGGCCTGCCAAACTCCCTCGAAAGGAAGCGGAGACGCCGAGGAAGGTAAGCCCTGTCCTCGTTGTGGACTCTCCTCTGGGAGAGCCGGTGTTGGGAGTCTCCTGAGCTTGGCTTCAGGTTGGCAGCCTCGAAATGCAGCGTGTCTGCCTTCATGGACCAGCAGTGGGTGCTGATGGCCGGTCTCACATGTCCGTCCGCCCCGACCACCGGGACTTCGACGTCGAAGTCGACCCTGGAAGCCGAGCCGATCCTCGAGACACTAAGAACTCGAGTCAATCCTCGGCCGAGGTCCCCCTCGACCTCCCGTTCGGGACCGAGGTCGTCGACGCCAATACCCTCGGCGTCGGGGCGGTCAAGACCGAAGCCCTCGAGGCTGGAGCCACTCGACACCTCCTCAGAGGGGTCCGATTGGGAGACGGAGGATGAAGCGTCTCCGGACACCCACCGTACCAAGTACGTCCCGTCAGACTCCCCGGGATCTGAACCTCGGAGAAGGTCATCCCTGGAGGACTCCCGGTTCTTGGACTTTGTCCGGGATATGGCAAAGGCTTTGTCTTTCCTCGCGGTTGCCGAGGAGGAGCCTCGAGTTGAGGAGCTTGAGGTCCTCCAGTATGACTTTCCTCCGAAGGAAGCCCTTACTGTACCGGTGCCCCCCATTCTGGAATGGCTGATGCTCTGCATCTGGGAGACACCGGCCTTGGTGCCAGTCCTCAGCAGGCGAATCAATTCCATCTATCAGGTTCGCAAGAACCCTGGGTTCCAAAAGGCACAGCTGCTGCACAACTCCATGGTTGTGGAATCGGCCATGCGCCAGCTCAAGAGCCAGAAGACGCACTCCTCGGTACATCCTGGCCAGGAGGCCCACAAAATGGACGCACTCGGCAGAAAGTGCTACCAGGGTTTGATGCTGCCATGCCGAATCCAGACGTACCAGCTTTACATGGGCATGTACCTGTGCGACCTGGCAAAGGAGATTGCCGGGTTCTCAGCTGGTCTCTCTGAGGGACCTTTGCAACGCTTCCAAGTTTTGTCCACCGGCATCCAAGAGTGCTTGAAGTTTATGACTCAAGCAGCCTATGACGGCTTCGAGGCTTCGGCCCGGGTAGCTGCGGCCGGCATCGGTGCCCGACACCAGGCATGGCTACAGTCGTCAGACCTGGAGCCATGGGTTCAGGACAAGTTGGTCGATGTCCCTTGCCAGGGTGAAAACCTCTTTGGAAAGCCCATGACTGAGAAGGCTGCCGAGATTGAGTCCGAGTACCTGACCTGGACAAGACTCGAGAAGAAGACATCTGCTCCTTCTAAGGAGAAGGGCTCGGGTAAGAAGCCCTTTTTCCCGAGGAGAGGATCAACTTACCAAAACTACCCCACGTATCAGGCCTCCCCAGCAGGGGCAGCAGGCCAAGCAACAGGGGTAAGGCCCACATAAGCAAAAGGCCCCCAGGCACCGGCTCTGGCCCAGCCTGGAGGGGGCTTTTGACTCCCAGAGCATAGTCCCTCTCTCAAAGGGTGCAAGGCCCTGCACAGGAGGAAGGCTGACTCTGTATGCCCACAGATAGCCAGCCATCACAACAGACACCTGGGTTCTACAGATAGTCCAAATGGGCTATCGGTTACATCTCACCCAGGCACCTCTCTCTTACTTTCCAGGGAAGCCTCTCAGACTCCCTCTCCACAGGGACCTCCTCATGAAGGAGTTAGCAGGTCTTTTGGAGGATCAGGCAGTAGAACCGGTGCCCCACCACCTGCAGGGAACAGGCTTCTACTCCAGGTACTTTTTGATATCAAAGAAAACTGGAGGCCTAAGACCTATGCTCAACCTGTGAAACTTAAACAAGTTCCTGGTGAGGGAAAAGTTCAAGATGCTTTCCCTTGGAATATTGCTGCCTTACCTCCGCCAGGGAGACTGGCTATTCTCCTTAGATCTCAGAGATGCGTATATGCACATCTTGATTCATCCAGACCACAGACAATATCTAATGTTTGTAGTGGGAGGAAACCATTTTCAGTACAAGGTAGTTCCATTTGGCCTAGCCTCGGCACTCAGGCTATTCACAAAGTGCCTTGCGGTAGTGTCGGCCTTCCTAAGAACTCAAGGGGTATTTGTCTTCCCCTACTTAGACGACAGGCTCATCATAGCCCAGTCAGCGCTAGAAGCTCAACAGGTCATGTCCTGGACTATCCAGTTGCTCCAGCACCTGGGCTTTGTGATCAACTACATAAAGTCCACTCTGGTTCCCACTGGGGACTGGAGTTCATAGGGGCAAGGTTAGGCCCTTCAGGCAAGGGCTTATCTACCAGAAGACAGGGCACAAAGACTTGTGGCCCTAGTAGAGCAAGTGAGTCGCAGATCCCAAATCTCAGCAAGACACTTTCTGCGCCTCCTTGGGTACATGGCCTCCTCAGTGCCGGTGACACCCAATGCCCGCCTACACATGAGAACAGCTCAGTGGTGCCTCAGCGACCAGTGGACTCAAGCCACAGGCAGACTCAGAGACAACGCCTGGTGAGGTCATTGGAATGGTGGCTTCAGCCTCACAACCTTCTGGAGGGAGTGCCTTTTCAGCCTCCCATGCACTCGAGGGTGCTGACTACAGATGCATCCCTGCTGGGATGGGGTGCACATTGCCAGCAGGTCTGCACTCAGGGTGTGTGGTCTCCGTGGAAGAGCACACAACAAATCAATCTCCTAGAGCTTTGAGCGATCCGCCTAGCTCTTCGGATATTCTGCCAAACCCTGGCTCATCAAACTGTCTTGATTCAGACAGACAACCAAGTGGCAATGTTCTATGTGAACAAGTAAGGGGGCACAGGCTCTCACATCCTATGCCAGGAAACCCTGGACCTATGCTCCTTTGAGGTCAGCCAGGGTATGTATCTCAAAGCAGTTTACTTGCCAGGTCAGGAGAACTTCTTGGCCGACATGCTAAGCAGAATTCTCCAGCCGCATGAATAGCAACTGAATCCCAACATAGCCCAACAGCTCTTCCAGTACTGGGGGCGCCCATCCATGGATTTGTTTGTGAGCCCACTAAATCACCAGCTGCCCCGTTTTTGTTCCAGACAACTGCACCCACACAGGGTGACTGCAGATGCTTTTCTAATATCATGGTCTGTGGGCCTCCTGTATGCGTTTCCTCCCACGCCCCTGGTAGCTCGGACCTTATTCAAGATCCTTCAAGACAAAGCCTCGGTCATCCTGGTGGCGCCCAGGTGGCCGAGACAGCCATGGTTTCCGCTGCTCCTGCAGCTAGCGGAAGAGGCTCCAATTCCTCTGGGATTACAACCCAACCTCGTGTCGCAGGAGAGGGACTCTCTTCTGCATCCCAACCTCAGGTCCCTCAACCTGATGGCATGGCTGCTGAAAGGGTAGTCCTTGCACCACTTCTCCTCCCTAAAGAGATAAGAGGATGTGCTGCTAGCCTCTAGGAGGCAATCAACTAGGAAAACCTACGCATTTAAGTGGCGCATATTTGAGGTGTGGTGTGTTCAGCAGGGTGAGAACCCATACCGTGCTGATGCTGAATAGTGCGGTATATAAGATAAATAAATAAATTCTCCTGCCAGGTGGCAGTGGTGTTGCAGTATCTGCTTCACCTTTCAGATTTAGGTCTTAAGTCAAACTCGGTCTGAGTTCACCTGAGTGCTTTATCGGCACACCACTCTCCAGTGGAAGGACAACCTCTCTCTGTACACCCCTTGGTGTCCAGGTTCCTAAGAGGTCTGCTTCTGCTGAAGCCCCTGGTCCGCCCCCCGGCAACCGAGTGGGTTTTGAATGTGGTCTTAGAGCAGCTTACTCGCCCACCTTTTGAGTCGATGGCTACCTGCCATCTCCGCTTCCTGTCTTGGAAGGCGCTTTTCTTGGTGGCACTCACATCAGCCAGACAAGTGAGTGAGCTGCAAGCACTGGTGTCCGATAGACCATACACACGGTTCTATAGGAAGAAGGTGGTGCTTCGCACGCACCCCAAGTTCTTTCCAAAAATGGTCTCTTCATTCCACCTGAACCAGGAGGTGGTGCTTTCCCAGGCCCCATGCCAGCCGGGCAGAAGCAGTTCTGCATACCCTGGACTGTAAAAGGGCGTTGGCCTTCTACATGGAGTGTATGCGGGGACATCAAAGAGCTCCTCAGCTCGGCGTCTCTTATGACCTCAGTAAGCTGGGGATGCCGGTCTCCAAGCATACGTTGTCCACCTGGGTGGCAGATTGCATTGCCTGGGCATACAGGGCGGCTGATCTCCCATAGCAGGGTTGAGTCATAGCCCACCAAATCAGGGCTAAGGCGGCATCAGTGGGCTCACTTCCGCTCTGTTCCGCTGGCAGACATCTGCCGAGCCGCAACCTGGTCTTCAAGCCAGACTTTTGCGGCCCATTACTGCCTGGATAGGGGGTCCCAATGGGACAGTGCTTTCAGCCAGGCTGTACTCCGTAATCTGTTCGAGGTTTAGGCAACTCCTACCCTCCGACCCTTTGGTGTCAGGCTACTGAAGTGTTACGTTCTCGGTTGAACTCCTATCATGGCTGCTGCGGCTCCTCTAGAGGGAGCCTATTTTTCATTTATGGGTTCTCGGTAGCTTATAGCTAGGGAGTCCCATATGTGAGGACTGACTTCCTGCTTGTTCCTGGAGAAAGCGTAGTTACCCACCTGTAACAGGTGTTCTCCAGGGACAACAGGAATCAGTCCTCACGACCCTCCCTCCTCCCCTGGAGTTGCAGTCCTTTGATTACATTTTTATCATTTTGCTGTCTTTTTAGCTATGTCATTTGACTGAGCAAGATGGCACCCTTGGGCGGGAAGGGGACTGCGCATGCGTAATGCAGTCCCAAAGGCTTTCTTCGAAAGCTGGGGATTTGCTCCGCATGGGGGCTCCGTCGATGTCAAAGTCACCCATATGTGTGGACTGATTTCCTGCTGTCCCTGGAGAACACCTGTTACGCTTTCCATATGCTCAACTACATATGTGGACAGCCCAGTTGACTCTTGCTTCCCAGTGGAAGCAGGCCTCTAGCCGATTCCAGGACAGGATCCCAAGTCACTGCCTGTCTGCCCACATCCCTTCAGAGGTGGCTTTCTACAGAAAATCTGCTCGTAGGGTCACCTTTTCAGATGCCTCCACTTCAATGCACCCTGATGACAAATGCCTCCAAACTGGGTTGGGGAGCTCACCCAGGCAACCTGACTGCACAGGGACTCTGGACAATGCAAAAGTTGCAACTCCATATCAATCTCCTAGAACTTTGAGCTATCTTGAATGCCCTCAGGGTGTTTCAACACCACCTCAGGGCACAACAGGTCCAGGTCAGGATGGACAATCAGGTTGCCATGTTCTATGTGAACAAGCATGGAGGAACAGGCTCCTGGCCCTTCTGCAGGGAGGCACTACACCTGTAGTCCTTTGCAATTGCTCATCAAATACACTTCCAAACGGTGTGCCTCCCAGGAGAGTCAAATGTCTTGGCAGACAGACTGAGTCGCATCCTTCTTCCCTACGAATGGTCTCTCCATCTGGACTCAACATCCTACATCTTTCAGACCAGGGGAACCTCAGACATAGATCTGTTTGTGACTCCCCAAAATGGCAAACCTCCGCGCTTCTGCACAAGAATTCCGACATCCACCAACCAATCAGTGGATGCCTTCCACATACTCTGTGGTCAGGGTCTGCTTTATTCTTTCCCTCCTATACCCCTCATTCCCAAGATGCTTTTCAAGCTTCAGTCGGACAAGTCAACCGGCCGTGATGTCCTCTGCTTCTGCGTCTGGCTCAAACTCAACCTTTGTGATTGGGATCTGCGCCCAAACTCCTCTCCCAGAGCTACTGCTCACTACTCCATCCCAATCCACAGTCTCTCCATCTCACAGCTTAGCTGCTGAGAACATAGTTTTCCAAGGCCTTGGCCTTACCCAAGAGGTTAAGGATATCCTTTTGGCTTCTAGGAAGCCCTCCAACAGATGTTCATACATTGGTGTAGATTTTCTGTCCGGCGTTCCCAGAAGGATCTCAAGTCACTCCTACATGTGTCATTGACAGGTCTGAAGACCAACTCAGTGAGAGTCCACCTCAATGCTTTTGCAGCCTCTCACTACCTACTGGATGGACAGCCCATCTCCTCGCAATTGCTAGTAGCCTATTTCATGAGAGGTCTTCTCATGTCCAAACCGCCCATTAAGCCACCTCAGTGTCATTCTAGTGCAGCTTCTCAAGCTGCCCTTTGAACCATTAGCCACAACCTCACTAAAATTCCCAGCTTGGAAGGTAGTCTTCCTAATTGCCCTCACTTCAGCTAGAGACATTAATGAGCTTCAGGCTTTAGTGGAAGACCCACCCTATACTCGGTTCCACCATGACAAAGTCGTCCTTAGGACTCACCCACACTTTATGCCAAAGGTGGTGTCTCCTTTTCATTTAAACCAGTCAATTTTCCTTCCAGTCTTCTTTTCCAAACTGCATGTGTCTCAAGTGGAAGCAACCCTGCACACTCTTGATTGCAAGCATGTATTGGCTTTCTATCTCCAAAGGACTCAAGATCACCGTAAAACCTTCTAGTTGTTCATCTCCTTTGATCCTAGTCACCTGGGTCTCCCTGTATCTAAACGTACACTCTCCAGATGAATAGTGGACCGCATCTCATTTGCCTGTGACAAAGCAGGACTCTCCCTGGATGGGCATGTCACTGCTCACAATATTCATGCCATGGCAACCTCAATGGAAACTATTCTCGGTTGCCATTGATGAGATATGCAAAGTTCCAACTTGGTCTTCTGTCCATACCTTTGCTGCCCATTATTGTCTGGACAAGGACTCCCGTCAGGATGCCATGTTTGGTCAGGTTGTACTCCAGCATCTCTTTCAGACTTAGAGGCAATTCCTGCCCTACATACCATACTTTGACGATACCAGAAATCCATGAGGAATCCATGACCTCTTCAAGCCTGTTCCGAGGTGAACCTTCACTGGTTCTGAGGTCTCTTCATCTAGCATCTGGGAGTTAGGGAGTCCCATATCTGAAGACTACATTCCTGCTTGTTCCTGTTACTTACCTGTAACAGGTGATCTCCAGGAACAGCAGGAATTTAGGAGTTGTAGGGTTTCTTTTTCTCTCATTTTTCCACTACAAACTCAAGTGGGAAGGCGGGAAGGCATTTGCGCAAGCGCAGTGGAGTGCTCCCAAAAGCTTTTCAATTGGACGCTGGGGAACATTCCCGGGTGGGTTCCGTCCGTAAAAACATCACCCATATGTGAAGACTAAATTCCTGCTGTTCCCGGAGATCACCTGTGGTAGGTGAGTAACAACGCTTTCTTGTTTCTCTGTACAGCAGTCGCATCCCAGTTTTTTTACTTATAAAATGCTTTGAATAGTAGAAAGACAATATATAAATCAGTTTAAATAAATAAATTGTGCACCTAGCATTCTGCCAAAGTGACTCCATCATGTGTTCCTCCCAAGCTGCTCATATGCGCGTTTTATCCTAGCACCTGTAACACACGTTGCAGTATAAGCGCAGTTAGCCCTTGCCCTAGTCAGAGCGCAGTTTTCTCCAGGACCAAGCAAGAAGTCAGTCCTCACATATGGGTGTCATCGGCGCTGATGAAGCCCCAGCAGGTGTCATCGGCGCCGATGAAGCCCCAGCGGAACATTTCCTCAGCTTTCCATGAAAGCCTTTGGGAATGCAGGCACGCATGCGCGGTTCCCTTCCCGCCTAAAGGTGCCATCTTACCTCAGTCTCTTTTTTTCCGAGAAGCCCACCGGACATGTTTCCTGTCATCCCGGATAAAAGTTGATTTTTTTCGGCGATACTCGCTGTTTTTTCTCCCGGTTCGACGCCGGTTTCCCCTCCCGCCGGGTTCGGTACACCGGTATCGAGCCCGATTCTTCTTTTTCAGCTTTTGCCTTTCGTGGCTGGCATTCGCGCCCTTTTTTGCTTTTTCCCTGGGAGGCCAGTCCTTTGACTTCGCGAGGACTCTTTTTTCCCCGATGGCTTCCAGCGGTTTCAAGAAGTGTGATCGGTGTAAGAAATTCATCTCTCACACCTACACACACGACTGCTGCCTCCGGTGCCTCGGCCCTGATCACGACCCTAAGTCGTGTGGGCCATGTGGGAAGATGTCTTCCAAGGCACTCCGAAGTCGCCAGCAGCAAAAAGAAAGGCTTTTCTCGGACTCCGCCTCCAGCCGGGCCCGGACCTCGTCTGACGCTTCGACATCTCGGGATTCGGATCCCGAGCGCCGTCTGAGCTCCTCGGACAGGGGGTCCCCCAACCGGGAATGCAAGAGGAAGAAGCGGCTCGTGAGGGCGTCGTCAGAAGAGGTCCCTGGCTCCTCGAGGGCCAGGTCTAAGACCCCCGACCGTCGCCCCGGGCCCTTGGACCAAGAGATGCCTGCCAAAGTTCCTCGCATGGAGCCGGAGTCTGCTGGACACGTAAGCCCTGTAGTCCTTGAGGACTCTCCTCCCAGGGAGCCGAAGTCGGGCCCGGCGCCGCCGCGGCTGGGTCCCGAGTCAGTGGCTGCTGCGTCTCCCGAGCTGAGTCTCAGGATGACAGCCTTGGAGAGCAGATTGTCTGCCTTCATGGAGCAGCAGCGGACACTGATGGCCAGCCTGTCTGGCGCATCTGCCCCTACCACCGGGACATCGACTTCGAAGTCGACCCCGGAGACTGAGCCAATACTCGAGTCCATCAAGGCTCAAAGTCGACCTCGGTCGCAGTCTCCCTCGACCTCCCGCTTGGGACCGAGGGCGTTGACGCCGGTGCCTCTGGCGTAGGGGCGGGTGCTCCAGGGCTTCGCGGGGTCGGATCCTAACTCCTCATCGGATGAGTTCGCCTGGGAGACGGAGGATGAGGAGTCCCCCGATACGTTCAAGGCTCGGTGCATCCTGTCGGACTCACCGCAGTCTGAGCCCCGGAGTAGAGCCCCTCCGGAGGATACTTGGTTCTCGGAGTTCGTCCGGGATATGGCCACTGCCTTGGCTATTCCGGCGGACCCCGAGGAAGAACCTCGAGCTGAAGAGCTCGAGGCCCTGCAGTATGACTCTCCTCCGAAGGAGGCCTTTACTGTCCTGGTTCCTCCGATGCTGGAACGGTTCCTCTTCCGGATGTGGGAGGCACCGGCCTCGGCGCCGGTTTTAAGCAAGCGAGTCGACTCGATCTATCGACTCAGGAAGAGCCCTGGCTTTCAGAAAGCACAGCTACAACATCTTTCCATGGTTGTGGAATCGGCCATGCATCGTCTGAAGAGCCAGAAGATGCACTCCGCGGTGCCAACTGGCAGGGAGGCCCGGAACCTCGATGGCGTCGGTAGAAAGTGCTTCCAGGGCTCGATGCTTGCTTGCCGTGTCCAGTCTTACCAGCTGTACATGGGCATGTACTTACGGGACCTGGCCAAGGAGTTGGCCGGGATTTCTGCTGGACTCTCCGGGGAACCCTTGCAGAGATTCAAGTCCTTCGGGGATTCGGGACTGCTCGAAGTTAATGACCCGCGCCGCCTACGATGGCTTCGAGGCTTTGGCCCGAGTTGCGGCAGCCGGCATCGCGGTTCGACACCAGGCATGGCTGCAGTCTTCGGACCTCGAGCCATGGGTTCAGGACAAGTTGGTCGATGTCCCTTGCCGAGGTGAAAACCTTTTTGGCAAGCCCATGACCGAGAAGGCCGCCCAGCTCGAAACAGAGCACCTTACACAGACAAGGCTATCTAGGTAGACCTCTGCCCCTTCTCATAAAAAGAAGGGCTTGGGTAAAAAGCCCTTTTACCCGAGGAAGGGCACTGCCTACAAACAGTACCCTCAATATCAGGCTACCCAAGCTGCACCCCAGGGTCAGCAAGCCAAGGGGCAGGGTAATGGGCCCCGTAGGCAGAGGGCCCCAAGCCTCCGGCCCCTGCTCCCATTCAGCAGGGTGGGGGTTTTTGACTCCTTGAGCATAGCCTCTCCGTCCCTGCTCTCCCACCCCTGCACAGGAGGTCGCCTTGCCCTCTTTGCCCACCAGTGGCCCCTCATCACCAGGGACAGTTGGGTGTTGGACATAGTCCACAGGGGCTATGCACTGCATTTTCACCAACTGCCTCCTCCATACTTTCCAGGGGAGCCTCCAAGGACTCCCCTGCACACAGACCTTCTCCTTCAAGAGCTTCAAGGTCTGTTGGTGGACAGGGCAGTGGAGCCTGTGCCTCTCCACTTGCAAGGTCATGGATTCTACTCCAGGTATTTCCTGGTGCCCAAAAGAACCGGTGGCCTTCGACCCATTCTGGACCTCAGGAACCTCAACAAGTTCCTAGAGAAAGAAAAGAAAAGTTCAAGATGCTTACTCTTGGAACACTTCTGCCCTACCTCCAGCAGGGAGATTGGCTATGCTCCTTAGATCTAAAGGATGCGTACACTCACATCCTCATTCATCCAGACCACAGAAAGTACCTCAGGTTCATTGTGGGAGGAAACCATTATCACCTCCGCTCCCAGGGTCTTTACCAAATGCCTGGCAGTGGTGGTGGCCTACCTGAGAAATCAGGGAATCTTTGTCTTCCCTGGGAGGAGTGGTCTAGTGGTTAGGACAAGGTACTTCAGGCCGGAGGGCCGGGGGTTCAAGTCCCACCTGGGGACAGCAATCTCAGGCCGGAGGGACTGGGATTTCTAGTCCTATAGGCACTCCTTGTGGTCTTGGGCAAGCCACTTAACCCTCCACTGCCCATGTTCCCTGTAAGTATTAGTGTATGTTATATCCCCTCGTGTTAAATGTATTAGTGTGTCTCATATCCCCTCGTGTTAAATGTATCCCCCAATTGACCGCTTTGACCCGGTGAAAAGCGGGATATAAATACAGCTAAATAAAATAAATAAATAAATATCTGGACGACTGGCTCATCAGGGGTCAGACGTGCCAGGAGGCCAGACAAGCCACCCTCAGAACTATTGCTCTTCTTCAAAGCCTGGGGTTTGTAATAAACTTCTCAAAGTCCACTTTGCTCCCCTCCCAGAACTTGGAGTTCATAGGAGCAAGGCTGGACTCTCTGCTGGCAAAGGCTTTCTTGCCAGAAGACAGAGCCCAAAGGTTGATAGCATTGGCAAATCAGTTTCTCAGCAGGTCACTGGTCTTCGCCAGACTCTGCCTGAGGCTGCTTGGCCACATGGCTTCGACAGTGCATGTGACCCCCAATGCCAGGCTCCATATGAGGCCTGCACAGTGGTGCCTTCGGATTCAGTGGTCACAGGCCACAGGCAGCCTCAGGGACAGGATAAGGGTGTCCAGACAATTTCTGAACTCCCTCAGCTGGTGGCTGCACCCACCCAATCTACCAAAGGGGGTACCTTTTCAGATTCCTGGGTACACGAAGGTACTGACCACCGACGCCTCCCTGCAGGGCTGGGGAGCTCATTGTCTAAGCAAGTGAACCCAGGACCTGTGGTCTCCTTGGGAAGCTGCACAGCAGATCAATCACCTCGAACTCAGAGCTATTCAATTAGCACTCAAAGCTTTCTCTCCTACCCTGGTTCAGCAATCTGTCCTGGTTCAGACAGACAACCAAGTAGCCATGTTTTATGTGAACAAACAGGGCGGGACTGGGTCCAGACTGCTTTGTCGGGAGGCTCAGGACCTTTGTTCATTTGCCCTCAAGCACAACATGCTCCTCAAGGCTGTGTACCTTCCAGGCCAGGACAACTACCTGGCCGACAGGTTAAGCAGGATTCTGCAGCCCCACGAGTGGCAGCTGCATCCTTCAGTAGTTCAAAAAATCTTCCTAAAATGGGGTCTCCCTTTGGTAGATCTCTTTGCCAGCCCAATGAACAAGCAACTGCCAAAGTTCTGCTCCAGGCAACTGCATCCTCTGAGAATAGCAGCAGATGCTTTTCTGATACCATGGTCTCAGGGCCTCCTGTATGCGTTTCCTCCCACGCCCTTGGTAGCCCAAACTCTCTTCAAAATTCTTCAGGACAAGGCCTCTGTCCTGCTGGTGGCTCCCAGGTGGCCGAGACAGCCTTGGTTTCCACTTCTACTTCAACTGGCGGTGGATCCCCCACTGCCTCTGGGATTGCAACCCGACCTTCTCTCACAGGAGCAGGGTTCCCTGCTGCACCCCAATCTGAAAGCTCTCAATTTGATGGTCTGGAGGCTGCAAGGGTAGTTTTGGCTCCCTGGGGCCTACCTCAGGAAGTGGAGGAGGTTGTCCTAGCCTCTAGGAAACAGTCCACCAGGAAAACCTATGCTCTCAAATGGAAGAGGTTTTCTGTGTGGTGTCAGCTACGTACAGAGGATCCTTTCTCCTGTACTGTGCCAGTAGTGCTTCTGTACTTACTGCACTTGTCCAATCAGGGACTTAAGTCCAATTCTGTTCGGGTCCACCTCTCAGCTCTAGCATCTCACCACTCACTGGTGGAAGATATTCTCTGTCGGTTTACCCCTTGGTGTCCCGCTTTCTCAGGGGCTTGCTTTTGCTCAGGCCTCCAATCCGTCGTCCTGCCCCTGAGTGGGAGTTGAATGTGGTCTTGCAGCAACTGACTCGCCCACCTTTTGAGCCGATGGCTACTTGTCCACTACGCTTTCTATCCTGGAAGACACTCTTCCTGATAGCCTTAACCTCGGCCAGACGAGTGAGTGAGCTTCATGCCCTGGTCTGTGATAGGCCTTACACCAGGATTTACAGGAACAGGGTAGTCCTCAGAACTCATCCAAAGTTCCTCCCAAAGGTTATCTCCTCTTTCCACCTCAGTCAGGAGGTGGTTCTTCCAACATTCTTCCCTAGACCTCATGCAAGCCAGGCTGAAGCAGTCCTGCATACCCTGGACTGTAGGAGGGCCTTATCCTTCTACCTTGACCGTACGCAAGGGCATAGAAGGGCTACTCAGCTCTTCGTTTCTTTTGACCCTAATAAGTTGGGGTTAGCTGTGCCCAAGCGTACCTTGTCCATCTGGGTGGCTGACTGTATCACCTGGGCTTACAAGGCGGCTGACCTTCCTTTGCAGGGTCGGGTCACGGCCCACCATGTCAGGGCAATGGCTGCCTCAGTAGCTCATCTCTGCTCTGTGCCCTTGGTAGACATCTGCAGGGCTGCAACTTGGTCTTCAAGCCAGACATTTGCGGGTCATTACTGTCTGGAGAGGGAGTCCCGTAGAGACAGTGCTTTTGGCCAAGCAGTACTCTGGAATCTCTTTGAGGTTTAGGCAACTCCTGCCCTCCTGCCCTCTGTTGGGCTACCGGTGGAGGTTGTGTCCTTGAAAAGCCTTTCTTTGATGCTGAGACTAGAGGGAGTTCTCTTGTTCAGCCTGTGTTCCTCGGTAGCCTAGAGCTTGGGAGTCACTCATATGTGAGGACTGACTTCCTGCTTGGTCCTGGAGAAAGAGTAGTTACTCACCTGTAACAGGTGTTCTCCAGGAGCAGCAGGAATCATTCCTCACAACCCTCACTCCTCCCCTTGGAGTTGCAGTTGTACATAGTTTATTTTTCATTTTTGTTTGCTGTTCTTAGCTATGTCATTTGACTGAGGTAAGATGGCACCTTTAGGCGGGAAGGGAACCGCGCATGCGTGCCTGCATTCCCAAAGGCTTTCATGGAAAGCTGGGGAAATGCTCCGCTGGGGATTCATCGGCACCGAAGACACCCGCTGGGGCTTCATCGGCGCCAATGACACCCATATGTGAGGACTGATTCCTACTGCTCCTGGAGAACACCTGTTACAGGTGAGTAGCTACTCTAACGCGCTGTAGTAAAAGCGTAGTTAGCGCACACCTTTGGGCTGCTGCTGTGGTACTTTCCTTAATTCTCTATGTCTTCTTCCAGGAAACATTGACCTGTGGCAAGCAAGGTGCCTCTTCTTTGGATTCTGGACTCTGCTCTTCTTGCATGGCAGCTTCTGAAATGTCCCTGGAGGGCCTGCTCCCCTTCTCTGAGCCGGGAGATGCAGTTAGTCTGGCTTTGCCTGATTCAGGGCAGAAGGTGACAGATGGCACTATCGATAAGGATATCCAACTGGCTGGAGGGTTCAGCGACCATGCTATATGCCGCTCCTCGTTCTCTAAGGGGTCTGTGACAGCTGTGTTCCCTGGTGTAGGGGAGTCATTTCCAAAAGGAGAGTTTCTGGATTCTGGATCGTCCTCCCCAGAATCGTTTTCTTGCTTACAGCAGGCCTGGTCCTTCTGGCATAGAAATTCAGATCCTGTAGCCTTTGAGTGCCCCCAGGTGCCGTCTCATGCAGGGCAGGCTGAGAGTGGAAGCCCTGTTTGATTGCCTTTGGCTAAGCATCCCCGGCAATGGGTGCCCCCTAGAGAGGGGGAACAGCTAGGAGTTGTCTGAGATTTTGACTATGACTGGGATTCAGATGGGTACTGGGCTCTGACATGGATGTAGAAATATTCAGAAGATTGTGATAAGGCTGGAGTGCTCTGCGATTCCAGACGGAAAACTTGCCCTCCGTGATTCAAGCAGTGCGCTGAGGGGAATTCTTGGATTCTCTGGATCTGGCAGAGGTGTATTTTGACCGGGCAGGTCAGCAAAAGTATCAGTGTTTTACCGTGCTTGGCTCTCGCTTTCAGTTTGCTGCCCTCCCTTTCATGCTATCAACTGCTCCAAGGATGTTCTTCAAAGTCATGGTGGTGGCTGCTGCGGCGCCGAGGGATCCTTGTCCATCCATATTTGGACAACTGGCTCTTCTGAGCCTGTTCCCTTTCAGAGACATCTCTAGTGGCATCCCGAGTCGTGTCCTTTTTGGAAAGCCTCGGATGGGTGATCAGTCGGGAAAACATCCATTTGTTGCCTTTCCAGTACCCGGAGTTCCTGAAAGCACATTTCAACACTCAAGTGGGCAGAGTTTTCTCTGGGAGCAAGCAGGAAGTTTGCGCTGACAGAGCTCCACATGGAAGCATCTCCCATTTTTCAGAGAAAGCCTTTGGGAGATGCACCACGAATGCATGGTCCCCTTCCCACTCAAGGGTGCCATCTTGCCTCAGTCTCCTTTTTTCCACGGAGCCCTCCGGACGTCTGTCCAGTTTCCCCCAGAAAATGTGTCTTTTTTTTATCTGGTATGCGTACCAGTTCTTTTCTTGCTCCTGAGCTAGCTTGCCTCGGAGTCACTCTTTGGGTTTTTCCCCTTTTTTTCTTTTCTTTTTCTCGATGTTCCTTGACCAGTGCTTCATGTCCTATTTTGACCGCAAGCCTCGGACTCGTGCCCAGATGGCAGGGCCTCCTTTTGCCCTATGGCCTCCAGCGGTTTCAAAAAATGAGATTGGCGCGGTAAGATGATGTCCCTCATTGACTCAAATAACTGCTGCCTCCACTGCCTTAGGCCGGACCATGATGACTCGGACCGCGAACTTTGCAAGACCATAACCACAAAGACTATCAAGACCTGTCAGCTGCAGCAGGAAAAGCTCTTTCACAAATCTGACTCTGCGCTGGAATCTCTGGCAACAACACGCTTGAGGACCCCCTCCGGTACCTCGATGCCCCACAATGCTCGGGCTGCCTCGGAATCTTAGGGCAGTGGGTCCACCGAGGGAAAATCCCCGGAGGTGGAACACAAGAAGTCAAAATCCTCTAAGAGTGCCTCGGAGGACAGGTCTGGGGAAATGGGTAAATCCCATTCCAGACCCCACTGTCCCCGATGTGAGTCCGAGGGGTTGGAGTGGGAATGGCCTCATAAGCTGTCCTGGATGGAATCATTGGCATCTTGCGACCGGCCTTGAACACCCGACAGAGTTGATGCCAGGCCCAAGTCACTTGTTGCCTGCGTCAAAGGCTGCGGAGCCATCTGACATGGAGACCAGGATGGTGGCCTTGGAGCGCAGTATCTCTGCCCTCCTGGCCCAGCAGCAGGCGCTCATGTCCGGTTCATCCGTCCCAATGGCCAGACCCTCGACATCGAGGGCTTTTCTGGAAGTCGAGCCGATCCTCGATTGCGTCAGGCCTTGAGAGGCCCATTGGCAGAGGACGTGATCCCGGTCTTGCTCTTCTGGCCAATTCCCGCAGCTCGGAACACAGGTCCTCTGGGGGCCATGGACCTCAGGGCTCGGGCCTCGGGCCTCGACAGTGGGAACTGTGGGGCCTTGGACTCTTACTCTGACTTTGGGTTGGATTGGGAGACTGAGGATGAGGAGTTCCCGGACACTTGGCGACATTGAGACGTGCCCTCGGACCTTTCTCCCTCAATGTCATGGTGCTATTCCTTGCCCGAGGATGTCATTTTCCTTTACTTTGTGCAGGATATGGCTAAGGCACTCGCTTTTGAGACCAAAATGGAGGAGGACCCCTCCATGGAGAATCTGGAGATTCTCTAGTTTGAGACCCCTCCCCCGAAGGAGGCCCTCACAGTGCTTGTCCCTCCGATCCTCGAGTGCCTCCTCCTCCGTATGTGGAAGACACCGGCATTGGTGCCCATAGTAAGAAGACGGCTCAACTCCATGTAACGAGTCTGCTTAAGCCTGGGGTTCCAGAAAACTCAGCTCCTCCACAATTCAATGGTCGTTGAGTTGGCAATGCGCAGACTCAAAAGCCATTCCTCGGTGCTCCCGGACAGGGAGGCCTGGACCCTCAACACCTTCAGCTGAAAGGCCTTCCAGGGTTTTTTGCTTGTGTGCCATCCAATCCTACCAATTGTACATCGGTATGTACCTCAAGGAGCTGGCGATGGAGCTCACTGGTTTCTCGGTAGGCCTCGACAGGGTATCCCTCCAGAGGTTCAAGCCTCTGGCTTTGGCACCCGTTATCAAAATTTCTTTTTGTCGGAGATAGTCGTCAAAGTAAGCGTGAAGAAAACTACCGCTGACCACCGCGACTGCTCCCTTTTTTTATTATTATTATTCAAACAATGAGAATTTGGTTTGTACTTAGCTCATAAGAATTTCAGAGAAGCAGACAAGATGCCAGATATCCACCAGGTTGACGACGTGTTACACGTTTCGGGTTAAACATGTAGAATTTGTAACCCTTCCTCAGGTCATCTCTCACTGGCAACAAAGCTTAAATTCTGCTCTAAGATTAAGAGCCGCTTTCCAAATGAATGTTGGGTGTATTCCTCTTATACTTCGGCGTCTGACGTCACTTTTCAACAAATGCTCAGTAGCGGTCACGTGAACCTGTATAGCTAATCCTAGCAGTAAGGAAGATCTCACTGACAGGAGAACACCTTACAGGTTTAGCTACTCTAAATGATAGTATACCAGTGTATTTGCATGTTGAGACCAATGGGGTTAACGGTGTTTAAACGAAAAATCCATTTTTGTTCCCTGAGTTGTAATCGCTGTTCTCGGTTGCCTCCTCTGGGATCAAGGGGTTCAACATCTATAATTCTCCAGCATAAAGACTCAAACACATGTTGATGTTGCAAGCAATGTTCTACCATAGGAGCAGAGAGACATTTCAATCTCAAACGCGAGGCATGTTCAGACAGCCTCAATTTTACAGGACGGATCGTTCGTCTATGTAATATTTTTCACAAGGGCAAATTATCAAGTAGACTATGAAAGTAGAGGAACAATTTGTGTAGCCTTCCAAAGAATATGTCTTCATAGTATGCTTATCTATCCATTATCTATCTATAATAATAAAAAAAGGGAGCAGTCGTGGTGGTCAGCGGTAGTTTTCTTCCCGCTTACTTTGACGACTATCTCCGACAAAAAGAAATTTTGATAACGGGTTCCTTATTAGTCAGAATCTCATATTTATGATGATTATTTTTTGATTCTGCTCGGTTTTAATAATATCTGGCTTTGGCAGGCAAGGAGTGCTCGAAGTTCTTATCTTAAGCAGCATACGACAGCTTTGAGTCCTCAGCCAGGGTAGCTGCCGCAGGCATCAGGGCCTGGTGCCAGGCGTGGCTGCAGTCATCTGACCTCGAGCAATGGGTTCATCAATGTCCCTGTAATCCGCTGGACTCCAGAAACCTCACTATTTTCTCTTTCAGCAGCGTTTCCAATAATTTACTCACCACCAAAGTTAAACTAACAGGCCTGTAGTTTTCAACCACATCCTTACTTCCACTTTTGTGTAAAGGCACCACATGAGCCTCTCTCCAGTCCTTTGGCACCACTCCCGACTCCAACAAGGCATTGAAAAGGTCTGTCAGTGGAGTTGCTAGAACGTCCCCAAGTTCCCTCAGTATTCTAGGGTGTATCCCATCCGGTCCCATCACTTTGTCTACTTTAAGTTGAGCTAGTTTCTCACAAACACAGTCGTCTGAAAATTGTTCAAGATGTTCCTCGCTTCTGTTCCTATTTGTGGGTGTTTTCTGAAGTCCTGCTCCTGGTTCTTCATCTGTGAACACAGAACAAAAATATTTGTTAAGCAATTCCGCTTTATCCTTATCAGCTTCTACATATTCCCCCTCTGCACCCTTGAGTCTGACAATACCACTTTTGCCCTTCCTCTTCTCACTAATATATCTGAAAAATGTCTTATCCCCCCATTTTATTGCATTGGCCATTTCCTCCTCCTTTTGAATCTTTGCCTTCTTGACTACTTTGCTAGCTTCTCTAAGTTTTTCCAAATACAGATGCCTGTCTTCCTCTCTCTGTGATCTCTTGTATTTCAAGAAGACCTCCCTCTTTTTCTGCACTTTTTCAGCTACTTCCTTCGAAAACCATAGCGGTCTCCTGTTCCTTTTGCCTTTATTTACCATTTTAACAAAAAGGTTGGTTGCCCTTAAAATACCCCCTTTCATTTTTGCCCACTGTTTTTCTACATCCCCCAGCTGTTCCCATCCCACTAACGACTCACTGAGGTATTGGCCCATCTTCGCAAAGTTAGTCTTCCTAAAGTCTAAGATCCTCACCTTGGAATGGATTCTAACAGCCCTAGTCCTAATACTGAACCACACCATCTGGTGATCACTGGATGCAAAATGATCTCCCACTACAACATCAGAAACACTTTCACCATTGGTAAGCACCAAGTCCAGTATGGCCCCTCCACGTGTGGGGTCTGTTACTAATTGCCTGAATAGTTCTCCCTGTAGAGAATCCAGGATCTCCTTACTTCTAGATGATACTGCAGCAGGAATGTGCCAATCAACATCTGGCATATTGAAATCTCCTATCAGTAGCACTTCCCCTTTCCTAGCAATGCTGCATATGTCTTCAATTAACTCTCTGTCCACCTCTTCCTCTTGTGAGGGAGGTCTGTATATCACACCAATGCACATAGATTTCTCTTTCCCTCTTTCTAGTTTAACCCACAATGCCTCCTCTCTCCCTTTTAAGCTCTGTAATTCCAAAGCTTTAATAGTAGTTTTTACATATAGTGCCACTTCTCCTCCCCTTCTTCCTACCCTGTTCTTTCTGAATAAAGTATAGCCAGGTATAGTTATATCCCAGTCATGGTTTTCTGTGAACCATGTTTCTGTAACTGCCACTAAATCCAAGTCAGCCACTCCCACCAAAGCTTCAACATCAGGGATCTTATTTCCCATGCTACGGGCATTTATACACACTGCTTTCCATATGTTACCCTGTTACCCATTTCCATAAAGGTATTTAATGTATCACCTACCTGGGGGCTTTCACTTAGCTGGGGGCTTTGTTCACCTATCCCCAACGAATGTAGTTTAAAGCCCTCTTCAGTAGATTAGCCAGTCTACTACCAAAGATGCGTTGACCTTTCTTGGACAGATGGATGCCATCTCTGCTCTGCAACCCTTGGAACAGCATCCCATGGTCTAGGAAACCAAAATGCTCTCGATGACACCATCCACGCAGCGATGCATTCATCTTCAGGATGCGAGCCTCTCTGCCTTGGCCTTTACCCTCAACAGGGAGGATTGAAGAGAACACCACCTGTGCATCTAACTGCTTCACCCTCTGTCCCAGAGCCATGAAGTCACTTTTGATACGTTCCGAGGTATACCTGGCAGTATCATTTGTTCCAACATGGATTAGCAACATTGGGTAATAGTCAGTGGGCTTGATGAGTCTCGGCAAACTCTCCGTAACATCTTGGATTTTGGCACCAGGCAGACAGCATACCTCTCTGGACATCTTTATCTTTATCTTTATTTAATGGACGCCTCAGTACCCCTCAAAAGAGAGTCTCCAACCACCACTACCCTTCGTTTCCTTCTGGTCACTGATTCTGCAACTTTGGGGTACTTGAACTCTGGTTCTTCCCTTTCCAGGGATGTTTTCACCTCCTCCACTTCCAGGTCTGCATAATGGTTCTTCAATTCAAGGGCTGGAGAAGTTGGATTGGTGATTTTGCAGGCCCTGGTGACTTGTGTCCAACCATCGACATTCTGTCGGCACCCATCTTCTCCTGTGCTGGAGAGCTTGGTTGCTGCAAGAAGCATCTCATCAATGTACTTCTCACTGTCTTGAATGCTCCTCAGCCTCGCCACCTCCTCTCTGAGTTCCTCCACTTGTTTCCTCAGAGCTTCAGCATGCAGGCACCCTGCACATGGAACTGGTCCTTCAACTGGCATTAGGACCTCTGTCTGGACCGAGGCAGAAGCTGTAACGGGGGCAATAGCTTTAGCAATACGATTTTTCCAAGCCATTGTTCTGTTCGTGGAGCTTAGGTATCTGTTAAAGCAAAAGAGAGAGATCTACCAAGTACCAGCCGGTTTCCCAGCTGTCCTTTCAGAGAAAAAGCAGTTAAATCTCTTTAGTTATATTCAAAATGTGCTGGTCCAATTCTCTGTGATTTGTTAAAGGGGTAGGTGCCCTATAAAGCAAGACTGCTCACTAGGGGTGGGTGGGAGTCGGGGTGGGTAGGGAGGGAACTAACACCTGATTAGGTGTTAGCAGTTTCCAAATCTGAGAAGGTTACTAGAGTTCAGCAACCTACTGTGCTCAAGGAAAGTTCCCCTAAAGCACCAAAAAGAAAAGTAACCTTGCTTTAAAAAATATACAAAAAACCCTTTTAAGAGCTCCCAGTCAGAGAGCTAGCAATGCAATATAATAAAAACAATCAAACAAACAAACCCTCAAATCCTTACTGTTTGTTGATCTGTAGAGCCCTGGTTAGGAAAGCCTCAACAGGGCAGGGCACTGGAGCCTTTTATGCAGGCCTCAGCTGCACTCAGGAAATCAGGCCCACTAACTCCTGATTGTTAGCAGTTTCTAAACCTGAGGAGGTTACTAGAGTTCAGCAACCTACTGTGCTCAAGGAAAGTTCCCCTAAAGCACCAAAAAGAAAGTAACCTTGCTTTAAAAAATATACAAAAAACCCTTTTAAGAGCTCCCAGTCAGAGAGCTAGCAATGTAATATAATAAAAATTTTGACATACAATAAAAACAAACAAACCCTCAAATCCTTACTGTTTCTTGATCTTTAGAGCCCTGGTTAGGAAAGCCAAATGCAAAGAGGTGAGACTGAGGACTAGAGGCTGGTCGAGAGTGACAGCAGCCATATCGCAGAAAACCACTGGTTGAGCAGAGAGTGGTCTGACTGGAACTTTATCAGACTATGAACTAAGGGCTCTGATTAGGTGTTGAATACCATAATGTATAGATAGCACAGTGCTCCTTTACGGATTTATTGGATGTAGAGGGTGTGTGTTGGTCATTGTGGATGGATGGGTGAGGGGGGGGAAGAGAAAGGAGGAAGAAGTGGGGATGGAGGGGAGATAAGAGAGAGATGTGGCTGGGACAGGATAGGGGTGAGCAGTGGCAGGGGGGAGGAGAGGGAAGGGGAAGGGCAGCAAATTCAGCATAGGGGACAGGCAGGATGGGCACTACTCTGACAGAGGGCCTCTAGAGGGTGAGGTGCAGGGCAGGTGTTGAGGGTTGGGAAGGGAGGGGAGGGAGGGAGGGTGGGTAGGTGAGGGGAGTAAGAGGGGATGAGGAGAGAGGGGAGGGAAGCAGGGGGGAGAGGAAGAGAAGGAAAGGAGCAGAGGGCCTGTGGACTATTCACGGTAGCCACAATAAATGCCAAGGTCCTTTGGTTTTGGCATGAATGCTGAATGACTGAGAGCTGCCTTCAAGCACCAATTGAGAGGATCCTTTCTAAAAACATGGATGTGGTACTATGAAGGGCGACAGGTGGGTTTGGAGAAGGTTTTGGGATAGACTGACTGCCTGTAGAGAGGTGGGTGGAAATAGTGGGGTGGGGGAAAAGGAGGAGGAGGGGGTAGGGGTTGGAGGGAAGAGGTAATTCTATTGTATGTACTGTTACAGTCAGATAATGGACACTGTAGGCCCAGTTTCGACCTGGATGTACATGCCCTCTATATGCCCAGTCTGAACCAGACGTACAGAGGGTGTTGCGATTCTGGTCACACGGGGCACATCTAGCCCCGCGGGATCAGAATTGCGATCGGACCTGTACGTACAGACTGAGACTGCGATTCAGCCCAGCCTGCATGTACAGGCCCTGCCCAGCTAACTCAGTCAGGGCAGTTCAGTGGAGTCGCAGTATCATGGCGTTTGGTTGCCAGGGCATTGCGGTTCCATTGAAGAGCCACGATTCCTGGGCACCGGCATCAGTTTCCCCGCAGCTTGACACCGGATCTGGCCTCCTAAGGCCAGGGTTGGACTGCAGGGAATGTTCTCGCCCCCACCTGCCTCATTCGTGCCCCGGGCCACCGATCCTTGACGTCTAGGGAAGTTATTCCACCTCAGAGGTGGAATAACTTCCCCGTACAGGTCGCCTGCCCTGGACATGCAGGGCTTACATTAGAATCAACTCTGTACGTCCAGGGCTGATGACCACCCACCGCCTGCCCTAACTCCGCCTCCGGTCCGCCCCTTCCCCACCCCTGACTAACTTCCCCATACAACCGGCTGGAAAGTCAGCTGTCGACGGGAAGGGACACAAATAGCAGGGATGCACGCCACATTGGGACGTCCATCCCCACTATTCACAGGTCGGAATGACCCTGTGTGGGAACAGGGTGGGAGGATGATGTTCATGGCATATGAACCAACACCTTAAACAGAGGACTGGATAAAACTGAAAACAGTTTCGCACTCATCTTCCTTGATATTGCTGCGTCTGCTGGCGTCGATTTGTGGAGCGTATGTCTCTCGAGCTTCTATTTGTTGGCTCCAAGGAGAAGGGGATTCTGAGGAGGATGGCTCTTCTTCAGAGAGGCCTAAGCTGGAATCAGCAGTGGCTTATTTAGCGGATGCCTTTTATGATTTTCTTAGACTATCAGTGAAGACTATGGCTTCGGTCATTGCGGTGAGACTTTTTTTCTGGTTGCGTAATTGGGCGGCGGACGCATCATCTAAGTCGCAACTTAGTAAGCTGCGGTATAAGGACAAGTTGCTGTTTGGAGAGGCATTAGATAAGATTGTTAAGGACCTTGGAGATTCTAAGGGCGGCAGGCTTCCGGAGGACTGGCCTAAGGGACCGCGGCCGGGCGGACTGCAGAGAAGTCAAGGAAGGGAGTTTCGCAGATTTCGGACAACGCGGTATACTCCGTACCAGAGGGGTCGTTTCATTTCAAGAAGGCAGCCCTTTCGGGGGCCCGGGGATTTGGCATGGGTTATGTCCCGCCCCTGCAGAATCAGTCCAAAAAGCCGCAGTGAAGGTGGGAAGGCCCAGGCGGAAGCTCCGGTAGGCGGGCGGTTGCAGCAGTTTTATTCTGCCTTGGCTGCCATCACAACGGACCAGTGGCTTCTGGAAATCATTCGCGAGGGGTATGCGCTGGAGTTCCAGCGTCCTCTGGTGGAGTCCTTTGTGGTGTCCCCTTGAAAAGCGTGAGGGAATTTGGAAGTGGTGCGCGGCACTCTTCAGCGGTTGTTGGATCTTCGGGTGGTGGTCCCGGTGCCCGGAGACCAGTGCGGGTTAGGCCGATACTCGATTTACTTTGTCATTCCCAAAAAAGAAGGTTCGTTTTGGCCCATCCTTGATCTCAAGCATGTCATCCGCTTTCTGAGAGTGCCACACTTCAGAATGGACACTCTGAGATCAGTGATTTTAGCAGTAAAGCCTGGAGAGGTTCTTTCATCCATAGATTTGACGGAAGCCTATTTGCACATTCCGATCAGGCCAGATCATCACAGGTTCTTACAGTTTGCCGTTCCTATGGGGCATTTTCAGTTCCAGGCTCTGCCCTTTGGGCTGGCAATGGCGCCGCACACCTTCACAAAGGTTATGGTGGTGGTGGTGGCAGCGTTGCGGAAAGAAGGGTTTCGAGTTCATCCCTACCTCGACGATTGGTTGATTTGAGCGGACTCAGAGGCGGAATCGTTCGTGGTAACAGGTTGAGTGGTAGAGTTCTTGGAGGGGCTCGGTTGGGTGGTCAACCGGGCAAAGGGTCAACTTCAGCCATTGCGCCGTCTGGTATACTTAGGAGCGGTGTTCGATACGGTGCTCGGATCGGTAAGTCTGCCCGAGGACAGGGTGCAAAAGGTTCTGGGGCAGGTGACGGGGTTTTTGCGCATGACTGCTCCGTCGGCTTGGAGGTACATGCAGTTGTTGGGGTCTATGGTGGCGGTGCTAGATCTCGTGCCTTGGGCCAGGGCCCATATGTGGCCGCTCCAGAGGTCACTCCTGTCTCGTTGGTCTCCATAGGAGCATCTCCTGTCGCGAAAGCTGGTGTGCCCAGAGGATGTGAGGGCAAGCCTGAGTTGGTGGCTGGAGCCCAGTCATCTTCGGGCGGGAATGCCCTTAGAACAGCCGGAATGGATAATGGTCACCACGGACGCCAGTCTCTCCGGCTGGGGAGCACATTGTCTGGGGCAAGTGACACAAGGCTGCTGGACTGCGGAGGAGGCGCAGTGGTCCATAAACAGGTTGGAGATGCGGGCGGTGTGCCTCACCTTGCGGGACTTCCAAAGCCTAGTGGAGGGTATGGCAGTTCGGGTGTTCTCCAACAATGCTGTGACGGTGTCCTATATCAACCGGCAGGGGGGGACAGGCAGTGCCCTATTGCTGGAGGAGAGTCAGCGGTTGCTGCAGTGGGCAGAGGGCCATCTGGTAGCATTGTCGGCGGCGCATATGGCAGGAAAGGACAACATACAGGTGGATTATCTCAGTCGGAATGTTCTGGATCCTGGAGAGTGGGAGCTGAATGCGGCAGTTTTTCACGACCTCACTGTGTGTTGGGGTCAGCCGGTCATGGATCTGATGGCCACGGTCGACAATACCAAAGTGCCAAGGTTTTTCAGCAGGCGCAGGTCTCACATGTCGGAAGGTCTGGATGCGCTGGTGCAGCCGTGGCCGAAGAACAGACTGCTTTATGTTTTTTCGCCATGGCCGATGGTAGGTCGAGTCATTCGGAGAATAGTGGGTCACGAGGGGCAGGTGATTCTCATTGCCCCCGACTGGCCATGGAGGCCCTGGTATGCGGATCTGAGGCATTGTCTGGTGGCTCAGCCGTGGAAATTGCCCGATCGGATCAATCTGTTGAGTCAAGGACCAGTGTTGATGCCGCAGGTGGATCGGTTCTCGCTTACGGGTTGGCTCTTGAGCAGGAGCGTTTGTGGCGCAGGGGGTTCTCGGCAGGAGTGATAGCTACTATGTTGAGGTCCAAGAAGCAGTCGACGTCCTTGGCTTACATTCGGGTTTGGCGTATTTTTGAAAATTAGTGCGGTGAGCAGGACATTAGGCCGTTTGCCTCATGGTTGCCGGAGATTTTGCGTTTTCTGCAAGAGGCACTCGATAAAGGGCTGGCTCTCAGCTCGCTTAAGGTGGAGTTGGCGGCTGTAGCTTGTTTTAGGGGTCGGGTGCAAGGGCAGAGGTTGTCGACACATCTGGACTTGCTGCGGTTCTTTCGGGCAGTTAAGAATGTTAGGCCTCCACTTCGCAGGATTGTTCCTGCTTGGGATTTGAATTTGGTGCTGGAGGCGTTGATGGCAGCACATTTTGAGCCCTTAGCTATGGTATCGTTAAACATTTTGTCTTGGAAGACTGCCTTTCTGGTGGCGTTGTACTCGGAGGATTTCGGAGCTTCAGGCGCTTTCGTGTAGAGAACCGTTTTTGCATTTTTCGGCGGAGAAGGTGGTTTTGCGAACGGTACTGTCTTTTCTTCCGAAGGTGGTGTCGGTTTTTCATTTGAATCAGGCTATTTCACTGCCAACCTTTCCTCAACAGGAAGAGGAAGGAGAGGATAGAGTGCTGCGAAAGCTAGATCTAGGACTGGTACTCCGTCATTACCTGAAGAGGACGGACGTTTTCCGTAAGTCTGACCGGTTGTTTGTGCTGTTTGTGGGTCATCGCAAGGGTGAGCCAGCATCCAAGGCCTCAATTGCACGTTGGGTGAAACAAGCTATCGGGACAGCGTATGAGGCTCAAGGGAAGAGAGCTCTGGGGGAGCTCAGAGCTCATTCTACTCGAGGTCAGGCAACTTCATGGGTGGAGCTCGCCTTGGCGCCTTCAGTGGAGATTTGCAGAGCGGCGACCTGGTCGTCTCTTAACACTTTTGCTAAACATTACCGGTTGGATGTCCAGGCGAGGGAAGACGCAAAGATTGGGACATCAGCGATCCTGGCGGGGCTGCGGAGGTCCCTCCTGTAGTGGGGTACTGCTTTGGTACTGCCCTACCTTTCCTGGACAGGCCTGGAGAGACAAATAGGAAGGAGAAATTAGACCTTACCTGCTAATTGTCTTTCCTTGAGTTCTCTTCAGGCCCGTCCAGGACCCTCCCGATGCATTTGCATGCGCAGAAGTAATAGTGGGTACGAGCATGCCTTTTTCAGTGGCGGAAGTCTTCCAATGATCAAGTGGGTGTCGTATTATGTGACATAAGAGGCTTCCAGACCTTTGAGGGGGAAGGCTCTGAATTTTTCCTGTCCTGTCTCTCCCGAAGAGGAGGGAGGAGCGGGAGAGCTACGTGAATGGGGGGGGGGGGGAAAGGAATAAATGAATGAACAGAAGGACTGGCCCAAAAGAGAGAGCGCAGCAAAGTTGTCTAAGTTGATAAGTTCATTATGAGATCAGTTTTTAGTTACTGGTGTCAGTCGTTGTCATGAAGTGCACTGGAGTGGAAGCTGCTTTGTCAATAGAAGACTGGGTCTCTGGCACCAGGGGGAGCTGGATTGGGTGTCAGCAAGACTTTGTATCTTTCAGTCCTCAACTGCTGGAGGGGGCTGACTACCCTACCTTACCTTTCCTGGACTGGCCTGGAGAGAACTCAAGGAAAGACAATTAGCAGGTAAGGTCTAATTTCTCCTTGATAATTGCAGCCCAGGACAGCAGATTATGGACAAGATGGTTTACAGCGAGCATTGAAAAAACTAGCAAAACAGACATATGTCGATTCTCTAAGAAAGACCTAGAAATGATAACTCACTTCATAACTGGCTGTGAAGTTCTGATGGCAGAAAATTTCTATACAGAAAGGCACAACAAAGTAGCACGCCTCCTCCATTGAAAACTCTGCAAACCTTACAACTTCGCTGTTCCTGAAAAGCACTGGGATCCTGACCCTAAGAGAATTACAGAGAATGAAGAGGTATGATCATCTGGGATATTCCCATTCCAATGGATAAGAAACTGGATGTGAAGAAACCCGACATAGTGGTAAAGGAGAAAACCACCAGAACGGCATTGATAATAGAGGAGTTGGTTCCACGTGATTTTTCTTTGAATCACGTGGAAGAGGCAGAAGATCCTGAAGTATCAAGAAATGCAGTCAGCGACCAAGAAAATGTGGCAGAAAGATACAGAAATATTTCCCATCTTATTTGGAGACACAGGGCTTGATATATAATGGAGTGGAGGAGTAACCTAATGGTTAGAGCACTGGCTTGGGAGCCAAGAATCCAGGGTTTAATTCCCACTAGCACTCCTTGTGGCCTTGGACAAGTCACTTAACCCTCCATTGCCTCAGAAGAATCCAAGTTATCAATATCCCTGTTTAATGTACATTGCCAAGTTTAAGTTTCAATGTAAACCGCTTTGACTAAACAATAAAGCAGTATAAAAACCCCATTAAATAACCAAATAAATAAATAATTATAATTTCATTGATGATTTCCATTTTACAACTCCAAAAAATTGCTTATGAAATTCTTATAAATGAATATTGGGGGGAAAAGACCTCAGTGCATCCCTTAGGTCCATAATTTTGCAGAATGAGAGCACAAATCCCCACTGATCAGAATCCCCCCTAAATATTCTTTAATTGCTTACGATTTTCAGGATTTTTAAATTAATTTTTAGTTTCTACTCATTAAAGTTTAAAAAAACCTCAATTTCCAGGAACAAGCAGGAATGTAGTCTTCAAATATGGGTATCGTCGGTACCGACGGAGCCTGCGTGGGAACGCTCCCCAGCGTCCAATAGGAAAGCTTTTGGGAGCATCCCACAGTGCCTGCGTGCTGCCTTTCCGCCTTTCCCAACTGTCCCTCTCCAGTTCTTCGTTTTCCGCGGAGCTGACAGATCGCACATCCTGTCACCGCAGAAAATAATTCCCTTCTATTCTTCTTTTTTGTGGTCGCGTCTGCCTTCCTTCGACGCTACACCGGTACCGCCGGTTCTTTCTTTTTTTCCAAAAAAAAAAAAAAAAGAAACCTTTCTTCTGGAGTCTTTTCCAGTTATTTTCTCCTTAGGTGCCACGCGCCATTTTGGGCACTAGGCCCAGCGTTTTCCTTTAAAATGGAAAAACCCACTTTGGGTTTTAAAAAGTGTTCCAAGTGTGGCGGTACCATCTCCGTCACCGACACCCATGAGTGGTGCCTCAAATGTTTAGGTCCTGACCACTCTATTTTGGAGTGTGTTGCCTGTGGGATGATGTCGAAAAGGGGCCAGCAGAACTGAGCTGCTAAACCTAGCACCCTTTTTCCCTCCGATGCAGCCTCTGTGGCATCGACGTCTTCCAGGGCTTCGTCTTCCTCCCATGGATCTCAGGTAATTAAACATAAATCTAGCCAGTCCTCAAAGGGTAGATCTCCCTCTAAGCATCGAGATGCCTCTGGCGTTGCCCTTGAGGGACTTTCACCGGCAAAATTGCCCCGGCGGGAAGCTTCGGCTTCCAAAGCACTAACGGGGCTCCAGGATGTTCTCGAGGCCTCAACCTCGGCAGAACTACTGGTGCCATGCTCTAGGGTACCGGCTGCTTCATCCGGTACTGATACCCAAGCATCGGCAGCGTCGATAGACTAGAGAATCTTGGCTATTGAACGCAGTCTGACGGCTCTTCTCATGGCCTCGATGCCCCTGAAACCGCTTCAGACAATTCAACCAGTACCGGCACCGACTCCGGTACCGGTACTGACTGCATTGACATCAGCAGGTATTCTACCAGGACCGAGTCATGCTTATCCATCTGGTATCGACAAGTTGGTACCGGACCCCTCCGATGCCGACTTCGATCAGTACCAGTACCGTGCCTTGCACGATCACCCGGATCGGAGATACTTTGAATCCTTGGATGAGTCTGAAGACTGAAAGCTCTGCCGATACCAGAGTACTTCTTCCTGAGGATTCTTCTTCTCCTCATCTTTATCTTTATCTTTATCTTTATTTACATTTAATATACCGCCCTTGTCGAAACGTGACGGCGGTTTACAATAAAATAATAAATAAAAGCATTAAAAGAAAGGAAATCCATTAAAATAAGGAAAAGATGGACCAAAGAGGTCACAACACAGGACAAACACTAAACAAACCAGACAAACCGTACATAAACAAGAGCAGACAAAAACGATTGGACAGGGCTACTGGGAGGGGAGATCAAATGCCTGCTGAAACAAATGAGTTTTGAGTAGACTTTTGAAATGTTGGTAAGAAGATTTAAGACGAAGAGAGGAAGGTAGAGAATTCCAGAGTGAGGGGCCCAAGAAGAAAAAAGCGGCATGACGTGTCTGCTCAAGGTGAGCTCGAGAAGGGGGGGGAAGAAACAAGCGGTTAGCATGCAATGACCGGAGCTGCCGATAGGGAGTGTGAAGAGAGACCAAATTTGCTAAGTACTGAGGATTAGAAGTGTGAATTACTCTATGTAGCATTATAAGCACCTTGTATTTAAACCGAAAGTGCAAAGGGAGCCAGTGTAGTCGAAACAAAAGGGGAGTGACATGGTCTGATTTCCGGGCAAAAGTGACAAGACGAGCGGCTGTATTCTGCAGAAGTTGAAGGCGTTTAAGTTGGTAGGCGGGGAGATTGGCATAAATTACATTACAATAGTCCAACCTGGACATGACTAGAGCAAGTATCAGAGTGGTAAGGGAATCCGGGGACAGAATTGAACGGACTCAGCGTAGGATGTCTCCACCAGAGGATATGTCCTTTCAGGATTTTATCTGAGATGTGGCTCGAGGTCTTTCCATCACAGTGGCTCCTGAAAAAGAGCCTAGGGCAAAGGAATTAGAAATCCTACAATACCCTAAAGCTCCCAAGGAGGCAGCTACCTTACCTATTCATGAGATCTTGCATGATCTCATGTTAAGGATGGGGGAAACACCTCTAACCACCTCTAACCACATCTCCTCACTCTCGAAGACTCAACACCATGTATCGAGTTCCTCCTTGTCCTGGGTTTCAGAAGACTCAGCTACCACACCATTCCATGGTGGTGGAATCAGCTATGAGAAGGATCAAGAGTGCAAAAAGGCATGCATTTAATCCTCCAGGACGTGAGTGTAGGACTCTTGACGCCTTTCGACGTTGAACCTTCCAGGCTTCCATGCTTTCTTCTAGGATCAATTCCTATATATTATATATGGGAATGTTCCTTAAGAAGGTCACGGGAGATTTAGAGCTTATGAGCCCTCTCCTTCCTGATGATAAGAGGCAGGATTACCTCGCCATTGTCAAACATGCTCAGGATGTTTCCAAGTTTGTGAATCATGCAGCCTTTGACTGCTTAGAGTGCATAAGCAGAACCTCTGCTATTGCCATAGGTGCAAGTAGGATTGCCTGGCTCCAGGCATCTGACTTGGAACTTTGGGTACAGGATAAACTAGGGAATATTCCTTGCACAGGAGAGAATCTCTTTGGCAAGAATTGGCAGGAAAAAGCTAATGAGATAGATGCTGACAATATCACTTTGGATAGATTGTCTAAATCTACAGCTGATCCTGCAAGGGAATATCCTACAAGAAACCATTCTTCAGTAAGAAGAAGAAGTTTTATCCCTCCTATACCCAGCAGGGGCATCGTTTAGGTCAGTCTGTCCTAAAGGGACAGCAGCAACAACCTAGACAAAGAAAAACAAAAGTTGCTAAGCCTCAACCGGCTCGGCAGACTCAGCCTCCACAGGGGCTTTGACTCCTATCTAGAGAACTTTGCCTTTCTGACCCTGAACGGCCCAGAGCCTTTCACCATTCCAGGGAAGTTATGTCATTTTGCCCCCAGATGGGGTCAGATAACAGCAGAAAATTGGACTCTGTCTATTGTAAGAGAGGGGTACAAGCTTCATTTCCTCAGCATGCCCCCTCCAACAATGGTAAGACAGTTCAATTCTCAGACATCTCTCAACGACCAGTTAGGTCAAGAGGTCACTGTGCTTCTTGCCCAAGGGGCAAAAGAAGAGGTACCCATTCTCCAACAGGGTACAGGGTTCTACTCCCCCTATTTCCTTATTCCAAAGAAAACAGGAGGACACAGACCCATTTTAGACCTCAGAGAATAGAACAAATTCCTGTTCAAAGAGAAGTTCAAAATGATTTCTCTAGGAACTCTGCTGCCATACCTTCAGAGTCAGGATTGGCTTTGTTCTCTAGATCTCAAGGATGCGTACACTCATGTTCTCATCCATCCAACTCATCGAAGTTCCTTCGCTTTTTATTTTAAGGGAAGCACTACCAATACAGGGTTCTTCCTTTTGGCCTGGCCTCGGCACCAAGGATGTTCACAAAATGCATAGCTGTGGTGGCAGCATTTCTTCCCACCCTAGGAATATTCGTCCTCCCTTACTTAGACGACTGGCTCATTCGAGCCCCTTCAGAGCCAAAGGCCAGGGTTGCTCTCTCTCTCACAATGCGCATTCTTCAGTATTTGGGACTTGTCATAAACTTCCCAAAATCCAACCTTGCTCCCACTCAGTCCCTAGAGTTTATAGGAGCTCTGCTGGATATCAGACAGACAAGGGCCTACCTTCCACAGCCCTGCTGCCTTCGCATTGTGCAGTTAGCTTCCCAAGCAGTGCTAAAACTTCACCTCACTGCTCGGGAAATGTTACAATTGCTAGGTCACATGGCATCCACCGTGCATGTTGTTCCTTATGCTTGCCTCCATATGAGGGCAGCCCAGTGGACTTTATCCACTCAATGGACTCAGGCGTCAGGTCGCCTGTCAGACAAAATAGCAAACTCAAATTGCCTTATTTTGTCACTCTGATGGTGGCAATCACCTCAAAACCTTTTGGTGGGGTCCCCTTTTCAGCAACATCCACCCCAAGCCACTCTAACAACAGATGCCTCACAGGTGGGTTGAGGAGCCCACCTGCAAGGCCTCTCTAGCCAGGGTACCTGGACTCCTTAGGAGACTTATCTACATATCAATCTCCTGGAACTCAGAGCAATCTTCCTTGCTCTTTGAGTATTCCACACCCACCTCAGCTACAAGAATTAGACAAAGGCTAAACAGTTTTATCTACATCTCACTATAACAGAAAAGAAATCCTGCCCTATCTGCATCTGTACTACTCATAATGATTATATCCCACATAACTTGTATATGTATTTAATAATATAATGTTAATGTACATAATGTATATAGTGTTGCACTGTTCAGTGCTATCTGTTCAACATTTCTGTTTACTGTACATTGGTTATAGTTATATGACGTTATATGTAAAACAAATCCATGATTTGTTGCCTGTTGTTATTTGTGAACCGCAGCTGATCTTAGGAAGCTGCGGTATATAAGAGATTGTTAAATAAATAAATAAATAAATAAATAAGACAGTCCTAGTTCAAACCGACAATCAAGTAGCCATGTTCTATGTGAACAAGTAGGGCGGAACAGGCTCTCTGTCGCTATGCAACGAAGCTTTGCGACTATGGGCCCTCGCCAGAGAGCATCAGATTCATCTCTTTGCGGTGTATCTTCCAGGCATTCAAAACTCTTGGGCAGACAGACTCAGTCGAGTTCTGCTTCCACACGAATGGTCTCTCCATGCAGACCAGGTGGCCAAAATTTTCCAAATTTGGGGAACCCCGGACATAGACCTCTTCGCAAGTCCACTGAATGCCAAACTTCCCCGGTTCTTTTCCAGAATTCTGGCTCAGGGTTGTCAGGCCAGGGATGCTTTCCTCCTCCATTGGGGCCAGGACTTCCTGTATGCCTTTCCACTCATTCCCCTCATTCCCAAAATCCTGTTCAAGCTTCAGAGAGACAGAGGTCATATGATTCTCATAGCTGCACATTGGCCACGGCAAATGTGGTACCCTCTGCTCCTACATCTCTCTCAAGCTCCGCCTCTGGAGTTAGGATCTGCTCCAGATCTCCTTTCTCAGGAGGACCATATGCTGTGGCATCCCAATCCCCAGTCTCTGCATCTCAGGGCCTGGTTGCTGAAAGCCTAGAACTTCACGGTCTTAACCTATCTCCAGGAACAAGCAGGAATGAGTCTTCACATATGGGTACGTCGGTACCGACGGAGTCTGCGCGGGAACGCTTCCCAGCGTCCAATCAAAGAGCTTTTGGAAGCATCCCACCACGCCTGCGTGCTGCCTTCCCGCCTTTCCCAACTGCCTCTCCTCAGTTTTCGTTTTTCCGCGGAGCCGGCAGGACGTCGTCCTGTCACCGCAGAAAATTCTTATTTTTTATTTTTAGTTTTCTTGTGGTCGCGGCTGTCTTCTCGACGCCACCGACGTACGCCTGTGTTTTTCTTTTCTTTCTTGTAAAATTTTCAACGGGATATTTTTTCTTCATAGTGTCCCACGGGGTCTTAGGCCTTTCAGGCCTCCCCTATTTTTCCTTCATGGAACCGCCAGACATTTTCTCCACGAAAGGTTCAGATTGTGGCGGTAAAACTTTATGTATAGACCCTCGAAGTCGGTGTCTAACCTGTTTGGGTCCTGACAACAGTTTGGTGAGAAGACATCTTCAACATCGAGAATCCCTCTATACACGGGTGCCCTCCAACTTCGGGGCACCGTCCCCTTCTTCTTCCACTTTGATTCAGGTAACCCACAGTCTGTTAAGACTAGCCAGTCCTTGAGTGGTAGGTCTCATGCACAGCATGTAGACAGCTCCGGCTTTGCCCTCGATGACCTTCTGGCTTCAAAACCCCGGCGGGAGTCTTCAGTCTCCAAAGCGTATAAGGGGTTTCAGGTTCCTGGGGTTCACCCCCCACAGAACATACCTGAGCCGTGCATGGTGGTGGCATCCGTTTCGAGCGGTACCAATACCCCTGCATCGGCACTGGTGTTGGATGAAACACTCCTCACCAGGGATCATCATCTGGCCTCCTCGGTGCCTTCGGGACCGATGGAAACATCCCAGATTGTCTTTCCCTTATCGGTTCCAACACCGATACTGCCACCGACGTCGGTACCCTCCAGATATGCTTCGACAGCCTCGCTTCCTTCGATGCCGAGTCTGGAATCGATCTCCAGTTTGGAGGACTGGGTACCGACTTGCCTTGGTACCGTCTCGGGGCGGTACCGAAGGCTCAGTTCCGATGGCTCGTATCCGCAACTCTCGGTTCCTCTGAGGCCGTTTGAGTTGCCACTGGTAGACCTTCATTCACAGGTATCGGACACGGTACCGAAGTCGGTACCAATGTCTTCATTACCCTCGCAATCGGTGCCTTCCATGTTTCGCTTCTCAGGCTCCTTGCCCTCGATGCCGAGTTTGGAATCCATTTCTAGTCTGGAAGACTGGGTACCAGTAGATTTTGGTACCGACACCGATCGATACCGGTGGCTCGGTACCGAGGATAGCAGTCGGAGGTTTTCGGTTCCCTCGGTACCGATTGAAGTATCACCGATGACTACTCCGATGTCTTTGTCGAGCCCGACTCCGACATCGGTACCGGTATTGACTTCAGTACCGGTATCCACAGTAGCATCGTGGCAAACTCCTACCATGCTTTTTTCAACAGCATCGCTCCATTCTATACCAAGCTTGGAGTCGATACCTAGCATGGACAATGTGGTAAGGACGGTTGCTGTTCCTGACAACCAGTCCAAGCAACCATCCCTTAAGCATTCCACACTGCACCCTGCAGGATCCTCTATTCCTATATCTCTGGATAACTCTGTGGGTGCTCAGGCTAGTTCTTTAGATCTAACCTGTCCAAGGGAGATTCCTGTTGGGGATCCCTCTTTTCAGAGTTTCCTCCTGGATATAGCAAGATCCCTTGCCATTCCTATTCCAGGACATGATCCTGCACCAGGCTTTTTTTCCACCAAAGCAAAGGACAACATAATACTTCCTTTGCATCATTCCTTGCAGGATTTATTATTTATTTTTAATCACATTTATCTCCTTCTAGGAATGTGGGAAACACCTTTAAGGGTACCCCCACCTCCCAGAGCAACTGATCTCTTATATCAGGTGCCCCCCTCTCCAGGGTTCCAAAAGACTCAGCTTCCTCATCATTCCATAGTAGTGGAATCAGCAATGAGGCGGATAAAGAGTAAGAAAAAGCACTCTTCTTATCCGCCAGGTCGTGAGTCTAAGACACTAGATGCCTTTGGACGTCAAACCTTCCAGACATCTATGCTTTCTGCAAGAATTCTCTCATATATTTTTATATGAGTCTTTCTCTTGAGGAGGTCACAAAGCAATTACATCTTTGGACTCCTTTCCTTCCAGTTTCCAGGAGTACAGACTATTCCTCGCTACTTAAGCATATCCAGAATATCTCTTGGTTTCTTTCTCGTGCTTCCCTAGACTCTTTTGAGTCTGTTAGCAGGACTTCTGCTATAGCTATAGGGGCACGACGTAGAGCCTGGCTCCAAGCTTCAGATTTGGCCAAGTGGGAACAACAACGACTGGGACATACTCCTTGCACTGGAGAAAATCTTTTCAACAAGGAGTCTTTACGTCAGGTTACTCAGTTGTCCACTGATTTACCTGTTCCTAAGGGTTCTTCTACACCTTCTGTCCCAGTAAGTAGGAAATGTCCTACCAAACCTTCTTCCCACAGGAGAAGAAGGTTTTATTCCTCACTTGCCCATCATACAGATGTTCCCCTACAGGGGAGGCATCGTCCTGGTCTGAAGAATCCAACCTCTCACCAGGCTCAGCAAACCCGGCCTCTGCAGGGTTTTTGATCAGTCAACATCAAATGCTTGTGACCCTTGGGGTTAGAATCTACAGTTGCTTCTTCTCAACAGAGGCGCTCCATTACTCATTCTAACCCCTACACATGGATCTCTTTCCAAAAGACATCCATTTTTTCTATGAGCTGTCAGAATGTTCATGCCTATAAGTCACAGGTTTCTCCTCTTCTCCTGCCAGAGAAAGAGGTCTGACCACTATCAAATGATAGTTCCTGTGCTAGCATGTATTTTTCCTTTCTATAGACTTCCTACTTGGTAGGTCTTCTTCAGCTCTATTCTCTTCACTCTTACCACTGTAAACGTGGAATTTCTTACTGGAGGGCTTTTCTTCAGCCTCTCTAGGTTTGTCACTTTCCAGTGCGGAGTTTTCCTCCCTGAGTTTCCTCCCCTGTCTCAAATTTACTTTAAGGCAGCTTATCAGACATGTCCAGAGTTTTCTACTCCTGTTCTGTCTGTTCTTTCTGGTTTTAAACAGTAATATTCTTTCTGCTGTCTTGCTAGCAGCTGCCTATGCAAGAGCCTTAATGTTTGGTCCACTGGTTCTTGCCCACAAACAACCAGATTTGTCCTCCTCTAACATTCTATCTGGTCTTAGTAGTGGCTCCAAGTCAGTGTACTCCATCTATCTTGGAAATTATCCCACTACAAGCTTTCTGGGTTGGTCTTCTATTTCTGCCATCTCCATTCCCCTGGATTTGACAGCATAGTGGACTGAGATACTGGCTTTAACAGCCAGTCCTATCTCCTTATTCTCCTGCATCATGCTCTCTGCAATCCTACAAAGAAGCTTTCCACTATGGGCCCTTGCTAGAGAGCATGGGGGTTTTCTCCAACAGCTATCTTAGATGGTTGGAAAAGGCTTTTCAGTCATGTCTCCCATGACTAGAAGGTTCTCCCTTCTTTTAATATCTCCTTTTGCCATAAAGGACATAGGCCCTCTCTTACCTAAGAGCTTAAGGAGTTGCCAATTCCCTGCTTTGGTCCACAGCATTCCCAATCGGGGATATGCTCTTTCTCCTTGCAGCTCGTCCTCATGGTAAGAACGCATGATACTTTTGCCCTTAAGCAGGTCAACATGGTACCTCATCCTTATCTGTCTTCTGTCTACTTACCATGCTAGAGTCTTGGACGACTCAGGACTTGCTGGCTACAGATTGATATTATCCTCTGTTTTCATATAACCATCCTGGTTATTTCACTAGCTAGCATCCTTGCGGATCATAACCAGGGGGAATAGATTCTCTATATATCTTCTCAAGTAGGTTGCACCTCCTTGTTATTAGATGAATCTTTCCTCTCCACATGTCCTATGTGAATACCATGCTGTAGGCATATATCTGTCTGTTTAATTACAGACACCCATATTTAGGCCTACATATTCATATTTATCTTTGTATGTATTTTATGCCCTCCATATCTCACTATAGATATATTCTTATATGTCTATTCATATATCTATATTTATATATATATATATATAGATATATCTGACGAGATATTTCATTATAGATAGATATGTCTCCACATACTTATCTATCTCACTGTCTATGCTCATATAGCTATCTGTTTCTGACAGAGGGATTTTACCCATACCTCTGCTATTCAGCAGGTTTGGGATTCTACACACACAACCACTCCTGTGGTAATCAACAATTTTTATACCATAACTTAATGGGTTTAGGTACCTCTGAAGCTCTCCGTACCTAATATCTCTCCTAGCTTACCCCAGTTAGGAGAGATATTGTGGATCTTCAGTTAATCACAGGCTTAACGCCTCAGGCATTTGTCTTCACCCTGGGATACAGGGGGTTCCCATACCCTTTCTCCCCACAAGGACTGTGCCTGTTTGTCCAAATCGGTTAGCCTTTCTCTTTTTGCTCCCAAGAGTGAGTTACTCTGCCGCCAAAAGAGTTTGGTTTTTACCATACAGCTTTCGCTGAAGGCCCACCGTTTTTGTACTACCCCAGTTTTTCCTACCAGGGGTGCCTGTTACCTTTCAGGATTCTGACCTCCTCTGTTTTTCCTACAGGTTTATTACCTCCACTTTTCAGTGAGGTCCTCTTCACGGTTCCTCTACTGGCTTCCCAGTAGATCCATGAACCTCCATACTTCTATGAAATCCTGTTAGCGGAGGTCCATATTGCAATATTCTTTGCAGTATCATTAATAACAATCGTTATCCACACATGGACCCTTTTTTCTGCAGTCCTGTGCTAGGTTAGCTGTTCCACAGCATCTTCTTTCTTCAACTCCTACCCTCCATCCTCAGGATGCCTGGTGTTGTGGGAGATAGCATGTTCCAACCTATGACATGCTCGGACTCCAGGCATCTCAGCTTGGGAGTCCCCATATGTGAAGACTCATTCCTGCTTGTTCCTGGAGATAGCACAGTTACTTACCTGTAACAGGTGATCTCTGGGAACAGCAGGAATAAGTCTTCACAACCCACCCACCTCCCCAGGAGTTGTATCTCTATCTATCTTTCCTTTCCTCTCTCTCTCTCTCTCTCTTTGTCTCAGCTTTAAAACTTAACTGAGGAGAGGCAGTTGGGAAAGGCGGGAAGGCAGCACGCAGGCGTGGTGGGATGCTTCCAAAAGCTCTTTGATTGGACGCTGGAAAGCGTTCCCGCGCAGACTCCGTCGGTACCGACGTACCCATATGTGAAGACTTATTCCTGCTGTTCCCAGAGATCACCTGTTACAGGTAAGTAACTGTGCTTTCTCAGCAGGTAAAGGATATCCTTTATGCTTCCAGGAAGCCTTCCACAAGATGCTCTTATGCTTTCAAGTGGAAAAGGTTTACCATATGGTGCTCGCAGAAGGGTCTTAACCCTCTTGTTATACCTCTGGAATCATTACTGGAGTATCTCCTTCATTTATCTATTGCAGGGCTTAAGACTCTCAGTGATAGTTCATTTATGTGCTATTGCAGCTTCTTTCAAGCCTCTAAATGGGCAACCTATTTCTTCTCATCCTCTCATAGCGAGTTTTATGAGAGGCCTTCTTTTTAACTAAGCCTCCCATTTAGCCACCACCGGTGGCATGGGACTTATATTTGGTTCTTGGGCAGCTTATGAAACCGCCTTTTGAACCATTAGCCACTACTACCTCTGAAATTCCTTTCCTGGAAGGTCATTTTTCTTATTGCAATCACATCAGCACGTCGCATCAGTGAATTGCAAGCGTTGGTGGCTGATCCTCCTTATACAAGGTTCCATCATGATAAGGTAGTCCTTAGGACTCATCCACACTTTATGCCAAAGGTAGTGTCACCTTTTCATTTAAACCAAGCGGTTTACCTTCCTGTATTCTTCCCAAGGCCTCACGCCTCAAATGCAGAAAGGAATTTTCATAATTTGGATTGTAAAAGGGCTCTGGCCTTTTACTTACAAAGGACACAGCAACATAGGAAGTCCTCTCAACTTTTTGCTGCTTTTGATCCTAGTCATTTGGGACTCCAGTCTCCAAAGGTACACTGTCCAACTGGATTGCACAGTATATATATTTTGCCTATGAGAGTAAAAACCTTTCTCTGGAAGGCATGTCACAGTGCACAATGTGAGAGCCATGGCAGCCTCTATGGCTCATCTTCACTCCGTGTCTATTGACGACATCTGCTGAGCAGCTACTTGGGCTTCGGTTCACACCTTCACAGCCCATTACTGCTTAGACAAGAACTCCCGCCGGGATGCCTTGTTTGGTTAGGTTGTTCTTCAACACCTGTTCCATACTTAATCAACTCCTACCTACCATCCCTGATAGGATGCCAGAGATCCATGGGTGGAAGTGGATCCCTTTCACAAGGGCACACAACTTCGGGGGCTTCTCCCTGTCATCTGCAGCTAGGGAGTCCCCATATGTGAAGACTACATTCCTGCTTGTTCCTGGAGATAGCATAGTTACTCACCTGTAACAGGTGATCTGTGGGAAGAGCAGGAATTTAGTCTTCAGAACCCAACCACCTCCCCTAGGAGTTGTATCTCTCTCTTTCTCTCTTTCCCTCTCTCTTTTGTCTCAGCTTTAAACTCAACTGGAGAGGGACAGTTGGAAAAGGCGGGAAGGCAGCACGCAGGCGCTGTGGGATGCTCCCAATAGCTTTCCTATTGGACACTGGGGAGCGTTCCCGCACAGGCTCCGTCGGTACCGACGATACCCATATGTGAAGACTAAATTTCTGCTGTTCCCGGAGATCACCTGTTCCAGGTGAGTAACTCTGCTTTTTATCAGTACTTGAAGGAATAGCATCTGAAAAGTGAGCTTAGTTCCATCACCGAGGTTGTTAAAGCAATACTCAGCAGTGCTGGCTGGTGGTTGTACACTCTGCACCACCGGCAGTGCTAGCACTTGACAATACACCCTTGTAATAATCCGACGTGGCCCTGTTTTGCCGCTATGGCCCCTCAGGAGTGTAGCCAGACAACTGAATGTATCTTTGTCGGTATTAAGATACCATTATTCGGTTGCATTAGCTCAAACGCTCCGAGATTATATACAGTTTTTTGGAATAATAAATGCCATATGAGATCTGTAACAGGTGTTTGTTATTTTAATGTACCAAACTAACCCATTTGGAGAAACTGCCACAAAACAAACCTATCTTAAGATGTTCTAACCTCCCCTCAGCACTCTTTTCCTACTAGCAGGGTCGGCCCATCTACCAAGCAGGGTGGGAGATCTCGGTTGGTGGCAGGCCATGTGCTTTGTCACGCATGGCCTGCTGCGCACCATGCCGCTGTCACCCCTCCGTGCTGAGCTGTGCTTCCCTGAGCTCAGCTATGCTACCGCCGATTCCAGTGGCAGGGTTGGGCAAAGGCAGCTCAGCACATGGTCTGCTGCGTCTCAACCCCCAAAGTTATATCGGAGGGGAGTCAGAAGCAGCAGGGTATATGTGCCGAAGCACCTGGCCTGCCGCTGAGCCAAGCCACACCCCTGACCCCGCTGCCGGATTCGGCAGTAGTGCAGCTCAGCACAGGGGGCATGGCTCGGCTCATGGGAGGGGAGGGTGTGGCACAGCCAGGGCTTCTGCCAAGGGAGGCAGAAATCCTTGGGCCCGCCCTGCTTACAAGGTTATAGAAACAGATCCAGAATCCTGTCAACAGCACCCTCCCCCCCCCCCCCCACATCCTCATCTCCACCACACCAGCTCAGGTTGGCTGTTAAGAGCTAGTCTGGAAGTTATGTCTTGGTAGGCCGGGCAAGTCCAGCAACGTGGTTTTGAAGGCTATCTGGCATGCCTCCTCTCCTTGGGCAATAATTCAGTCCTGTTCTTACTGTGGTATTCATTTGTGTGCTTGTTCCAACTGTGTCAGCTTTCATCTTTTGTTTTAGTCTTTCTTCTCTACTCTTATCTCCTCTGTATATTTATGTTGTTCTAAGTAGTTATAATTTTTCCCATTCTGTATTACCTCCCTCTTCATTGGCTTCTTACTTTTGGATGATCATTTTAAATCCTATCGTATCATGTCTCTGTCACCCTTATTATGTAACATTTCTCTTGTCTTTTGATTTTAGATGCTATCACTGCTACAAATCCTCGAGTTATTGATGATTCTCGAGCCCGGAAACTGTCCAATGACTTAAAGCGCTGCACTTATTATGAGACCTGTGCAACTTACGGACTGAATGTGGAGAGAGTCTTCCAGGATGGTAATCATAGTTCTGTTAAAGATATGCTGAGGTAGCATTACAAAGGAGAGCAGATGCCTTACAAATTGCTTATATGTGTACTGACACGTACTCAAAGGTTCCAATCTGCAGAGTGTGTAGAAATCAAACTCAAACAAATACACTCCAAATATCTCAAAATTGTAGTAGATGATGGTAATCAAACTACTCCAGTGGGTACTATTGATAAGGAAGTGCACTCTTACTACAACATATGAGGTCTCAGACTGTGGGAGAATGTGGCCAAAACTGACCTACTGCATTTCCCAATGTTGCATCAACGACCTCTCTCAAAGTGTCTCTAATACCACAGTGCACTTTCTCAATTTCTTTTAGTCCCACTCCCAAGAGTAATAACTAATAAAATCAAATATTCTTCATCGTTCAAGACACAACCACTCTATGCTCTTAATGGCTGCGACAAAACATGTTGGCACTATAACATTCTTCCAATCCAAGGGTGTCTTAAAAGATTGGAAGAATGTTATAGTGCCAACATGTTTTGTCACAGCCATTAAGAGCATAGAGTGGTTGTGTTTTGAACGATGAAGAATATTTGATTTTATTAGGTATTACTCTTGGGAGTGGGACTAAAAGAAATTGAGAAAGTGCACTGTGATATTAGAGACACTTTGATGCAACATTGGGAAATGCAGTAGGTCAGTTTTGGCCACATTCTCCCACAGTCTGAGACCTCATATGTTGTAGTAAGAGTGCACTTCCTTATCAATAGTACCCACTGGAGTAGTTTGATTACCATCATCTACTACAATTTTGAGATATTTGGAGTGTATTTATATGTGTACTGATGCACATTTTTATAGCACAGGATTTTTTTTGTTGGCACTCAACGCCAAAATGAGTGAAAAAGAGCCAAAAATGGTGAGATTCGTTTCCACTTAGTTTCAGGAGGTACCTTTTAATTTACTTTAGGTTTGTGTGATAAAACGATCTCTTCTAAGAATTTGGAGGGATAGGTTATGGAATGTAAATCTTATCAAGTTTGTATTCAAAGACCTAGAGTGGATAAAGTAATAAGCTAATTTCAGCTGGTTCTGGAGATAAACATTCAGCAGACTCTAAGTAGCTATATTTTCCGTGGAACTGGATTCCACATAGCCAGTTAGTGCTGAAAAACACATTAACTGACTACGTTATTCCTCCCTCTTGACTCATTGAAATAGAAGAATATTCTGAGGATTGCTCATTTTTCCCCCTTTTTCTACTGATAAATCAGAAAAAGCTTTCCCGAGATGACCCTTCCCTTCTTCCACTGGCAAAAATGCCCAAAATGTTTGCGTATATATATATAGGGGCGGGAAGAAGGAAAGGGGTTTGCCACTGAAAGGCTTCTTTTTTTTTCATTTATAAACATGGAGTGAGGTAGGGAGGGAATGAACTGCTGCAGAAGGAGGGGGCTATCTCCAGGAACAAGCAGGAATGAGTCTTCACATATGGGTATCGTCGGTACCGACGGAGCCTGCGTGGGAACGCTCCCCAGCGTCCAGTAAGAAAGTTTTTGAGAGCATCCCACAGCGCCTGCGCGCTGCCTTCCCGCCTTTCCCAACCGCCTCTCTCCAGTTCTTCTTTTCCGCGGAGCCAGCAGGTCGTGTTCCTGTCACCGCAGAAGAAGTTCTTTATTTTTTTCTTTATTTTTCTGTGTCGTGTCTGCCTTCTTCGATGTCAGACCGATACCGCCGGTCTTTTCTTTTCTTTTCTTTCTTAAAAAAAAAAAAGAAAAAAACCCTTTTCTTTCTTCAACTGTGCATTTTCAGTTTGGGCCTTAGGCCTGAACATTTTTTTCCTCATGGAGAAGCCCGCTTCCGGGTTCAAAAAGTGCACGAAATGTGGCGGTACTATTTCTGTCACCGACACCCATGATTGGTGTCTAAAATGTTTGGGTCCTGACCATTCCATCACGGATTGTGTGTCCTGTACCATGATGTTTAAAAGAGGTCGGCAGAACCGAGCAGCCAAGCTCAGTACCCTGTTTCCCTCTGATGCAGCTTCGGTGGCATCGACGTCTTCCAGGGCTGCTTCTTCCTCCCATGGATCTCAGGTAACCAAACATAAATCTAGCCGGTCCTCGAAGGGCAAATCTCCCTCTAAGCATCGAGATGCCTCCGGGCTTGTCCTCGATTCCGCACCGGCAAAATTACCCTGGCGGGAAGTTCCGGCTTCCAAAGCATTGTCTATGGGGTCACAGGTTGACATCGATGGCTCGGCCTCGACCGATCACCTGTTGCCGTGTTCTGGGGTACCGGTGGCCTTCACTGGTACCGACATCCAGACTCTGGTGGCGTTGATGGATCAGAAGATTCTGTCCATGCAACGCACCCTAACGGCGTTTATGCAGGCTTCAACTCCTCCGGTACCGCAACAATCTCCATTGCCGGTACTGACTCCGGCATCGTTCCCGGTGCCGGTACCGATTGCATCGGCTTCGGTGTCGACTGCAACGGTACCCTGTCCTATGATGCCCTTCGGTACCGAACCGGTACCGCTTACTCCCGATGTCGATTCCACTCCGTACGCTTATCGGTCTTTACAGGAGCATCCATACAGGCGATACTTCGATTCCTCCGAAGACTCTGATGAGTCGGAGGCTTCTGTCGAGGCACCGGTACTTCTTCCTCAGGAGTCTGCTTCTCCAAAACGAAGAATGTCTCCTCCAGAAGACTTGTCTTTCCAAGACTTCATTAGGGAAGTGGCTAGGGTCTCTCCATTACAGTGGCTCCTGAGTCAGAGCCTAGAGCCAAGCAATTAGATATTTTGCAATATCCTAAGGCTCCTAAAGAAGCAGCTACCTTACCTATTCATGAGATTCTCTATGATCTCATGTTGAGCATGTGGGAGACTCCTCTTACCACCTCTCCTCATTCTCGTAGGTTAGACACCATGTACCGTGTCCCTCCTTGTCCTGGCTTTCATAAGTCTCAGCTTCCTCACCACTCTATTGTGGTAGAGTCTGCCATGAGGAAAATAAAGAGTGCAAAGAGACACTCATCTAATCCTCCAGGACGTGAATGCAGGACCCTTGATGCTTTTGGCCGAAGGGTTTTCCAAGCTAATATGCTTGTTGCCAGAATCAACTCCTATGGTCTCTATATGGGGATGTTTCTAAAAGAAGTCACAGATCATCTGCAGACTTTAGCCCCTTTTATTTCAGAGGATAAAAGGCAGAAATTTCTCACTTGGCTTAAACATGCCCAAGATGTTTCCAAATTTTCCAACCGTGCAGCCTTTGACTCTTTTGAGTGTGTAAGCAGAGCCTCGGCTATTGCCATAGGTGCACGCAGAATTGCTTGGTTACAAGCCTCTGATTTGGAACTCTGGGTCCAAGATGAACTGGGAAATCTTCCTTGTACAGGTGAAAACCTTTTTGGCAGGGATTGGCAAGCACTCAGATGGATGCTGAGAACTCTGCTTTGGATCGACTTTCAAAGTCTACCTCTGCTCCTGTTAAGAAAAGATTGTTCAAAAAGACACCCTTTTCTAAAAAGGGAAGATATTATCCTGCTTATGGTCAGCAGGCATCTTCTGCAGGTCGTTTTGCTGCAAAGCGTCAGCAATCACCTAAACAGGCCAAGTCAAAGGCTGCCAGGCCTCCCACGGCCCAGCAGCCTCAGCCTCCTCAGGGCCTTTGACTTGCAACTAGAGAACTTAGCCTTTCTAGCTCTGGAAGAACCAGAGCCCCTCACCATTCCAGGAAGGTTAGCTTACTTTGCTCCCAGATGGGAGCAAATCACAGCAGAGCAATGGACCCTCTCCATCATAAGGGAAGGGTACAAGCTTCATTTCTTAAACCTTCCTCCCCACACCATGGTGAAACAGTTCAATTCTCCAACATCTCTCCTCAACCTTCTGGGTCAGGAGATTGCTACTCTTCTTGCCCAAGGGGCAATAGAAGAAGTGCCTCTTCTTCAACAGGGCTCAGGGTTCTACTCCCCTTATTTTCTTATTCCAAAGAAAACAGGGGGCTACAGACACATATTAGATCTCAGAGAATTGAACAAGTTTCTATTCAAAGAGAAATTCAAGATGATTTCTCTCGGTACTCTGCTGCCATTCCTTCAGAGTCAGGACTGGCTTTGTTCTCTAGATCTCAAGGATGCGTACATCCATGTCCTCATCCATCCAACACACAGAAGGTTCCTTCGGTTCCTTTTTCAAGGAAAGCACTACCAATACAGGGTGCTTCCTTTCGGTCTGGCCTCTGCACCAAGGGTGTTCACGAAATGCATGGCAGTAGTAGCTGCATTTCTACGCACTCTAGGAATATTCGTTTTCCCATATCTGGACGACTGGCTCATTCGAGCTCCATCCCAGTCAGAGGCCAAGATTTGTCTAACCTGCACAATGCGTGTCCTTCAGTATTTGGGACTGGTAATAAATATCCCAAAATCCCATCTCACCCATACTCAGTCTCTGGAGTTTATAGGGGCCTTGCTGGATACCACAACTGCAAGGGCCTATCTTCCTCAGGCCCGTTGCCTACGCTTGGTGCAGTTAGCCTCCCAGATGCAGTTAAAGTCCCATTTAACTGCTCGAGAAATGTTACAACTATTAGGCCACATGGCATCCACCGTGCATGTGGTTCCATATGCTCGCCTTCACATGAGGGCAGCTCAATGGACTTTGTCCACCCAATGGACTCAGGCATCAGGTTGCCTATCAGACAAAATAGCAAACTCCAGTCGCCTATTTTGGTCTCTCCAGTGGTGGAAGTCCCCTCCAAATCTGTTGTTGGGGTCCCCTTTTCAGCAGTCGCTACCCCAAGCAACTCTGACAACAGATGCTTCTCCAATGGGTTGGGGAACTCATCTGCAGGATCTCTCCACCCAGGGCATCTGGTCTCCACAGGAGACTTCTCTGCATATCAATCTCTTGGAACTCAGAGCAATATTCTTAGCTCTCAAAGTGTTCCATTCCCTGCTCAGCTACAGGACAGTCCTCATCCATACGGACAACCAAGTAGCCATGTTCTATGTAAACAAGCAGGGCGGGACTGGCTCTCTGTTGCTTTGCAATGAAGCTTTGCGACTGTGGGCCTTCGCCAGAGAGCATCACATCCATCTTCTGGCAGTATATCTTCCAGGCGTTCAAAACTGTTGGGCGGACAGATTCAGTCGAGTTCTGCTTCCACACGAGTGGTCCCTCCACATGGACCAGGTGGCCAGGATTTTTCGAATTTGTGGAACCCTGGACATAGACCTCTTTGCAAGTCCGTGGAATGCCAAACTTCCCCGGTTCTGTTCCAGAATTCCGTGTCAGGGAGTTCAGGCCAAGGATGCCTTCCTCCTTCATTGGGGTCAAGACTTCCTTTATGCCTTTCCACCAATTCCCCTAATTCCCAAAACACTATTCAAGCTTCAGAGAGATCGTGGGACCATGATCCTCATAGCACCACATTGGCCACACCAAGTGTGGTACCCTCTACTTCTGCATCTCTCTCAAGCTCCTTCCCTGGACTTGGGCTCTGCACCAGACCTTCTGTCCCAGGAAGAGGGAACGTTGTGGCACCCAAACCCCCAGTCGCTCCATCTCAGGGTTTGGTTGCTGAGGGCCTAGACCTTCAAGATTTTCATCTCTCTCAGCAAGTCAGAGATGTTATTCATGCCTCTAGAAAGCCTTCTACTAGACGTTCCTATGCTTTCAAATGGAAAAGATTTACCATTTGGTGTTCAGGGAAGGGTCTAAACCCTCTTGCAATACCTCTGAATTCTCTACTAGAGTATCTCCTGCATCTATCCCATGCAGGTCTGAAAACAAATTCAGTAAGAGTCCATTTGAGTGCTATTGCAGCGTCCCTCAAGCCTCTCAATGGACAACCTATTTCCTCTCATCCTCTTATAGCAAGATTCATGAAAGGCCTTCTTTTAACTAAACCTCCCATTAAACCACCTCCAGTGGCATGGGGCTTAAACCTGGTTCTTGGCCAGCTTATGAAGCCACCCTTTGAACCTTTAGCCACCACCTCCTTGAAATTTCTTTCTTGGAAAGTTGTTTTTCTCATTGCAGTCACCTCAGCACGCCGCATCAGTGAGTTGCAAGCTTTGGTGGCTAATCCACCTTATACAAGGTTCCATCATGATAAGGTAGTCCTCAGGACCAATCCACACTTTATGCCTAAAGTGGTCTCGCCTTTTCATCTGAACCAAGAGGTATATTTACCTGTCTTTTTTCCAGGACCTCATGCATCAAGTGCAGAGAGGAATCTTCATACCTTGGATTGTAAGAGAGCTCTCACTTTTTACTTACAAACAACACAGCAACATAGAAAGTCTTCTCAACTCTTTGTTGCTTTTGATCCTTCTCATTTAGGACTTCCAATCTCTAAGAGAATACTGTCCAACTGGATTGCTCAGTGTATTTCTTTCGCCTACCAGAGTAGGAACATTTCTCTGGAGGGCCATGTCACAGCTCACAATGTGAGAGCCATGGCAGCCTCAATGGCTCATCTAAACTCTGTGTCCATCAACCAAATCTGTCGAGCGGCCACCTGGGCCTCGGTTCATACCTTCACAGCCCATTACTGTTTGGACAAGGACTCCCGCACGGATGCCTCGTTTGGTCAGGCTGTTCTCAAACACCTGTTCCATTCCTAATCAACTCCTACCCACCTACCCTGGTCGGATGCCAGAGATCCAGGGAAGGAGGTAGAGTCCTTTTCAAGGACACACAACCTGGGGTTTCTCCCTGGCATCTACAGCTAGGGAGTCCCCATATGTGAAGACTCATTCCTGCTTGTTCCTGGAGATAGCACAGTTATTTACCTGTAACAGGTGATCTCTGGGAACAGCAGGAATAAGTCTTCACAACCCACCCACCTCCCCTAGGAGTTGTATCTCTCTATCTATCTTTCCTTTCCTCTCTCTCTCTCTTTGTCTCAGCTTTAAAACTCAAACTGGAGAGAGGTGGTTGGGAAAGGCGGGAAGGCAGTGCGCAGGCCCTGTGGGATGCTCCCAGAAGCTTTCTTACTGGACGCTGGGGAGCGTTCCCGCTCAGGCTCCGTCGGTACCGACGATACCCATATGTGAAGACTTATTCCTGCTGTTCCCAGAGATCACCTGTTACAGGTAAGTAACTGTGCTATATTTTAAAATTTAAGGTCACTTTTTAAGGAAGCAGTGAGTGATTATCAGATAAAGCCGACAGTCGCCCAAGAGCGCATGGTTCGGAACAATGTATCCTTGAAGGATACTAGCAAAAGAGGGAAGTTTAGGCATATCAGCAGAGAGGTTCCAATAAAGATAAGAGTAACCTAGATGCCCTCAAGTACAGAACAGACAGCTGAAAGATTTTAAATGACCCCTATCAAATTATCCCATGAGGGAAGGTTAGAACAGTCGTTATAGTTGGTGATTCGATTATTAGGCCTGTAGATATCTGGGTGGCTGGTAAACGTATGATCGCCTGGTACCATGCCTGCCTGGTGTGACTTCACACGCCACGTAGACAAAGTTTTAGATAGCGCTGGGGAGGAGTCTGCTGTCTTGGTACCAATGACGTAGTAAAGTATGGGAGGGAGGTTGTGGAGGCCAAATTTAGGTTTTAGGTAGGAAGCTGAAATCCAGAACTTCCGGGGTAGCATTCTCAGAAATGCTTCCCATTCCATGCGCAGTACCGAAAACGCAGCAGAGCTCCGAAGTCTCAATGCGTGGATGAGACGATGGTGCAAGGAAGAGGGTTCTGGATTTGTTAGGAACTGGGGAACATTCTGGGGAAACGAGGGGATTTTCCAAAGGGATGGACTCCATCTTAACTGGAATGGAATCAGGCTGCTTTAAAAAGGAGATAGAGCAGCTTTTAACCCTTTGAAGGCCTACTTTAAATTTTTAATCCACATTCTGCAGCCGGGTTAATTTTTGCATATTTCAGGGAAATTGTACCCGTCTTATTCAATATGTTCTAATAGTGATTTTCCTTCTGCTATGGTCATGTATTATATACCAATTGATAGAAATATTTAGTCAGAATTTTGGATCCCGAGAGTTTTGGGCTCGGCCTGGAAAGGGTTAAACTAGATAATAGGGGAGAACCAACAGTCGCCCAAGAGCGCATGGTTCGGAACAATGTATCCTTGAAGGATACTAGCAAAAGATTGAACATAAGAACATAAGATATGCCATACTGGGTCAGACCAAGGTCCATCAAGCTCAGTATCCTGTTTCCAACAGTGGCCAATCTAGGTCATACGTACATAGCAGTTTCCCCAAAAGACAGGTTCTATGATGCTTGTACTGGGTCAAGCATTGATATCCTGGGTCCCTTCTTAATAATGGTTTATGGACCTTTCCTCCAGGAACTTGTCCAAACCTTTTTTAAACCCAGCTACACTAACAGCCTTTACTACATCCTCCGGTAACAAATTCCAGAGTTTGATTGCACGTTGAGTGAAAAAATATTTTTTTTTATTAGTCTTAAATAGTTTACCCTGTAGCTTCATTGCATGTCCCCTAGTCTTTCTATATTCTGATAAGGTAAACAATCGATCTACGTTTACCCGTTCCACTCCATTCATTAATTTATAGACTTCTATCATATCTCCCCTCAGCCGTCTCTTTTCCAGGTTAAAGAGCCCTAACCTTTTTAGCCTTTCTTCATAGGAGTATCCTTCTATCCCCTTTATCATTTTGGTAGCTCTTCTCTGAACCTTTTCTAATAACGCTATATCCTTTTTAAGATACGGCGACCAGAATTGCACACAATATTCAAGGTGCAATCTCACCATGGAACAATATAGAGGCATTATAATATCTTTTGTTTTATTTTCCATTCCTTTCCTTATGATACCTAGCATTCTATTTGCTCTCTTGGCCGCTGCTGCACACTGGGCCGAGGGTTTTAACATGTTATCCACAATGACACCTAAATCTTTTTCCTGGGTGGTGGTTCCTAATGTGGAACCTTGCCGCGTGTAACCATAGTTTGGGTTGTTCTTCCCTAGGTGCATAACTTTGCACTTGTCCACATTAAATTTCTTCTGCCATTTTGATGCCCAGTCTTCCAATTTATCAAGATCCTCTTGCAATTTTCCACAATCCTCTTGGGTTTTAACAACTTTAAATAGTTTTGTGTCATTGCAAATTTGATAACCTCACTCGTTATTCCTTTTTCCAGGTCATTTATGAATGTGTCAAAAAGCAGCAGACCCAGGACAGGTCCCTGGGGTACACCACTATTCACCTTTCTCCATTGGGAAAATTGGCCATTTATCCCTAACCTCTGCTTTCTATCTTTTAACCAGTTCCTGATCCACAATAGTACACTGCCTCCTATCCCATGACTCTTTAGTTTTGCCAAAAGTCTCTGATGAGGGACCTTGTCAAAGGCTTTCTGAAAGTCCAGATACACTATATCAACTGACTCACCTTTGTCTACCTGTTTATTCACACCTTCAAAAAAGCATAACAGATTAGTAAGGCATTCCTGATCGTGTCCCCAGTCTAGTCCCGAAACCTCTGGGTTGCCCATCTCATCTAGCAGTTTGGAGATGGAGAAACTCCTTCTTTTGTGACATCACCAGTATATCTTCCCGGTGTCCGCCTCCTGTCACCAGTTACCTCAGCCTCCAAGCAGCTGGATAGATGGGAGCCCGGAGGGTCCGGGCTCACTGGTGAAACGATTAAGGATAGTCTAGCTTTTGGGGCTAATTTTGTTTTAGTTTAAGGCTACCTCTCTTTTCATTTTGGGCATTAGCTTTTTTTTTTTTCTGGTTAAAGGGATTCTGTTTCTTTAAGAGTCTGTGACTTGATGACTTGCACGGCGCGGTCTTTTTGTTTTGCTTTCCCCCCTCCCCTTCGTCTCCTCTTTCCCTCTACCTGTCTCTGGGGGTGAAAAGAGGATTCGGAGCCTGTGTCCGGTGGCAGTGCGGTGCCGGTACTCAGCTCCGTGGTGAAAGCTGCCAGATTTGGATGCGGAGTCTGCCCACGCCGCGCAGAAGTGCTGCCTGTTAGCGCGTCCGGCGACTCTTTCCCACCGTCTGCAGACTGCTCTCTCTTTTGGGGTAAGCAGACTGTTGGCTTGCAGCCGGAACAACTGAGCGCTCCCGGGGGTGGCGGAAGGCGCGATTCCACTGGGCGCGCTGCTCTCTCATCTCACAGGCCCTCGAGGTAAGAGCTGGTGACTGCAGAGTAGGCCCTCTTTTGCTCACGCGCGTTTGGCGCGCTTTTCACGAGCGGCCCGACCGCGTGGCGCCCGCGTTTTCGGGCAGCTGGCCAGGACAGTTTTTCTTGCCTTTTGTTTTTTTCTGCATCTAGACCCGTTTGCCGGTACACGTTTAAAAAAAAAAATATATATATATATATAAATAAGCATAAACACTGGGACGCACCGTTCAGAGCCGGGGGACTGTGTTTTCTGCCAGTCTCTGGGGTTTTGCTCTGGGTCAGCTGTTTGGGGGGCTTTAGCTGCCCAGCCACTGCAACGGGTGTAGAGGCCGCGAGAGCAGGGGGCATTGTCAGCGATGCCTTCCAAGGCACAGTGTGTGGTCTGTGGAGCCAGGAAAGTTTCCAGCGCCGGTGTCTGTCAGGGCTGCGTGGGGGAAGCGGTGGAGTTGAATCGGGCCCCCGCGCTGGCGACGGAAACGCAGGAGGGTGTTTTGGAGCCCTCAGTCCCCCTGGTCACAGGCTTGTTGGAGGGGGAGCCGATGGCAGGTCCCTCCTCCGGCCAGGGAGCCTCCGCCTCGGTGGCGGCCCTCCCGGCAGACTTGACTAATATCTTCTCACACCAGTTCCTTGCGCTCCTGCAGCAGACGGTTCTAGGCGGTCAGGGGCAACAAAAGCTGGCGATGGAGGCCAAACGAGCAAAGAAGCGTCCGTCGGACGCGAGATTAGGGGTTTCCCCGAGCGGGAGCAAGCAGACCCGCGGTGAGGGGGACTTATGCGTCCACTCTGAGGCTTCGGAGGGTCCGTTGTCAGATGAGGAGGAGCGCAGTTTGGCCTTGGATGAAGAGCTGGAAGAAGGGGAGATCTCCGAAAGGGAAGATCAGGCCAGTATTGTCCGCGTCTTTAGAAAGGAGGAGCTGCCTGCTCTCATTGTTGAGACCCTAAAAGTGCTCAGTATGTCCGTGCCGGGCTCGGCGGGGGATGATACGCTGGAAGACCCCTTATTGCAGGTGTTTAGGAAGACCCAGACTGCTTTCCCGTTGCACCGGGTGTTTCAGGAAATGATTCAAGAGGAGTGGAACGTGCCCGAGGCGCCTTTGAAAGGCTCCCGAGTTATGGGTCACCTGTATCCGCTGTAGGACCAGGATAAGGAGGTTTTTAAACCGCCGAAGGTAGACGCGGCCGTTTCGGCTGTTACTAAGAAGACGACTATCCCGGTGGAGGTCAGTGTGGCCCTCAAGGATGGTCAAGACCGGAAATTGGATGTTTTGTTAAGGCAGGTCTTCGATGTCAATGCCCTTTCTCTGCAGGTCGCTGTGTGCGGCGCTTGGGTCGCTCGGGCCTGTCTTCGCTGGGCTCAGCAAGTCCAAGAGGGGCAGCCGAGTGCCCTGGCGAGCGAGGCTGCCCAATTAGAGTCCGGGGCGGCCTACCTGGCGGATATTCATTATGATCTTATGCGGGGCCTCTCTAAGAGTATGGCGTCAGTGGTGGCAGCGCGTCAGTATCTCTGGCTGCGCAATTGGGCGGCGGATAGTTCCTCTAAGGCTAGGTTAAGTAAGCTGCCCTTTTTTTCTTTCTTTTTTTTTTTTTTTTAAATTTTTATTTATGAAGTTTCCAAATTACAACAAATCGGAAAAACATCAAGAAAGAAACAGAAAATAACACAAATAATCATCCTCAAAGAGAAACTATACATAATAAAGACCACATTACGGGAACTGACTGTGATCAAATTTCAAGAACTATAATTCAAATGCATCGTATACATTCATCAGAAAACAGAGCAACATCTTGCCCATACAAGGTGTATAACAAATCACTCACCCTGAATTGCCCCGGATACTACCTGATGATCAGAAATAAACCGTTCTAAATGAGAGCTATCAGTGAACACATAAGATACTCCCTCAAAATTAATAACACAACGACAAGGAAAACGCATGTAGAACGTAGCTCCCAAACTCAGAACCTGAGGCTTTAAGGCTAAGAAAAGCCTCCGTCTGAGTTGGGTGCTATGTGCCACATCAGGAAAGATGTTAACTGTATAACCACAAAATTTTACAGCCTTACATTTAAAGTAGGCCTTCAGAATACAAAATTTCAAATCTAAGGAATGAAAAGTCACCAATAGCGTGGAACGGGAATGTATTGTATCAAGAGAGTCTTCCAGAAAGGCAGTCAAATTGGTTATAGAAGGCTCAGACATACCAGTACCCCCTTCAGCAGAGTGCACCTTTTTAGACCGAAGGGGAAGGTAATAAAGAGAAGAAACTTCTACAGGTTCAGTAATAGAAAGAACCTCCTTCAGATATTTATTTAATAAAATCCGAGGTGCTAACAACGCCGTACACAGAAAGTTCAAAAAACGTAAATTATAAGCACGTACAGAATTTTCAAGGGCCTCTAACTTAGAGTGAACCATCAGGGAATCTTTTATACCGGCTACATTTGCAACAGTGAGAGGAGCAACTTGATCCTTCAATTTGGAGATACCTCTATCCACTGAAATAATTTTCTCATCCAACTGCCGCAATGAAGCAACAGTTTCCTGAGAAAAAGTACAAAATGACTTAACATTACTAGTTAATTTACTATCAATACATTGAAGCGCTCCCCATAGATCTTTTAGGGTGACTTCGCCATCGGGAGCAAGAACAGGAAGCTCTGAACCAGAGCTTAACTCAAAAACAGGATTAGGTAAAGTCAAGAATGGAATAACATGACTCACCATAACTGAAGACTCCTGAACCAAAACGTCAGGCGAAGGGGGCAAAGGACAGGGAGGAGGAGTCCGACCCTCTGAACTTAGGGAGACTCCTTCCGGAGAGGATTGCGCCAACGGACAGGGAACAAGGTGCTTGTCCAAGGGGCCCACAACCTTCCCCCCACTCGGCCCACTAACTCCATCCCCTGGCACCTTGTTCTCTGTTTTAGCCTTCCTCTTCCCCATTTAGCAAAGCTGTGGGATACCAACAGAAAACAAACAATGCAAAGTATAAAATTAATAAAACACAGTTAATATCAAACGACCACGAAGCACCACGAGGCGCCAAAGGGGCGTGAAAGGGGCAGGACCTGCCCCTTTAGACACGCCCCTTCGGATCACGCCCGCGGTCACGCTCCGCGGTCGCAAAAGAACACTGACAAATTTATAGGTAAAAGTCACCAAGTACAGCCAATCAAAAACTGCACCGATTCAATCGTCCAGGGCAGGAGAGGGCGTCGTCAGCGGCGTGAAAACCGCAGCAGCAATCCCAGGAGCCTGTCTCCAGGCTCCGTACACCACTCTCACTCACGGTAGCAGTTCCGGAGTAGTGAACACCACAGCACGATTTTAAAGGGCAGTTCAGGACCTCTCAGCACCAGGTAGCCACAGCAATGCCTGCCCGATCGTCCAGGGCAGGAGAGGGCGTCGTCAGCGGCGTGAAAACCGCAGCAGCAATCCCAGGAGCCTGTCTCTAGGCTCCGTACACCACTCTCACTCACGGTAGCAATTCCGGAGTAGTGAACACCACGGCACGATTTTAAAGGGCAGCTCAGGACCTCTCAGCACCAGGTAGCCGCAGCAATGCCTGCCCGATCGTCCAGAGCAGGAGAGGGCGACGTCAGCGGCGTGAAAACCGCAGCAGCAATCCCAGGAGCCTGTCTCCAGGCTCCGTACACCACTCTCACTCACGGTAGCAGTTCCGGAGTAGTGAACACCACGGCACGATTTTAAAGGGCAGCTCAGGACCTCTCAGCACCAGGTAGCCGCAGCAATGCCTGCCCGATCGTCCAGGGCAGAAGAGGGCGTCGTCAGCGGCGTGAAAACCGCAGCAGCAATCCCAGGAGCCTGTCTCCAGGCTCCGTACACCACTCTCACTCACGGTAGCAGTTCCGGAGTAGTGAACACCACGGCACGATTTTAAAGGGCAGCTCAGGACCTCTCAGCACCAGGTAGCCGCAGCAATGCCTGCCCGATCGTCCAGGGCAGGAGAGGGCGTCGTCAGCGGCGTGAAAACCGCAGCAGCAATCCCAGGAGCCTGTCTCCAGGCTCCGTACACCACTCTCACGGTAGCAGTTCCCAAGTAAGCTGCCCTTTAAAGGGCGTCTGCTCTTCGGAGAGGACTTGGAGAAGCTGGTGAAGGTTCTCGGGAAGTCCAAAGGTGGTAGATTACCAGAGGACAAGCCCAAGCCGTCTCAGGGAGCTCCCGGGGGCAGGGGGTCCTCCTGGGATTTTCGCCGTTTCCAGTCCCAACGCTTCACGCCAGCACAGAGGGGACGCTTTCCCAACAGAAACCAGGGGTTTCAGGGGGTTTGCGGGGCGGGAAGGGGTTTTGGTCCCTCTTCCTCCGCTTCTAGCTTCAAAAAGTCACAATGAGATGAGGGGGGCCCAGGCACCCCTAAATCAGGTAGGGGGGCGTTTGCAGGAATTTTATCCTGCCTGGGTCCAAATCACTTCAGACCAATGGGTTCTCGAAATCATTCGCGATGGCTATGCTCTGGAGTTCTTACGGCCAGTGTGGGAAGCCTTCGTACTGTCTCCCCCCCAAGTCAGTAGCAAAGTGCGCTGCTCTCCGGGGGACGGTGCAGCAATGTTCCCTCTAATTTTCTGTAGGCTGTGTGCGCATAAAATATCAGCTGTGCAGCTTTTGAAGGAAGGTTAAATTTTTGTGCGCCACATAACGACACTCGGGAGTTATGTACTTTAAAATTTGACTACACGTCAGAATACAGTATGTACACCACATTGATTGCACTAGAAAATATTGTAGAACGTGTGAAAACCTTAAATACACAACAACTTTTCAATTTTAAGAACGTCTGTGTTGTTTTCTATCAGAATCAGAACCGTAATTTTTGTGCGCTCTGTTGTAAAGCATGTGCGCTCACTCGGTGAGGTGTGTTCGCGCGCACACGCGCACAGCTTAGAGGAAACAGTGCGGTGCAGAGGCTGCTGGACCTCAGAGCGATAGTTCCCGTGCCCCCAGACCAATGCGGTCACGGTCGATACTCCATCTACTTTGTCGTTCCAAAAAAGGACGGAGGGGTTCGGCCGATTCTGGATCTAAAGGGCGTCAATCGTTGCCTACTGGTGTCACATTTTCACATGGAAACATTGCGATCGGTGATAGTGGCGGTGCAGAAAGGGGAGTTTCTCACGTCCCTGGACTTATCAGAAGCTTATCTTCATATCCCCACAAGAGCGGACCATCACCAGTTTCTGAGGTTCGCGGTGCCGTTCGGTCATTATCAGTTTCAAGCATTGCCCTTCGGTCTAGCCACAGCCCCGAGAGTGTTCACTAAAGTTATGTTGGTAGTAGCGGCGGCGCTGCGCAAGGAGGGCATTCTTGTGCATCCTTACCTAGACGATTGGCTAATCCGAGCGAAGTCACGGGCCGAGAGCGAGCGGGTCACGTCCCGGGTGGTATCCTTCTTGGAAAGCATCGCTAGCCCTCCAACCGCCCTGGTGAAGCTCCTGCCCTATCCGGGCAGTGGGAGCCTTTCCCCCACACACTCCTGCCCTATCCGGGCAGTGGGAGCCCTCCCTCCACACACTCCTGCCCTATCCGGGCAGTGGGAGCCTTCCCTCCACACACTCCTGCCCTATCCGGGCAGTGGGAGCAATCCCTCCACACACTCCTGCCCTATCCGGGCAGTGGGAGCCCTCCCTCCACACACTCCTGCCCAATCCAGGCAGTGGGAGCCCTCCCTCCACACACTCCTGCCCAATCCGGGCAGTGGGAGCCCCAAGGAAGATCTTGTCTTACTAATCTGTTATGTTTTTTTGAAGGAGTGAATAAACAGGTGGACAAAGGTGAGTCGGTTGATATTGTGTATCTGGACTTTCAGAAAGCCTTTGACAAGGTCCCTCATGAGAGACTTTTGGCAAAACTAAAGAGTCATGGGATAGGAGGCAGTGTACTACTGTGGATCAGGAACTGGTTAAAAGATAGAAAGCAGAGGGTAGGGCTAAATGGCCAATTTTCCCAATGGAGAAAGGTGAATAGTGGTGTACCCCAGGGATCTGTGCTGGGTCCGCTGCTTTTTGACATATTCATAAATGACCTGGAAAGTGGAATAACGAGTGAGGTTATCAAATTTGCTGATGACACAAAACTATTTAAAGTTGTTAAAACCCAGGAGGATTGTGGAAAATTGCAAGAGGATCTTGATAAATTGGAAGACTGGGCATCAAAATGGCAGATGAAATTTAATGTGGACAAGTGCAAGGTTATGCACCTAGGGAAGAACAACCCAAACTATGGTTACACGATGCAAGGTTCCACATTAGGAACCACCACCCAAGAAAAAGATTTAGGCATCCTTGTGGATACCATGTTAAAACCCTCGGCCCAGTGTGCAGCGGCGGCCAAGAGAGCAAATAGAATGCTAGGTATGATAAGGAAAGGAATGGAAAATAAAACAAAAGATATTATAATGCCTCTATATCGTTCCATGGTGAGACCGCACCTTGAATATTGTGTGCAATTCTGGTCGCCATATCTTAAAAAGGATATAGCAATTTTAGAAAAGGTTCAGAGAAGAGCCACCAAAATGGTAAAGGGGATGGAAGGCTACTCCTATGAAGAAAGGCTAAAAAGGTTGGGGCTCTTTAACCTGGAAAAGAGACGGCTGAGGGGAGATATGATAGAAGTCTATAAATTAATGAACGGAGTGGAACGGGTAAACGTAGATCGATTGTTTACCTTATCAGAATATAGAAAGACTAGGGGACATGCAATGAAGCTACAGGGTAAACTATTTAAGACTAATAAAAGAAAATATTTTTTCACTCAACGTGTAATCAAACTCTGGAATTTGTTACCGGAGGATGTAGTAAAGGCTGTTAGTGTAGCTGGGTTTAAAAAAGGTTTGGACAAGTTCCTGGAGGAAAGGTCCATAAACCATTATTAAGAAGGGACCCAGGATATCAATGCTTGAACCAATACAAGCATTGTGGAACCTGTGTCCCTTGGGGAAACTGCTAGGTACGTATGACCTAGATTGGCCACTGTTGGAAACAGAATACTGGGCTTGATGGACCTTGGTCTGACCCAGTATGGCATATCTTATGTTCTTATGTTCTTATGTTCTCCCTCCACACACTCCTGCCCAATCCGGGCAGTGGGAGCCCTCCCTCCACACACTCCTGCCCAATCCGGGCAGTGGGAGCCCTCCCTCCACACACTCCTGCCCAATCCGGGCAGTGGGAGGCTCACACGCACGCAGGCAGAACCGCATAAAAGCGGCGTCCCTACTTCGTGGGAGCCGCTGAGCATCGCTAGCCCTCCAACCGCCCTGGTGAAGCTCCTGCCCTATCCGGGCAGTGGGAGCCTTTCCCCCACACACTCCTGCCCTATCCGGGCAGTGGGAGCCCTCCCTCCACACACTCCTGCCCTATCCGGGCAGTGGGAGCCTTCCCTCCACACACTCCTGCCCTATCCGGGCAGTGGGAGCCCTCCCTCCACACACTCCTGCCCTATCCGGGCAGTGGGAGCCCTCCCTCCACACACTCCTGCCCAATCCAGGCAGTGGGAGCCCTCCCTCCACACACTCCTGCCCAATCCGGGCAGTGGGAGCCCTCCCTCCACACACTCCTGCCAAATCCGGGCAGTGGGAGGCTCACACGCACGCAGGCAGAACCGCATAAAAGCGGCGTCCCTACTTCGTGGGAGCCGCTGAGCATCGCTAGCCCTCCAACCGCCCTGGTGAAGCTCCTGCCCTATCCGGGCAGTGGGAGCCTTTCCCCCACACACTCCTGCCCTATCCGGGCAGTGGGAGCCCTCCCTCCACACACTCCTGCCCTATCCGGGCAGTGGGAGCCTTCCCTCCACACACTCCTGCCCTATCCGGGCAGTGGGAGCCCTCCCTCCACACACTCCTGCCCTATCCGGGCAGTGGGAGCCCTCCCTCCACACACTCCTGCCCAATCCAGGCAGTGGGAGCCCTCCCTCCACACACTCCTGCCCAATCCGGGCAGTGGGAGCCCTCCCTCCACACACTCCTGCCCAATCCGGGCAGTGGGAGGCTCACACGCACGCAGGCAGAACCGCATAAAAGCGGCGTCCCTACAGGGCGCGCCCGCGCCTTGCGGGCCCGCGCCTGAGGGCCTCGCCAGAGGGCCCTTTGGCGGTGGCCCTTAGGCGGTGGAGATTAGGCGCAGTTGAAACATCATCCACTCAACCGCAACAAGGCTGCAAGTATCAAGAAGCCTGACTCACATGACCAAAACTCCGATAACGGACAGAAAACGAAAGTGCAACAATCAAATGACTGACGGCTTGAGCTCCCCAGGCCGGGTCTGAGCTCGCCGGTCCCGACCACCACGCTCCACGAGATTCCCATAGCTGGACCAAAATTCGACATCAAGAGCTTTCAACTACAACGATATCACCCAGGTAAACAATTACTGGACTTATCTATCTCCTGATGCAAAAGACCACTGTGCAACCCTGGCCTAACCCCCCCCCCCAAGTAGGAGCCAACATACCTCTGTATATATAATGTGTAAACTCCCCACTGTCACAAGCCCTGTTCTCCTCAAGCCAGCTGTTACATTGTAAACCCCTACCAACTCTAAAGGCTACTACTGTTTATTTAGAGCTAAATGAAACAAAGTATCTCTAACCAGCAAGTTGTTACATTTCAATGCAGTAACCCAATAACCTTCTTGCAATAACCTTAAGACTGTATCGCACAATACTGTATCTGTTTATACTGAGTGATAAGGAACGTTAGGACTGTATCCCTATTTTGTTAAAGTAATAAGAAACGCTGTACCCCAACCCATCTATCCCTGCTAGACTGTTGGTACCCAACAACTATCTTGCCGGCCTACACTAACTCATCTCTAGGCCAGCTGCCTTGACTTCACCCCACACTGCGCCACTCGAATCCAAAATCCAAGTATTTCTGGCAGACATAAAATGGAGCCTGCTCACACCTTCCTGATTTTGTGCATGTGTATACTAACATCTTCATATAGAACCATCCCACACTCACAATACTGCATTCCTCTACTATATACACCAATCTACCTTCTCCACCCCCCCCTCCATTACCCATCCTGCATCAATACAACTTAAATCCTATCACCACCACACAAACACCAAGTAAATTACCCCAACGACACACCCATATCAAAGGGAACAAATCTCAAAAACACCCTAAAACCAAAGCAAAGAACACTATTGGATCTCAAATACAACTCACACGAACCACACACCAAGAACATCACACATGTAACATTATCCTTATTAATGCTAGGTCAATAAGGAATAAAACGCATATTATCCACAACATTCTAACTGACGAACAACCAGATATCCTATGCATAACAGAAACATGGCTCACTGACTCAGACTCTGCAACAATGAACCAAATACAGAAGCCCGGATACCAACTATACAACTGCCCACGCATCAACAGAAGAGGAGGCGGAGTCCTTATAGCAGCCAAAACCAGCCTTCAACTCACAACCACATCTACGGTCACAAATCCAGATCTTGACCTACTTAAAGTCGAGAGCATGGCATTATCCATCTGCCTAATCTATCGACCTCCCTCACCACAGCACGAAACACTAGCCACAGCACTAGAAACCATCACATCCACACAAAGCAAAAAATTCCAGATCATCCTCGGAGATTTGAACCTAGCATCAATTCCTCCGTCCCACACGGACTCCTTCTATGAAGCCATCGACCAATTGGGTTTCCAACAAATAATAAGCAACCCCACACACGATAGAGGAAACATCCTAGATATGATTTCATACCCAGAAATCCACAACAAAGCAATGAACCACCTATAATAAACATAACTCAAGTACCATGGTCAGACCACCACCAAATCAACTGTAAACTTAAACTACCGTGCCAACCCAAAAACTCAAAGGAGATGAGAATGACCAACCCCATTAGGAAATTCAGCAAACTCAACGAGGAACACCTCATAAGCACCATTGCATCCCACATAAACCTAGAGTCCACAGACCTAGACGAACTAACTAACAGATGGAACACACACATCCAAAATACATCTAACCCAACTCTGAAACACACATCAAACCCACATAAGATCAACTCGGAACCCTGGTACACAGGAACTCTAATAAAATCAAAAAGGGAGCTCCGTAAAATAGAGAGAAAATGGAGACAAACCAAATCCTCCGATCTCAAAACTAAATACATGGCCCATCTCGCAAAATACAAAGACGACGTGAACAATGCAAAAAAATTACATCACACCAACATCCTAAACAAGGCAATCAATCGCCCACGAGAGTTATTTGAACTAGTCAAATCACTAACCAAAACCGACCAAAATGCCAACCTCAACAAATCCATCAAGGTCCAAACACTGGCAAACCACTACGCGACCAAACTGACGGCCCCTGGTCCTCCACCCCCCCCACCAACACCACAAATCAGAAGTGAGAACAACACAATGCAAAACCAGTTATGGGAGCACTTCCACAAAATAGGAACCAAGCAAATCACAGCCATTGTCACAAGCCTGAAAAGCACCACCTCCCCACTAGATCCCTGTCCTGCATCCTGGATCAAGGCAGTGAAACAAGACATAGCACCTCACATAGCACACATAGTTAACCTATCCCTACAACAAGGAATCATGCCCTCAGAACTAAAGAAATCAGTCATTAGACCGATCCTAAAAAACACTACACTCAACGGAGAAGACCCAGCCTCCTACCGTCCCATATCAAGTATCTCATTCCTGGCAAAGATCATAGAAAAAACGGTCCTTCTACAACTCCAAGACCATCTGACTGACAGTGCTCCTCTTGATGACCAGCAATATGGCTTCAGGCAACATCATGGAGTTGAAACCCTGTTACTAGTTCTACTTAACAACCTCCTAAAGGGCCTTGAAAACAAAAGAAAATGTACATTCTTGTATTCATTGACATCTCAGCTGCCTTTGATACAGTTAATCATGGGACCCTCATAAATAGGATAAAATCAATAGGAATAACAGGAACCCCACTAAAATGGTTCTCATCCTACATCTCAAATCGAACACAACAGGTTCAATTCAACGGAGAAAAAGCAGAATCTTTCTCACAAACACAGGGAATCCACCAAGGCTCTCCTCTCTCAGCACTTCTGTTTAACATATATATGCAGCCACTATGCAAAATTTTCTCACGGCACGAAATTAATTACCACATCTATGCCGATGATATCATGCTATACACACAACTAGACACTAAAAACCCAGACTACAACCCACTGGAGACATGTATCGGAGAGATGCAAGACTGGTTACAACAAAGTAGTATGTCAATTAATCACAAAAAAACCGAAGTAATGTATATCTCCAAAGAACCGAATTTTGACCCTCCCACATCAATAACACTATGTAACAACACTTACCAAACAAAAAAGAAATAAAGTATCTAGGAGTCACATTTGACTGTGACCTAAAGATGGAAAAACACCTCCGAAAGACCAACAGAGCAGTTTTCCACAAGCTTAGAGTGCTCCAACCCATTCGGAATATTATTGATCCCCAAGACTTCAGAACAGTGGCCCAAGCACTCATCATGCCACATTTTGACTACTGCAACGCCATCCTACAAGGTTTACCTAAAAAAACCCTAAACATATTACAAATGGCACAAAATGTAGCTGCCAGGGTCATAATAAAGAAAAATCTAAGTGACCACATCACACCAGTACTAATTCAATTACACTGGCTACCCATAACAGCTCGCACAAAATACAAAATACTAACAACCACCTTCAAACTCATCCACAACTTAGCACCTTCCTTCCTCAACAACCTAGTAAGATTGCAACCTCCTACCCGAAACAGAAGAACCCACAATTCCAACATCCTTCACACTCCAACAGATATAAGATCTGCCAAAGCTAACACCAGCCACAGGGCTTTCTCATATGCGGCGCCAACACTGTGGAACCAACTCCCACCAGAACTACGAGCTAGCAATGACCTTCTAGACTTCAGAAAGAAACTCAAAACGCACATTTTCCAATCACATTTCAACCTGAACTAAACCCACAGATGGAGCAGCCCCTGACCACTGTGTCCAAGAAGATTATCCTGTATATATGTATTTATGTATATATGTAAATGAACTCCCCCATAGCTAAGAAGTGTTAACTCTGTATGATGTGCTTTTCTGACAATCTGTATGTAAACAAAATTTGTACCTGCCTTGATTCGGCAGTTTCACAATAGTAATCCTACCTGCTTCTGATCGCTGGAAGGAGCGGGCTACAAATGCTTGCTAAATAAATAAATAAATAAAGTCTCGGGTGGATAGTCAATCGAGCAAAAAGCCACTTGCAGCCCTCCCTGGATCTAGAGTACCTAGGGGCGTGCTTCGACACTCAGCGTGGGAGAGTGTTCTTAACGGTGCAGCGAGCACAGGTACTGCGGAGTCTGGTGGTCAAGTTTTTATCGGCCAAGGCTCCCACAGCGTGGCATTACCTTCAGTTGTTGGGCACCATGGTGGCGGCTATAGAGACCGTGCCCTGGGCAAGGGCGCATATGAGGCCGTTGCAGAGGGCACTGCTTCGCCGGTGGTCGCATCAGCGGGATCCTCTGTCCCGGAGATCCGTCTGTCCGGAGGGGGTTCGTCAAGCGCTGCTCTGGTGGTTACATCCCGGCTCGTTGAAGCGGGGAAAGTCCCTGGAGGCCCCAGACTGGCTGGCGGTGATGACGGATGCCAGTTTGCTGGGCTGGGGGGCGCATTGCCAGGGCAGGTTTGCGCAGAGGTGTTGGAACCCTCAGGAGAAGGAGTGGTCTATCAACCGCTTGGAGTTGAGAGCGGTGTTTCTGGCGATGCGGGAGTTTCGGACGTTACTCGAGGGAAAAGCGGTCCGGGTGCTGTCCGACAACGCGACGGCAGTAGCCTACGTCAACAAACAAGGAGGCACCAGCAGTGTGGCGCTTGAAGCCGAAGCCCTCTGCAGCTGGGTGGAAGTACATCTCTTGGACCTGTCGGCAGCCCATGTAGCGGGAGTGGACAATGTGGAGGCCGATTTTCTTAGCAGAGTGGGGGAGTGGGTCCTGCATCCCGAGGTCTTCGAGATGGTGGTCCGCCGATGGGGATCGCCGGTCATGGATCTGATGGCAACCCTCGCCTTGGCAAAGGCCAGTCGCTTCTTCAGCAGACGCCGGGAAAGGATGTCGGAAGGCTTGGACTCCCACATGCAAGTCTGGCCGGAGGGTCAGCTGTTGTACGTATTTCCTCCTTGGGTTCTGATAGGAAGGGTGCTTCAAAGAGTAGAGAAGTTCAGAGGCACGGTAATTCTGATAGTGCCGGATTGGATGCATCGTCCCTGGTACGGCGACCTAGTGAGGTTATTGGTGGCAAAGCCCTGGCGTCTTCCCTGCAGAGCAGACCTCTTGATGCAAGGGCCCCTGGTCATGCTGCACGTGAGTCGGTTCTCTCTTACGGCCTGGCTCTTGAGCGGGCGCGGTTAAGATCCAGGGGGTACTCGTTGGCGGTGATTGCTACCCTGTTGAAGTCCAAGAAACACTCTACCTCTCTGGCATATGTACGGGTCTGGAGAGTTTTCGAGGCGTGGTGCCGGGTAAGGCAGTGCAAGGCGTTGAAGGCTTCTATTCCCAAGATCTTGGAATTTTTGCAGGATGGCTTCGACAAGGGGCTAGCGGCGGCTTCCCTGAGGGTTCAGGTGGCGGCCTTGTCCTGTTACAGAGGCCGAGGGGCGGGTCAGTCGCTCGACGTTCAACGTGATGTGAAGCGGTTCTTGAGGGCTGTGACTCTGGTGAGGCCCCCGGCTCGGCAAGTTTTTCCTAAGTGACATCTTCCCTTTGTTTTGGAGGCGTTGGAACGAGCGCTCTTTGAGCCGCTGGCGCGTTCATCGCTCAAGGATCTCACTTTGAAGGTGGTGTTTTTGGTGGCAGTCTGTTCAGCTCGACGAGTTTCGGAGTTGCAGGCTCTCTCTTGCAGGGAGCCGTATCTCTCTTTCTTTGCGTCTAAGGTGGTTTTGCGCACTGTTCCCGCGTTTCTTCCGAAGGTGGTCTCGGCTTTTCATGTGAGTCAAGATATTTCCCTACCGGTTTTTGCCGCGGAAGAGGAAGGTCCCTCGTCTCGGAGACTTCACCTCTTGGATGTTCGGTGGGCGTTAAAGAAATATCTTAGCCGGACGGCGGCTTTTCGAAAGTCGGATAGGCTATTTATTCTTTTCGCGGGGCAGAGAAAAGGTGAGGCGGCTTACAAAGCATCGATCGCGCGCTGGATTAAGGAGGCCATTGCTTCGGCCTATCTCTTGAAAGGCAGGGTTGTGCCGAAAGGGCTGAAGGCCCATTACACCAGAGCTCAGGCTACGTCCTGGGCAGAGGTTCGGTTGGTTTCGCTGGTGGAGATTTGTAAGGCGGCGACGTGGTCGTCTTTGAAATCCTTTGTTCGACACTATCGTCTGGATGTGCAGATGGCGGAGGAGGCTTCGTTTGGGTCAGCAGTTCTTCAGGCTGGCCTGCCGGGTCCCTCCCGTAATTGAATATTTGTTCACTGCTCTGGTACGGACCCAGAGGTTTCGGGACTAGACTGGGGACACGATCAGGAAGGTGAAATTACACTTACCTGCTAATTGTTGTTCCTGGAGTGGACACAGTCTAGTCCCGTATCCCTCCCAGTGTTCTTGCTCATGGGGCAGCCTGAAGTGGTGGCGAGGTTCACAGGTAAGAGATATGCTAGTGTTTATCTTCTCCAGGACCAAGCAGGAAGTCAGTCCTCACATATGGGTGTCATAGGCGCCGATGAAGCCCCAGCGGAGCATTTCCCCAGCTTTCCATGAAAGCCTTTGGGAATGCTGGCACGCATGCGCGGTTCCCTTCCCTCCTAAAGGTGCCATCTTACCTCAGTCTCTTTTTTTCCGAGAAGCCCACCGGACGTGTGTCCTGTTCTCCCGGATAAAAGTGATTTTTTTCTTCGGCGATTTTTTGCTATTTTTCTCCGGTTCGACGCCGGTTCCCCTCTCCCGCCGGGTTTGGTACACCGGTATCGAGCCCGCCTATTTCTTTTTCGGTTTTTACCCTTTGTGGCTGCCGTTCGCGCCCCTTTTTTTCATTTTTCCCTGGAAGGCTGGTCTTTTGACCTCGCAGGGGCTCTTTTTTCCCCGATGGCTTGCAGTGGTTTCAAAAAGTGTGATCGGTGTAAGAAACTTATGTCTCTCACCGACACACACGACTGCTGCCTTCGGTGCCTCGGCCCTGACCACGACCCCAAGTCGTGTGTGCCATGTGGGAAGATGTCTTCCAAGGCACTCAAAAGTCAACAGCATCAGAAGGAAAGGTTTTTCTCGGACTCAGCCTCCGGCCGGGCCCGGACCTCATCTGAGGCCTCGACATCTCGGGATTCCGATCCCGAGCGCCGTCGAAGCTCCTCGGACAGGGGGTCCCCCGACCGGGAACGCAAGAGGAAGAAGCGGCTCGTGAAGGCGGCGTCGGAGGAGGTCCCTGTTACCTCGAGGGCCAGGTCTAAGACCCTCGACCGCCGTCCCGGGCCCGTGGACCAAGAGAAACCTGCAAAAGTTCCTCGCGTGGAGCCGGAGTCTGCTGGACACGTAAGCCCCGTAGTCCTCGTGGATTCACCTCCCAGAGAGCCAACGTCGGGCCCGGCGCCGCCGGGGCCCGAGTCGGTGGCTGCTGCATCTCCCGAGCTCAGTCTCAGGATGACAGACTTGGAGTGCAGATTGTCTGCCTTCATGGAGCAGCAGCGGGCACTGATGGCCAGCCTGTCTGGTGCATCTGCCCCGACCACCGGGATGTCGACTTCGAAGTCAACCCCGGCGACCGAGCCGATACTCGAGACCCTCGTGGCTCGAAGTCGTCCTCGGTCGAGGTTTCCCTTGACCTCCCATTCGGGACCGAGGGTGTCGACGCCGGTGCCCCCGGCGTTGGGGCGGGTGCCTCGGGGCCCCGCGGGGTTGGACCCTGACTCCTCGGATGAGTCCACCTGGGAGACGGAGGACGAGGAGTCTCCCGATACTTTTAAGACTCGGTGCGTCTCGTCGGACTCATCGCAGTCTGAGCCCCGGAGTAGATCCCCTCCGGAGGACACTAGGTTCTCGGAGTTCGTCCGGGATATGGCTGCTGCCTTGGCTATCCCCGCCGATCCCGAGGAAGAGCCTCGAGCCGAGGAGCTCGATGAACTACAGTACAACTCTTCTCCGAAGGAGGCCTTTACTGTCCCGGTTCCTCCGATGATGGAACTGCTCCTATTCCGGATGTGGGAGGCAGTGGCCTCGGCGCCGGTTCTGAGCAAGCAAGTCGATTCCATCTATCGACTCCGCAAAAGCCCTGGTTTCCAGAAAGCACAGCTACCACACCATTCCATGGTTGTGGAATCGTCCATGCATCGTCTGAAGAGCCAGAAGATGCATTCTGCAGTGCCCCCGGCAGGGAGGCCCGCAACCTCGATGGCGTCAGTAGAAAGTGCTTCCAGGGGTCTATGCTTGCTTGCCGTGTCCAGCCTTACCAGCTGTACATGGGCATGTACTTGCGAGACCTGGCCAAGGAATTGGCCAGATTTTCTGCTGGTCTCTCCGGGGAACCCTTGCAGAGATTTAAGACCTTGTCCTTGGGGATTCGGGAATGCTCAAAGTTCATTTCCCGCGCCGCCTACGATGGCTTCGAGGCTTCGGCCCGAGTTGCGGCTGCCGGCATCGCGGCTCGATGCCAGGCGTGGCTGCAGTCATTGGACCTCGAGCCATGGGTTCAGGACAAGTTGGTCGATGTCCCCTGCCGAGGTGAGAACCTTTTTGGCAAACCCATGACCGAGAAGGCCGCTCAGCTCGAGACCGAGCACCTTACCCGGACAAGGCTGTCGAGGAAGACCTCTGCCCCTTCACATAAAAAGAAGGGCTCGGGTAAAAAGTCCTTTTACCCGAGGAAGGGCACTGCCTGCAAACAGTACCCTCAGTATCAGGCTGCCCAAGCTGCCCCCCAGGGTCAGCAAGCCAAGGGCCAGGGTAATGGGCCCCGTAGGCAGAGGACCCCCAAGCATTCTGCCCCTGCTTCCACTCAGCAGGGTGTGGGTTTTTGACTCCTTGAGCATAGTCACTCCGTCCCTGCTTTCCCAGCCCTGCACAGGCGGTCGCCTTGTACTCTTTGCCCACCAGTGGCCTCACATTACCACCGACAGTTGGATGCTGGACATAGTCCAAAAGGGCTGTGCTCTGCATTTTCATCAATTGCCTCCTCCTTACTTCCCAGGAGAGCCCTTGAGGCTTCCCCTGCACACAGACCTTCTCCTTCAAGAGCTCCAAGGTCTATTGGTGGACAGGGCGGTGGAGCCTGTGCCTCCCCACTTGCAAGGTCACGGATTCTACTCCAGGTATTTCCTGGTACCCAAAAGGACCGGTGGCCTTCGACCTATTCTGGACCTCAGGAACCTCAACAAGTTCCTAGAGAAAGAGAAGTTCAAGATGCTTACTCTTGGAACACTTCTGCCCTAACTCCAGCAGGGAGATTGGCTATGCTCCTTAGATCTAAAGGATGCGTACACTCACATCCTCATTCATCCAGACCACAGAAAGTACCTAAGGTTCATGGTGGGAGGAAACCATTATCAGTACAGAGTACTACCTTTTGGCCTGACCTCCGCTCCCAGGGTCTTTACCAAGTGCTGGAAGTTGTTGCGGCCTACCTGAGAAATCAAGGCATCTTTGTCTTTCCCTATCTGGACGACTGGCTCATCAGGGGTCAGACGTCCCTGGAGGCCAGACAAGCCACCCTCAGAACCATTGCTCTGCTTCAAAACGTGGGCTTTGTCATAAACTTCGCAAAGTCCACTTTGCTCCCCTCCCAGAACTTGGAGTTCATAGGGGCAAGGTTAGATTCTCAACTGGCAAAGGCATTCTTGCCAGAAGACAGGGCCCAAAGACTGATGGACGTGGCCAAACAATTCCTATACCAGCCCCTGGTCTCCCCCAGACTCTGCCTCAGACCTCTGGGCCACATGGCTTCGACAGTGCATGTGACTCCCAATGCCAGGCTCCATATGAGGCCTGCACAGTGGTGCCTTCGGACTCAGTGGTCTCAGGCCACAGGCCGCCTAAGAGACAGGATTGGGGTGTCCAGACCATTTCTGCACTCTCTCAACTGGTGGCTATACCCACCCAATCTGCTGAAGGGGATGCCCTTCCAAGTGCCAGAATACTCGGTGATCCTCACCACCGACGCCTCTCTGCGGGGCTGGGGTGCTCATTGTCTGGACAAGTGCACTCAAGGCCTCTGGTCTCCCTGGGAAGCAGCCCAGCAGATCAATCTCCTGGAACTTCGAGCTATCCGCTTGGCTCTCAAGGCTTTTTCTCCGTCCCTGGCTCACCGCTCAGTCTTGATTCAAACAGACAACCAGGTAGCCATGTTTTATGTGAACAAACAGGGCGGGACTGGGTCAAAGCTCCTTTGTCGGGAGACTCAAGACCTTTGTTCCTTTGCCCTAAAGCACAACATGCTTCTCAAGGCGGTGTACCTTCCAGGCCAGGAGAACTGTCTGGCCGACCGGTTGAGCAGAATTCTGCAGCCCCACAAGTGGCAGCTGCATCCCTTGGTCGTTCAGAAGATCTTCCTGAAGTGGGGTCTCCCTTGGATAGATCTCTTTGCCAGTCCGCTGAACAAGCAACTGCCCAAGCAACGGTATACAACTACTGTTTAACAACAGCACAACTATCTATTGCAATTTGAAACTAAGTTCAATCATACAGATAAGTTCTGATTTCTATTACATTTATGAAAGCTCAAACAAGCAGACATATGAACCGCACATGTGGTCGTTGATGTAATCGGAGTTTACAGCTTTGGGACAAGTTATCCCGAGTTGGAAAAATTTTGAACTGAGACCACTGGTTCATTTTTGTTGAATTATCTGCATCTACATATGATTATTAGATGGTATAAGTTCTTAGTTGGATATTTGAGCCCATAAGTATTTTACAATCAGAGATATCTTTATTCATAGAGGGGTTCACCTTAATTTTCAACAGTATATTTCCCTCTGATAAATCGACCACAGTTTTATTACAAGTTCTGCTCCAGGCAACCGCATCCTTTGAGGATAGCACCAGATGCTTTTCTGATGTCCTGGTCTCAGGGCCTCCTGTATGCGTTTCCTCCCACGCCCTTGGTGGCCCGAACTCTTTTCAAGACTCTTCAGGACAACGCCTTGGTCCTGCTGGTAGCTCCCAGGTGGCTGAGGCAGGCTTGGTTTCCACTTCTGCTTCAGCTGGCAGTGGATTCCCCACTACCTCTGGGGTTGCAACCCGTCCTTCTCTCACAGGAGCAGGGTTCCCTTCTGCACCCCAATCTCAAAGCTCTCAATTTGATGGCCCGGAGGCTGCAAGGGTAGTTTTGGCTCCCTGGGGCCTACCTCAGGAAGTTGAGGAGGTAGTCCTAGCCTCTAGGAAACAGTCCACTAGGAAAACCTATGCCCTCAAATGAAAGAGGTTTTCTGTGTGGTGTCAGCTACGTACAGAGGATCCTTTCTCCTGTACTGTGCCAATAGTGCTTCAGTACTTACTGCACTTATCAAATCAGGGACTTAAGTCCAATTCTGTTCGGGTCTACCTCTCAGCTCTAGCAGCTCACCACTCACTGTTGGAGGGACATTCTCTGTCAGGTCACCCATAAGAACATAAGATATGCCATACTGGGTCAGACCAAGGTCCATCAAGCCCAGTATTCTGTTTCCAACAGTGGCCAATCTAGGTCATATGTACCTAGCAGTTTCCCCAAGAGACACAAGTTCCACAATGCTTGTACTGGGTCAAGCATTGATATCTTCGGTCACTTGTTAATAATGGTTTATGGACCTTTCCTCCAGGAACTTGTCCAAACCTTTTTTAAACCCAGCTACACTAACAGCCTTTACTACATCCTCCAGTAACAAATTCCAGAGTTTGATTACACGTTGAGTGAAAAAATATTTTCTTTTATTAGTCTTAAATAGTTTGCCCTGTAGCTTCATTGCATATCCCCTAGTCTTTCTATATTCTGATAAGGTAAACAGTCGATCTACGTTTACCCGTTCCACTCCGTTCATTAATTTATAGACTTCTATCATATTTCCCCTCAGCCGTCTCTTTTCCAGGTTAAAGAGCCCTAACCTTTTTAGCCTTTCTTCATAGGAGTATCCTTCCATCCCCTTTACCATTTTGGTGGCTCTTCTCTGTACCTTTTTCTAAAATCGCTATATCTTTTTTAAGATACGGCGACCAGAATTGCACACAATATTCAAGGTGCGGTCTCACCATGGAACGATATAGAGGCATTATAATATATTTTGTTTTATTTTCCATTCCTTTCCTTATCATACCTAGCATTCTATTTGCTCTCTTGGCCGCCGCTGCACACTGGGCCGAGGGTTTTAACATGGTATCCACAATGACGCCTAAATCTTTTTCCTGGGTGGTGGTTCCTAATGTGGACCCTTGCATCGTGAAACCATAGTTTGGGTTGTTCTTCCCTAGGTGCATAACCTTGCACTTGTCCACATTAAATTTCATCTGCCATTTTGATGCCCAGTCTTCCAATTTATCAGATCCTCTTGCAATTTTTCACAATCCTCTTGGGTTTTAACAACTTTAAATAGTTTTGTGTCATCTGCAAATTTGATAACCTCACTCGTTATTCCATTTTCCAGGTGATTTATGAATATGTCAAAAAGCAGCGGACCCAGCACAGATCCCTGGGGTACACCATTATTCACCTTTCTCCATTGGGAAAATTGGCCATTTAGCCCTACCCTCTGCTTTCTATCTTTTAACCCGTTCCTGATCCACAATAGTACACTGCCTCCTATCCCATGACTCTTTTGTTTTGCCAAAAGTCTCTGATGAGGGACCTTGTCAAAGGCTTTCTGAAAGTCCAGATACACAATATCAACCGACTCATCTTTGTCCACCTGTTTATTCACTCCTTCAAAAAAACATAACAGATTAGTAAGACAAGATCTTCCTTGTCTAAAGCCATGTTGGCTGTCTCCCATTAGGTTGTGACCCTTTGTTGTCCCGCTTTCTCAGGGGCTTGCTTTTGCTCAAGCCTCCAATCCGTCGTCCTGCCCCTGAGTGGGAGTTGAATGTGGTCTTGCAGCAGCTGACTCGCCCACCTTTTGAGCCGATGGCTACTTGTCCACTACGCTTCCTCTCCTGGAAGACAGTCTTCCTGATAGCCCTTACCTCGGTTAGGCGAGTGAGTGAGCTTCAGGCCCTGGTCTGTGATAGGCCTTACACCAGGATTTATAGGAACAGGGTGGTCCTCAGGACTCATCCAAAGTTCCTTCCAAAGGTTGTCTCCTCCTTCCACCTCAATCAGGAGGTGGTTCTTCCAACATTCTTCCCTAGGCCTCATGCTAGCCAGGCTGAAGCAGTCCTGCATACCCTGGACTGTAGGAGGGCCTTATCCTTCTACCTTGACCGTACGCAGGGGCATAGAAGGGCTACTCAGCTCTTCGTCTCCTTTGACCCCAATAAGTTGGGGTTGGCTGTGTCCAAGCGTACCTTGTCCATCTGGGTGGCTGACTGTATCACCTGGGCTTACAAGGCGGCTGACCTTCCTTTGCAGGGTAGGGTCACGGCCCATCGTGTCAGGGCAATGGCTGCCTCAGTGGCTCATCTCCACTCTGTGCCCTTGGTAGACATCTGCAGGGCTGCAACTTGGTCTTCAAGCCAGACATTTGCGGCCCATTACTGTCTGGAGAGGGAGTCCCGTAGGGACAGTGCTTTTGCCAAGCAGTACTCCGGAATCTCTTTGAGGTTTAGGCAACTCCTGCCCTCCTGCCCTCTGTTGGGCTACCGGTGGAGGATGTGTCCTTGGAAAGCCTTTCTTTGCTGCTGTGACTAGAGGGAGTTCTCTTGTTCAGCCTGGGTTCCAGGTAGCCCAGAACTAGGGAGTCACCCATATGTGAGGACTGACTTCCTGCTTGGTCCTGGAGAAAGAGTAGTTACTCACCTGTAACAGGTGTTCTCCAGGAGCAGCAGGAATCAGTCCTCACAACCCTCCCTCCTACCCTTGGAGTTGCAGTTGTACATAGTTTATTTTTTCAATTATGTGTGCTGTTCTTAGCTATGTCATTTGACTGAGGTAAGATGGCACCTTTAGGTGGGAAGGGAACCGTGCATGCGTGCCAGCATTCCCAAAGGCTTTCATTGAAAGCTGGGGAAATGCTCCGCTGTGGCTTCATCTGCGCCGATGACACCCATATGTGAGGACTGATTCCTGCTGCTCCTGGAGAACACCTGTTACAGGTGAGTAACTACTCTATTTCTGCATGGCAAAAAAAAAAAAAAAGGGCTTTTGGGAGCTTTTCTTCTGATTCTGGCTTACTGTTCTTTCGAAGGCGGGAGGAGTGGCCTGTTCAGGTTTTCAGTCACAGTCTTTGGGGTTTTTTCTAGGCCTCTATTGCTGTTTGCGAGCTTTTCTTGCTCGGGTTAGTTACTGTTGTTGGTAAATTCTTACTTGTTTCTCCGGTGAGTTTGCTTTGTCAATAGGGTACTGGTGACAGGAGGCGGACACCGGGGAGATATACTGGTGATGTCACAAAAGAAGGAGTTTCTCAGTCTCTAAGCTGTTAGATGAGATGGGCAACCCAGAGGTTTCGGGACCAGACTTTGTCCACTCCAGGAACAACAATTAGCGGGTAAGTCTAATTTCACCATATCTTCCTTGTCTAAAACCATGTTGGCTGTCTCCCATTAGGCCATGACTATCTACATGCTGAGTAATTTTGTTCTTTATGATGGTTTCTACCATTTTTCCCGGTACCGATGTCAGGCTCACCAGTCTGTAGTTTCCTGGATCACCCCTGGAATCCTTTTTAAAAATTGGCGTTACATTGGCGATCCTCCAATCTTCAGGTATTACAGATGATTTTAATGAACGTTCACAGATTACTAATAGCAGGTCTGCAATCTCATATTTCAGTTCTTTCAACTCCCTTGGATGTATAACATCCGGCCCAGGTGATTTGCTACTCTTCAGTTTATCTAATAGTTGTAATTCCAACTTCCCGATGTATCGATATTTCCTTCAATTCTTCTGCACCTTTAAATACCACTTCAGTCATGGGTAACATCCCTACATCTTCCTCAGTAAAGACCGAAGCAAAGTATTCATTCAGTCTCTCTGCTATCGCCTTGTCTCCTCTTAGTGCCCCTTTAGCCCCTCCATCATCTAATGGACCAACTGATTTTCTCACAGTTTTCTTTGCTACAAATGTACTTGAAAAAGTCTTTATTTTGCATTATTGCTACCGCAGCAAGCTTCTTCTTGAATTCTCCGTTTGCCTGCCTTATCAATGCCTTGCATTTAACTTGCCAGTGCTTGTGCTGTTTGCAGGTTTCGTCGTTTGGCTCTCTTTTCCCATTTACTGAAAGATGCTTTTTTGGCAGCAACAGCCTCTCTGACCTTACCTTTAAACCATGCTGGCAGTTTTTTGGACTTCCACTTTTTTTAAAGCGTAGAATACAGCTAGTCTGGGCTTCCAAGATAGTATTTTTCAATAACACCCAAGCTTGATGTATGTCTTTAACCTTTGCAACTGCTCCTTTTAGTTTTTTCTTAACTATTTTCCTCATTTTATCATAGTCTCCCTTTCGAAAGTTAAAAGTTAGTACTGTGGATTTCCATACTATCCCTCCTCCACTAATTAGATCAAACGCGATCATGCTATGATCACTATTGCCAAGTGGCCCTAACACCCTTATCTCTTGCACAAGATCTGGTGTTCCACTAAGGACTAGGTCTAATATGGCTTCCCCTCTGGTCGGTTCATGAACCAGCTGCTCCAAGAAGCAGTCATTTATTTAATCTAGGAACTTTATCTCCCTAGCATGTCCTGCCGTGAAACTGACCCAGTCGATACCGGGGTAATTGAAATCACCCATTATTATTACTGCGCTGTAACTTTGTTAGCTTCCTTGATTTCTTTGAGCATTTCATCATCCATTTGTTCATTCTGGCCAGGCGGTCGATAGTACGCCGTCATTGCCTTCGCCTTTTTACATGGAATTTCAATCCGTAGAGATTCTACAGCAAATTTTGTTTCCTGCAAAACTTTAATCCTTTCTGACTCAATGCCCTCTCTAACAAAGAGCGTAACCCCTCCACCAATTTGATCAGCTCTATCATTACGATATAGTTTGTACCCAGGTATCACATTGTCCCACTGGTTGTCCTCCTTCCTCCATGTCTCTGATATTACAATCATATCTAACCTCTCATTTAGTGCTGTATATTCTAACTCTCCCATCTTATTTTTTAGACTTCTAGCATTTGCATACAAGCATTTTAGAGACTGTATTTTATTTATATTCATTTGGCTGTCTGTAGACATGGGTAATTTGGGATCTTTAAGCTCTGCCTGCTCCATACTCGAGGGCATTTGGGCTACTTTATTCCTTTTTTGGAACCTCTCTGTTTTTGGTAGTATCCTTCAAGGATACATTCTTCCGAACCATGCACTCTTGGGCGACTGTCGGCTTTCCCCTATTATCTAGTTTAAAAGCTGCTCTATCTCCTTTTTAAAGGTTAATGCCAGCAGCCTCGTTCCATCCCGGTTAAGGTGAAGCCCATCCCTTTGAAAGAGCCCCTCCTTTCCCCAGAATGTTCCCCAGTTAATAATGGTCCATAAACCATTATTAAGAAGGGACCCAGGATATCAATGCTTGACCCAGTACAAACTTTGTGGAACCCGTGTCTTTTGGGGAAACTGCTAGATACGTATGACCTAGATTGGCCACTGTTGGAAACAGGATACTGGGCTTGATGGACCTTGGTCTGACCCAGTATGGCATAACTTATTTTCAGTTCCTAACAAATCTAAAACCCCTCATCTCTGCACCATTGTTTTATCCACGCATTGAGACTCCGGAGCTCTGCCTGCCTTTTGGGTCGTGCGCATGGAACGGGAAGCATTTCGGAGAACGCTACCCTGGAAGTTCTGGATTTCAACTTCCTACCTAAAAGCCTAAATTTAGCCTCCAGAACCTCCCTACCACATTTTCCTATGTCATTGGTACCATCATGTACCAAGACAGCAGACTCCTCCCCAGCACTATCTAAGACTTTATCTAGGTGGCGCGTGAGGTCCGCTACCTTCGCACCAGGCAGGCATGTTACCAGGTGATCCTCCCATCCACCAATCACCCAGCTATCTACATGCCTAATGATCGAATCACCAACTATAACGACTGTCCTAACCCTTCCGTCATGGGCACATGGCCCTTGAGAAACTTCCTCAGTGTGAGAGGGTTTTACATCACCTTCTTTGGTTTTACATCACCTGCTTTGGTCTTTACTGAAGAAGGTGTAGGGAATTTATTCGTGCCTGAAATGGTATATAAAGTTTATGTATTGGAAGAATTGAAAGAAATATTGATAAACCTGGAAGAGCTATTAGATTGGTTGACTGACAGACGACAGAGGGTAAATGGAGTTCACTCGGATGAAGGGAATGTGATTAGCGGGGTGCCCCAGGTGTCGGTCCTGGGCCAGACACTGTTCAATGTATTTGTGAGTGATATTGCTGAAGTACTGAATGGAAAAGTCTGTCTTTTTGCAGATGACACGAAAATTTGCAACATAGTGGACTCCCCTGAGGGAGTGGTTAACATGAGGAAATATCTACAAAAGCTGGAAGAATGGTCTGATGTTTGGCAATTAAGATTTAATGCAAAGAAGTGCAGAGTCATGCACTTGGGTAGCAGAAATCCAAGGGAAATGTACGCGATAGGGGCCAAGAGATTGGTGTGTACGGATCAGGAGAAAGACTTTGGTGTGATTATTTCTGAAGATCTCAAGTTGTCAAAACAGTGCGACAAGGCGATGGCAAAAGCCAGGAGGATGTTGGGCTGCATACAAAGAGGAATCACCAGCAGAAAGGAAGAGGTACTTATGCCACTGTACAAGTCACCGATGAGGCCTCACTTGGAGTACTGTGTTCAGTTTTGGAGACCGTATCTTGCAAAGGATGTAAAAAGACTGGAAATTGTTCAGAGGAAGGCGACCAAAATGATTTGGAGCCTGCGTCAGAAGCCTTATGAGAAGAGACTTGAAGACCTAAATATGTACACTTTAGAGGAAAGGAGGGACAGGGGAGATATGATTCAGACCTTTAAATACTTAAAAGGAAATAATGAACAAACAAACCTCTTCCAAAGGCAGGGAAGCTGTAAAACTAGAGGGCATAACAGGAAGCTGCAAGGTGGTAAATTGAAAGGCAGTGTCAGGAAATACTTTTTCACAGAAAGGGTGGTGGATGCTTTGAATGCCCTCCCGATGGAAGTGGTGGGGGCAAACATGGTGATGGAATTCAAAATGGCATGGGATAGACACAGTGGATCCCTTTACAGCAACAGGATAAAATCAAAGTAAACTGAACCATCTAATTTCTCAACAAATAGGGGTGTCCTGCATAGAGTGGTGGGTTCACCCCTAAACAAGGATGTGGGGAGGGGTGGCCTACACGGAGCGGCAGGTGCACCTATGCTTGCCATTGTGCTGGGCAGACCAGATGGACCATGCTGGTCTTTATCTGCCGTCATTTACTGTGTTACTATGTAAAACTGTTTGATAAATGGAAGAGTAGAAAATCACATGGACTGGATGGCATACATCCGGGGATATTGAAAATACTGAAATATGAGATTGCAGACCTACTATTAGTAATCTGTGAACTATCATTGAAATCACCTGTAGTACCTGAAGAGTGGAGAATGGCCAATGTAATGTTAATAGTTAAAAAGAGTTTCAGTGGTGTTCCGGGAAACTTCAGACCTGTGAGTCTGACATCAGTACTGGGCAAAATGGTAGAAAACATTGTAAAGAATAAAATTACTGATCATGTTCAGTATATAGTCATGGTTTCATGGGAGAAAGCCATCATGGATTTAGTCAAGGAAAGTCTTGTCTTACTGATCTGTGTTATTTTTTTGAAGATGTGAGTAAACAGGTAGAGAAAGGCGAGACATTTGATGTGGAGTCCGATTCTAGCAGGGGCACATCTGGCCCGTCTGGATGGCCCTGGGCAGCACGGGCCTGTCAGGACCCGATTCTACTCCACAGATGCAGGATTGGGCCCTGGGAAAAGGCCCGGCATGCCCATGCATCGCCATGGGGATAACTTCCCCGCGGCACAGCTCACCTGCCGCCATCGTGACCCTGCATCCCAGGTGCCTGACCCCCGATGTGAGTAGCAAAGCCCTGGATCAGGTGGCCATGACTCACCGGGCATGCCTCCTTTGTTTCGGGGGGCCTGGTTGTCTGATCCGGAGGGCCTGCCAGCGCTTATTCCAGCTCAATCTGTCCATCTCCCCGGTGACCCCAGGATGTACAGGGCCATGAGTGGAATCGTACCTGTATGTCCGGGTGCCGGTCCCACCCAAGCTTCTCTCACTCTCTGCCCCCTTGCCACCTTTGTTCCCCATAGCATACACAGCGGCTCAGTGCGTGTAGGAGGGATGTGAGGCAGCACATTGCAAAGGCATATAGCGGGGCTGAGTGTTCCGGCGGGACGTGCAGTCCCGCTATTCTCCCTATAAAATCAGGGCTTTTGTGTATCTGGATTTTCAGAAATCCTTTGACAAGGTCCCTCATGAGAGACTCTTGGCCAAATTAAAGAGTCATGGGATAGGAGGCAGTGTACTATTGTGGATCAGAAACTGGTTAAAAAATAGAAAGCTAAAGGGCCAATTTTCCCAGCGGAGAAAGGTTGATAATAGAGTATTTATTCTATATTTATTTAACTAGATTTAATATACCGTCTTTCTACCAGTCAAAATGGTACCCCAGGGATCTTTGCTGGGCCCACTGCTTTTTAATATATTCATAAATTACCTGGAAATGGGAATAACGAGTGAGGTGATCAAATTTGCAGATGACACAAAATTATTCAAAGTTGTTAAAACAAAAGAGGATTGTGAAAAATTGCAAGAGGACCTTAATAAATTTGAAGACTGGACATCCAAATGGCCGATGAAATTGAATGTGAACAAGTGCAAAGTTATGTACCTAGGAAAGCTCAACCCAAACTTTGGTTACACGATGCAAGGTATGACCTTAGAAACCACCATCCAGGAAAAGGATTTAGGCATCATCATGGATAATAAATTATAACCCTCAGACCAGTGTGCAGCGTTGGCCAAGAAAGCAAATAGAATGCTAGGAATCATAAGGAAAGAAATGGAGAATAAAACAAAGGATATTATAATGCCTCTGTATCGTTCCATGGTTCAACCACACATGAAAATTGTGTGCAATTCTGGTCGCCATATCTTAAATAGGATAAAATGGAATTAGAAAAGCTATAGAGAAGAGCCACCAAAATGATAAAGGGGATGGAAGGGATACCCCAATGAGGAAAGGCTTAAAAGGCTAGGGCTCTTCAACTTGGAGAAGAGACGGCTTAGGCGAGATATGATAGAGGTGTATAACTTATTGAATGGAGTGGAACGGGTTAACGTAAATCAGTTGTTTACGTCATCAAAAAGTAGAAAGACTAGAGGGCACACAATGAAGCTGCAATGTAACCCTTTTAAGACTAATAAAAAAATAGTTTTTCACTCAACACATAATCAAACTCTGGAATTTGTTACCAGAGAATATAGCAAAAGCTTAGTGTAGCTCGGTATAAAAAAAGATTTGGACAAGTTCCTGGAGGAAAGGTGCATTAACCATTATTAAAGAGGACTTGAGAAATCCACTGCTTGTCCCAATACAAGCACTGTGGAACCTGCGTGTCCTTTTGGGAAACTACTAGGTACTTGTGACCTAGATTGGCCACTGTTAGAAACAGGATAGTGGGCTTAATGGACCTTGGTCTGACCTAGTATGTTATTTTTTATGTTATGACTGAAAATTCTTATTATCTATTATTTTGCTTATTTTATTTGTTTTCTTTTATACCGCTTTATCCAGAATCAAAGCAGTTTACATGGAACAAGTTACAAAAACCAGTGAAAATGTCTAAAAGTTGAGGCATACAGAAAACATTTTAACAATGAGTGTAAACATAACCAACTGCAATGGATAATCTAGGGCGAAGGTCATTTAGGACGGGGGTGAGGTAACAAGGAAGGAGTTAGGACAGATTTTAAACTTAGCAGGTAGTTGGTCATGTTATTGTATTTTCAAAGTGTTCTGTGAATTAATAAGTTTTGAGGTGCTTTCAGAATACTGATAGATCTGGAATAGTTCTTATCCTCTCTGGGAGGGATATTGGCACTGAATATGTGGCTGGTGTTTAAAATAAATGCTGAGCATGGTGGCTATAAATATTTTTTTAAAAAAATCCCTCTCTCTTCATTTCCATAAGATCTGGGAGCCTTCTTGGCAAGCTCTGCTCCTGTTGGAATGTAGCTATCTAATAAATTTTTAGTGAGAGTGAAAATGGGGATGTGTGAATGAATTCTAGTGGACCTGGCTTTGCTCCTGAGGGGCTGGGGAGGGGGGTGGGCTATTATGGCAGGAGGACTTGTGGCAGCTAGGGCATGAAGACCCCACGTTATTCTAGCTTGTGGTGTTTTCTAATTTTGGTGGAACTGGAATTCTGCTGACCCACCTGTGATGTGTGGAGGGGCAGGAAGTTAGGGTGAAAGGGGATTGTTGGGGAGGGAAATTTGTTTAAAATGTTTTTATATACTGTTTGGAATTGACCCTACAGTATGACTGTAACGAGTACCTGGAAAACCAGATGATAAGTGATCTGTACAATTGGTTTAATAAAAAGATTTAATATAAAAAAATGTCTCTCTGTCTGTCTTATCTGTCTATTTATCTATTGATACTTTTTAAAATTTGTTTACTTTGATTTATTTCCTGCCCATGCAACACCCAGAGTCCAAACACGAAGCAATGCACACTCGGAAAAAGCTAAGGGTCAGATGTGAAGCGAGGCGAGAAAGACCATAGAAGGCAAAATATAGAAGTCAAAACTTTATTGGTGTCTAAAATGATGCTACCCTGCACGGGCTGTGTTTCAGCAGCTGGCCTTCCTCAGGGGTATGAGAATCCTTAATAGAAAATTAGTTTTAGACTTCATTATTCATTTATATTTATAATTATCCTCTATATTGTATTTATACTATTTGTTGCATTTTGTATTTTCTTATTTTTGTCAGTTCATTGATTACACAAATTGTTTTATGTATGTACACACAATCTTTGGAGGTTTTGATTCTTTTTACCTTTTAATGTTTTAGATTTCTTTACATTATTACAATACTTTTATGATTTATTTTATATATACTATTGTCTCTTAGTCTCGTTTCCACTTGTGTTCTAAGATGTTTTGTTTTTAGCCTATCACTGTGGTTATAATTGTTCTCATCATTTCATATGTTCTTATTTATTTTCTAGGGTCAACACAGAGGATCTCTAAAGGTAGAAAGTGGACTGTTGTAGTTGTTGTTATGGAAGGACAGACTAGATGGGCCTTGTGGTCTTTTTCTGTCATCATGTTTCTATGTAAATTATGTTTCTCTATTAAGGGTTCTTGTACCTCTGACGATGGCCAGCTGCTGAAACATGACCCATATAGAATAGAACCTTTTTAGACACCAATAAACTTTGACTAATAGACCGTAGAAGGCAAGATGTTTCTCGCTTTGCTTCACATCTTACCCTTACAACACCCAGAGCTGGTTGGAGTAAAGCAGAGATAAAATATAAAAATGTATAACACAGCAAACATCATAACAGTTTATTCTCATCTTGCTGTAGTACCTTCCATTGGCAGTAGCAAATTTTGTTGTCTTTTCATGTTCTGGAAGTTTATTCTCTAGCTTATGCCATTTTTTCACATTTATTGAATCCCCCTTCATCATTTTCCAGGCAACTGCAGTGTTTGTGTCTCTTCAGGAAATCACCAACATGGAAAACAATATGCCCCATACAGATAATGCATAACTTTCCCTAAATTTGTATTTCTTTTTTTTTAATAAATTACTATGTAAACCACTTCATTGGGCTGTGAAAAGCCTTAGAGCTGCTATAGGAAAAACTCAGCCTAAACTATACTAAACTAAACTAAATTAAACTAAATGTTCTCAAGTATGACCTACCATTTAGCCTACAATTTTTTTCCTCATGATAATAAAGCAGTGCCCTATATTCAGATTCCATGTTTTCAAGCAATAGATTTTGGAAAGCGTCCCCCCCAAGCCCAGAGTGAAAGGTCCAAGAGGGGTTTTCGGGGGGGTGGGGAGGGGAGTGGAAGGGAATTTCCTGGTAAGGATTCAAGAATGGGGGAGGAGGTTAACCTCTCCTAAGTCTAACTTCTCCCCTCCCCAACAGGCCCTTACCTCTGTGCCATTTTTTTGCATCATCCTTCCCACCTGGCTAGTCCCAGACCTAGCCTAAGCCCAAGTACAAATGGGGCCTGATAGCCCCTGGCCCTGGAGCAGCTGCCCAGGACTGTCTCCCACAGCCATTTTTCAGATGCAGGAAGCTAGACGATAAAGAGCTAGTGCAGGGCCTGTGAGGATTTATCATTTGTATAGCGCTACAAGGTGTACACAGTGCTGTACAGACACATGTAAAAGATGGTCCTTGCTCTTCACAGCTTACAAACTAGTCAAAACAGAGAGCTGATGACAAGCATATATTTATTTATTTACATTCTCTTATATACCGTGCTATTCTGCATCAGTGCGGTTTACATTGAACAAACTGAAATTACATTGAACAGGGCATTATAACTTGGAGATAACTATTTTACAGGGAATATAGGCTATGGAGGGTTAAGTGGCTTGCCCAAGACCACAAGGAGCACCTGTAGGACTAGAAACCCCAGTCCTTCCGGCCCAAGGTTGCTGTCCTCTAGTGGGATTTGAACCCCTGACCTTCCAGCCTGAAGTACCTTGCCCCAACCACTAGGCCACTCCTCCACTCCAATATATCTAGGGGAATGGTAAGAAAACATATAGGAGACTAAGCGTATCAGGATCCAAAAGCGGTCTTGAAGAGATGAGTTTCCGACCTTGGTTTGAAAAGGGCCAGAGATGAAGCCTGACGCACAGGCAGTTTGTTCCAGGCATAAGGAGCAGCAAGGTGGAAGGATCGAAGTCTGGAGTTGGCAGTAGAAGAGAAGGGCACAGATAGAATGGATCTGCCAGAGGAGCGGAGTTCCTGGAGAGGGATGTAGGGAGAGATAAGAGAGGAAAGGCAGTGAGGAGCAGCAGAATGAGTGCCCTTATAGGTCAGTAGGAGAAGTTTGAATTGGATATGGAAATGAAAAAGCAAGCCAATGAAGTAAGTTGAGAAGAGGGTTTATATGAGCATATTGAGGCTGGCAGAAAATTAGTCAGTCAGCTGAGTTTTGAACAGATAGAAGGGGAGAGACATGATTCAGAGTGAGACCAGCAAGGAGGAGGTTGCAATACTCTAGACAGGAGGTGACTAAAGAGTGGATAAGTGTCGTAGTAGTGTGTGTAGTAAGGAAGGTATGAATTTTGCCAATGTCATAGAGAAAGAAACGACAGGTTTTAGCTATGTTGGATGTGTGCAGAGAACGCGAGAGTAGAGTCAAAGATGACCCCAGGGTGGTGAGCTGAGGAAACAGGGAGGAGTGTAGTGTTATCCACAGAAATAGAGAAGGGAGTTTATAGGGAGAGATAAGAGCTCAGTTTGGCCATGTTCAGTTTGACGGTGGTAAGACATCCATGTAGCAATGTCAGATAAGCAGGCAGAGGTCCGGGCCTGGATTCCTTGAGATATTTCAGGCACAGAAAGGTAGATCTGAGAGTCATCAGCATAAAGGAGGTTCTGAAAATCATGGGAGGAAATAGATGCACCAAGGCAATGAATGTAGAGAGAGAAAAGGAGACATCCCGAGACAGCCTCTCTCGGGGCAGCCACTGGTGTCCCGCTTCATGCTGGTCCTTCTGTTATCCAAGCCACGCAGCCGTCCCCCTCTGGCAGAATGGGACTTGAACATGGTGCTCACGCAGCTCACTCGTCCACCCTTCGAGCCGATGACGACGTATTCGCTCCGGCATTTGTCCTGAAAGGTGGCCTTCCTGGTGGCACTGACCTCGGCTCGCCGAGTCAGTGAGCTTCAGGCGCTCATGACTGGTGCCCCTTACACCAGGTTTTATCGGAACAGGGTAGTCCTCCAGACTCACCCTAAATTCTTACCCAAGGTCATGTTGGCCTTTCATCTCAACCAAGAGATAGTGCTCCAGTCCTTCTTCTCGAAGCCCCATGCCACTCAGGCGTTGGCAGCTCTCCACACCCTCGACTGCAAGCGGACCCTCACCTTCTACTTGCAGCGTACCCAGACTCACCACAAGTCTGACATACTTTTCGGGACCTACGATCCCAGTAGGCAGGGGCAAGCAGTCACCAAGCGCACCCTCTCTATTTGGGTGGTGGACTGCATTGCGTTCGCTCATGTGAAGGTGGGCGTCCCTCTGGATCGTTGAGTCACTGCACATGGGGTCCAAGCCAAAGCGGCCTAGATGACCTCGCTGCGCTCCGTGCCCATGATGGACATCTGCCGGGCGGCAACTTGGTCTTCCACGAACACCTTCGCTGCCCACTACTGCCTGGAGAGGGAGTTCCGCCGGGACAACGCCTTCGGCCAGGCTGTACTCCGTAATCTGTTCGGGGTATAAGCAACTCCTGCCCTCCGACCCTTCTTCACGGCTACTGAGGGTTACGCCCTGAGGACCTGAGAACTCGGGCTCCTTCGGGCTTCTGCTTCTGCTTACAGCCTCCCGGAGGCGTTTTTGGTTACAGGTTCGGTAGCCTGTAGCTAGGGAGTCCCATAAGTGAGGACTGACTTCCTGCATGTTCCTGGAGAAAGCGTAGTTACTCAACTGTAACAGGTGTTCTCCAGGGACAGCAGGAATCAGTCCTCACTACCCTCCCGCCTCCCCGATTGAGTTGCTGTATTTTTGTCCTTCCCTTGCACTCTGCTTGGTAGGGCTCGAGCTAAGGGACCTGACTGAACAAGATGGCACTCTTTGGCGGGAAGAGGACCACGCATGCGTGGTAGCAATCCCAAAGGCGGGCTCTGTCGGTGCCGACCTCACCCATAAGTGAGGACTGATACCTGCTGTCCCTGGAGAACACCTGTTACAGGTGAGTAACTACGCTTTCACGTTCAGATCTTGAGTCGCCTGATGTCCTTTGTGTTTCCTTACCATTTCCCCTATGTCCTATGTCTACAGCTACAGTGTTATCTGTCTCTATTAGATTGTAAGCTCCAATGAGCAGGGACCATCTTTTACATGTATCGGCAACCTTGTAGCGCTATACAAATGTTCAGCAGTAGTAGTAGTAGTGGCAACAGGAGAATAATGGGGTCAGGATCCAAAAGTGGCTTCAAAGAGGTGGGTTTTTAGCCAAGATTTGAATTTAACCATTTATTTATTTATTTAACAGGTGGTTTATACCGCTTTATCTTTTCAGTCAAAGCGAGGTTTACATTGTCACTTAAACTTGATAATGTAAATTAAACCATGATATTGATAACTTGGATTTTCCTGAGGCATTGGATGGTTAAGTGATCTGCCCAAGGCCACAAGGAGTGCTAGTGGGAATTATCGTGCTATCACTGATCGTGCTATCACTGATCTATCCCTTTTCAGAAAGGCACTCAAATCCCACCTCTTCCCCCAATATTACTTGACCAACTAACCAATCTTAATCACTACCCAAACTAAGAACAAATCCTGTTATGTATACTTGTAAATACTCTTGTAAATACTCTTGTAAATAGTTGCAGTAATGACGTCCCATGTTTTATCCAAGTTCTCTGACCTTGTTCTCTGTAAAACCTAACAGTTTGTTGTTATGGTATGTTGTTATATTGTGAACCGCGCTGATTCTGAATAGAGCGGTATATAAGAGCCTGTAATAAATAAAATAAATAAATAAATAAAAATTGAATCCTGGTCTCTTGGTTCCCCAGCCAGTGCTCTAACCATTAGGCTACTCCTCCTTAGGCAGTCTGTTTTAGGCATAGGTGTAAGAACATAAGATATGCCATACTGGGTCAGCCCAAGATCCATCAAGCCCAGTATCCAGTTTCCAACAGTGGCCAATCTAGGTCATATGTACCTAGCAGTTTAGTCCCTCATGTCTGCCTCAGCCCATCACAACAATTTGAGTTTATAGGAGCTCTCCTTGATATTACTCTGGGAAAAGGTTTCCTCCCACAAGACAGATTATCCCGACTGATAATGATAGTGCAGAAGGTTCAAAAGAGTCCACAAACATCAGCTTGTGCCATGTTGAGAATTTTAGGCCACATAGGTTTGATGGTTCATTTAACACCTTTGGCACATCTTCATATGAGTTAATCCCAGTAGACCCAAGCCACTGAGAAACATAGCAATGTCTGTTTGTCATCCATTATAGGAATCCCTCACCTAGTGGACTCTTTACACCAGTTTGACCATGAGACTCCCCTTCCAATTTCCTCTGTAGCAAAGCCTTCTCACAACAGATGCGTCCAAACTGGGCTGGAGAACTGATCTTGATGGCTTGCACAATCAGGGTGCTCAGTCTATCTGAGAAAGTCTCCATCAGATCAACTTGTTGGAATTGAGAGCAGTAGCAAATGCTCTAAGGGCTTTCAGAGATCGCTTAGCAAACCAAATTGCAATGATTCAAACCAATAATCAGGTTACAATGTTCTATATCAACACTCAGGGAGGAACAGGTCATACCTCCTGTATTGGGAAATGGTCAGAATATGGAACTTTGCCATCTCTCACGGGATGGTGCTAAGAGCCACATATCTGTTAGGCAATCAGAACTCTCTGGCAGACAGACTGAGTCAAGCCCTTCAACCTCATGAATGGACCCTGGATAAGGATGTGGCCCTCTACATCTTTTAGTAGTGAGGCACTGTCTCGGTAGATCTTGTCATCATTCCTTAGAATGCGCAGGTGCTTTAGGTTTGCTCCACAGTAGGGTCACACAGCAAAATAGCCTCAGATGTGTCTCTTTCACTGAGCCTTGAGGGTCATGTCATGGCGCATAATGTTAGAGCCATGGCTGCATCAGTGGCCCACTTGCGCTCTGTCTCCTTGGTAGAGATATACAAACCTCCAACGTGGACTTCAATTCACACATTCACCTTCCAGTATTGCCTGGAAGGGAAACCCTGATGCAACAACAAATTTGGCCAATTAGTACTACAGAATCTTTTTGGAGATAAGAATCCAACACCATCCCTCCTAGGCCCATTTCTTTCTGTTCTGGCTGCCTTAAAGTATTCAGAAAAAAATTGAATAGAAAGCCTGTTGCCGCCAAAAATATACCCTTTTGTGCCTCTGTTTCAGCAATTGGTTTCCTTTCCTTTTCCTTTCTTTTGCTCTCCCTACACCCCTCCTTGGGAACTCCGCTCTTCTGTCAAATCGCTTCTATTTGTGCCCTTCTTTTTTATTGCCATCTCTAGACTTTGCTTCTTTCACCTTGTTGCTACTTATGCCTAGAACAAACTACCTGAGTCTGTACGTCAGGCTCCTTCTCTGACCCTTTTCAAAATGAGGCTGAAAACTCACCTTTTTGCTGCCGCTTTCGGATCTTGACTCACCTGATGTCCTTTGTGTTTCCTTACCTTTCCCTCTAGATGTATACCATGTCTACAGCTACTGTGTTGTCTGTCATGACTGGCTTGTAAGCTGTCTTTTATGTGTGTCTGTGCAGCGCTGCGTACATCTTGTAGCGCTATACAAATGTTCAGCAGTAATAGGAGTAGTAGTTGGTTATTTCCCCCTTTTTGTTAAAAGCAGTCTGTTGCTAAGGATTCCCATATGTTAATATTTAATCCTGCTTGTTCACGAAGAAAGCAAAATTAATAACTGCTGCAAGTGTTCCCCTTGAAGAGGAGGTTAAGCCTCCACAACCCTCCTACCTCCTCTTGGAGTTGAATTCTTCTCAGCTATACATGGGACTGAGAGGAAATGGGGCTGTGGCAGCAGGGGGGAAGTCATGGGTTTGGTTTGCATGATGAAACTCTCCAAAATCTTCTAGAAGGAGACTGGAAAGCTCCTGCGCGAGGGTTCTGTCAATGATCTCACCCTTACGCGAGGTCTTATCCTGTTGTCCACAGTGAGTAACTTTGCTTTATTCTGCATGGCCGTTTTCTGGGATGTTGAGGGGCATTTATCTTTCAGGGAGGGGGCACATCTATTTCACAACACAGTTGCATGTGCCCTCCTCTTCTACTGCAACCTCCTATGGGATTTTGGATGTTTTGACTTGTAGGTCCCAGGGGGCACCTAAACACCCATCTAAAATGTGCCGTCACGGGTGTAACATCAGGCCACAGGCCAATGACCAGACTGTTCAGTCTGCTGTAAAGTTTGCTTCATCTGTTTTCAGCTCCACAGTTCTGTGCTCAAAATTGGTGGAGGTTCATGGCTATCAAGGGCAGAGCCTCTGTAACTGATTTTTATTTAATGTCTTATGTTAACACAGTGTTCTGTGATCTGAATTTGATTAATCATTGGTATTTGAAGCATTTATTGGAGCTCATTTGCCTTGATGTCTGTAGCAAAAGAGAGCTTTTATTAAAATAATTTTAGACATGTTAAAAAAAAAAAAGAGACGTTCCTGATCGTGTAACCAGTCTAGTCCTGGACCTCTGGGTTCCCTATCTCATCCAGCAGCTTGGAGGCTGAGAAACTCCTACTTTTTTGTGATGTCACAGGTGTATCATCCTGTTCTCCAGGACCAAGCAGGAAGTCAGTCCTCACATATGGGTGACGTCGGCGCCGACGGAGCCCTCGCGGAGCAATTTTCCCCAGCTTTCAAAGAAAGCCTTTGGGAATTGCAGCGCGCATGCGCGGTCTCCTTCCCGCCCAAGGGTGCCATCTTAGCCAGTCTTCTTTTTTCCGCGGAGCCCTACAGACGTACCCGTCGTGTCCCGCTGAAAAAGTTGATTTTTGTGATTTATTTCTATTTTTTCTTCGGTTCGACGCCGGTCTTTTTCCTGCCCGGACTCGCGACGCCGTTGCGAGTCCTTCTGTTATTTTTCGGTTATTCTGATTTTCTGTCAGATTCGTTTTTCGGTTTTTCGCTGGCAGCCCGGTCCTTTGACCTTGCAGGGGCCCTTTTTCCCCCGATGGCTGCCAGTGGTTTCAAGCGGTGTGGTCAGTGTGACAGAAATATGTCACTCACTGACACACATGATAATTGCCTCCGCTGCCTCGGCCCGGATCACGAGGAACTGATCTGTGGGGCCTGCAGCAAAATGTCCTCCAAAGCGTTAAGGAGTCGGCGGCATCAGCGGGAATGAATCTTCGCTGATCCCGCCCGTACCCGGACCTCGTCGGAGGCCTCGGCGTCAAGAGGTTCCAGCTCTGACCGTCACAGGAGTTCCTCCGACAGGGGTTCTCCCTCCGGGGACCATCATCGGAAGGTGAAACCCGCGAGGGCGGCGTCGGACGCTCCTGGTTCCGCGAGGGCCAGGTCGCATAGCCCCGATAGCCGTCCCGGGTCTTTGGAGAAGGAACATCTCCCGAAGCGACCTCGTCTGGAGTCGGAGTTGCCTGCTCGGGTAAGTCCTGTAGTCCTCCTGGACTCGCCTCGGGGCCCGAGTCGGGGACTGCTGGGTCACCTGAGGTCGGACTCAGGTTGACGGCCTTGGAGAGCAGACTATCTGCCTTCATGGACCAGCAGCGGGCACTGATCGCTAGCCTCGCTGGCGCCTCTGCCCTGACCGCCGGGACGTCGACGTCTAAGTCGACCCCGGAGACCGAGCCGATCCTCGAGTCCATGCGGGCTCGAGGTCACCCTCGGCCTCCCGTTCGGGACCGAGGTCGTCGACGCCGACTCCCTCGGCGTCGGGGCGGCCGACGCCTCCTCCCGCCCGAACCGACCCCACCGATTCCTCCTCTGAGTCGGCCTGGGAGTCTGAAGAGGAAGAGTCACCTGATTCGTTTCGGACTCGGTGTGTCCCCTCGGACTCACCTGAGTCCGAACCTCGGAAACAGTCCCCTCCGGAGGATGCCCAGTTCTCGGACTTCGTCAGGGATATGGCCAAGGCTTTGGCCTTCCCTGCGGATCCCGAGGAGGAGCCTCGAGCCGAGGAACTCAATGCTCTTCAGTACGACTCTCCCGCCAGGGAGCACTTTACTGTACCGGTTCCTCCCATGCTGGAACGACTACTCTTCCGCATGTGGGAGAGTCCGGCATCGTCGCCGGTGTTAAGCAAGCGGGTCGATTCCATCTATCGGGTCCGCAAGAGTCCTGGCTTCCAAAAAGCACAGCTACCGCACCATTCCATGGTAGTGGAATCGGCCATGCATAGGCTTAAGAGCCAAAAGATGCACTCCTCGGTGCCTCCTGGCAGGGAGGCCCGCAACCTGGATGGCCTCGGTAAGAAGTGTTTCCAGGGCTCTATGCTTGCTTGTCGGGTCCAGACCTACCAGCTCTACATGGGCATGTATCTCAGAGACCTGGCTAAAGAGATAGCCGGATTCTCCGCTGGGCTGTCCGAGGAACCTTTGCGGAGGTTCCTAGCCTTGACAACTGGTATTCGGGAATGCTCCAAATTCATGTCTCGAGCAGCCTATGATGGCTTTGAAGCATCGGCACGTGTGGCCGCAGCCGGCATCGGTGCCCGCCGACAGGCTTGGCTTCAATCGTCTGACCTTGAACCCTGGGTGCAGGACAAGTTGGTCGATGTCCCCTGCCGAGGTGAGAACCTCTCTGGCAAGCCCATGGCTGAAAAGGCCGCACAGATCGAGACGGAGACTCTCACCAGAACTAGGCTTTCTAGGAAGACCTCCGCCCCTTCCCAGAAGAAGAAGGGCTCGGGAAAGAAGTCCTTTTACCCGAGAAAGGCAGCTGCCTATAAACACTACCCTCAATATCAGGCCTCCGCAGCTCCCCAACAGGGTCAGCAGGCCAAGGGATGGGGTAACGGGTCCCGTAGGCAGCAAGCCCCCAAGCCTGCACCACCGGCCCCTGCTCAGCAGGGTGGGAGTTTTTGACTTCATCAGCATAGCCTCTCCCCCTCAGCTGGTTCCTCCCAGCACAGGAGGCCGGCTGGTTCACTTTGCCCACAGGTGGTCCAACATCACTTCAGATGCCTGGGTGCTTCAGGTCGTAAGAGAAGGCTACCTTCTCCACTTCCACCAGGTCCCTCCCTCCTATTTCCCGGGAGAGCCTCCACGACTCCCTCTGCACAGGGACTTACTCCTTCAGGAGTTAGCAAGTCTTCTTCAGGAACAGGCTGTGGAACCGGTGCCCCACCACCTGAGAGGTCAAGGCTTTTATTCCAGGTATTTTCTAATACCAAAAAGAACAGGAGGCCTCAGACCCATCCTGGACTTGCGCAACCTCAACAAGTTCCTCGTGAGGGAGAAGTTCAAGATGCTTACCCTTGGAATCCTTCTGCCCTACCTCCAGCAGGGAGATTGGCTATGCTCCTTGGATCTAAAGGATGCCTATACGCACATCCTCATCCACCCCAGCCACCGCCAATACCTAAGGTTTGTGGTGGCAGGAAATCATTACCAGTACAGAGTACTGCCCTTTGGCCTATCCTCCGCACCGAGAGTCTTCACAAAATGTCTCGCGGTGGTGGCGGCTTATCTCCGGCTTCACGGCCTCTATGTCTTTCCGTACTTAGACGACTGGCTCATCAGAGCGTCGTCCTCTCCAGAAGTCACAAGAGCCACACACCGCACTGTGACTCTTCTGCAGTACTTGGGCTTTGTCATAAACTTCGCAAAGTCCACTTTGCTCCCCTCGCAAGATCTCGAGTTCATCGGCGCAAGATTGCACACTCTTCAGGCACGAGCTTTCCTGCCTCTCGACAGGGCTCAACGGCTCATGGACCTAGCCGGTCGTTATCGCAGCCCGTCCCTGGTCTCAGCCAGGCGCTTCCTGCGATTGCTCGGCCATATGGCTTCCACCGTCCACGTGACCCCCAATGCCCGCCTGAATATGCGGCCTGCTCAGTGGTGCCTTCGCAAGCAGTGGCAACAGGCCACGGGCGGCCTGACCGACTTAGTGCGCATCTCCGGCCCGCTGGCCTCTTCTCTACAGTGGTGGCTTCATCAGCCGAACCTGGTGCTCGGAATGCCTTTCCAGTCTCCTCCGCCGGCTCAAGTGCTGACGACCGATGCTTCTCTCCTGGGATGGGGAGCGCATTGCCAAGGGGCATGTACTCAGGGTCTCTGGACCGAGTGGGAGTCTGCACAGCAGATCAACTTCCTGGAGCTCAGAGCAATCCGTCTGGCTCTCAAGGCTTTCTCCCACCTGACTTCTCACCAGTCCGTCCTTGTCCAGACGGACAATCAAGTTGCCATGTTCTATGTGAACAAACAGGCACGGGCTCCTTCCTTCTCTGTCGAGAAGCACAGAAGCTCTGCTCTTGGGCCGTCAGCCACGGCATTCTTCTCAAGGCCGTTTATCTCCCAGGCCAAGACAATTGCCTGGCGGACAAACTCAGCAGGATCCTCCAGCCGCGCGAGTGGCGCCTGGATCCCTTCGTAGTTCAGAATCTTTTTCTAAAGTGGGGCCTCCCCACGATAGATCTCTTTGCCAGTCCTCTCAACCGGCAACTTCCTCGCTTCTGCTCTCGGCAGCCGCATCCCCTTCGAGTAGCGGCGGATGCTTTTCTGCTCTCATGGTCGAAAAGCCTTCTGTATGCCTTTCCTCCCATACCGCTAGTCTCTCGAACTCTTTTCAAGGTTCTCCAAGACAAAGCTTCCATGATCCTGATAGCTCCTCGCTGGCCCAGACAACCGTGGTTTCCACTCCTGCTGCAATTGGCGGTGGAGGATCCGTTCCCTCTGGGATTTCAACCAGATCTCCTCACACAGGATCAGGGGTCCCTACTACACCCCAACCTCAGATCTCTACATCTGATGGCCTGGCTGCTGAAAGGGTAGTCCTTGCTCCCCTTCTACTGCCGGCAGAGGTGGAAGAGGTCGTCCTAGCTTCCCGGCGACCTTCTACCCGCAAATGATACGCCCTTAAATGGCGTCGCTTTTCCGCTTGGTGTGCCCCGCAGTCTCAGGATCCCTTCTCCTGCTCGGTGTCGGTGATCTTGCAGTACTTGCTCTACCTCTCTAATCTGGGACTTAAGTCCAACTCCGTCAAAGTTCACCTCAGTGCTCTTTCAGCACATCATGTGCCGGTGGACGGCAGACCTCTTTCCAGCGACCCTCTCGTAGCGAGGTTTCTCCGAGGTCTCCTTCTCCTTAAACCACCTCTGCGCCCGCCAGCGCCTGACTGGGATCTGAATGTGGTTTTACAGCGGATCACCTGTCCGCCTTTTGAACCTATGGCTACCTGTTCTCTCTCCGTTTTCTTTCTTGGAAAACATTGTTCCTGATAGCCCTCACTTCCGCTAGACGCGTAAGTGAATTGCAGGCCCTTGTGTCTGATCCCCCTTACACTCGGTTCTACAAAAATAGGGTAGTCCTACGGACTCACCCAAAATTTCTTCCAAAAGTGGTCTCCCCTTTTCACATCAATCAGGAGGTGGTACTTCCGACCTTCTTTCCCAGGCCTCACTCCAGCCGAGCTGAAATGGTCCTGCATACCCTGGACTGTAGAAGGGCATTAAACTTCTACCTTGACCGTACGCGAGAGCACCGTAAAGCTGCTCAGCTTTTTGTGTCTTTTGACCCCAATAAATTGGGGCTCCCGGTCTCCAAGCGTACTCTGTCCATCTGGGTTGCTGACTGTATTGCTTGGGCTTATGGGGCAGCCGGACTCTTGTTAGAAAGTCGAGTCACGGCTCACTGTGTTCGGGCGAAGGCTACGTCAGTGGCTTACCTCCGCTCTGTTCCGTTGGCAGACATCTGCCGGGCCGCTACTTGGTCTTCGAGCCAGACTTTTGCGGTCCATTACTGCCTTGAGAGGGAGTCCCGCAGAGACAGTGCTTTCGGACAGGCAGTTCTCCGAAATCTCTTCGAGGTTTGAGCAACTCCTACCCTCCATCCCGGATGGGGGCTACCGGTGGGTAATAATTCAGTGAAGATTCCTTCCTTCTGTACCGCTGAGCTAGAGGGAGCTCATTTTTGTGCTTAGGGTCTCCGGTAGCCTTGAGCTTGGGAGTCCCATATGTGAGGACTGACTTCCTGCTTGGTCCTGGAGAAAGCGTAGTTACTCACCTGTAACAGGTGTTCTCCAGGAGCAGCAGGAATCAGTCCTCACAACCCTCCCTCCTCCCCTTGGAGTTGCAATCATCTGCTTAAGTTTTTTTTTGCAAATTTTTATGCTATCTTTTAGCTATGTCATCAGACTGGCTAAGATGGCACCCTTGGGCGGGAAGGAGACCGCGCATGCGCGCTGCAATTCCCAAAGGCTTTCTTTGAAAGCTGGGGAAAATTGCTCCGCGAGGGCTCCGTCGGCGCCGACGTCACCCATATGTGAGGACTGATTCCTGCTGCTCCTGGAGAACACCTGTTACAGGTGAGTAACTACGCTGAATCCGCCTCCTGAGATCAGTTACCTCAGTCTCCAAGCAGCTGGATGGATAGAGCCCGGTAGCCGGGCTCACTGGAGGAACAACTGAGACTGGTTGTTTTACTTAGTTGGGATAGGATTTTAAAAGATTAGGTTTAGTTATTATTTCTTGGGTTATTTCAGGGGAGGAGTTTGGTTTTGAGGTACTGTGGCTTTAAGAGTGCCTGCAGGCTTCTCTCTCCCTCCTTCCTCCTCCCTCCTCCCCCTTCTTCTCTCCGTCCGTTTTTCTTGCTTTCTCCTCCCGGTAAGGGGCTTGTAGTTTGGCTCCAAATCCCCCCTTACCGACCTATCTGCCTACCTTAGCGGGAAGTCCCGCTGAAGAGCCCAGCCAGCGCCATACAGAGGTTTGCCTGTGAGCGCGCAGGGCAGTCTCCGTCAGTGTACATTCAGATTGCTGGGATTTGGGGGGGTTCGATTGTTCTCCCTGCAAAGTGGATACTCCCTGGCCATCGACAAGCAAAGCTACGGTGAATTTTGCAGTTCGCTTGTTTCGACTGTGGTTTCAGTACGGGAACCGTTGTTTTTGAGCCGGCTGATGTCAGGAGCGTTTTGCCGCGCAAACGTCAGTGGCGGGCCTAGTCGCATGGCGCTGCCATAGGCTGCCGCAGCTTCAGCGAGTACATGTCCAGAGGGCAGTTTCTGGTCCAGAATAGCAGCGATAGCAGTTTTAGGCGTTTCTGGGTAAGTGCTATTTTTCTTAGATTGCTTTAGTTTAAAAAAAAAAAAAAAAGGGCAGAAGCCCCGGGGGAGAGCTAAGTCCTGAGCAGAGGTGAGGCTCTTGGTTCCGGTCCACGACTGCAGGAGACTACCTGGTCCAGGTCCACTCTGATTAAGGGGGGGCTGCCATGCCCTCAAAGCCCCTGTGCCTGGTCTGTGGCATGAAAAAAGGTTCCTCTTCAGGGGTCTGTAAGTCCTGTGTGAGGGAGGTGCCTTCCATGGACCACTTCCGGGAAGAGAAGGGAGAGGTGCATGAGGCCGAGAAGGAGGGCTCGGTTACGCTGGTGGGGGAAGGGGCCCCAGTGGAGCCGGTGGCTGGCCCCTCCTCGATTCCGGACACTTCTTTTTCTCCAACTTCTTTATCAAAGGGGAGTGGTCATCTATTTTCTCGCAAGATTTTGTTGCGTTACTTCAACGCACTTTGCTCGCTTCCTCTCAGCAGCAGTCAGTTTCTGGAGAGGCGAGAGGTGTCAAGAGACCCGCGTCGCACGTGCTCGCTGGAGCTCGTGCATGCGGGGCCAAGAGGTCTCGAGGGGAGGATGGAGCTAGCGTCTCCTCTGTCCCTTCTGAGGTACCTTTGTTGGATGATGAGCCTCCTAGCTTAGACATCAAAGAGGAGCTGGAGGAAGGTGAGCTTTCCGAGAGGGAAGACCAGGCCAGAGTTGTGCGGATCTTCAGAAGGGAGGAGTTAACTGCATTTATAGGAGAGGCCTTGACAGTCCTAAATATGCCGGTGCCTGAAGCAACGGAGGATGACACTCTCGAAGATCCCTTGTTACAGGTTTTCAGGAAGAATCAGAGAGCTTTCCCTGTGCATAGGGTTTTTCGGGAGATGATCCAGGAGGAGTGGAATTTGCCAGAAGCTCCTCTGAAGGGATCCAGAGTTATGGCACGCCTATATCCTTTATTAGATCAGGACAAGGAAGTGTTCAGGCCCCCGAAGGTAGACGCGGCCGTATCTGCAGTCACCAAGAAGACTACCATACCTGTGGAAGATAGTGCGGCCCTCAAAGATGCTCAGGATAGGAAGCTGGATGTGTTGTTGAGACAGGTCTTTGATGTGAACGCCCTGTCGCTGCAGGCAGCTATCTGCGGGGCATGGGTGGCTAGGGCTTGTCTTCGTTGGGCGCAACGCGTGCAGACGGACCAGGGCAGTGTAGAGGCCGGGGAGTCAGCCAGGCTCGAATCCGGCGCAGCTTACTTGGCTGACTTACATTACGATCTTATGCGAGGTTTGTCGAAGAGCATGGCGTCTGCCGTGGCGGCTCGGCAGTACTTGTGGCTGCGCAACTGGGCGGCAGATGCCTCCTCCAAGGCTAGGTTAAGCAAGCTCCCCTTTAAGGGGGGGTTGTTGTTTGGAGAGGATCTGGAAAAGCTGGTTAAGGACTTGGGGGACTCTAAGGGTGGTAAGTTGCCTGAAGATAAGCCTAAGTCGGCCCGAATGTTCCCGGCTGGCCGAGCACAGCAGCGGGACTTTCGCAGGGCGTGTTTTCAAAGGTTCAGCTTCGGTCAGAGGGGCCGCTTTGCCAATAGAAATCAAGGATTCCATGGGTTTCGAGGGGCAGGGCGAGGCTTTGGTCCGGCCTCTGCCTCTTCCTTTGCGGCCAAAAAGCAGCAATGAAGTAAGGGAAAACCCAGGCACACGTTCGACCGGTGGGGGGGGGGGGGGGGGGGGGGCGGTTGCAGGAGTTCTATGTTGCCTGGATCTGTGTAACGTCAGATCAGTGGGTACTGGAAGTTATTCGAGAGGGCTACGCACTGGAATTCTTGAGGCTAGTGCGGGAGGCCTTCATACTGTCCCCCGGCAAATCGCCCGCAAAGAGTGCGGCATTGAGGGAGACAGTCCAAAGGCTTCTTCCAAAAGCTTCTGGAGCTCAATGCGATAGTGCCCGTCCCGCCAGACCAACTCAGTTGCAGTCGCTACTCCCTATACTTCGTCGTCCCAAAGAAGGATGGCGGCGTACGTCCGATTCTGGACCTCCAGAGAGTGAATCGGTGCCTTCGAGTATCGCATTTCTGTATGGAGACGTTGCGATCCGTCATAGTGGCGGTGCAAAAGGGCGAGTTCCTTACCTCTCTGGATCTCTCTGAAGCGTATCTTCATATCCCGATACGACCGGAACATCACTCTGTAGTTTCTACAGTCAGTACTTTACCCTGTAATTACTGCTATCAGTACTTTACCCTGTAATTACCGTTGTCAGTAGTTTATCCTGTGGTTTCTGCTGCTATTATTTTGCCCTGTAATTACTGTTGTCAGTATTTTATCCTGTGATTACTCCTGTCAGTACTTTACCTGCAATTGATAATTGGTGCAGTACTAACTTGCACCAACTACCCACAGTACACTTACTTCCGACCTTTTATCCTCACCTGCATAACTAACTATGGATCTGAAAAGATTTCTTACACTCACCTTAAACATTCTTATGCTCACACTATGGGTTCTACTCTCTCACACCCCTCCCATTCACTCTTTAACTCCAACCACAAACATTCTCAAGCCAGCACACATTCCTATCATTCCATACAAACCCAGACACAACACACAAAAATATACTATTAGTGACCCCTCCACAAACAGTCCACGCACAAACCAACACATTCGTGTTCAAAGGCTTATCAAATTGAACCCTTCACCAATAAATAACCCCTTACAAAACACTACACATTCAACACAATTAAATTGCATACTTATAAACGCCAGGTCAATTAGGAATAAAATACCTATCATAATAGATCTCATCATAGACGAAAATCCTCATTTACTCTGCATAACCGAAACCTGGCTAAATGAATCTGACTCAGTTCTCCTTAACCAACTAAGAGTACATGGTTATACCATACTCAACAACAACAGAGACAGAAAAAGAGGTGGCGGAGTTCTTATAATAGCAAAATCGCATCTCAATCTTTCATCTACCTTACTAGATAAACATGATGGTATTGATATCCTTAGAGTGGAAAGTCATACCATGGCCATCTGCCTTATCTACAGACCCCCCACAACTGACATACATAGTCTAGACATAATACTTGAGGCTGCATGTAACTCCTCACTGAGAAAGCCCTCTGTTATCTTAGGAGACCTTAACCTTGCCTCATTACCAGATAACCATGCACTATCCTTCCTTGAAGCAATGGAGGAAATGGAATTTAAACAAATAATGACCCACCCCACCCATTCCAAAGGTAATACCCTTGATTTAATATTCATACCATCACACTTAACACTCTCATCGATTCCTACACCACCCACCACAACTCAGGTACCATGGTCAGACCATTTCATGATACATTTCTCTCTCCCTTTTCAACCCACCAACTCTACTCATGATAACAACAAATTCACAGAACAAAGATTTCACCAGTTTAACAAGGAAAGTTTTCTGGAATCTATTTCCTCAAAATTAGACAACACCCCAAACAATCTTAACGATCTTGTTTCTACCTGGAACTCCATTATTGAAGCAGAAGCTAAATATTCAACCTCTAATAAAAGAAAATCTAGATCTAAATTGACTGAGAAATGGTACACCTCTGAGCTCGCTACACTAAAGAAAAACCTTCGGAAATTACTCGCTACACTAAAGAAAAACCTTCGGAAATTAGAGTCTAAATGGAGGAAGAAAAAAACCACTGAACTCAGGGTTCAATACTTCACAAGCCTTAAAACCTACAAGGAAGCCATTAACAACACAAAAAGACTATTCCACACTAAAATATTAGCTAACGCCATCAATCGACCCAGAGAACTTTTTGAGATTATTAAATCTCTAACTAAAGCTCCCGATAACACTCCTAACAAAACACCTATAGATCCACAACTCCTTGCAAACCATTTTGCTAATAAACTTAAACTAAGCGCCCGTCCAAGCATTATCTTGACCTCTCCCACACCAAAATCCATCACGGAATGGAGCTCATTCCATACAATTTCCAACAAACAACTGATAGAGATTATATCAAACCTTAATACTACCACGTCATTACTTGACCCTTGCCCGGTATCTTGGATTAAAGCAACAAAATCTGAACTAGCCCCATACATTTTGAAGCTGGTAAACCAATCTCTACTTCAAGGATTCATGCCGGATGATCTGAAATACTCGGCTATTCGCCCTTTACTAAAAAATAAAACCCTTAACAGTTCTGACCCTTCCTCATACCGCCCCATTGCAAGCATACCTTTCTTAGCGAAAATTATTGAAAAGGTAGCTCAGACACAACTTCAGGATCATATTGATATGAACTTCCCATTAGATGAGTACCAATATGGTTTCCGCTCATATCACGGAGTAGAAACCCTACTCATATCCCTTCTTGATTCACTTATCCGAGGTATGGATAATATAAAACAGACCTTCTTGCTCATTTTCCTTGACATTTCTTCAGCCTTCGACAGCGTTGATCATATTACGCTCTTATCTAGACTATCCCAACTAGGTTTAAAAGATACCACTCTTAACTGGTTTAAGTCCTACATTTCTAATCGCTTCCAGTATGTCCATTTAGACCATTCCCCCTCACTACCATTCCCACAAGAGCGTGGTATCCCTCAAGGATCCTCACTCTCTGCACTACTCTTTAACCTTTACATACAACCTATTTGCACAATCTTTCAACGCCACAATCTAAAATATTTCATCTATGCAGATGACATCATGCTATTCGCCCCGTTAGACATAGCTAACCTTAATTTCAACAAAATCGCCACCTGCCTCCTTGAAGCTGAAAAATGGCTTCACTCAATCCATATGGATATCAATTTCAAAAAGACCGAAGCACTCTTCGTAACCAGAAATACCACCTTCACTCCTCCAACTTCCATCAACCTTATGAACATTACTCTCCCAGTCAAATCTGAAATTAAATACCTTGGAGTTACACTAGACAAGACCCTAAGCATGACTAACCACATAAAACAGACTGCCAAAACTATATTTTTCAAACTGAGAACTATACAGCAACTCAGACCCCTCATCGACATCAATGACTTCAGAACAGTTGTCCAGGCTCTTATTATGCCACATTTAGACTTCTGCAATGGCATACTCCAAGGAACATCCAAAAAGAATTTACACATCCTTCAAAGAGCTCAGAATGTCACTGCTCGAATAATTATGAAAGCTAAAATATTCGATCACATCTCTCCTATCCTATACTCTCTCCACTGGCTTCCTATCTATAGTAGGATTCAATATAAAACACTTGTCACCACTTTTAAACTCATTAATGACCTAGCCCCATCACAGTTGGCCACTCTACTCCAAACCCCACAAGAAAACAGAACCAGAAGAAAAACTAACCTCAACATGCTATTAATTCCCATTGCAGTGACAAAATCAAAGCAAATAACCACCAACACTGCTTTTTCATATTATGCTCCCAGCCAATGGAATAAACTCCCACTATACCTCAGAGAGATTAAAGACCTTACATCTTTCAGGAAGGAACTTAAAACCTACCTATTTAGCCAACACTATAGCAACCTACAACCTGGAACCAAATTTACTACACAAAAACATGCAACAAACCAAACACAGGTCTACCCCACCTAATGCCAGACTTCATTTCTCATCCACTCAAGTTAGTCTACTCCCAATACTTTATTTATGATCACAAATAACTATTATAGTCTCTTACTAACCATGTAAATCTACCCTTCTGGTTCCTTGTAACATAGTTTTATGACTCCTTGTAACATAGTTTTATACTTCCTTTTATGTTAATAACCCTCACATTGTTTTCCATTTAACCTAGTTATTATGTAACCTAGTTTATGTTCACCTAATATTTAATGTAATTCAATATTGCACTGTTCTGCTATATTGTTGTTTAAGTTCCTTGTTTTTACTCAACTAATGTTTAATGTAATTCAATATTGCAATGTTCTGCTATATTGTTGTTTAAGTTCCTTGTAAACCGCCCCTGATCTCTGGAAGGGGCGGTATAGAAAAGCACTGAAATAAAATAAATAAATAAATAAATCACAAGTTTCTCAGATTTGCAGTTCCGTTCGATCATTTTCAGGTCCGAGCCTTGCTGTTCGGGTTGGCAACAGCTCCTCGGACCTTCACCAAGGTTATGGTGGTAGCGGCGGCCCTCAGGAAGGAGGGAATCTTAGTGCATCCTTACTTGGATGATTGGCTCATACGGGCGAAGTCTCAGACGGAAATCGTGGCGGCCACTGCCCGAGTGGTATCTCTACTGGAGGAGCTCGGTTGGATAATGCAACAAGATACACACAATAGCAGACCACATAGAAGACCACCAACCAGACATACTCTGCATTACAGAAACCTGGCTCAATTCCACCGACACTGTCCTACTCAATCAATTGGTACCAGACGCCTACACAGCTCACAACTGCCCACGCACCCACAAACGCGGAGGAGGGGTTCTTATAATTGCGAAGAAAAACCTGAAGTTCAAAACGCACAGCTCCGCCGACACTCCTCAAAGCAACACACTCAGCATCATGAACAAACACGTGGCACTCTGCCTAACCTACAGAGCTCCCCGAGCACCCCTGATGAACTGGCAGCCACGCTCGAAACAGCATGTGCTCTCACCGCAACTAACAAACCCACGCTACTGCTTGGTGACTTCAACCTCAAGTCCACCAACAACAAAGATGCAGATGCCTTCCTCCAAGCGATGACATCACTTCAATTCACCCAAATCATCAACGCCCCTACACACAGACTCGGCTCTACACCAGACCTTATATTCGCAACCAACTCCCTAACTGCAAAAGGTCTAATCTCAACACCTTCCATCACCCCAGTCCCCTGGTCAGATCACCACATGATCAAGATCATACTACAACTTCAAAAAGACAAGCGCAACGATCAAACCAACAATTCCCCCACACAAAGGCGATTCAAGAACTTCGACAGAGACGCCTTCCTACTAGACACGTTAAATCAACTGTCTACAGAAACAGACAACCTGGAGACTCAAATAACCAACTGGAACAACACACTATCCAACGCTGCCACAGCTACAGCTACCAAACCAAAGAAACACTGCAACAACAAGAGACATCACAAGCCCTGGTACTCCACAACCATACGACAAAAAAAAAAGAGATCTCAGAAAGATGGAACGGAGATGGAGAAAATCCAAGACACCCGAAAACCAGCAGATTTACCTAACAAACCAGAGACAATACACTGACCACATCAACCAATCCAAGAAAGAATACCATACAAACATGATAAACACCTCCATAAACAAACCCAGGGAGCTTTTTGAAATAGTGAAAATCCTCACAAAAGGAACAGAAAACAGAGGAGGATATACAAATAGACCCACAAAAATTTGCGGATCACATCAAAGACAAATTTCACTCCACAGACCCAACTACAACCAGCTCTTCAACCCAGCCGGATTCATACCCCAAGACCTGGGACACTTTCTGCCCTCCCTCAACAGAACAGCTCTCCCACATTATCTCAACAATCAGAACAAGCACCGCTCCCACGGACCCTTGCCCAGTATCATGGATCAAGGCCACCAAATCAAGCTTCATCCACATCATACACAGCATTGTGCGCAACTCTCTCACCCAGGGTCTCCTGCCAGCTCAACTAAAACAAGCTACAGTACGCCCAATACCGAAGAAAACAACCCTCGACAAGAGCAACCCAGCAGCAGCATACAGACCAATATCCAGCATTCCCTTTCTGGCAAAAATCATTGAAAAAGCAGTGCAACAACAACTGCAGGAACATATTGACAACAATGCCCCTCTAGACGATAACCAGCACGGCTTCCGTCCCCAACATGGAGTCGAAACACTGCTGATTTACCTCATAGACAACATCCTCAGAGTCATAGACGACAACGCTAAAGGTATCCTAATGATCTTCGTCGACATCTCCTCCGCCTTCGACACAGTTGACCACCTTATCCTCCTGGAAAGACTAAAGAAAATCGGACTTCATGGTACCACGCTAAAATGGTTCCAATCCTACCTCACTGACAGGCAGATCCAAGTCAAGATAGGCCACAACACCTCTCAACCCATAAAAGTCCGCCAAGGAGTACCTCAAGGGTCCGCCCTCTCGGCACTGCTGTTCAACATTTACATCCAGCCAATATGCGACATCCTGAAAGCGAACAACATTCAATACACAATCTATGCAGACGATATCATGATATACACACCTATCTCAACCAACAACCCAGACTACAAGAAAATAACCGACTGCCTAACACAAATGACAAACTGGTGTACGAACAACAACCTCTCAATCAACTACAACAAGACTGAGGCACTAATAATCACTCGCAACCCTGACTTCATCCAACCACCGGACATCAGGATAACAGACACAACCATTCCAATAAAATCCGAAGTAAAGTACCTTGGAGTAACCCTGGACAACGAACTAAATCTCAAGTCACACGTCAACAGAACAGTCAAGAATGCATATCATAGAATGAGAATCATCAGACGGCTTAAACCCCTCCTCGACACAGAACACTTCCGCACTGTATGCCAGGCACTCATCACACCATTAATGGACTTCTGCAACCCCATCTTCCTTGGCCTACCAAAACAAACCCTCAAACCTCTTCAGCTAGCCCAAAACACCGCAGCACGCATAATCTCAGGCTCAGCAAGACACGAACACATTACCCCAGTTCTCAAAGAACTCCACTGGCTCCCGATCAGCTCACGCATCAAATACAAAACAATAATAAACATATTCAAAATCAAGCACCACATTTCAGCCAACAGCCTGCACACCCTCATTCACCCAGACACCAGCACCCGCCCAAGAAGAAAAGGAACCTCCAACAGAGTCAACACCCCGAGAGACTACAGAAAAACACGAAAGGACACTACAGCAAGAGCCCTCTCCCTGGCAGCCCCAACTATCTGGAACTCCCTCCCAGACGAACTGAGATCGACAACGGACCTCAAAGACTTCCGCAAACAGCTGAAGACAACGCTGTTCATAGAACATTACGGACACGTCACTTAATCAACAAGGACCAACCAACAAAGGCCCCCCCAACCCTGACGAGAGTTTGCATAACGGCCCAGGATTTAACTCAAGCCCTATCTGGACTGTACCTTGTAATATAGAACATGCTGTATCATAGCGCACACTGTACATAGCCCACCCCAATCCATACCCCCCACACCCACGCACATTTTAAACAATACAGCCACTGCATGATCTTCCCCCTACACGCACATTATACCCCTCCTGCACTGCATGAAATTCCCCCACATACATTGATTGTTTTGTTGTGATACCGCCTTGATTTTATGATAAGACGGTTTAGAAATACCTTTAAATAAATAAAATAAATAAATAATCAATTTGGAGAAGAGTCAGTTGGTTCCCTCTCAGAATCTGGAGTATCTGGGAGCTCGCTTCGACACAAGGGCCGGAAAGGTATTCCTGACGGCGGGGCGAGTGCAGGCCCTGCGGTCGTTGGTGGCACAGTTCCTACGATACAGGGCGCCTTCAGCATGGCATAACCTTCAAGTGCTTGGCACGATGGCGGCATCCTTAGAGACAGTTCCGTGGGCACGGGCTCACATGCGTCCGTTGCAAAGAGCGTTACTTTGCCGATGGTCGCACCAACAGGATCCACTGTCCCGCAGACTGCCCTGTTCAACGGAGGTGCAGCGGTCCCTGCAATGGTGGTTGCGGCCCCAGTCCTTGGAGAGCGGACGGCAGTTGGATGCGCCAGCCTGGGTGACGTTCATGACAGACGTCAGTCTCCTGGATTGGGAGCGCATTGTCAAGGCTGATTCGCACAGGGACTGTGGACGGACCGCGAGAAAAAGTGGTCGATCAATAGGCTGGAGCTAAGAGCAGTGAAGTTAGCCCTACACGAGTTTCAGAGACTGCTCAAAGGCAAAGCAGTCCGAGTCTTCTCCGACAACGCCACAGCGGTGGCTTACGTCAACAAGCAGGGAGGAACGAGCAGCGCAGGGCTGGAGGTCGAGGCCGAAGCCCTGTGCGACTGGGCCGAAGCGCATCTGCTGGATTTTTCGGCGGCGCATGTAGCAGGAGTGAACAATGTGCAGGCCGATTTTCTCAGCCGGGTACAGGTGGATCCGGGGGAATGGGTCCTTCATCCCGAAGTCTTCGAGATGGTGGTGCGCAGGTGGGGCGTGCCAGTCATGGACCTCATGGCGACCTTCGACTCGGTGAAGGTAAGTCGGTTTTTCAGCAGACGAAAGGAAAGGATGTCGGAAGGTTTGGATGCGCTCAGTCAGGAGTGGCCCCTAGGACAGCTACTGTATGTGTTTCCTCCGTGGGTACTCATAGGAAGACTGATTCAGCGCGTCGAGCGGTTCAGGGGTCAGGTGATTCTGATAGCACCGGATTGGCCTCGCAGGCCCTGGTATGGGGATCTGGTGAGGTTACTAATAGCGAAGCCCTGGCGACTCCCACCATGTCCGGATTTGCTGATGCAGGGATCCCTAAGCATGCCGCATGTGGATCGATTCTCGCTTACGGCCTGGCTCTTGAAAGGGCAAGGCTGACGACGAGGGGATACTCGCCGGCAGTAATCTCTACCCTTTTAAAGGCGAGGAAGCGGTCCACCTCTCTAGCATACGTGCGAGTCTGGCGAGTGTTCGAAGCTTGGTGCGTAGGGAGGAAGTGTGTGGCGTTAAGGTCTTCCATCCCTCAGATTTTAGAGTTTCTGCAGGACGGTCTGGATAAGGGCCTAGTAGTGGCGTCGTTGCGAGTGCAGGTGGCAGCCTTGGCCTGTTACAGAGGCAAAATCAGTGGTCAATCGCTCGGTTGCCACCGGGATGTGAAGCTTTTTTTAAGAGCGGCGTCGCTCCGCAGGCCGCCGGCTAGGCCAGTTTTTCCTAAGTGGCATTTGCCGTTCGTGTTGGATGCTTTGCAACGTGAGCCGTTTGAGCCCTTGGCTCGGGCATCGGTCAAGGATCTCTCTCTCAAGGTTGTGTTCTTGGTAGCCATTTGTTCGGCATGGCGGGTCTCGGAGTTGCAGGCTCTTTCCTGCAGGGAACCATATCTCTCGTTCTTCGGCTCGAAGGTAGTGTTAAGGACGTTCCCGGCCTTTCTTCCTAAGGTGGTTTACCCGTTTCATGTGAATCAGGAGATTTCTTTGCCGGCGTTTGCCCGGGATGAGGGCGCTTCGGGATCTCAAAGGCTACATCTCTTGGATGTCCGTAGGGCATTGAAGTTATATCTGCGTCGGACGGCCAGTTTTCGTCGGTCGGACAGACTTTTTGTACTTTTCGCGGGCCCCAGGAAGGGGGAGCCGGCGTCCAAAGCGTCCATCGCCAGGTGGATCAAGGAGGCCATTGCGTCCGCTTACATCTTGAAGGGTAAGGCGGTGCCGGAAGGGCTTCGAGCGCATTCTACTAGGGCACAAGCCTCGTCCTGGGCTGAGCTGCGTTCCTTACCTCCGGTAGAGATTTGCAAAGCGGCGACTTGGTCGACGCTAAATTCGTTTGTGAGTCATTACCGCCTAGAGGTACAAAGAGCGGAAGAGACCTGCTTTGGAACGGCAGTTCTTCAGGCTGGTTTACCAGGTCCCGCCCAGGTTGGTGTTTTTCACTGCTCTGGTACAGACCCAGAGGTCCGGGACTAGACTGGTTACACGATCAGGAAGGTGAAATTAGACTTACCTGCTAATTGTTGTTCCTGGAGTGTAGCCAGTCTAGTCCCGTGTCCCGCCCCAGTAATCTTCAGTCTGGCGTGGACTGCAGCGTCTGAGTCAAACACAGGTAAGAGTGCTGTTGACTTCTCGGATCCGTAATAACGACTAGGGAGTGGAGCCGATCCGAGTGAAGATAAGGTAACATGTAACAGGTACTGTATGACATCTTCTCAGAGTCTCAAAGATTAAGGACCTTTTTCCCTTTCTTAGGAGGGAGGGAGTGGCCTGCTTGAATTAAAAAGTCACCGTTGACTACTCGTTTGGTTTGGGATAGGTACCAATGTTTTAAGAGTTCTTTGTGTTCTTCTGTTAATTTCTTACTTGTGCCTCCGGTGAGTCTGCTTTGTCAATAGGTTACTGATCTCAGGAGGCGGATTCCAGGATGATATACCTGTGACATCACAAAAAAGGAGGAGTTCCTCAGCCTCCAAGCTGCTGGATGAGATAGGGAACCCAGAGGTCCGGGACTAGACTGGCTACACTCCAGGAACAGCAATTAGCAGGTAAGTCTAATTTCACCTTCCAGTGGATATGTTTAGACTGTGCATGTGCATTCATCTTTTAGCTGTATGCCTGCTGTTCCCACACCCCTTCCTACCAGCGGCACAAATAGCCGATGCTGATCACACTGATGGTTTTTGCACGCATAAAAGTCAATGGTAAGTTTCAAGAGGAAAGAACATGAGTGCTTTCCCTTTGAAAACTGGAAGCAGTGCATTGGAGGTAAAAGGTTATTTGCAGAAATCTGGGTACTCAAGAGAATGCCAATGTGGAATGTCGTCAGAAGCCACTTACTTTATAAAGATAATGAAGGCTCGTGACCCCCAGCAGCTTGCAGATGGTTCGAGGCTTATTCTGTAGAATACACAAGGATAGCACAGCTGTACTGCTGCATCTGTGTGAAAGTACGCAGGGTCTTTGGGTGTCTTTTTAAGATACTACTGTAAGTGGCAGAAATCATGCCTTTAATGGGTGTCAATGTCCACACCTGAATTTAAGCATTTTATATGCGACGTGTCCTTGTGAACGCCATCCACATTTCACCCAGATTGCATCCCCAGCTATACCTTTACGTCAGCGTGTGTGCTTCGATAGCCTTAACAGCTGCATTAATGACTGAAGGTTGCCTCCATATAGGTTGACACGGATATGAAATTGCTCAGTGTGTTCTGCTTTGACTGAAGAGTGATGAAGTTTTTGTTGAAAGTCTGTTGTGGTAACAGACTCAGCCTTCCTCACGAGTAAGAGGGTAAGAAAGTGTGCCTTTGGGAAAGGACCGGTTGATTAAGACAGTCCTGCATAGATGAGTGGGGCCCTGGCTCCTCATGGCATTAGGGCTTCTACTCTTCTGCCAGCACATACCATCTTTCAATCTTCATGACAGAAGGCGGTGCCCACCCCCCCTTACCCCGATAGTGCTTTTACCCTGCTACCGTACTTCCACAGAATATGGCCCGTCCATATAACCCCAGTAAAACAGAAAGTTTGTAGAGCCCTTAGAAGAGGCACGAGTTCTCCCCAGTATCTACTTTCTGTGTTTTCAGGGCAAGAAGTAGGGGTTGTGCGTACCTGTGCTGCTTCTGTTTTAATATTTAGGATATTTGTTGTCTTTCTTTCTCAGTGGCGCAGAAGGTGGTAGCTGTACGGAAAAAGCAGCAGCTGTCCATAGGCCCCTGCAAATCATTGCCCAACTCTCCGAGTCACTCGTCTGTCTCTGCAGCCTCCATCCCTTCAGTGCACATCAATCAGGTGAGAAAGCTGCTGCCCGACTTCCTTTCCGCAGTGGCAAGGGACGTCGCATTCCTCTGCTCGTCCTGCAGTCCTCTCTAAGCGGCTTTGTGTTGATTGCTTTGCCATTTTTGATGTTTTTCTCTTTGTGATCTTTAGGCCGCCAACGGTGGAGGTGCATTCAGTGATTATTCTTCCTCCGTCCCCTCGACACCAAGCATCAGTCAGAGAGAGCTTAGGATTGAGACCATTGCGGCATCGAGCACGCCCACGCCCATCCGCAAGCAGTCCAAACGTCGCTCTAACATCTTTACAGTAAGTATCCCCTTCCTTTGCCAAGTAGATGTGAAAAACATGCCCAGAGAGACAGAAAAGACTTTTTGGTCTTGATAAGATTCAGCTTGTATTGATCGCAGAAGAAAAGGGGGTGGATTAAATATATTCCATGGCAAACTAATGACCCGTTAAGAGGCACCTAGCCCGTGTGAAGTAGTTACGTCTAAATTCCATGTAGCTGTCATACAGAGAAATGCCTGCAAAACGCTGAGGTCCAGTCAGAAGGAAACTTTTCTTCATATCGGAGTATTAGCTCCTCCGGTAACCCAAATGTGTAGCTGCTCCAAGGGCATAAATGGGCGGGTTCACCTACTTTATAAAGTACATGCAAACGATACCACACAGTGCAAATAAATAACGAAAATACAGATGAGCACGGATGCCAAATTAGCCTCTTTTTATCAGAGCCATTTGTATAGGCGTGCATGCTGCTCTTATAAAATGACCCCCTCCCAGTGTATGGAATATCTTCAGTCCACCCCCTATTGATATTTCAGATTTTGGTCTCATTTTCTTACCTCGAGAACCTTCCATGCTGCACTATGCTCCTTCCTTGAGCATCTTACATCTCTGCATGTTGTGTTTCTTTACCCTGGCACCTTCTGCATATCATATTCTTCACTCCGTTACTCCCTGTGCATGTCCCACATCATGTACATCATCCTGTTGCTCCTCATTGTTCTTCACTTTGACGCTGCTCATATGCCGTGAGAATTTATTTGTGCTGTGTATTCAGATAACAGTCATGCCTTTAGTTTGGTAGCGCAAGGTAAGTTCTCAGAGGGCTTAGGGCAACAGAGGGTGAAGTTACTTGCCAAAGGGCAAAAGGAGTGCTAACAGGACTTGAACCTTGCTTTCTTTGGGTTCTTTAGTCATTATACTGCTTCGCCACTAAAAATTATTCCTCCATCATATTCTTCACCCTGACACTCCTTGTACATCCCAGGAGAATCCCTGTATCATGTTCTTTCCCCTGGTATCCTTTGCATTCAGAAAATAGGAAAGATCATCCCTATATCTCAACCACTTTACTGCACCACCACTCAGCTTGGTGTCAGATGAAAACATATCCATGTCATGCTTCTTATTGCTCCGTACCTGATTCTAAGCTGCTGTTGCTTGCTCAGGATGTTATGGCCGTTAATTCTGTGTGTGTGTTTATCCCGTCTCATGCTAGTCAGAATTGCCCAACATGATTGTGCTCACCTCTCATCTTCGGCATGCCTCCTTCACTTGACCTGCACTTGCTAAGTATTTGTACTTTCTCCAAAGATCAGCTTTCTAACGGGCCACACTGATGGATCACATGATCTTTCGATTGCTGGCTGGTAAAGCCTCTCCCAGGCTTGAGATCTTGCACAGCTTTCTGTTGGCTGGAAAGTTCCGATGCATCTTGATCTCTTCAGTCCCATAGCTTTAGATTCAGCCATAAAAATATCTGACGATCTCAGGTGCTCAGGAAAAAATAAGCTTGGTTACCCCTAGTTAAGTTTTCAGCATTTTCTAGTTCTCCAGGGCCAAGCAGGAAGTCAGTCCTCACATATGGGTGACGTCGGCGCCGACGGAGCCCTCGCGGAGCAATTTTCCCCAGCTTTCAAAGAAAGCCTTTGGGAATTGCAGCGCGCATGCGCGGTCCCCTTCCCGCCCAAAGGTGCCATCTTGGCCAGTCTTCTTTTTTCCGCGGAGCCCTACAGACGCTGTCTACCAGTCACCGCTGAAAAGTTGATTTTCTTTATTATTTTAGTATTTTCTTCGGTTCGACGCCGGTCCCTTTTCCGTCCGGCCTCACGACGCCGGTTGCGAGGCCTCCACTTCTTTTCGTTTTTTTCTGTCCTTAGTGACAAATTCGCGCTTTTTTCACTTTTCCCTGGCGGCACGAACGTTCGACCTCGCAGGGGCCCTTTTTCCCCCGATGGCCGCCAGTGGCTTTAAAAAGTGTGTTCAGTGTAAGAAACTTATGTCTCTTACTGACACACATGATTGCTGCCTCCGTTGCTTGGGCCCAGATCATGAAGAAATGATCTGTGGAGCCTGTGGCAAGATGTCCGCCAAATCCTTGCGGAGTCGGCAGCATCAGAGGGAGAGAATCTTCTCTGACCCCAGCCGTACCCGGACCTCGTCAGAAGCTTCGGTGTCCAGGGAATCTGGCTCTGAACACCGTCGGAGCTCCTCTGAGAGGGGGTCTCCTACCCGGGAGCATCATCGGAGGAAGAAACCCGCGAGGACGGCGTCGGTGGACGCTCCTGGCTCCGCGAGGGCCAGGTCGCATAGCCCCGATAGCCGTCCCGGGTCTTTGGAGCTGGAGCGGCCGTCCAAACAGCCTCGTCTGGAAATGGACTCGTCTGCTCACGTAAGTCCTGTTGTCCTTGTGGACTCGCCTTCGAGGGGTCCGACGTCAGGCCCGACGCCGTCGGGGCCCGAGACGGGGGCTGCTGGGTCTCCTGAGTTCGGACTCAGGTTGACGGCCTTGGAGAGCAGCCTGGCTGCCTTCATGGACCAGCAGCAGGCATTGATCGCTGGCCTTGCTGGCGCTTCTACCCTGACCGCCGGGACGTCGACGTCTAAGTCGACCCCAGAGACCGAGCCGATCCTCGAGTCCATGCGGGCTCGAGTCGATCCTCGGTCGAGGTCCCCTTCGGCCTCCCGTTCGGGGCCGAGGTCGTCGACGCCGACTCCCTCAGCGTCGAGGAGGACGGCGTCTGTGCCCGCCCGGGCAGAGCCGCTCGACTCCTCCTCCGAGGAGTCCGCCTGGGAATCCGAGGTGGAAGAGTCACCTGATTCTTTTCGGACTCGGTGTATCCCTTCGGACTCCCCCGAGTCCGAACCTCGGAGACAGTCCCCCCCGGAGGATGCACGGTTCTCGGACTTCGTGAGGGATATGGCCAAGGCCTTGGCCTTCCCTGCGGATCCCGAGGAGGAGCCTCGAGCCGAAGAGCTCGATGCCCTCCAGTATGACTCTCCTGCAAAGGAGCATTTTACTGTACCAGTTCCTCTGATGCTGGAACGACTTCTCTTCCGCATGTGGGAGAGCCCGGCGTCGTCGCCGGTATTAAGCAAGCGGGTCGATGCCATATATCGAGTCCGCAAGAGCCCTGGCTTCCAAAAAGCACAGCTGCCGCACCATTCCATGGTGGTGGAATCGGCCATGCATAGGCTCAAGAGCCAGAAGATGCACTCCTCGGTGCCTCCCGGCAGGGAAGCCCGCAGCCTGGATGGCATCGGTAAGAAGTGTTTCCAGGGCTCTATGCTTGCTTGTCGGGTCCAGACTTACCAGCTCTACATGGGCATGTATCTCAGGGACCTGGCTAAAGAAATAGCCGGATTCTCTGCTGGTCTCTCCGAGGAACCTTTGCGGAGGTTCCTGGCCCTGTCCACCGGTATTCGGGAGTGCTCAAAGTTTATCTCTCGAGCAGCCTACGATGGCTTTGAGGCATCGGCTCGGGTAGCCGCAGCCGGCATCGGGGCCCGCCGACAGGCTTGGCTTCAGTCCTCCGACCTCGAGCCCTGGGTGCAGGACAAGTTGGTCGATGTCCCCTGCAGAGGTGAAAACCTCTTTGGCAAACCTATGGATGAGAAGGCTGCACAACTCGAGACTGAGACTCTCACCAGGACTCGGCTCTCCAGGAAAACCTCTGCCCCTTCCCAGAAGAAGAAGGGCTCGGGGAAAAAGCCCTTTTACCCGAGGAAGGCGGCTGCCTATAAACACTACCCTCATTATCAGGCCTCAGCAGCTCCCCAACAGGGTCAGCAGGCCAAGGGACGGGGTAACGGGTCCCGTAGGCAGCAAGCCCCCAAGCCTGCGCCACCGGCCCCTGCTCCGCAGGGTGGGGGTTTTTGACTCTTTCAGCATAGCCTCTCCCCCTCCGCTGGTGTCTCTCAGCACGGGAGGCCGGCTGGTCCACTTTGCCCACAGGTGGTCCAACATCACGTCAGATACCTGGGTGCTCCACATAGTCCGAGAGGGCTATCTTCTACACTTCCACCAGGTACCTCTCCCCTACTTTCCAGGGGAGCCTCTGCGACCCCCTCTTCACCGGGACTTACTCCTTCAAGAGTTGGCGAGTCTTCTTCAGGAACAGGCGGTGGAGCCGGTGCCCCACCACCTGAGAGGTCAAGGCTTCTATTCCAGGTACTTCCTGATACCAAAGCGTACTGGAGGCCTCAGACCCATCCTGGACTTGTGGAACCTCAACAAGTTCCTGGAAAGGGAAAAGTTCAAGATGCTTACCCTTGGAATCCTGCTGCCCTACCTCCAGCAGGGAGATTGGCTATGCTCCTTGGATCTAAAGGATGCCTATACTCACATCCTCATCCACCCAAGCCACCGACAATACCTAAGGTTTGTGGTGGCAGGCAATCATTACCAGTACAGAGTACTGCCCTTTGGCCTATCCTCCGCACCACGAGTCTTCACAAAATGTCTCGCAGTGGTGGCGGCTTATCTCCGGCTTCAAGGCCTCTTTGTCTTCCCTTACCTAGACGACTGGCTCATCAGAGCTCCGTCCTCCATGGAGGCCACTCACGCCACGCAACGTACTGTGACTCTGCTCCAGTACCTGGGCTTTGTCATAAACTTCGCAAAGTCCACTTTGCTCCCCTCTCAGGATCTCGAGTTCATCGGCGCCAGGTTAAACACGCTTCAAGTGCGCGCCTTTCTGCCGCTCGACAGGGCACAACGGCTCATGGCTCTAGCCAGCCGCTTCCGCAGCCATTCCCGGTCTCGGCCAGGCACTTTCTGAAACTGCTCGGCCATATGGCTTCCACGGTCCATGTGACCCCCAATGCCCGCCTGAATATGCGGCCTGCTCAATGGTGCCTTCGCTCCCAATGGCGTCAGGCCTCGGGGAGACTGGCGGACTCCGTACGAATCTCCAGCCCGCTGGTCTCTTCTCTACGGTGGTGGCTTCATCTGCCCAACCTAGTGCTCGGAATGCCTTTTCAGTCTCCTCCGCCTGTTCAGGTACTGACGACCGACGCTTCTCTCCTGGGTTGGGGAGCACATTGCCAAGGGACATGTACTCAGGGTCTCTGGACCCCGTGGGAATCTGCCCAGCAGATCAACTTCCTGGAGCTCAGAGCGATCCGCCTGGCTCTCCGGGCCTTCTCCCACCTTACCGCTCGCCAGTCCGTCCTCGTCCAGACGGACAATCAAGTGGCCATGTTCTACGTGAACAAACAGGGGGGCACGGGCTCCTTCCTTCTCTGTCGGGAAGCACAAAAGCTCTGCACTTGGGCCGTCAGCCGAGGAATCCTCCTCAAAGCTGTCTATCTCCCAGGTCAAGAAAACTACCTGGCAGACAAACTAAGCAGAATCCTCCAACCACACGAGTGGAGATTGGACCCGTTGGTGGTTCAAAGGATCTTTCTCCAATGGGGCCTCCCCACACTGGATCTCTTTGCCAGTCCTCTGAACAGGCAACTTCCTCGGTTCTGCTCTCGGGAACCGCATCCCCTCCGAGTAGCGGCGGATGCTTTTCTGCTCTCATGGTCCACGGGCCTTCTGTATGCCTTTCCTCCCATGCCGCTGGTGTCTCGAACACTCTTCAAGGTTCTCCAGGACAAGGCTTCGCTGATCCTGATAGCTCCCCGGTGGCCCAGGCAACCGTGGTTCCCGCTTCTGATGCAACTGGCGGTAGAAACTTCGTTGCCTCTGGGGTTTCAGCCCGACCTCCTGACCCAGGATCAGGGGTCTCTCCTACACCCCAACCTCAGATCTCTTCATCTGATGGCCTGGCTGCTGAAAGGGTAGTCCTTGCTCCCCTTTTGCTGCCTCCGGAGGTAGAAGAGGTCGTGCTAGCTTCCAGGCGACCCTCTACCCGGAAATCCTACGCCCTTAAATGGCGTCGCTTCTCCACATGGTGTACTCAACAGTCTCAAGACCCCTTCTCCTGCTCGGTGTCGGTGGTCTTGCAGTACTTGCTTTCCCTCTCCAATCTTGGACTAAAGTCCAACTCGGTCAAGGTTCACCTCAGTGCTATTTCTGCACATCATGTGCCGGTGGAAGGCAGGCCTCTTTCCGGCCACCCTCTCGTGGCACGGTTCTCCCGAGGTCTCCTTCTCCTTAAACCACCTTTGCGCCCCCCAGCCCCAGACTGGGACCTTAACGTGGTTTTACAGCGGATCACCTGTCCACCCTTTGAACCCATGGCTACCTGTCCTCTCCGTTTTCTTTCTTGGAAAACCTTATTCCTGGTAGCCCTCACTTCTGCTAGATGCGTTAGTGAACTGCAGGCCCTAGTGTCTGATCCCCCTTACACTAGGTTCTACAAGAACAGGGTAGTCCTGCGGACTCACCCTAAGTTTCTTCCAAAAGTGGTCTCCCCTTTTCACATCAATCAGGAGGTGGTGCTCCCGACCTTCTTTCCCAGGCCGCACTCCAGCCGAGCTGAGTTGGTCTTGCATATCCTAGACTGTAGAAGGGCGCTGAACTTCTACCTTGATCGTACGCGGGAGCACCGTAAGACTGTTCAGCTCTTCCTGTCTTACGACCCTAATAAATTAGGGCTCCCTGTCTCCAAGCATACTCTGTCCATCTGGGTAGCTGACTGTATCGCTTGGGCTTATGGGGCGGCAGGCCTCTCGTTGGAGAGTCGAGTCACCGCTCATCGGGTTAGGGCGAAGACTGCGTCAGTGGCTTACCTCCGCTCTGTTCCTTTGGCAGACATCTGCCGGGCCGCTACTTGGTCTTCGAGCCAGACTTTTGCAACCCATTACTGCCTCGAGAGGGAGTCCCGCAGGGACAGTGCTTTCGGACAGGCAGTCCTCCGTAATCTCTTCGAGGTTTAAGCAACTCCTGCCCTCCATCCCGAATGTTGGGCTACCGGTTGGAGATTAGTCAGAGAAGATTCCTTCCTTCTGTGCTGCTGAGCTAGAGGGAGCTCGTTTTTGTGCTTAGGGTCTCCGGTAGCCTTAAGCTTGGGAGTCCCATATGTGAGGACTGACTTCCTGCTTGGTCCTGGAGAAAGCGTAGTTACTCACCTGTAACAGGTGTTCTCCAGGAGCAGCAGGAATCAGTCCTCACAACCCTCCCTCCTCCCCGTGGAGTTGCAGTCATATGATTTAGTTTTTGCAAATTTTTTGCTGTCTTTTCGCTATGTCATCAGACTGGCCAAGATGGCACCTTTGGGCGGGAAGGGGACCACGCATGCGCGCTGCAATTCCCAAAGGCTTTCTTTGAAAGCTGGGGAAAATTGCTCCGCGAGGGCTCCGTCGGCGCCGACGTCACCCATATGTGAGGACTGATTCCTGCTGCTCCTGGAGAACACCTGTTACAGGTGAGTAACTACGCTGTTTCCATTGAGTTTTAACTGTGCTGTTTTTCCTTGGCATAACTATTGCAGGCCACACTGCTAAATTGTTTTCTTTGAAACTTCCTTTCTTATAGGAAATTGTTAATTTTGCCTCTGCATTTTTTCTCACTGTGGGCCAAGCATTTTCACCTGGTGGTTTGAACTAGAATAATTTTGTGAGTGACCTTACTTCCATATCGTCCTGCTAGACCAGTCCAGACAAATGAGTTGTGTTCCCCTACCAGTAGATGGGTGGAGACCACGAACTAATGAAAAGCCCAGGTTTCAATGACATCACTCCCATGCCTCTATCCGCTTCAGCCACCAGAGGTCTCTTCAGTATTTCTTTGTTTCCAGCAGATGGTGGATGAATTTTCTCCAGGAACAAGCAGGAAGTCAGTCCTCACATATGAATGATATCGCCGCACGGAAGCTTCTCCCCAGCTTTCAAAGAAAGCCTTTGGAAGATGCACCACGCATGCATGGTCCTCTTCCTGCCCAAAGGTTCCATCTTACTCAGTCTCCTTTTTTCCATGGAGCCCATCGGATGTCTGTCTGTTTTCCCCAGAAAAAGTGTTTTTTCTCCTAATTTTTCTTTCTCCGGTTGTGTACCGGTTCTCTTTCCCGCCCCTGAGCTTGCTTGCCTTGGCATCACGTCTCTGGTTCGTTTTCTCTTTTTCTTTTTTTTAGTTTTTCTTGACCGGCGCGGCTTCACACCTTTTTCCCTGGCAGGGCCTAAGGCTTTCGACCTTGCCACCATGGCCTCTACCAGTGGTTTTAAGCTGTGGAAGCAAAAGCGCGTAATAAAGACTTTTTCAAGTACATTTATAGCAAAAAACCTATGAGAGAATCAATTGGACCATTCGATGATAGAGGGGTAAAAGGGGCAGTAACGGCACAAAGCCATAGTGGAAAAAACTGAATGAATTCTTTGCTTCAGTCTTTACTGAGGAAGATGTAGAGACGAAATGGTATTTAAAGGTGATGCCACAGAAGAATTGAAAGAAATATCAATACACCGAGAAGATGTATTACAACTATTTGATAAACTGAACAGTAATAAATCACCTGGACTGGATGGTATACATCCAAGGGTGTTGAAAGAACTGAAATAAGAGATTGCAAACCTACTTTTAGTAATCCGTGCACTATCATTAAAATCGTTTATTTATTTAACATTTTTTTTATATACCGTTTTTCTCCAATTCAAAATCATCTGCAATACCTGAAGATTGGAGGATGGCCAATGTAACACCAATTTTTAAAAAGGGTTCCAGGGGTGATCCGGGAAACTGCAGACCGGTGAGCCTGACGTCAGTACCGGGGAAAATGGTAGAAACCATTATAAAGAACAAAATTACTGAACATGTAGATATTCATGGCTTAATGAGAGACGGCCAACATGGCTTTAGCCAAGGAAGATCTTGTCTTACTAGTCTGTTACATTTTATTGAAGGTGTGAATAAACAGGTAGACAAAGGTGAGTCGGTTGATATAGTGTATCTGGATTTTCAGAAAGCCTTTGACAAGGTCCCTCATGAGAGACTTTTGGTGAAATTAAAAAGTCATGGGATAGGAGGCAGTGTACTATTGTGGATCGGGAACTGGTTAAAAGATAGAAAGCAGAGGGTAGGGCTAAATGGCCAATTTTCCCAGTGGAGAAAGGTGAATAGTGGAGTACCCCAGGGACCTGTGCTGGGTCCGCTGCTTTTTAACATATTCATAAATGACATGTGAGTCATCCCTGGAGGGCTTGCTTTCCCCTTCCCAGCCGGGGGATACATAGTCTCTCCTTACCTGCCTCAGGGCAAGTGGTGACAATGGCATTATGGGTAAGCTGGAGATTATGGCGACCATGCTGTGGGCCGCTTATCGTCCTCTAGGGGGTCTGTGGCAACTGTGCCCCTGGCTTTGGAGAGTCATATCTGAAAGGAGAGCTTCTGGACTCCAGATTGTCCTTCCTGAAATTATTTTCCTTTTTGCAGCAGGCCTGGTCCTTCTGGTGTGGAAATTCATATCCTGCAGCCTCTGAGTGCCCCCGGGCGCAGTCTCATGCGGGGCAGGCTGAGAGTGGAAGCCCTGTTCAATTATCTTTGGCTGAGCATCCCCAGCAAGGGATGCTCCCCCCCCCCCCCCGAATGGGGAACAGCTAGGAGCTGTCTGAGATTTTTGACTATGATTTAGATTCAGATGGCTTGGTATTGGGCTTTGATGTGGATGAAGACATACTCTTGCCTTCAGAGGATTGTGCAGAGGCTAAAGTGGAGGAGTTTCCTAGTGGTTGGGGCAAGGTACTTCAGTCCGGAAGGTCAGGGGTTCAAATCCCACTAGAGGACAGCAACCTTGGGCTGGAAGGACTGGGGTTTCTAGTCCCACAGGTGCTCCTTGTGGTCTTGGGCAAGCCACTTAACCCTCCATTGCCCATGTTCCCTGTAAAAATAGTTATCTCCAAGTTATAATGCCCTGTTCAATATAATTTCAGTTTGTTCAGTGTAAACCGCACTGATGCAGAATAGCGCGGTATATAAGAGAATGTAAATAAATAAATAGAGTGATCTGCCTATCCAGGAAGTTGGAGGTGGTGGCGTTATCAGGGTCTCATCTGCTTTGAACATGACGGATGCTTCTAGCACGGAGCAAGAGCAGAAGATAACCCGCTCCTTCAAGTGGTGCGAGAATCTACTATTGTCTTCCCGTTCTCAGATGTGATCAAATATATGATCTGGTCGAAGTGGGACTCTCCCAGTTCTCTGCTTAAGAAGAGTTAAGGGCGTGTAAGAAGATCTCCGTTGTCTTGGAGGAGGAGTGTATTGAGTTGTTTGGCATCCCCAAGGTTGATGCGCAGATTATGGCGGTTACCAGAGGGACCACCATTCCTGTGGAAGGTGGGTTGGCCTTAAAGGATTTTCTGGACGGTAAGGCAGATTCATTGCTGAGGAGCCAGTTCACCGTGGTGGCTGTTATTCTGCAGCTGGCAGTATGTTCCAGCTTGACATCTCGAGCCCTGCTCAAGTGGATTCCATCTCTTTTTCCAGATGATACTACCCTCTTTTGGAGTCTGTTATGGCCTTTCTTGGTGGCCAGGGATGGTGCCCTGACGATGGTGTCACAGCGTTGGATTAGCTCCGGCAGCGGACACATCTTCCAAAGCCCAGTTGGCCCAACTGGCTTTTAATGGAAAGCTTCTGTTTGGAGCTGATTTGGGGAAACTGGTGAAGGACCTGGGTGAGACAAAATCTTACCAACTTCCGGAAGACAGGTCCAAGGGGCTTATAAAGTAGACTGGTGCCCCTTTCTTGGCCGCCTCCACCCTTCCTCTGAGAGCTCACTGACCGGATTCCCAGAGATTTTGGGACTCTTGTTGTTACTGACCTGGAAAACCTTCTTTTCCTCTGCTTCTGGACATCGGGCTTGTTCTCAGTCTTTTCGTGGAGCATGTGGGTCCAGGGACTCAGTCCCTTTGAGATGAAGGCCCTCCTGGGCTGAACAATGAATGTTTGGGGGCCCATTCCTTGGTTCCTCCAGTTGGAGACAGGCATCACATTTTCTTTCAGGAATGGGCCTGGGTTATCAGGGATCACTGGGTGCTAGACGCCAATCAGCTTGAGTATGTCCTGGAGTGCAAAGAGCCGATTCTGGATGCCTTTGTCATCTCCCCTTGTGGGGCTGCAATAAATAAATAAATGAATGAAAGAATGAATATATGTGCTGCTATGTGAACCACCTTGGACAAGTTCTTGCGCCCAAAAGTAGTGGTGCCCATCTTGGTGGATGAGCTGGGCAGGGGTAGCTCATCTATTTCATGGTGCCCAAAAAGGATGGTTTCTTCCAGCCCATTCTAGACCTCAAGAGGGTCAACGAGCAATTGCGCGTTCTGCTCCTCCAGATGGAAACCTTGCGCTGCGTGACTCAAGCAGTGCACCGAGGGGAATTCTTGGCTTTTCTGGATCTGGCTGAGACATATTTCATATCCCGATCCAGGCAGATCAGCAAAGTATTTACGTTTTTTTTGCCATGCTTGGCTCTTACTATCGGTTCGCCACCCTCCCTTTCAGGCTATCCACTGCCCCAAAGATGTTCTCCATGGTCATAGTAGTGGTAGCTGCGGCGCTGTGATGCCAAGGGATCTGTGTCCATCTTTATCTGGACAGCTGGTTCATCTGGTCCTGTTCCCTTCCAGAAGCATCTCGTGATGTTTCAAGTGATGCCCTTTTAGAGGACCTCAGTTGGGTGGTCAGCTGGGGAAAGGGCCAGCTTTGCCTTCCCAATCCCTGGAGTTTCTGGGAGCATGTTTTGTGGGCCAGGTTTTTCTGCCACTCTTGTGGGCCAAGTTTTTCTGGATTGTCTGGCACTGTTCTGTATGCAGCAGGCTCATGGAGCCTGGGATTCTCCAGGACCAAGCAGGAAGTCAGTACTCACTTATGGGTGACGTCGGCGCCGACGGAGCCCTCGCGGAGCAATTTCCCCAGCTTTCGAAGAAAGCCTTTGGGAATTGCAGCGCGCATGCGCGGTCCCCTTCCCGCCCAAGCGTGCCATCTTGCTCAGTCTTCTTTTTTCCGCGGAGCCCTACAGACGTAGTTTGTGATCACCGCTGAAAAAGCTGATTTTTTCGTTCTGTTTTTCTCGGTTCGACGCCGTGTCCTTTTCCCGCCCGGCCTCGATACTCCGGTGTCGAGTCCGTTCACTATTTTTCGGTTTTTGTCCTTCGTGTCTGGCGTTCCCGCCACTTTTTTCTTTTTCTCTGGCAGCCCAGTCTTTTGACCTCGCAGGGGCCCTTTTTACCCCGATGGCTGCCAGCGGGTTTAAAAAGTGTGATCGGTGTACGAGACTTATGTCTCCTACCGACACACACGACTGCTGCCTCCGCTGCCTCGGACCCAATCATGACCCGATGATTTGTGGTCCGTGTACCAAAATGTCCTCGAAGGCATTGAGGAGTCGGCAGTCTCAAAAGGAGCGAATCTTCTCTGACTCCGCGTCCGGCCGGGCCCAGACCTCGTCAGAGGCTTCGACGTCTCGTGACTCCGGCCCCGAGCGTCGTCGGAGCTCCTCTGAGCGGGGGTCTCCCGCCCGGGAACATCATCGGAAGAAGAAGCCCGTGAGGGCGGCGTCGGAGGACGCTCCTGGTTCCTTGAGGGCCAGGTCGCATAGCCCCGATAGCCGCCCCGGGTCCTCGGAGTCGGAGAGGCCTTCGAAGCATCCTCGTCTCGAAGTGGAGTCTCTTGGACACGTGAGTACTGTAGTCCTCGTGGACTCGCCTCCGAAGGACGCCGTCGGGGCCCGAGTCGGGGGCTGCTGGGTCTCCTGAGCTTGGACTCAGGCTGACGGCCTTGGAGAGCAGTTTCGCTGCCTTCATGGACCAGCAGCGGGCATTGATCGCTGGCCTCGCCGGTGCATCTGCCCCGACCACCGGGATGTCGACGTCCAAGTCGACCTCGGAGGCCGAGCCGATCCTCAAGTCCATGCGGGTTCAAGTCGATCCTCGGCCACGGTCTCCCTCGGCCTCCCGTTCGGGACCAGGGTCGTTGACGCCGGCCTCGGCGTCGGGGCGGAGATCCTCGGCGGCCGCCCGCACGGAGCCGCTCGATTCCTCCTCGGAGGAGTCGGGCTGGGACACGGAGGAGGACGAGTCACCCGGTTCTTTTCAGACTCGGTGCGTCCCCTCCTACTCGCCCGAGTCTGAGCCTCGGAGACGGTTCCCCCCATAGGATACCCGGTTCTCGGACTTCGTGAGGGATATGGCCAAGGCTTTGGCCTTCCCCACGGATCCCGAGGAGGAGCCTCGAGCAGAAGAGCTCGAGGCCCTCCAGTATGACTCTCCCCCGAAGGAGGCCTTTACTATACTGGTTCCTCCGATGCTGGAAAGACTTCTCTTCCGCATGTGGGAGAGCCCGGCATCGACGCCGGTGTTAAGCAAGCGGGTCGATTCCATGTATCGAGTCCGCAAGAGCCCTGGGTTCCAGAAGGCACAACTACCGCACCATTCCATGGTGGTGGAATCGGCCATGCATCGACTCAAGAGTCAAAAGATGCACTCCTCGGTGCCTCCCGGCAAGGAGGCCCAGAACCTGGATGCCCTTGGTAGGAAGTGCATCCAGGGCTCTATGCTTGCTTGTCGAGTCCAGACCTACCAGCTCTACATGGGCATGTATCTCCGAGACCTGGCAAAGGAAATTGCCGGGTTCTCTGCTGGTCTCTCCGAGGAACCTTTGCAGAGGTTCCAGGCCTTGTCCACTGGTATTCGAGAGTGCTCGAAATTTATTTCTCGAACAGCCTACGATGGCTTCGAAGCATTGGCTCGAGTAGCCGGGGCAGGCATCGGTGCCCGCCGGCAAGCTTGGCTTCAGTCATCCGACCTCGACCCATGGGTGCAGGACAAGTTGGTCGATGTCCCCTGCAGAGGTGAATACCTCTTTGGCAAGCCCATGGCTGAAAAGGCTGCGCAACTCGAGACCGAGACTCTAACCAGGACTCGCCTGTCCAGAAAGACCTCTGCCCCTTCACAGAAGAGGAAGGGCTTGGGGAAAAAGCCCTTCTACCCGAGGAAGGTGTCTGCCTATAAACAACACCACCCACAATATCAAGCCTCAGCAGCTCCCCATCAGGGTCAGAAACTGTTAAATAAATAAAAATAAATAAATAAATAAATAATGGGTCCCGTAGGCAGAAGGCCCCCAAGCCCACTACACCTGCCCCTGCTCAGCAGGGTGGGGGGTTTTGACTCCGTAATGTCAGACGGCTGCCTGGGTGAGAATCTTCACAGTCTTGGCAAGTGCATATATCTATATGATTTGCAAGGGATTGTGGGCAATGCAGTTCATTCACACCAGACACAGCTGCTCACAATAATTAGTTGTGCTTTTGGGTAAAGCCAATAAGATATTTATTTATGGGGTTATTTCTCCCAACACAGATATGCTTGGTAGCACATAAATCAGGTTACTTGCTTTCAGTGTTAAACTTGAAAAAAAACCAAAATCAGGAAAACAACATTTGAACTTGTCAAGCAATCAAAGCAAAAGAAATAAGACCTGGTTGGTACAAACTGGTCTTTTCTGTAGGCACTAGCTAATGTTTTCTTAGCATATATCAAACAACAAACCAAAAGCCACAAAGAAAGAAAAAAACTGTTCTTTTCAGGTAAACTTCTTATATCTTCCCACATAGATTCAGAAGTGATTCTCTCCTAGCACACAAGCAATTAGGTAAGGCTCAATTGCTAGCAGTTATCCAGCTGAAACCCCTTAGCTGGCTTGCTTTCTACTGCGTGGCTAGAAAACCTACACAGGAGCTTTTCTGAGTAGATTAAAGAACAAGTTTGTATTTCTTTGTGATGGTTGCTGTACTTTATAACAGAAAATCACCAAAGGAGTTTAGACAGAGAGCAGTCCATGTAAACAGATTCTTCATCTGCTATCACTCCCTCTTCTTCAACAAGCATGGGTTCAATATCATGGATTGGCACAGATGAATCTCCCAATGGAGCACTTTCAGGAGAATACTTGTTTCCCTGCTGTCTTTCAAGGTTATAGCTAGGGCATAGATCAGTGTTCATACCTGAGCTTCCATTGCTGTTAGAGTTCCTCTCTATATAGCCTGGCCAGTATGTAGTCCAGTTCTTATGTCCAGCCTTCCAATCCAGATCCCTGGACACTGGATCTCTCTTCACATACCTTCTGGCACGGGTCTTAGGGTCCCTTCCACGTGCAGCCGTCTCCCTCACAGGTACGGTCTGGAGATTCCTAGCTCTGTAGCACCATTCCTCTGGCTTTCCCCAGTCCAATGGTGTATGCTGGCCCTTGGAATGCCTCCCAGTATACGTACTGCTCTGGACTCTTCTAGACCTCTCAGAGGCTTTTCTCTTCCTTCTTCCAAAGGGTTTCTTTCCCTCTCTGTCCGTCCGGTTTGGCTTCTGCTTCTGATGATCCTTCAGATGAAACTGATGATCAAGCTCAAGCTGATTCTCTGTAGAATAAACTCTACCTTTATTCTGCTTAGATGAGTGCTCCTCCCTAACACAGCGCAGCTGTGCTGAATCAGGCCCTGCCCTTTGAGATGAGTGCTTAGGAATTACCTCATAGCCCTCCTGATTAAACACACGTTTCCCCACTTCAGCTCCTCTAATGGCTGTTGGAAACCTGGTGCATTCTGGGACTGGTAGTCTTTTATGGGAAAATTCTGTTTTCTTATTTCTACCAGAACTGACAGGTTGCTTGTTCAGAGTCACTTCACCTTTTCTATAGCTCCTTCCCGAGCTAGGATAAGCTTCCTTATCACAGTAAGCATAGCCTCTTCCCCCCCGCTGGCTTCTCTCAGCACGGGAGGCCGGCTGGCCCACTTTGCCCACAGGTGGTCAGCCGTAACATCAGATACCTGGGTGCTTCAGGTAGTTCAAGAGGGCTACCTTTTGCATTTTCACCAGGTACCTCCCTCCTACTTTCCAGGGGAGCCTCCAAGACCCCCTCTGCACAGGGACTTACTCCTTCAGGAGTTAGCAAGTCTTCTTCAGGAACAGGCTGTGGAACCGGTGCCCCACCACCTGAGAGGTCACGGCTTTTATTCCAGGTACTTTCTGATACCAAAAAGAACAGGAGGCCTCAGACCCATCCTAGACTTGCGCAACCTCAACAAGTTCCTGCAAAGGGAAAAGTTCAAGATGCTTACCCTTGGAATCCTGCTGCCCTACCTCCAACAAGGAGATTGGCTATGCTCCTTGGATCTAAAGGATGCTTATACTCACATCCTTATCCATCCGGACCACAGACAATATCTACGATTTGTTGTGGAAGGAAATCATTATCAGTACAGGGTACTGCCCTTTGGCCTGTCCTCCGCTCCCAGGGTGTTCACCAAATGCCTGGCAGTGGTGGCAGCCTTCCTGAGGCTTCAAGGCCTGTTTGTCTTTCCCTACCTGGACGACTGGCTCATCTGGGCACAGTCTTCCCTGGAGGTCACTCAGGCCACTCGTCGCACTGTAGCTCTGCTTCAGCACTTGGGGTTTCTCATAAACTTCGCAAAGTCCACTTTGCTCCCCTCTCAGGATCTAGAATTCATAGGAGCACGGTTGGACACCCTGCAGGCTCGTGCCTTCTTGCCTCTGGAAAGGGCCAACCGGCTCGCAGCTCTGGCCAGCAGGTTTCATAGCTCTTCCCTGGTCTCGGCCAGGCAATTCCTGCGGCTGCTCGGCCATATGGCTTCCACGGTCCATGTCACTCCGAATGCCCGTCTACATAAGAGGCCTGCTCAGTGGAGCCTTCGCACTTAATGGCATCAAGCCACAGGGAGCCTTGCGGACTTAGTATGGATCTCCGACCGCCTGGTCTCCTCTCTGCAATGGTGGCTTCATCTGCCAAATCTGCTTCTAGGCATGACTTTTCAGTCTCCTCCACCTTCCCAAGTGCTGACGACAGATGCCTCTCTCCTGGGATGGGGAGCACATTACCAAGGGACATGTACTCAAGGCCTTTGGACCCCTTGGGAAGCTGCTCAGCAGATAAACTTCCTGGAGCTCAGGGCGATCTGCCTAGCTCTGCGGACCTTCTCTCACCTCGCCTCTCATCAGTCTGTACTAGTCCAGACGGACAATCAAGTTGCCATGTTCTATGTTAAAAAACAAGGGGGCACCGGCTCCCTCCTTCTATGTCAAGAGGCTGGGAGACTGTGCTCTTGGGCAGTCGACCATGGCATCCTCTTCAAAGCTGTTTACCTGCCAGGTCAGGAAAATTACCTGGCCGACAAACTGAGCAGGCTTCTGCAGCCCCACGAGTGGAGGTTAGACCCGTTGGTGGTTCAGCGGATCTTCCTCAGGTGGGGCCTCCCAACCATGGATCTTTTTGCCAGTCCTCTGAACCGGCAACTTCCAAGGTTCTGCTCCAGGCACCCGCACCCGCTCAGAGTAGCGGCGGATGTTTTCCTCATTCCATGGTCCACGGGCCTACTGTATGCCTTTCCTCCCACGCCACTCGTATCCAGGATGCTTTTCAAGGTTCTCCGGGACAGGGCCTCGGTAATCTTGGTAGCACCCAGGTGGCCGAGACAGCCCTGGTTCCCACTCCTGCTACAACTAGCAGTGGACACTCCCCTTCCTCTGGGGTTTCAGCCCGATCTCCTGACTCAGGATCAAGGCACTCTCCTGCACCCCAACCTCCGGGCCCTTCACCTGATGGCCTGGCTGCTGAAAGGGTAGTCCTAGCTCCGCTGCTCCTCCCTCCGGAGGTGGAAGATGTCGTCCTGGCCTCTAGGCGTCCATCCACCCGGAAGTCTTACGCCCTTAAATGGCGTCGCTTCTCTGTGTGGTATTCTCAGCAATCTGAGAACCCCTTCTCCTGCTTGGTATCAGTGATTCTGCAATACTTGCTTCACCTTTCCAATCTTGGCCTCAAGTCCAACTCTGTCAGAGTCCACCTCAGTGCTCTCTCTGCACATCATTCGCTGGTGGACGGCAGGCCTCTTTCCGCACACCCCTTGGTGGCGCGTTTTCTCAGAGGCCTCCTTCTGCTTAAGCATCCCTTGCGCCCCCCAGCCCCTGACTGGGATCTCAATGTGGTCTTGCAGCGGATTACCTGTCCGCCTTTTGAACCTATGGCTACCTGCCCTCTTCGTTTCCTTTCCTGGAAAACTCTCTTCTTGGTAGCCCTTACCTCCGCTAGGCGCGTTAGTGAACTTCAAGCCCTAGTGTCTGAGCCTCCTTATACTAGGTTCTACCCGAATAGGGTGGTCTTAAGGACTCACCCTAAGTTTCTTCCAAAAGTGGTTTCCCCTTTTCATCTCAACCAGGAGGTGGTTCTTCCAACCTTCTTTCCCAGGCCGCATACCAGCCGGGCTGAGACGGTTCTGCATACCCTGGACTGTAGGAGGGCCTTATCCTTCTACCTTGTCCGTACGCGGGAGCATAGAAAGGCTGTTCAGCTTTTCGTTTCTTTTGACCCCAATAGGTTGGGGGTCCCTGTCTCCAAGCGTACTTTGTCCATCTGGGTAGCTGACTGTATTGCCTGGGCTTATGGGGCAGCCGGCTCTCCTTAGAGAGTCGAGTCACGGCTCACCGTGTCAAGGTGAAGGCTGCGTCAGTGGCTCATCTCCGCTCTGTTCCGTGGGCAGACATCTGCCGGGCCGCTACTTGGTCTTCAAGCCAGACTTTTGCGGCTCATTACTGCCTGGAGAGGGAGTCCCGCAGGGACAGTGCTTTCGGACAGGCAGTCCTCCACAATCTCTTTGAGGTTTAGGCAACTCCTACCCTCTGGCCCTGGTGTTGGGCTACCGGCCGGGAGCGTATTCAGAGAAGATTCCTCCTTCTGTACTGCTGAGCTAGAGGGAGCTCATTTTTTCGGCTTGAGGTCTCCGGTAGCCTTAAGCTTGGGAGTCCCATAAGTGAGGACTGACTTCCTGCTTGGTCCTGGAGAAAGAGTAGTTACTCACCTGTAACAGGTGTTCTCCAGGAGCAGCAGGAATCAGTCCTCACAACCCTCCCTCCTCCCCTCGGAGTTGCAGTCATTCTTATCCATTGTTTTTGCTAACTTTTTTGCTGTCTTTTCGCAATGTCATCAGACTGAGCAAGATGGCACCCTTGGGCGGGAAGGGGACCGCGCTGCAATTCCCAAAGGCTTTCTTCGAAAGCTGGGGAAATTGCTCCGCGAGGGCTCCGTCGGCGCCGACGTCACCCATAAGTGAGGACTGATTCCTGCCGCTCCTGGAGAACACCTGTTACAGGTGAGTAACTACTCTTTATCTTCAGTTCCTCGGATTGATGGTGGCGACTATAGAGATGGTGCCATGGGCGCATGCTCACATGCAACTACTTCAACAGTCCTTGCTGATTCAGTGGTCCCTGAGTTCTCAGGGGTTCGAGCGCAGGCTCCTGCTCTCACTGATGATGAAATTCAGCCTGCGGTGATGTTAGCAGTCCTGTCTTCCGAGGAAGGACATGCCACTGGGTGATTTCTCCAGGATCCTCCTAACAACAGATTTTGGTCTCTTGGGCTGGGGAGCCCATTGCCTGGACCATATGGCATAGGGCCTTTTAGAACTGCAGGGAAGCGGTCCATCAACCACTTCAAGGCAGGGGCCATCAGGTTGACTTCTGCGTTTTGAGGGCCAGGCATTTTGAGTATTCTCAGACAACACCACTTGGGTGACTTATGACATTTCCGCCGCCTTCGACTCTGTAAACCACGATATACTTCTGCAACGTCTGATAGAGAAGGGGATTCGAAGCACAGCACTGGAATGGTGTAAATCCTACCTTTCCAATAGGTGGCAACAAGTTAAAACAGGCCAGGAATCCTCTGAACCATTCCTACAGTCTCAAGGTGTACCACAAGGATCTTCCCTATCGGCACTAATGTTCAATATATATATGCAGCCGATATGTGAATTGATCCGATCCTTCAACGTGCAATGCCTGGCATACGCAGATGACATCCTCATATACATGCCATTCAAAACTGACCAACCAGTGTTTTCACCAATAATCAATTGTTTCGGAGCAGTAGCTGAATGGCTGCTGACCCAAAACTTAAGAATAATCATAGCAAAACTGATGTTCTTTTTGTTACAAGGAATCGTAAGTTCATACCTCCTCCGTCGCTACTGGTCAACAACATAGAACTGACGTCCAAACCCACAATCCGATATCTCGGCATCACACTGGACCAACACCTGGATATGTCAACGCATGTGAAGAACGTGACAAAGAGTATATCATAAGATCAGAACACTGCGACACCTCCGCCCCCTACTTGATTATACTGACTACCGATCAACCTTTCAGGCATTAGTCCTCCCACATCTTGATTTTGCGAACATCATCCTCCACGGGCTTTCTCAACTTTAAATCCACTTCGTCTGGCTATGAATGCAGCTGCAAGAGTCCTCTCTGGGTCACCAAGATCTGCTCACATAACGCCTATCATGAAAGACCTACACTGGCTACCTCTACAAGCCAGACTCCTATATAAGTCTCTAGTCCTGACCTTCAAAGCCATGAATAATTACCCACCGACACCAATCAGCAAACTAATTCATAACACCCTCGAAAATAGGAACAGAAGGACTACTGCTATGAACACCTTAATAGTTCCCAAGATGATGACATCATGTACTAAAGCTACATCGAATAGAGCTTTCTCAATATTCGCACCCCTAAATTGGAATACACTTCCCCATGAAATCCGTGGCATCAAAAGTCTATTACAATTCCGAAAAGCCGTGAAGCATCACCTATTCACAAAATTCTACCCAGAAGTGATCATGGACTCCCACACAACCAACAGGCCTCCCACATACACCAGACACCTTAGCACCCTAATACAGCCAGAAAATGGTTAGACTACACGATAGCCCACATGACTACCATTTACCCGTACCACCCACATGAATACACGCACAATATCCATTCGAGCTTGAATATTGTATATAGTTAAAGTATATATATAATATAATGTTGGCTGTACATAGTTATCCCTGTTATTCCATGTTATATATTCCCCTGTTCTCTGTAAACTCAATGTTGCCTGTATGCATTGCAGTATTTTGTTCAATGTACACCGCGCTGATTGTAATAGCGCGGTATAGAAGAGATGTTAAAATAAATAAAATAAAATAAATGTCACTTGGCAAGGTGGCACGAAGAGTGCCGGGGTAGCTCTTGAGATGGCTCTCCTGTTTGCTTGGGCAAAGAGCCTCCTAATCTTGTCAGCGCTGCACATTGCCATGATGGACAGTGTGGATGCAAACTTCCTCAGCCGTCACTCCTGGAGAGTGGGAGTTGAGTCAGGAGGCATTTCAGTTGATTCTGCATTCCTGGGGTCACCCCGAGATGGATCTGATGACGACTCTCTCCAATGCCAAGTTTGCCACTTCTTTAGTCACTCGAAAACCGTCACTCCGTATATATAACTCGAAAGTGCAAATGTATCTCCTGTACTGATTTGTTTATATATAAACTTTTAACTTTTAATTGTTGAACCCCACACAAAGCGGCTATTAGGTCTCAGACTTCATGGGCAAACAGAACCCAGTCTAAAACATTTGATTGGTCAAAGCCCTTATTGCATCAAGGACCTTTAGTAGCTAGTCTCTTTGGATAAGGCATTCACCAACTCCTTGGATCAGAACTATTAACAACTTAAACCAGAAAAGTTTGTCTCGGTTTATATCGAAAGAGTGGTTAACTTGACTTAACTTTGAAGGCAGTGCTTTGCTTGAAAACAGTGCTTGGCCATCGTTGACGCTTAAGACAGTCTTCGTGGTCGTGGTTTATTCCGTAAGGCAGATTTCTGAGCTGCTGGGATCCTTATCTGTCTTTTTTCAGAGGAGGCCGTTTCTATTTGGTTTATGCCTTTCTTCTTGCCTAACATGCTTTCTCCCTTCACATGAGCTGGGTAGTCTGTCTGCCCTTCTCTAAAAAGCAGTGTTGGGGGAAGGATAAGGATTTTCGCTTTGTGGATGTCTCTAGTACTTGGAGGTTATGAATTCTTTTCATAAGTCTGACCATTGTTTTGTGGTGTTTGCTGGCAAGGATGGTGCGGCAGCCTAGTTGACTTTGAGGCACTGGATTCAGGAAGCCATTGCCTCGGCATATCTGTTGCAGAACCCGCTGGTTCTGGAGAGTTTGCATGCCTGTTCTAGCTGAGCATGAGTGGCTTTGTGGGTGGAACAGAGCTTGGTGTCCCTGCAGATATTGTTGGGTAGTAACATGAGCATCACTTTCCCCTTGTCAAGCATTTCTACTTGTATTTCCACGTGTCTGGTCTAGCAGGACGATATTAACAAATAATGTCCTTTCCTTGAGTCCTGCTAGACCAGTCTAGGGCCTGCCCCTGAAATTGTCTTGGCTCTATTCTTCTGCTGCGGTACCCTTGGGTTAGCTATAACTTTTATACTTGGCTCTGCAGGTTCATCTTCTACTGACAATCTTCTGTTTATGCTTTCCTGTACATTGTTCTCTACTGTTGATTACTCTTGTTGCCCATGATTGAGGTTGTGTGAAGCTTGCCGTGTTTCTCACATAAACAATAAAACACCCCTCCTATGATGGAAAAATCTCAAAGAGTAACTATAGAGCCATCATAAAATTAAACCCAATTACTATATTATTTTGTCGGAGCCCACCGGGGGAGGGTTAGAACTGTTTTTCCTAACCCCCGCCAGACGGTAGACTACTTTTATTTTTTAAGATTTCACCCTAGTGTGATAAAATGATTACTTATCTTTGCCAAACTTGCACTTATTCTTCTCAGCGTTGCAAATCTTATAGGTACACGACGTGCACGTTTCGGGTGCGTGCCCTGTATCAAGTGTGTTAATCCTTTCAAATATGCAACAAAAACTCCATCGTTGTGGCTTGGGCGTTCTGTGATCAATGGCTTTTGGCAAACCCGACGCTTTAAATAGGGGAAACCCAATCAGAAGCAGGAAAGCCTCACTGTCAGAGGTGTCCACACCGCTATTGGTCAAATACTTTGGATAAGACTACAGATCTTCAAGCTCAACGTCATAAGATGGTGATCCAATCAATATCCCGATTCAGACCATGGGGTTGGATAGTATGTAGATCAAAGATCCAACGTTGTTCTAAACGTTGTAATTTTTGTTCACGATCGCCCCCTCGTGGGTCAAAGGGCACATGATCAATAACAGTCCAGAACAAGTCCTCAAAAGTATGGGATAAAACTTCACAATGTTCTACAATCGGAGCTGTTAGAACTTTATTTTTAATACGTGAAGCATGCTCCGCAAGACGTTGTTGCATTGAACGAATGGTACGTCCCACATACAAAAGTCCACACGAACACTTCAGCAGATATACTACATGAGAAGTAAGACATGTTGTCTTCCACCGCCGTGTATATGTGCGGCCAGTAGTGGGATGTTGCCAAATCAAACCAGAAAGCGTCTGTTCACAATATTTGCAAGTGTTGCAGGGATAATGGCCCCCAGCAGAACCCGGTAAAACGGGTCTGTCAAGAGACAAAGCTGTCTTTACCAAGTAGTTATTCAAATTACTGCCCCGTTTAAAAGCCTTTACATGGGGCAGTAATTTGAATAACTACTTGGTTAATCAAATCTAAATAAACATAAGCATAAACATAGGTCCCATGTCACAACCCTAGTATATGACGGCAGATAAAGACCAGTATGGTCCAACTAGTCTACCCAGCAAGGCGGCAAGAGTAGGTGCACTTGCCACTCCGTGCAGGTCACCTCTCCCCATACCTTTGTTTAGGGGTGTACCCACCGCTCTGTGTAGGTCACCCCTGTTTGTTGAGATATAAGAGATAATTATGTTTATTTTGATTTTATCCTGTTGCTATAAAGGGATCCACTGTGTCTGCCCATGCCATTTTAAATTCTGTCACTGTGTTTGCCCCTACCACTTCCATCGGGAGGGTATTCCAAGCATCCACCACCCTTTCAGTGAAAAAGTATTTCCTGACATTGCCTTTCAGTCAGTTTACCCCCTTGCAACTTCATGTTATGCCCTCTAGTTTTACAGCTTCCCCGTCTTTGGAAGAGGTTTGTTTGTCCATTTATACTCTTCAAGTATTTAAAGGTCTGAATCATATTTCTCCTGTCCCTCCTCTCCTCCAGAGTGTACATATTTAGGTCTTCAAGTCTCCTGATGCAGACTCCAAATCATTTTGGTCGCCTTCCTCTGAACTGCTTCCAGCCTTTTTATATCCTGTGCGAGATACGGTCTCCAAAACTGAACACAATAATCCAAGTGAGTCCTCCCCAGCAACTTGTACAGTGGCATTAGTACCTCTTCCTTTCTGCTGGTAATTCCTCTTTGTATGCAACCCAGCATCCACCTGGCTTTTGCCACTGCCTTATCACACTTTTTCACCACCTTGAGAAACAATCACACCGAGGTCTTTCTCCTGGTCTGTGCACATCAATCTCTCTCTATCGCATACAATTCCCTTGGATTTCTGCTTCGCAAGTGCATGACACTGCACTTCTTCACATTAAATCTTAACTGCCAAGCATTAGACCATTCTTCCAACTTTTGTAGATCTTTCCTCATGTTCCCTACTCCCTGAGGAGAGTCCACTCTGTTGCAAATTTTGATGCGGAAATATTTCTTAGTGGAGGTGGTAGAGATGAGGCCAGTATCTGAATTCAAAAAAGCATGGGACAAACACAGAGGATCTCTAAAGGAACAAAGGGAACTGTTGTAGTTGTTGATATGCAAAGACAGACTAGATAGGCCATGTGGTCTTTTTCTGTCGTCATATTTCTCTGTTTCTCTGTTTCTCTGCAAAAAGACAGACTTTTCCATTCAGCCCTTTGGCAGTATCACTCACGAATATATTGAACAGTACCGGTCCGAAGACCGAACCCTGGGGCACACCGCTAATCGCCTTCCTTTCATCCGAGTGAGTTCCGTTTACTGTCACCCGCTGTCATCTGTCAGTCAACCAATTTCTGATCCAGTTCACCATCTTGGGAAACATCCCCAAGCTGTTGAGTTTATTGATAAGCCTCCTATGAGGAACAGTATCAAAGGCTTTGCTGAAATCTAGGTAGATCACATTCATTGCATGCCCTTGATATAGTTCTCTGGTCAAAGAACTCAATCAGATTTGTTTGGCAAGATCGTCCTTTGGTAAAACCATGTTACCTTGGCTCATGCAACCTGTTGGTTTTGAGGAAGTCCACTATTCGCTCTTTCAGGAGTTCCGCCATTACCTTTCCTGCCACCAAGGTAAGGCTTACTGGCCTCTAGTTTGTCACTTCTTCCCTATTACCACTTTTGTGAAGAGGTACCACATCAGCCCTTCTCCAGTTCTGTGGAACTTCTCCTGTCTCCAAGGATCTTTTAAAAACATCATTTAATGGCTCTGCAAAAACCTCTCTGAGCTCTTTCAGTATTCTGGGATGTATCCCATCCGGTCCATGGCCTTATCCACTTTCAGTTTTGCAAGCTACTCTTAACATATCATCTTTATTTATTTTATTTATTTTTATTTAAACATTTTTCTATACCGCCTCTTCCAGAGATCAGTGGCGGTTTACAATGAACATTAAAAACTTAATAATAGAAAACTATTATTTTACATATAACAATTGCAGAACATTTTTTTAACATTTAACCCATAAATAAGCATCAGAATAAAATTAGAAAAGCAGCTAAAAAGCGTGCCGTAACCTAGAACTATATACATTGAGAATTAAATGTGATTACAGTCAAACCTCGGTTTTCGTTTGCCCCAGTTTTCGTTAGCTTCGGTTTTCGACGACTTTTTTTGGTTGCAATTTTGTCCCAGTTCTTGTACATCCGCTCGGTTTTCGTACTTGTTTTTGCGATTGAGCTCTTTGCTTTCAGCGTTCCTTACTGTAATCAAGGAGTGAGAGTGTGGCTTCCGATGTTCCCTGCTGATTGGCAAACTTGAGGGATCTGTGTGTGTGCTTACCGGTGAGGTGAGAAAAGTGCCGCTGTTCTGCTGATGCTGAGAATTTCAGGCGGGGGAGAGAATCGGCGATCAGAGGTGTGTGAAAGAAGTGCCCGGAGCTGTTCTGCTGATGCTGACAATTTCAGGCGGGGGAGAGAATCGGCGATCAGAGGTGTGTGAAAGAAGTGCCCGGAGCTGTTCTGCTGATGCTGAGAACTGCAGGCGGGGGAGAGAATCGGCGATCGGAGGTGTGTGAGAGAAGTGCCCGGAGCTGTTCTGCTGCTGAGAATCGGAGGCAGGGAGAGAGTCGTTCTGCTGCTTGGTTGAGACTTCGGGGCTCGTGCTGCTGCAGCCATTGCCACATGGCTCTGGAACGCATGCTCAGCTCTGGGTGTCTGGAACGGATTAATTGGATTTACATTATTTCTTATGGGAAATATTGCTTCAGTTTTCGTACGTTTCGGTTTTAATCAGACTTTTTTGAACGGATTAATCATGAAAACTGAGGTTTGACTGTATTTACATATGGAAATGATCGACTGAATTCAGTTAGCTGCTCGAGATGGATTATGGCTGTGCGCTGAAGGATTAAATCTAGGTAGGGTCAAAGTATGGTTTTTGTTCGGAGTTAAACTGCGGAATCTGAACATTATCGTGTTGGAGGTTGTGATAGTGCAGAGTGAATAGGTGAGTTTTTAATTCCTTTCTAAATAGTTGGAGGTCTTTGATTTCTCTGAGCTCGATTGGAAGATTGTTCCACAGCGTTGGTGCGGAGAATGAAAAAGCAGAATTACTTGTCTTCCGATTTGTTTTTCGAAAAGAATCCAGGACTAGTAGCATGTGTAAGTTTGCTCTTCTTCTTAATCTGCTTTCATGTGAGACATTGATGAGCGTGGACAGAAAGGACGGTGCTAGTTTATTAAAAATCTTGAACGTGGTAACTAAGATTTTATATATAATTCTACAAGACACAGGAAGCCAGTGTAGGGAGTAGAGAATAGGAGATATATGGTCAGATATTTTCGCTTTGAAAATGATTCTTGTTGTGACATTTTGCGCTAATTGTAAAGAATGTAGTTTTTTTTTAGTGGTTCCTTGAAGAATGCCATTGCAGTAATCTAGATGGGGCGTTATTATCTTCTGTGAATGGTGTGGTATCTACTCCATACTCATTTGTATATTTGTTAATCACAGGTGGTCCTTCTCCAGGATTTTCTCTAGTAAAAACAGAGCAGAAGTATTTGTTTAGCATTTTTGCTTTTTCAATGTCACTTTCCACAAATCCGTTCTCAGCACTTTTGAGTCCTGCAATTCCACCTCTGATTTTCCTCCTCTCCCGAATATACCTGAAAAAAGTCTTGTCGCCACACATCACATATTTAGCCATTTTTTTCTTCTCCCTTTGATTTTGCTATCCTTATTTCTCTTTTTGTCTCTTTTAGTTTGATCTTATATTCTTTTCTGTGTCCCTCTGTTTGCAAGCGTCTGAATTTTGTGAAAGCTGTGTTTTTTGCCTTTATTTGTGCAGCCACTTCTTTGGAGATCCAAATAGGTTTCCTTTTCCTCTTGCTTTTATTTACTTTCCTTACATATGTATCTGTTGCACCTTTTATTGCTTTCTTTAGTTTAGCCCATTGCAATTCCACTTCCCTTATCCCCTCCCACCCTGCCAACTCCTCCTTCAGGTACTTGGCCATTTTACTGAAGTCAGCTTTTTTGAAGTCTAAGACTTTGAGTTTGCTGTGATTGGATTGCACCTTGGCTTTTATCTCAAACCACACCGTGTGTTGATCGCTGCTGCTCACATGGGCACCCACCTGGATATTTGACACGCTATCTCCTTTGGTGAGCACTAAATCCAGCACGGAGCTCTCCCTGGTCGGTTCCATCACCATTTGTTTAAGTAACGCATCTTGGAAGGCATCCACAATTTTTTAAAATTCTTTCCAGATTTGCAGAAGGAACACTCCAATCCACATCGGGTAGATTAAAATCACCCAATATGATCACGTCCCCCTTCATGGCTATCTTTGCAGTATCAACAATCAATTCGCTATCCATTTCTTCGGTTTGAGTTGGAGGCCTGTAGACCACACCATTATGGATGACAGTGCCATCTCCTCTTTCCAACACAATCCACAACGCTTCTTCTTTTCCCCATGTCCCCTGCATTGCAGCAGCTCTAATATTGCTTTTGACATACAGGTCTACTCCTCCTCCTTTTTTACCCCCTCTATCTCTTCTAAATAGATTATATCCAGCTATGGCTAGATCCCATTCATGTGACTCGTTAAACCATGTTTCTGTAATGGCCACAATGTCCAAGTCCATTTCCACCATTAGGGCTTCTAGATCAGGAACGTTATTGGCTAGGCTTCGTGCATTTGTACTCATTGCTTTCCAGCATTTGTTGAATGACTTGCCTTTTGCATGGGTTTTGTTCTACATGCCCCTTCCTGCTTGCTATTGATGTGTTGTTCAAGTGTGTGGCTGTTTCCAGTGTTTTTCTTTTGCTGGGAGTGACATACTGAACTTGTCCTTCTCCATCTGTCACCCCCTTTCCCTAGTTTAAATGCCTGTCCATATAATGCCTGAAATTTTCACTTAGGATCCTTTTCCCTGTTGTGGAGAGATGTAGTCCATCAGCACAGTATAATCTCTTCTGATCCATAAATTTCCCCTGTCGCCTATTGTCGGCGCTCCCCCGTGTGGCCAGGCAGTTGCCTAGTGGTACGAGAGGGCCCCGATTGTCCTTTGTATAAAAGTTAGCCCAATAGCATGTAGTTGTGTCTTTTAAAAGATTAGAGCCAAGTTCAAAGGTCGCAGGAAATTTCTTTTATTTAAGAAATAAGGTTTTCCCAACCAAATTAAATTCTGTGGCAAGAATAGTTGAAAACTACAAAACATAAAGTTCAGGATACTTCTCCAGTTATAAACGTAAGCCTGTTAAACAGTCCTTGGCTTGGCTTAGTTTACACACCTTTTTCCACAAGTAAAAATCTTTTACAAGAGCACTCTGTTCTCCGGGCCCCAGGAGGCACTATAAATCTCCACTGTTCCTTTCACAGCTAGTATAGCAACATTCCCTGGTCCACCAACAGACTTTTCAAATGCAGTAGTATCTCTTCAAGATACAATTTGAACTTTTAGCTTCTTCCTAGCTTTCTTAACCATGCAGCTTTATCAGCCAAGCTGTCATTGATTAGCCTAGCTACAGGTTATGGGCTTTGCATAGAATGTCTTTGTTAAGAACTTCTGGGTTTTTCTCCAGCTTACTAAAACCCTATTCAGTTCCTATTCTTCTAGCACAGATAGCACATTCAATAATTAAGAACTCCTGGGTTTTCCTCCAGCTTACTAAAACCCCTATACAGTTCTTTATTCTTCCTTGGCACAGATAGCACAGTCAATTTCCATATCTGAAACACTGCTTCCATCAAAAGTGTCCCCCAGGTCCATTTCTTCTCACTGGGCTCTTCCAGATATCTGCTCTCCTTAGTATCTGCCTTAGAAGCCTTTGCAGGTTATAAAGCCTTCAACACTTGCTCCCAATTATGCTTTCCAGAACGTGCGCTTGTGGGGGAAGGGCAGGAAAAGGTTTCCCTGCTTAACAGCTTCTTTAAAGCTTGTAAAGGGCTCACCTTGCTAGCAGTGCTTTTCCTTCCTGTAGGCTCCTTACAATGAGAAGGGCCAGACCATGAGCTTCTGGAAAATATCTCCTCCTCAGAAGAATCCTCCCCCGAGCTCTCCACTGGCCATCTCACCTCTCTGTTCCTGTCCTGGGTCAGCTTCCTTCGTTCCCCTGGCTCTGTAGCAACTCTGCTTGTCCCAGAGCCTCTGTGTCTGCTTCCAAACTGCGTCTGTGCAAGCTGCTTCTGTGTCTCCTGTTTCTCTTTCCGTGTCTCCTTCCGTGTCTCTTTCTGTTTGTGAGTACAACTTCCCTGCCTAAATGTTTGGGGCTGTCCTATGGCTCTTGACTCCGCCCCAAACCACTCCCATCTCCTCCCTCGGTCTCCATGGGAACAGGGCGTGTCTCTAGCTCTGCACTCCTCTGCAGGGAATCTTTGTCTTTAGTTTGGGTGTTAACCCTTTCTGTGCCTGCAGTTTCTTGGGTTTAGAAAAAAAAGGCTGCTTTCCCTTTCTTTTCCTGCACTCCAAGCCTGCTTCTCCACCACACTATATATCTGAATCCTTCTTGTTTGCATCAGGTCTGGAGCCATGTATTAAAGTTGTTTATGTTATGCAGCCTTTCTGCTCTCTTACCATGAACAGGTAGAACTTCTGAGAATGCTACAGTGTTAGCAATAGGCTTGAGTTTCTCTCCCAGAGTCTGGAAGTCCCTTTGAACTGTAGAGGCGCTGTTTCTAGCCAGGTCATTTGTACCCAAGTGGATGACAATATCAGTTTTGGAGTGCTCACTTTCTGCACTAACTATACCAACAATTTGGTTTGTATTCCTGCTGGCTGAAGAGCCTGGGAGGCATTTGACCATCCTCTCTCCTTTGAGCTGTGCTCCCAAGTTGGTGCCTGGATTTTTCTTCCTGTTTGGTACATTATCAGTAGATTTGGCACTAAATCTTTCATTTAAGGGCACTTCATTTCCATCGATTGGGCACCCTCATTATCCAAGGCAGAGAGAGCATTATGCAGGGAGTCTCTGCGTTACAGGTCGCAATCTACCAGAGCCCACTGTGATCCATTTGTTCCTGGGCTGTTAATTCTTGCTGGATTTTGTTCAGTTTATAACCTAGAGGAAGTGTGTTTAATTTCAGCTAATTCTTCCCTTAGTAGAGTCAATTCTTTATGCATAGCAGCTAACTTGAGGCATCTAGGGCAAGCTCTTAGGATCCAAATGATTCTTCTCAGAATGAAAGCACCACAGTTATTGCATTGAATACTCGATATTCTGACTCAGCTGTCCTAGAAGGAGAAAAGAAGAAAAAGTGGGTGTATAACTCCTAATTAAAGCACAGAGGTCAATGTATATGATGACTATATAGGCAATGCAACCCCAGAGTGGCTGGGGTGATGGGTAGGGTGGGTGAGAACGGAAGTGTCCCTAGCCAGTAGGCCTTCTATGAACTGAGGGCACACTCAGAGATCTGATTTAAAGGCTATGCAAGGAACGTAGGCAGACTGAAGATCCCTAAAACCTATATGCAGCAGGTAAAGTTTTATCAAAAGACAGGCAATGCTAAAGTTTGAAAGCCTTAGCTGAGTGTGTAGTCTCTTGAAGTTCTGATAGCAGACTGGTTCAGGTATTTGGTCAGTGGCAGAGCAGCTTTAATTTAATTAGCCCATCCCTGTAAGGCAGGCTTGCAACAGACAAAGGAAACTGAAATCTTACTGCTCTGTATCTGCCCATTAAGCAAAGGTCCCTGTAAACTTAAAATTATACCCTTGCTTGCAAAATTAAGTAGGAGACCTAAGTCAAAGACGAGGACTAGCTGCAAGTCTAAAAGCAATGTATATTTCTGTTCCAAGTAGGTGTTCGGCCTTTTCTGCTGTAGCTCCTTTGAAATGGAATAGTCTCCCATCTGAGTTGCATACTATATTAGATTTGAAGAATTTTCGATCGTCTTTGAAGACTTATCTTTTTAGGATTGCTTTTTGGGGTGATTGAGGGGCTCTGGTTATGGCAAATTACAGTCATGTTTATATTTACCTCAGGATTTGTTTTGTTTTATGATACTGTTTTTTATCTTTCCTCTTTTACTTTGCAGTTCCTTTCCTGTTATATTATTTTTAAAAAATTATTTGTTGTAAACCACATAGTTTATTTGATATGCAGTATATCAAATTTAATAAGCTATTATCTTCCAAATCTGTATCAGAAGGTTTGTCCATTAGCAATAGTTTATGTTGTACATGCAACCCCCGAAGACAGGCTTTATTTATTTCTGAATCTGGATAGCCACGATCCCGGTATTTTTGAAACAGCAAGAGTGATTCTTTAATATAATCCATACGTTCAGAGCATAAACGGCGTAGTCTCAAAAACTGGCTGATTGGAAGGCCATTTTTTAAACTTAACTGGATGATGGCAGGAATACTTTAGCAAATTATTCCGTGCTACGCCCTTTTGATACAAAGTAGTATGAAAACGCAAGATCAAAATATCCTAAAAAGCCAACACGCCATTCCACTTTTTACTTCTTGGCCTCTCTTCCTCACTCCGATTAGAACCAGTCTATATCAAATTCAGAACACTGCTCAAAACCCATCTGTTTGCACAGCCTTTAACCTCCCTTCAGACCCCCTCTAATTCTTCTGTACCAAACCAGTGTCTGAATGACGCCCCCTTGTGTTTCTTCTGAACCCTTTCCTCCTATTGCCATCTGTTCTTATATTTCTTTCCTATAATTTAATGGAGTTCAGAAACTGTGAATTGCCGCTCCAAAACACAGAATGTCATCCAAATATCTTTTCCGTAGCAAGATTTTAATAAGCCAATGTGAAGTAGATAACTATTGTGCCTTGAAGTAAGATTTGCTGCTGTTGGAGCTATGGTAGCAGCCATGGCCACCCCAAATCTTTCATAATAAAAAACACCATTAAAGCAGAAGAAATTGTTTTTTAATACCAGACTAAGGAGTTCCAAAACAAAATCCTTTGGTAATCGTTCTGCAAACAATCCCCCCCCCCACCCAGTTCGGGTTTGTCAAAGCCTCTAATGTCTCATTCTGATCAATGTTAGTATATACAAACTTTGCATCAAAGGTGACCAACCATAGATCACCAATTCTGATAAAATACGCAATGTATGGGTGGTATCCTTTAAAAAAGAAGGAATATGACGAGTCAAAGGATTCAAAATTTTGTCCAAAAAATGGACAACGGTTCTAAAATTGAGCCAATGCTACCATAATAGGCCAGCCAGGTGGATTAACGACGCTAATTCAGATCTTTATCAGAGCTTATATATGATACTTCATACAACAAAAACAGCTCTGCCTTCTCACCTTATCACAGTATCGTTTAATCAGCAAAACAAGAGGATAGATGGATTAACCAGACATTTATGAATTTTGGGAATCATATAAAAGATAAGTATTCTAGGCTTTGAACAAATCAAAAACTGCATTTCCTTCTGTGTCAAAAAAAATGACTTAAATATCCTCTTGTAACCACTTGCTTAATTTGTACCAACAAAATAGAGGTAGGATCATAGTCCAATCGCTGATAATAATGCACATCAGCCAATTGAGACATACTTTCTGAATCATATTGTTCCCTTGATTGCACAACAGTGACCCCACCCTTATCGGTTTGTTGAATAATAATTCCCTGTTTATTTTTCAATTCTTGCAAGGCACAATAGAAACATAGAAACATAGAAATATGACGACAGAAAAAGACCACATGGCCTATCTAGTCTGTCCTTCCATATCAACAACTAAAACAGTCCCCTTTTTACCTTAAGAGATCCTCTATGTTTGTCCCATGCTTTTTTGAATTCAGTTACTGTCCTCATCTCTACCACCTCCACTGGGATACTATTCCATGCATCCACCACTCTTTCCGTAAAAAAATATTTCCGCTTATCACTCCTGAATCTATCTCCCTTCACCCTCATCCCATGTCCCCTCGTAGCAGAACTTCCTTTCAATTGAAAGAGGCTCTCTCCCTGAACATTTATGCCACAAAGGTATTTAAAATCTCAATCATATCACGTCTATCCCGCCTTTCCTCTAAGGTGTACATATTAAGATCCTTCAGTCTGTCCTCATATGCTTTATAATGAAGACCATTAATCATTTTAGTAGTCACCCTCTGCACCGACTCCATCCTCTTCACATCCTTTAGAAGGTGCGGTCTCCAGAATTGCTCACTATACTCCAAATGAGGTCGCACCAAAGACTTATACAGAGGCATTATCACCTCCTTTTTTTCTGCTATCCATTCCTCTCTGTATGCACCCAGGCATCCTTCTAGCTTTTGCCGTCGCCTTTTCTACCTGTTTAGCTACTTTAAATGGTGTTGCATTTATAATAAAGAAGAAACTTGCAAGAACTGTAATGAAATACAATGCAGTCAGCGAACACTTAATCTCTATTCGTCTACGAGGAATGCCTATCAACACAACTATAATTCAAGTATATGCCCCAACAACAGCTGCAGAAGAGAATGAAATTGAAGAGTTCTATGAACAAGTACAAGCTGAAATTGACAGAACATGCAAACAGGATATCCTGATAGTCGTGGGTGACTGGAACGCAAAAGTTGGCAACAAAGGAGAAGGCAAAGTAGTTGGAAAATATGGACTTGGCAACAGAAATTAAGCTGGAGAAAGACTGATAGAATTCTGCAAGACCAACGATCTATTCATCTCAAACACCTTCTTCCAGCAACACAAGCGGCGACTGAACACATGGACTTCACCCAATGGATTGTATAAAAATCAAATTGACTACATCTGTGGAAGTCAACGATGGAAAAGCTCTGTAACATCAACAAAGACAAAACCTGGAGCTGACTGTGGTACAGATCATCAACTACTAGTATGCAAACTCAAGCTAAAGTTGAAAAAGAGCAAACCACTCATGAATGCAGCAAAATATGACCTTGAGAATATACCACTGGAATTTAAAGACTGCCTGCAAAATCAATTTGCTGCTTTAGATACAAATGACAGAGCTCCAGAAGAGTTATGGAATGATATCAAGAAGGTTTTAGCATTTCTTTTATACCGCGCTATTAACATCAGTGCGGTGTACATCAAAACAGAAACATATGCATTCAGGGTTACTGAAGGTGCATTTACATTTGAACATGGAATTAGAACTTGGATAACAGGGTAATTAACAACAATTATACAACCTAGTATTTGCAATTATGTACATGGTGGGTGTAATTCATGGTTTACATGAATTACACCCACCATGTTGTGCTGGAATTACCCACCAGGTTGTGTTGGAAGAAAGCGAGAAGTCTCTACAAAAGGTGAAAAAGCAAAAACGGCCAAAATGGATGATGGAAGAAACTCTGAAAATTGCCCAGAAACGCAGAGAAGCTAAAGCCAGAGGAGAAAGAAAGACAATAACAGAACTCAACAGAGATTTCCAACGTGCAGCAAGACAGGACAAGGAAAAGTACTATAACGACCCATGCAAGGAAATAGAAGCAGAAACTATTAGAGGAAGAACAAGATCGGCTTTCCTAAAGCTACGAGAGTTAAAGAAAATGTTCCAGCCTCGAATTGGAATGTTACAAGATGCTCAAGGTTTTATGTTGAATGATGCTGAGAAGATCAAGAAAAGGTGGAAGGAATATACAGAGTTTTTATATGATAAAGATCAAGTGGACCAACAGCTGTTTCAACCTGTACCTTATGATCGGGAACCATTGGTGATGAAAGAAGAAGTTAAAGCAGCATTGAAAGCCTTATCAAAGAACAAAGCACCAGGCATTGATAGCATTCCCATAGAAGTATTACAGCAATCTGATGCAGCTGTTACCGTACTTACAAGGCTCTGCCAAGAAATATGGAAGACAACATCATGGCCAACTGACTGGAAAAGATCTGTGTTTATACCAATACTAAAGAAAGGTGATCCAACTGACTGTGGAAATTATCGCACAATCGCTCTGATCCCACATGCCAGTAAGATTCTACTGAAGATTATTCAAAGGAGACTACAACCATACTTGGAACAAGAACTACCTGAAGTGCAAGCAGGGTTCAGGAAAGGGCGAGGAACGAGAGACATCATTGCGGATGTGAGATGGATCCTTGAAAAGACTAAAGAATACCAAAAGGATATCTATTTGTGCTTTATCGACTATAGCAAGGCTTTTGACTGTGTAAACCATGAGAAACTCTGAGCCACATTAAGAAGCATGGGTATACAAGAACATCTGATCGTACTCTTGCACAATCTGTACATTGATCAAGAAGCAGCAGTTTGAACGGAACAAGGAGAAACAGAATGGTTTAAAATAAGCAAAGGTGTAAGACAAGGCTGCATACTTTCCCCCTACCTGTTTAATTTATATGCAGAACAAATCATCAGAGAAGCAGGATTGTATGAAGACAACAGAGGTGTGAAGATTGGTGGAAGACTCATCAACAACCTTCGCTATGCTGATGATACCACATTACTGGCTGAAAGTGAAGATGATCTGAAACATTTGCTTCTCACAATCAAAGAACATAGTCTCAAATTGGGCCTGCACCTTAATGTAAAGAAGACAAAGATCATGACAACTGGCAAAATCAACAGGTTCATCGTTGAAGGAGAAGAAATTGAAATCGTGAACAACTTTAACCTACTTCGATCTACTATCAATAAAGAAGCAACAAGCAGTCAAGAAATCAGATGATGCATTGCTCTTGGCAGAATGGCTGTGAAAGACCTAGATAAGATTCTCAAGAGCAGAAATGTCTCTCTCCATACAAAGATTCAACTTGTTCAAGCCATGGTATTTTCAATAACATCATATGGATGTGAAAGCTGGACAGTGAAAAAGATAGACAGGAAGAAAATTGATGCCTTTGAATTATGATGCTGGCGGCGAATTCTGTGTATACCATGGACTGCCCGAAGAACAAACTAGTCGGTACTGGAGGAGATCAAACCTAAGCTTTCTTTAGAAGCTCAGATGACAAAACTTCAACTTTCATACTTTGGACACATCATGCGAAGAGAGAGATCATTAGAGAAAGATATCATGCTTGGCAAGATAGAAGGTAAACGCAAAAGAGGAAGGCCAGCAATGAGATGGATCGATACAATAACAGCAGCTACGGGTACCAGTCTGTCAACAATGAGCCGCCTGACTCAAGACCGAACACAATTTAGGATAGCTATCCAGAGGGTCGCCATGAGTCGACTTCGACTCGATGGCACATAACAACAACAACAAAGCTACTTTAAGATCATCAGACACAACCACGCCTAGGTCCCGCTCTTCTTTAGTGGACAAAAGTACTTCACCCCCTATACTATATTGCTCCCTTGGATTGCTGCAGCCCAAATGCATGACCTTACATTTTTTAACATTAAATCCCAGCTGCCAAATTCTAGACCATTCTTCAAGCTTAGCTAGATCCCCCTCCTCATGTTATCTACACCTTCCTGGGTGTCTACTCTATTGCAGATTTTGGTGTCATCCGCAAAGAGGCAAACCTTACCCGACAGCCCTTCCGCTATATCACTAACAAAGATGTTAAAAAGAATCGGAACAAGGACAGATCCCTGGGGCACACCACTGGTACCATCCTTCTCCTCAGAATGAGCTCTATTTACTTGTACTCTTTGTCACCTTCCACCCAACCAATTTCTAACCCAAGCAGTAACATTAGGGTCCATCCCTAGGGTGCTCAGTTTGTTTATAAGTCGCCTGTGAGGAACAGTGTGAAAGGCTTTACTGAAATCTAAATACACCACATCTAGGGCTCTCCCTCGGTCCAACTCCCTGGTCACCCAGTCAAAGAAATCAATCAGATTTGTCTGACAAGACCTGCCTCTGGTGAATCCATGCTGCCTCGGATCCTGTACTCTGCTGGATTCCAGAAACCTCACTATTTTCTCTTTCAGCAGCGTTTCCAATAATTTACTCACCACCGAAGTTAAACTAACCGGTCTGTAGTTTTCAACCACATCCTTACTTCCGCTTTTGTGTAAAGGCACCACATGAGCCTCTCTCCAGTCCTTTGGCACCACTCCTGACTCCAACGAGGCATTGAAAAGGTCAGTCAGTGGAGCTGCTAGAACGTCTCCAAGTTCCCTCAGTATTCTAGGGTGTATCCCATCCGGTCCCATCACTTTGTCTATTTTAATTTGAGCTAGTGTCTCACGAACACAGTCTTCTGAAAATTGTTCAAGATGTCCCTCGCTTCTGTTCCTGTTTGTGGGTGTTTTCTGAGGTCCTGCTCCTGGTTCTTTATCTGTGAACACAGAACAGAAATATTTGTTAAGAAATTCTGCTTTATCCTTATCAGCTTCTACATATTCCTCCCCTGCACCCTTGAATCTGACAATACCACTCTTGCCCTTCCTCTTCTCACTAATATATCTGAAACATGTCTTATCCCCCCATTTTATTGCATTGGCTATTTCCTCCTCCTTTTGAATCTTTGCCTTCCTGACTACCTTGCTAGCTTCTCTAAGTTTTTCCAAATACAGATGCCTGTCTTCCTCTGTCTGTGATCTCTTATATTTCATGAAGGCCTCCCTCTTTTTCTTCACTTTTTCAGTTACTTCTTTTGAAAACCATAGCGGTCTCCTTTTCCTTTTACCTTTATTTACCATTTTAACAAAAAGGTTGGTTGCCCTTAAAATATCCCCTTTCAGTTTTGCCCACTGTTTTTCTACATCGCCCAGCTGTTCCCATCCCACTAACGACTCCCTGAGATATTGGCCCTTCTTGGCAAAGTTAGTCTTCCTAAAGTCTAAGATCCTCACCTTTGAATGGATTCTAACAGCCCTAGTCCTAATAGTGAACCACACCATCTGGTGATCACTGGATGCAAAATGATCTCCTACTACAACATCAGAAACACTTTCACCATTGATAAGCACCAAGTCCAGTATGGCCCCTTCACATGTGGAGTCTGTTACCAATTGCCTGAATAGTTCTCCCTGTAGAGAATCCAGGATCTCCTTACTTCTAGATGATACTGCAGCAGGAATGTGCCAATCAACATCTGGCATATTGAAATCTCCACTCAGTAGCACGTCCCCTTTCCTAGCAATGCTGCGTATGTCTTCAATTTACTCTCTGTCCACCTCTTCCTCTTGTGAGGGAGGTCTATATCACACCAATGCAAATAGATATCTCTTTCCCTCTTTCTAGTTTAGCCCGCAATGCCTCCTCTCTCCCTTTTAAGCTCTGTAATTCCAAAGCTTTAATAGTAGTTTTTACATATAGTGCCACTCCTCCTCCCCTTCTTCCTACCCTCTCCTTTCTGAATAAAGTATAGCCAAGTATAGTTACATCCCAATCATGGTTTTCTGTGAACCATGTTTCTGTAACTGCCACTAAATCCAAGTCAGCCACTCCCACAAAGCTTCAACATCAGGGATCTTATTTCCCATGCTACGGGCATTTATACACGCTGCTTTCCATATGTTACCCCTGTTACCCATTTCCATAAAGGTATTTAATGTATCTCCTACCTGGGGGCTTTCACCTACCTGGGGGCTTTCTTCATCCATCCCCAACAAATCTAGTTTAAAGCCCTCTTCAGTAGATTAGCCAGTCTACTACCGAAGATGCGTTGACCTTTCTTGGACAGATGGATGCCATCTCTGCTCTGCAACCCTTGGAACAGCATCCCATGGTCTAGGAAACTAAAACGCTCTTGATGACACCATCCACGCAGCCATGCATTCATCTCCAGGATGCAAGCCTCTCTGCCTTGGAACTAGATAAATTTCTGTGCATATACATTGAACATTGTTCCGCATATGCCAAGTCCTGCAAGAACAATTTTTGATGAGTAACTATCAGGTGATCAGCAGGACCACTAGGGATCCACTTAGATTTAGGATGCACTAGAGACATATCCATGGGAATAGAATGAGATGCATTATAGTGTCAAATCACCAAACGGCGAAAGAAGCCATATAAGGCAACTTACACATGAAAAGCCCTATACCTAATGGTGGGGACAAAAGACATGCCTAAATTAAGGACCTGAGCTTGGAGGAACATAAGAGGCACCGTAGTCAGATTGATAATAGCAGATTCTTGAAACAAGCCCTCGTTATAGGGCCCCACCAATTGTCGTCATATCCATAATAGTGGGGCCTGTGGCCCCTTAGTCTGCCCCTCCCCCTTGCTCTTCCTCGCCATTCCGGGAATTCTAAAAAAAATCCTGAGAACTCCTCCACCACCCCGGCATCATCTGAGGTATAGTCAGTAAATTCTTTTACTGGCTGTGTATCTGTTTTATTCATCCATGGAAAAATCGATTTGTCCATAAAATCCAACTGATCACGCCTAAATTTCTTCAATTTAGTTGCTTTTATAGTTTCCTGATATTTGTTCACAGTCTCTTCAATGTCTTGTTTCTTTATACTGTGTAAATCCACTGATACAGTGCGCTGTAAATCTTCCTCAAGTTTCGTTATTTTCTCTTGAATTTCTTTTTCAGACGTAGATAGAGTCTCCACTAATAACAACATTAAATCCATGGTACATTTCATAAAAATACCATTCCATTTCTGTAGGAAGGTTTCATCCATATTTCAGAACTTGGGATATTTCAACACCAAACGATTATGGTAAAACTATTTACAATTTTTAATGGGTTGTGGTTATTGCTTAGCCGGGTGCATCTTGTTCAGTATCAGATCCATAATATTCTAGGAACAACAGAGTCTTTAGATTTTTGCGGAATTGGCTGGTTAGCTGGATGGATCTAATCTGTGGTGGTAGCGAGTTACAGAGTATGGGGGCCTAGAGAGAAAATTCTCTGCTGTTGGTTCTTTGGTTGCTGGATGGTTTGTCAGTGGGAATCTCAAGTCTGCTGGTTGTAGCTCTTCTCGGGTCTATCTGTATTATTTTATAGTTCCTGTGCTCCGTTGTAAGAATATAACAAATTTTTTTTTTGTTGAGCATTAGAATGAGGTTGCTATAAAATATCGTCTTCACACAAATCCTTTTAGTCTTTTTAAAGTGATCATAAAGTGCATCCAAAATAAAATGAAATAAAACCCATTCCATCTAATAACCAACGTATTTCTGTTTGCAAATAGTGTTCCATCGTTGGAGCGGTTACAGTGTGTGTATTCAATCAAGATCTATGTTCACATAATTGAACCCTCATAGTTCTATGGGTACGACCCACATGCAACTTTGTACACAAATTGATTAGCGTATGTTGTGTTGATGACTTTCTCCCTTTAAGTTTTTCTATGGGCGGAGTCCGAGGTGGTTTATTTATTTATTTAGCTGGGTTTATATACCGCTTTTTGCTGGGTCAAAGAGGGTTAGGCAGTGGAACTGTAGTGTTGAGAGAATAGGAGGGTTTTCAGGTGTTTATGGAAGGAGGAGAGGTCAGTGATATTTCTTATAGTGATCTGCAGAGCATTCCAGAGGGATGGTGCAAAGAATTCAAATGCTCTGCTACAAGTTTGCTGGTTGGACTTTGTTCTGGAACGTGCAATGGTGAGCTTTATGTGTTAGGAGTAGGAATTTATATTTGATTCTGCTGGGGAGTGGCAGCCAGTGGAGCTGTTTTAGGATTGGGATGATGTGGTCCCATTTAGATGCACCCTAGGTTGTGCATGCGGGTGTGCGTAAGACAGTGTGCAGTGGGAAGAGGGTGGTCTGTGTTAGGCTTTAGTAGATTATGTTGCAGTCGTCTACATGTGGAAGACTGATGGCTTGGAGTGTTGATTGGAAGTCTGCAGGTTCAAGGAGGGGATGGAGGCGTTGCAGTGTTTTGGTTTTAAAGTATATCGTTTTTGCTGTTGTAACTTGTGCCTTGAAGGATAAGTGCTGGTCAATGATGATCCCATGGTATTTTATTTCCGGTTGAACATATCTCCAGGAACAAATAGGAATGTAGTCTTCACATATGGGCGTTCCCGATGGAGCTCGCTTGGGAACTTTCCCCAGTGTTCAATAAGAAAGCCTTTGGGAGCATCCCACTGCACCTGTGTAGCTGCCTTCCCGCCTTTCCAGCTCTCCCTCCTCAGTTCTTCATTTTCCGTGGGCTATGTATCCTCTCTCCCTCATTCCACCAGGGGGCGCATGAAACGTGGGCAACATGGAGGTTTTCTGATTCCTGGAGGTGGTTGTGGCTTTCCTACCCTGACTTGGTGAAAGGGGGCCCTTTACTAGAGTGAATTCCCTGTCTCTTTGTCCTACCCCAGACTCCGGATAGGCCTCCTTGCCACATAACATCATATAGATGGAAAAGTTGGACAGTGAAAAAGATAGACAGGAAGAAAATCAATGCCTTTGAATTATGGTGCTGGCAACAAGTACTGTGTATGTCATGGACTGCCCAAAGAAATCAGTCAGTACTAGAGGAGATCAAACCTAAGATTTTTTAGGAAGCTCAGATATCAAGACTTCAACTTTCATACTTTGGACACATCATTTGAAGAGAGAGATTATTAGAGAAAGATATCATGCTTGGCAAGGTTAAAAGTCAACACAAAATGCCAGCAATGAGATGGATCAATACAATAACGGCAGCTATGGGTGCCACTCTATCAACAATGAGCCACCTGACTGAAGATCGAACACATTTTAGGTCAACTATCCAGAGGGTCGCCATGAGTTGACGGCACTTAATAATAATAATAATAACAACAACAACAATAATAATAATAATAATAACAACAACAACTTTTGCCTCCAGTGCTTGGGACCCAGTCATAAAGTCCTCTTCTTGTAATTTTTATCTTCAGATGACAAAATGAGGGCTGAAAGGTTGAAGAAGCTGCGCAAAAGGATTTTTGGCATTTCTAATTCTGATCCATAGACATTGGCATCAGTGGCATCAGTCTTGAAGGCTTCCCAGGCTGCACTGGATGCTGGTGGTGCATTGATATCAAAGGGTTCTCAAGCTCACTTGGAGCCAACCACCTGTGGACATCCAGAGCATCAATCAGCCAGTGAGGTTCCCCCCGATGACGAGGAAGGATTCAGCTTCATCTTCGTCGACATCAAAGAGTAAAGACATAGAACATCAGTCAGAGGCTCAGATGAATAGATGTTGGAGCTTTCTGAGGAGTGATGCCAAGAGCATCAAGAGTTTTCAAGAATGCTCTTCTGAGCTACCTTGAAGGGGGAAGAAGGCTGAACCTCACAACTTTTAGAGGGGCAGCGACAGTCTTACTCTTAGCTGAGACCAGTCAACCCCTATCCCCTGCATCAGATTCTGGGAACATCGGCCAATTCTGTTGTGCCCTCTGTGCCTTTTGAGATGGCAGACGTGGAGAATCGTCTCCTGAAGGCAGTTGAAGAAGGACTCATGATGGTCTTCGCCATGCAGCAGGTCAAGACCTTGATAAATGTTAACATGGCACAGTAAAGCATTGAGCCTATCTTCAAAGAACACAGCCAGCCTGCATCGAAGGGCCCCGACACTGATACCTGACTGGTAATATTAGTGTTTATTTATTTATTTGCAGTCTCTTTTATACCGCGCTATTCGACATCAGTGCGGTTTACAATGAACATAAGAGTTGCACATCTCAATTTCGTGATTTGTGCTTACAGTGAAACAGGTATAATAACTTGGGTATACATTAAACATGAAAATTAAACTTGGGTATGCATTAAGCAGGTATAACAGGTAAAATAGGGTATAAATAACCAGTCCCTTAACAAGCGCATCAGGGACCAATGCACCCCAGTACCTAGAAAGTCATCAGTGCATCGATGCTCCCGAAGGTGCTCCAGTTCCCCATAGGGAAGGAGAGTCAACCAAGCAGAGTCTCAAAAATACTTTGATTTTCTATCTGAGTCTAATTCAGAAGGCTGGTTCACAGATGAGTCTGATGGTCTGTGCCAGAGCCTCCCCTCTGATCATTCTCCAATTCATTTAATGTGTCTCCTCTTTTAATAAGTGTTATTTCCCTCCCTCCCTCCCCACACCCACCCACCCCTAGGATAATCGTAGCTTTATAGGTACTTACACATCTTAAAAGACAGGAGGTGCTCTCAGGTGAAGCTCATTACCCAAATCAGTCATACACTAAGGACCTGAGATTAGTTAAGCTTCAGGTGAACAAGGTATATTACACGTATTAGGTACAGTTTTGTTAGTATAAATATCCATAGCAACTCTTAGTAAGTAAAGAACTTAGATCTAAACACAAACTTAAAACTAAGATGCAGACAGCAGTCCAGCAGCGGGATGGGGGCTTTCCAGTCTTTTGCATTGAGTGTCACATGTATGATTTTCTCCCAGTTGGTGAGAGATCTTACGTGTGCACTAGGTGCAAGGAGCTCTTTGCTCTCAGGGAACGAGTCCGTTCTCTAGAGGCTAAAGTAGCAGACTTAGAAAGCATAAGACAGACAGAGAGGTACATAGACGAGACCTACAGGGATATAGTCCTGAAGTCCCACCTCCAGTCTGGCAGCATCCCTGTTGCCATGGAGGAGAGAGGTCACGTGACAGGAGAGCATCACCCTGGTGTGGCAGGAAGTGATCCTGTAACTAGGACCTGTCCTCCAGGTGATGTAAAACCCTCTCGCACCGAGGATGTTTCTCCAGGGCCATGTGCCCATGAGGGAAGGGTTAGGACAGCTGTTATAGTTGGTGATTCGATCATTAGGCTTGTAGATAGCTGGGTGACTGGTGGACGTGAGGATCGCCTGGTAGCATGACTGCCTGGTGCGAAGGTAGCGGACCTCACGCGCCACCTAGATAAGGTCTTAGATAGTGCTGGGGAGGAGTCTGCTGTCTTGGCACATGTCGGTACCAATGACATAGGAAAATGTGGTAGGGAGGTTCTGGAGGCTAAATTTAGGCTTTTAGGTAGGAAGTTGAAATCCAGAACTTCCAGGGTAGCATTCTCTGAAATGCTTCCTGTTCCATGCGCAGGACCCAAAAGGCAGGCAGAGCTCCGGAGTCTCAATGCGTGGATGAGACAATGGTGCAGAGATGAGGGTTTTTGGATTTGTTAGGAACTGGGGAACATTCTGGGGAAAGGAGGGGCTCTTCCGAAGGGATGGGCTTCACCTTAACCGGGATGGAACCAGGCTGCTGGCATTAACCTTTAAAAAGGAGATAGAGCAGCTTTTAAACTAGATATTAGGGGAAAGCCGACAGTCGCCCAAGAGCGGATGGTTCGGAAGAATGTATCTTTGAAGGATACTACCAAAAGCAGAGAGGTTCTACAAAAGAGTAAAGTAGCCCAAATGCCCTCAAGTATGGAGCAGACAGAGCTTAAAGATCTCAAATTACCCATGTCTAACAATAGCCAAATTAATATGAATAAAATACATTCTCTAAAATGCTTGTATGCAAATGCTAGAAGTCTAAAAAATAAGATGGGAGAGTTAGAATATATAGCACTAAATGAAAGGTTAGATATGATTGGAATATCAGAGACATGGTGGAAGGAGGACAACCAGTAGGACACTGTGATACCTGGGTACAAACTATATCGAAATGATAGAGCTGATCAAATTGGTGGAGGGGTTGCTCTCTATGTTAGAGAGGGCATTGAGTCAGAAAGGATTAAAGTTTTGCAGGAAGCAAAATCTGCTGTAGAATCTATATGGATTGAAATCCCATGTAAAAGGGGGAAGGCAATGGCAGTGGGGGTGTACTATCGAGCGCCTGGCCAGAATGACCAAATGGATGATGAAATGCTCAAAGAAATCAAGGAAGCTAACAAAAGTTACAGCGCAGTAATAATAATGGGTGATTTCAACTACCCCGGTATCGACTGGGTCAGTGTCACGTCAGGACATGTTAGGGAGATAAAGTTCCTAGAAGAAATAAATGACTGCTTCTTGGAGCAGCTGGTTCATGAACCGACCAGAGGGGAAGCCATATTAGACCTAGTCCTTAGTGGAACACCAGATCTAGTGCAAGAGATAAGGTTGTTGGGGCCACTTGGCAATAGTGATCATAGCATGATCGCCTTTGATTTAATTAGTGGAGGAGGGATAGTAAGGAAATCCACAGTACTACCTTTTAACTTTCGAAAGGGAGACTATGATAAAATGAGGAAAACAGTTAAGAAAAAACTAAAAGGAGCAGTTGCAAAGGTTAAAGACGTACATCAGGCTTGGCTGTTGTTGAAAAATACTATCTTGGAAGCCCAGACCAGCTGCATTCCACGCTTTAAGAAAAGTGGAAGGAAGTCCAAGAAACTGCCAGCATGGTTTAAAGGTGAGGTCAGAGAGGCTGTTGTTGCCAAAAAAGCATCTTTCAGGAAATGGAAAAAAGAGCCAAACGACGAAACCTGGAAACAGCACAAGCACTGGCAAGTCAAATGCAAGGCATTGATAAGGCAGGCAAAGGGAGAATTTGAGAAGAAGCTTGCTGCGGAAGCAAAAACGCGAAGTAAAGACCTTTTCAAGTACATTCGTAGCAAAAAACCTGTGAGAGAATCAGTTGGTCCATTAGATGATAAAGGGGTTAAAGGAGCACTAAGAGGCGACAAGGCGCTAGCGGAGAGACTGAATGAATTCTTTGCTTCAGTCTTTACTGAGGAAGATGTAGGGATGTTACCCATGACTGAAGTGGTATTTAAAGGTGCGGAAGAATTGAAGGAAATATCGATACATCGGGAAGATGTATTACAACTATTAGATAAACTGAAGAGTAGCAAATCACCAGGGCTGGATGGTATACATCCAAGGGTGTTGAAAGAACTGAAATATGAGATTGCAGACCTGCTATTAGTAATCTGTGAACTATCATTAAAATCATCTCTAATACCTGAAGATTGGAGGATCGCCAGTGTAACACCAATTTTTAAAAAGGGTTCCAGTTGTGATCCAGGAAACTACAGACCGGTGAGCCTGACATCAGTACCGAGAAAAATGGTAGAAACCATCATAAAGAATAAAATTACTCAGCATGTAGATAGTCATGACCTAATGGGAGACAGCCAACATGGCTTTAGACAAGGAAGATCTTGTCTTACTAATCTGTTATGTTTTTTTGAAGGAGTGAATAGTCAGGTGGAGAAAGGTGAGTCGGTTGATATTGTGTATCTGGACTTTCAGAAAGCCTTTGACAAGGTCCCTCATGAGAGACCTTTGGCAAAACTAAAGAGTCATGGGATAGGAGGCAGTGTACTATTGTGGATCAGGAACTGGTTAAAAGATAGAAAGCAGAGGGTAGGGCTAAATGGCCAATTTTCCCAGTGGAGAAAGGTGAATAGTGGTGTACCCCAGGGATCTGTGCTGGGTCCGCTGCTTTTTGACATATTCATAAATGACCTGGAAAGTGGAATAACGAGTGAGGTTATCAAATTTGCAGATGACACAAAACTAAAGTTTTTAAAACCCAAGAGGATTGTGGAAAATTGCAAGAGGATCTTGATAAATTGGAAGACTGGGCATCAAAATGGCAGATGAAATTTAATGTGGACAAGTGCAAAGTTATGCACCTAGGGAAGAACACCCAAACTATGGTTACACGATGCAAGGTTCCAAATTAGGAACCACCACCCAGGAAAAAGATTTAGGCGTCATTGTGGATACCATGTTAAAACCCTCGGCCCAGTGTGCAGCGGCGGCCAAGAGAGCAAATAGAATGCTAGGTATGATACGGAAAGGAATGGAAAATAAAACAAAAGATATTATAATGCCTCTATATCGTTCCATGGTGAGACCGCACCTTGAATATTGTGTGCAATTCTGGTCGCCGTATCTTAAAAAGGATATAGCGATTTTAGAAAAGGTTCAGAGAAGAGCCACCAAAATGGTAAAGGGGATGGAAGGATACTCCTATGAAGAAAGGCTAAAAAGGTTAGGGCTCTTTAACCTGGAAAAGAGACGGCTGAGGGGAGATATGATAGAAGTCTATAAATTAATGAACGGAGTGGAACAGGTAAACGTGGATCGATTGTTTACCTTATCAGAATATAGAAAGTCTACTGGACATGCAATGAAGCTACAGGGTAAACCATTTAAGACTAATAAAAGAAAATATTTTTTCACTCAACGTGTAATCAAACTCTGGAATTTGTTACTGGAGGATGTAGTAAAGGCTGTTAGTGTAGCTGGGTTTAAAAAAGGTTTGGACAAGTTCCTGGAGGAAAGGTCCATAAACCATTATTAAGAAGGGTCCCAGGATATCAATGCTTGAACCAATACAAGCATTGTGGAACCTGTGTCCCTTGGGGAAACTGCTAGGTACGTATGACCTAGATTGGCCACTGTTGGAAACAGAATACTGGGCTTGATGGACCTTGGTCTGACCCAGTATGGCATATCTTATGTCTTTTGTTTTATGTCATGAGAGACTTAAATCTCCTCTTGAAGATATGACTTTCCATGATTTTGTGAGGAATGTGGCTAAGGCCATACCATTTTCTTTAGAGACAAGGAAGAATCCAGGGCAGAAGAGTTGGAAATCATTCAAAACCTTCCAAGGAATTGGTGACAGTGACTGTGCACCGCATCCTGCAGAGGCTGCAGATGAGAGCATGTGGGACAGCGCTCTCTGTGCCTTCAGTAAGTAAACAGATAGAGTCATTGTACAGAGTTCAAAAGGCTCCCGGATTCAAGAAGCTCCAGCTTCTGCATCCACTCTGGTCATCGAATCCTCCCTCAAAAGATCCAGAAGCTCCAAGCAAGACTGCTCGGCACCCCTAAGGAGGGAGGCTCAAACACTGGCTTCTTTTGGGAGGAGGTTTTTCAGTGTGCCATGCTTCTTATTTGGCTTTTTGCCAGCTCTACATGGGCATGTTCTTACATGATATCATGTGTTGCCTAGATGGTTCCTTTCTCCAGAGAAATTCAAACACTCTTGTTCCCTGGTAAGCTATGGCAAAGACTGCTCAAAATTCATGGTCCAAGTGACCTCTGACATTTTCGATACAGTATCCAGAGCCACTGATATTGGTATTGGCACATGAAGACTGTTGTGGCTCTGGGTTGCAGACAAACACTGGTTGAATTCCTTCCACACCTGTCTGAGCCTGGACTCAAGTGCAACTCTGCAAGAATTCACTTCAGTGCAATTGGAGCATACCATCATAGTGTAGAAGATAAACCAATCTGTGTACAGCCCTTAGTTCGCTTCATGTAGGGCTTGCTTCTTCTCAAACCTCTCTATAAGCCACCCAGAGTGTGTTTGAACTTCAACATGGCTCTCATGCAGCTGGTGAAAGCTCCTTTACAGGCACTCAGTTCCTGTCCTCTGAAACTCTTGACCTGGAAGATCTTAGTTCTGGTGGTGACCACTTCAGCATGCACACTGAGCAAGCATGCATCAGGATCTACTAGTTTATCAAACTTGCACAAAATATTTTCACAGCTGAGTACTGCTTTATACTTACCTCATGTTCCTTCTAAAAATGGTTACAGATTTTCATCATAACCAGTCAATCGTCCTTCCAGACTTTTTCCCAAAACCCCATTCTCACAAAGAGGAAGCTGCGCTGTATATATTGGACTGTAAAAGAGCCTTAGCTTTCTACTTGGCGTGCTTGAAATCCCTTAGAAAATCCATCCAACCTTTTGATTCTTTTGACACAAACAAACTAGGGTCTGCCATCTCCAAATGCATTTTGCCAATTAGACTTGCAGACTGCATCTCTTTCACTTGTGCCCTGGCAGGCCTAAGCTTGAGGGCCATGTCACGGCTCATAATGTCAGAGCCATGGCTGTGCTGGTGGCCCACTTGTGCTTAGTCTCCATGGAGAAAATATGCAAAGCTCTAACATGGACTTCGATTCACACCTTTACTTCTCATTACTGTTTGGATGGGTTTCCCGACATGACTACAGATTTGGCTAATCGGTACTGCAGAATCTTTTTGAGGAGTAGACTCCAACTCCACTCCCTCAGGCCCATTTATTTCTGTTCCGGCTACCTTAAAAAAAAAAGAACTTTTCAGAAAAGGCCTGTTGTTAAGAAAGATATTTCTTATTGGCCTCAACTGGGCAGATTTATTCTCCTTTTTTTTTGTTAAACACAGTCTGTAGATAGGGCAGTGGTTCTCAACCCAGTCCTCCAGGACCCCCAGGCCAGTCACGTTTTCAGGGTATCCACAATGAATATGCATGAGATAGATCTGCATACAATAGAAGCAGTGCATGCAGATCTATCTCATGTATATTCATTGTGGTTGTCCTGAAAGCCTGACTGGCCTGGGGGTCCTAGAGGACTGGGTTGAGAACCACTGAACTAGAGGTTTCTTGCTTGTCCATAGCAAAGTGGAGTATGTATCTTCCCTTCTCATCCTACATGTGGAGCTCCACTCATGCGTTGAGATCTTCACATCCCATCACCATCCTAGTCCAGTTATGAAATAACATGACAATCCACTTTCTATATTAAAGCCCCCTTATTATGGAATTCTTTACCACCAGATCTACGCTTGGAATAGTGCCATTGTGAGATCCGTTCGGCCCATCTGAAACATTGCCTTGGGGGGAATAGGGCTGTGTAAATTTTTTTTTTTTTAAATTTTGCTATGCGCTCTCTCTTGCTCTCCTATTTATAAATTGTAGTTCCTTTCCTGTCTGATCTTTTTTTAAATTGGATTTGCCAAAATATTCTTATAAAGCAAGCAAGGGGCTCCCAAGGGACACACCTGCCTCTTGTGGCATGCCACGTGCCTAGGAGTGGCGTGCTCTTACAGAGCCCCCCAGCATTGTGGCTGTCCTGCATGAAGCCTGCATCTTCAGCCTCACTACCACTCTAGCTGCTCAACGCTGCATCTCCAGCTAGATCTCCTTTCTCCAGGAACAAGCAGGAAGTCAGTCCTCACTTATGGGTGACGTCGGCACCGACGGAGCCTGTGCGGAGCAATTCCCCAGCTTTCAAAGAAAGCCTTTGGGATTGCTGCCATGCATGCGTGGTCCTCTTCCCACCCAAGGGTGCCATCTTACTCAGTCTTCCTTTTTCTGTAGAGCCCTTCGGATGCACGTCCTCGTCCCTCGGAAAAAGTGTTTTTTGTTTCGGCCTCTGGCCCTCTCTTTTCCGGTGGTACCGGTCCTCTCCCATCCTTCCCTTCGCTTCTTTTTCTCCGAGCGAAGGGATGTCCTTATTCGAGCCTTTTTTGGAAAATTTTTCTCTTCGGGCCTTTTTGCACCCTTTTCAACCGCTGGCCTCATGGGTCTTCGACCTAGCAGGGACCCTTTTTGCCCCAGTGGCCACCGGTTTTAAAAAATGTGACAGATGCTCCAAAGGTATGTCACTCACAGACACCCATGACTGCTGTCTCCAGTGTCTGGGCGCTGACCACAACCCGGAGCTCTGCTCTCTTTGTAAGAAAATGTCCGCCAAGGCCCTGCTAAGTTGTAAACCGAAGTCCGACAACATTTTCCGTAAGGTAGCCCTGGAATCCCCGGTGGCATCCTCGGCCGTCCCTCTGCTGCCGGGATCCCCCACAGTGGCCCCGCTTTCAAGGTGGCACTCCGATCTGGGGTCCACTGAGGTGGAGAGACGCAAAAAGAAGAAGACCTCGAAGTTGCTTTTGGGGGTTCCGGACAAGCGTGAGCGTTCTCACGCTCGGAGGCTCAGCCCTCCCCAGTGTTCCGAGAATCGGATAAGGAGCGGCCTTGGAAGGTAGCTTGTACAGATACGGAGGCCTCCGGTGATGGCACCCAGTCTCCTGAGGGTCATCCCGGTGAGGACCCCCTCTCCTCTTCCACATCAGATCCGGTAACCCTGGTATCAGTGTCACAGGAACACATGCCCGCGTGGGAGTTCCGAATGCTGGCACTAGAGTGCAGCGTTTCTGCCTTCTTGGCTGCCCAGCAGGCGCTTATGCCCAGCATGGCTGGCCCGCGCCTCAAGACCGAGGTTCCCCTGAGAGGAATGCCTAAACCGGCCCTGGAAACCCCTGAGAGCCGTGGGCCTCGTAAGGTCCTTGGCACCGGTCTTACTAGCCGACCCGTTCCTTGGGGGCGAGGTCCTCCAAGGCCAGTGCCTCCAGTTCCGAGTGGGCCTCTGGATAGGGTGACCAGCCTGACTCGGACTCCTTTTCGGACTTCTCGGGCTGGGAGTCGGACGGGGATACCTCCCCGGAGACCCGCACCCACAGGGACCTTCCTTTGGACCCGTCCCCACCCTTCTCCCAGAGGCATTCACCTCCTGAGGACATGTCCTTTCTGGTGTTCGTGCGGGACATGGCGTAGGCCCTCAAGCTGGTCACGCAGGCTGAGGAAGAACCGAGGGCGGAGGACCTCGACATCTTACAGTATGAGTCCCCGCCTCGGGATTCCCTTACAGTCCCAGTGCCTCTCATTCTGTCCCAGCTGCTCTTCTGCATGTGGGAGGCGCCTGCCTCAGTCCCAATTGTGAGAAAATGCCTCGACGCCATGTATAGAGTCCAGTGCTACTCAGGGTTCCAGAAGACACAGTTCCGCACACCTCCATGGTAGTGGAATCGGCAATGCGGAAGCAAAAGAGCCCGAAGTCACATTCTTCGGTCCTGCTGGGCAGGGAGTCCAGAACCCTCGACGCCTTTGGGCTCAAGGCCTATCAGGCGTCCATGCTGTCGTGCCGCATTGAGGTCTACCAACTGTACATTGGCATGTTCCTGTGTGACCTCGCCAAGGAGCTTGGCGGGTTTTCCGCAGGTGTTGGGGGTGAACTCCTTCTCAGGTTCCAGACCCTCCTGAGGTCGGTCGCGGACTGCTCGAAGTACCTCTCCCGCGCTGCGTACAACGGGTTTGAGTCCTCCGCCCGAGTGGCTGCGGCCGGCATCGAGGCCTAGCGCCAGGTATGGCTTCAGTCTTCGGACCTGGAGCAGTGGGTCCAGGAGAAGCTCTTGGATGTCCCCTGCCTAGGTGAGCAACTGTTCAGCAAGCCCATGGAGGATAAGGCTGCCGAAATTGAAATGGAGTTTGTAACTCGAACCCACCTCTCGCATAAGACCTCTTCTCTCCCACGGAAGAAGCAGCAAACAAAGAAGCCGTTCTTCCAGAGAAAGGGGCTCCCCTACCGGGAATATCCGTCCTACCCACCCACCCCTGCACTGCCCACTGACATGCAGGGTAAGGGTGGAGCGCACGACCATCACAAGACTAAAGGGCCCAAAGCCCAGCCACCGGCGCCACCCCAGCCCAGCCTGCTCAGGGGTCTTGAAGTTGAAGGTATAGCCTCTTGCCCCCGGTGCAACTTCTGCCTGTAGGGGATGCCTGTCCCTCTTCGCCTCCCAATGGGCATTGATCACGTTGGACACCTGGGTCCTTGGGGTGGTCCGGGATGGTTATCGTCTTCACCTGGATAGGCTTCCTCCTCCCTTCTCCCCAGCGGAGCCTTCTTGGTGTCCCTCGCACCAGGCTTCTTTGCAGCGGGAGCTAACCAGCCTCCTCAGCCAGCGGGCGGTCGAAACGGTACCGGCGCACCTCTGAGGTCGAGGGTTCTACTCCCGATACTTCGTCATTCCAAAGAAGACTGGGGGCCTACACCCCATCCTCGATCTCAGGAACCTGAACAAGTTTCTGGTGTGGGAGAAGTTCAAAATGCTATCGCTTGGTGTCCTGCTGCCCTTCCTCCAGCAGGGCGATTGGCTATGCTCCTTATTTCTCAGGGATGCTTACGCCCACATTCTGGTCCACCCCGAGCACAGGCAGTACCTGCGTTTCATGGTGCAGGGAGAGCACTACCAATACAAGGTGCTCCCCTTTGGGCTCACGTCTGCCCTGCAGCCGCCGCCCACCTCTGGCGGCAGGGCATACCCGTTTTCCCTTACCTAGATGACTGGCTGGTCACGGGAGCATTGGCCGGGAAAGCCCGCCTTGCGGCATCGTGCAAGGCCTCTTTCTCGAGCGCTTCGGCTTCCTGGTCAATTACTCCAAGTCCCACCTCGAACCAGTGCAGATCCTGGACTTGGCAGCCAAGGTCCAAGGCAGGGCTCTGATTCCGGCGTGAGCCATGTTGCACCTCCTGGGATACATGGCCTCCACTGTCCATGTTATTCCCCATGACCGCATGCACATGCGAACGGCTCAGTGGTGCCTCAGGACACAATGGAGCCAGGTCTCCGGCCGCCTTTGGGACCTGTCCGGGTCTCCCGCAGTCTTTACACCTCCCTGGATTGGTGGCAGGATCCCTGAAGCCTTCTTCGAGGAATGCTCTTCCAGGCCCCGCAGTATGAGCTTGTCCTGACGACGGATGCCTCACTACTGGGTTGGGAAGCCCATTGAGCTTCGGGCGGTCCGGTGGGCCCTGAGGGCCTTCAAGTACCACCTGAAGGGAAAGTTGGTGCTCGTGCAGACCGACAACAGGGTAGCCATGTTCTACATAAACAAGGAGGGGGGAATAGGTTCCCGCGCACTCTGTCGGGAGGCGGTCCTCCTTTGCTCCTTTGCCATTCGCCGGGGCATGAAACTCTGGGCGGTCTATCTCCTGGGCCAGGAGAATGTCCTCGCGAACAAACTCAGCAGAATCCTCCACCCACATGAGTGGCACCTGGATCCGGAGGTGGCCAGCCTCTTGTTCCATTGGTGGGGGACTCCGGTCTGTGGACCTGTTCGCCAGCCCGGAGAATGCGCAGCTCCCCTGCTTCTGCGGGCCGGTTCCACACCTGAGCAGGTTGGCCTCAGATGCATTCCTCCTGAATTGGACCTTCGGGCTTCTTTACGCCTTCCCCCCCCCCCACTCCTCTCATTGCGTGAACCCTACATAAGGTCCAGCGGGAGCAAGCTTCAATGATTCTTGTGGCTCCCTCGTGGCCTCGACAGCCTTGGTTCCCATTTCTACTCCGGCTCTTGTCTGAGCCTCCAGTCCCGCTAAGCTGCACCCTGAGCCTGCTAACACAGAAGGAAGGGCAGGTGCTCCACCCGAACCTGGCCTCGTTGTCCCTTACAGTCTGGTGGCTGAACGGGTCTCCTTAGCCCCACTGCACCTCCCTGGGGAGGTTGAGGACATCCTCCTTGCATTGAGGAAGGACTCGACAAGGTGAATCTATGCCTTTAAGTGGCGGCGTTTCTCGACCTGGTGCTCCAAGCTCCAGATCGACCCGTTTTCCTGTTCTCTCCGGTATGTTGTCCAGTACCTCCTCCACCTCTCGAAGGAGGGAGTGAAGTCCAACTCAGTCAAGGTGCACCTGAGCACCATCTTGGCTAACCACCTCCCCATTGAGGGTAAACCCCTCTCAGGGAAGCCCCTGGTCTCCCGCTTCATGCGGGACCTCTTACTTTCCAAGCCTCCCATCTGGCGTCCTCCGGCGGAGTGGGAACTGAACGTCGTGCTCATGCAGCTCGCGCAGCCGCCCTTCGAGCCGATGGCAACGTGCTCCCTTCGGCATCTCTCCTGGAAGGTGGTCTTCCTGGTGGCTTTGACCTCGGCTCGGCGAGTCAGCGAACTCCAGGCCCTCATGGCTGAGGCTACCTACACCAGGTTCTATGGGAACAGGGTGGTCCTCTGTACCCACCCCAAGTTTCTACCGAAGGTTGTCTCGGACTTCCATCTCAATCAGGAGATAGTCTTGCTGACCTTCTTCCTGAGACCTCATGCCAACCGGGCATCAGTGGTCTTACATACTCTCGACTGCAAGAGGGCTCTCACCTTCTACTTGCAGCCCACCCAGGTTCATCGCGAGTCCGATCGGCTCTTTGTTGCCTATGATCTCAACCGCCTGGGGCAGGCAGTCACCAAGTGCATCCTCTCCATCTGGGTGGCAGACTGCATCGCCTTCTCCTAGGCGAAGGCGGGCACCCCGCTGGATCGGCGTGTCACCGCGCACGGTGTCCAGGCCAAGGCGGCTTCCGTGGCTTGGCTGCACTCAGTGCCTCTAGCGGACATCTGCCGAGCTGCGACCTGGTCTTCAGCGATCACCTTTGCTTCGCATTACTGCCTGGAGAGGGAGTTCCGCCGGGACAGCTCCTTTGGCCAGCCTGTACTCCGTAATCTGTTCAGGGTATAAGCAACTCCTGCCCTCCGACCCTTCTTCGATGGCTACCAAGAGCTTCGCTCTGGGGACCTGAGCTCCTTCGGGTGTCGGCTTCTGCTCACTGCCTCGCGGAGGTATTTTTTAGGTTATAGGTTCAGTACCTATAGCTGGGGAGTCCCATAAGTGAGGATTGACTTCCTGCTTGTTCCTGGAGAAAGTGTAGTTACTCACCTATAACAGGTGTTCTTCAGGAACAGCAGGAATTAGTCCTCACTACCCTCCCACCTCCCCTGAAGAGTTGCTAATTTTTTATCCTTCCCTTGCCATCTGCTTGGTAGAGCTCTAGCCAGGGGACCTGACTGAGCAAGATGGCACCCTTGGGTGGGAAGAGGACCACACATGCGTGGCAGCAATCCCAAAGACTTTCTTTGAAAGCTGGGGAATTGCTCCATGCGGGCTCCGTCGGTGCCAACGTCACCCATAAGTGAGGACTGATTCCTGCTGTCCCTGAAGAACACCTGCTACAGGTGAGGAACTACGCTTTTATAGGCCCCCAGCTGGCGTCGTGGCTGTCTTGCATGGAGCCTGCATCCTCAGCCTCACTCCCACTCTGGCTGCTCATCGCTGCGTCTCCAGCTAGATTCTCTTACCGGTCACTCTTATAGGGCCCCAGCTAGTGTTGGGGCTGTCCTGCATGGAGCCTGTGTCCTCAGCCTTACTCCCGCTGCTCAGAGCTGCTTCTCTCAACTAGATCTTCAAACAGCATTATTTATTTTTAAAAAGGCAGTATATCAAGCACCTAATAAATCATAAATCATACCAGTAAGTGTCCTCCCAGTGCTCTAGCTTCAGGTTAAGCAGGCTCACTGGACTCGATTTTCAATTGCTTCTTGCAGAACGGCTGCTAGTAAGTGTACTCACAGACTCCAGCCTTCAATCAAGCAGGCTCCCAGGGCAGAAGCTGTTTGGCTGACTCCCCTGTTAGAGCAGATATCAATAAAGATGTGCCCAGGGCTCTGCTTTCTGGCTCAGAGGATTATGTCTTTTGCTGCTTCTTGCAGAAAATATGCTCCCATGTCTCTGTTTTTTGATTGAGCAAGCTCCCAGGATTATAGCAGGTGCTGGTAAGTGTGTTTATGGGGCTCAGGCCTCCTGCTGATTAGGCTCCAGTGTTTAGCTTTCTGCTACCACTGCTCAAGCAGGCACGATTAAATGTCCACCCAGATATTCAGCCTTTCTCCGGGAACAAGCAGGAAGTCAGTCCTCACATATGGGTGACATCTGTGCTGATGGAGCCCTCGTGGAAGCATCCCCCCAGCTTTCAAAGAAAGCCTTTCGGAGATGCCACCATGCATGTGTGGTCCCGTTCCCCACCGAAGGGTGCAATCTTGCTCATTTTCCTTTTTTCTGCAGAGCCCTTCAGATGTCTGTCTGGCTTGTTCCCAGGAAAAGTTGATTTTTCAGCCTGAGTTTCATACTCGCCTCCAGTACTGCACCGGTACTCTTCCTGCCACCCAACCTCACTGTCTCGATATCGAGTTTGGGTCTTTTTTGTAGTTGTTTTCCTCCTTGGTGTCTTCGCGCCTTTTTTTCCAAATGGTAGCTTGGCGGATCTTCGATCTTGCTGGGGTACTTTTTTCCCCCCTGGCTACCAGTGGTTTTAAAAAAATGTGATTGGCTTGCCAAGATTGTCTTTGACCGACACACACGACTGCTGCCTTTGCTGTCTTGGGCCGGACCACGACCCCCGCAACATGCGGTCTCTGCAAAAAGATGTCCAACAAGGCCCTCAAGAGTCTCCAGCAGCAGCACGATAGGTTTTTCCCCGAGTCCCCAGTACCTTCAAAGGCCAGGGCCTCATCTGGAGTGGAGTGGAGGTGTGGCCTAGTGGTTGGGGCAAGGTACTTCAGGCCAGAAGGTCGGGGGTTCAAATCCCACTAGAGGACAGCAACCTTGGGCCGGACGGACTGGGGTTTCTAGTCCCACAGGTGCTCCTTGTGGTCCCTCCATAGCCCATGTTCCCTGTAAAATAGTTATCTCCAAGTTAGAATGCCCTGTTCAATGTAATTTCAGTTTGTTCAATGTAAACCACACTGATGCAGAATAGCACGGTATATAAGAGAATGTAAATAAATAAATCTGAAGCCACAAATCAAAATTAAACACCAACCACTCAAAAATTATGTAAAAAAGCAAAGAGCAGTGATAGCTGCACACTACGATATTATTAAATGTTGGACAATTTGTCTTGAGGAAACCTTCTCTCATGACAACCCTTCCATTTTACTCATATAAGGTTTACCTAGAATTAAACAGCGAACCTATGTTAAAGATGTGCAAAAAGACAACTGTGTTCCTTACAGAAACTTAACTCATAAATTGTGTTAAAAGACACCCATGTGCAAATCAATAGACTTAGTAGACTTATCTGAAAAAGTGACTCCAAATGTCCATCATGAAATAGATGTCTATCATGAAATACTGGATCCGTTCAAACTAAATTCATTGAACCAAGCATAGAATCTCTAAAAAAATTGTGATACTCAACTGCAGAATCGTTTGCAAAATATAATATGGTGTGTCAGTGGACACAGTACTGCGTATAGGGCATACCAACTGTGAACGTTCCAACGTTTCAACGTTCCAAAACCCACAGTGATGACGTTCTGAAGTAACCAAACAGCATGGATCCTTTCAAAACTCAGCTGATATTTAAATCACATGATGAAATGAACCAGTAAATGCAGTCTGTGTAAGGCACACAGTTGTGTTTTTGCATGTCTTTAACATAGGTTCACTGTTTAATTCTAAGTAAACCTTATTTGAGTAAAATGGACGAGTTGTCAAGAGAAGACAAATTTTCCAACATTTAATAATATTGTAGTGCTCGGCTATCACTGCTCTTTGCTTTTTTACATAATTTTTTTTCATCTGAAGCCACGACATCTCGAGACAGCTCCACAGAACCCAAGCAGCGCTGTGGTTCTTTGGAGAGGGGGGATCTCCCTCGAGGGAAATGCAAGAAGAAGAAGAAAACCTCAAAAGCGGGATCCCTGGATGGATCCGACAGGCTGGGTACGTCCCGAGCCAGGTCCCGCAGTCTGAGACGCTCGTCCGAGGGATTGGAGATGGAGCGGCCTGCAAAGGTTCACCGAAAGGACTCGACCTTGGACCAACCTCAGTTACCAAACACCATTCTCATCGAGGATTCCCCTTCGGGGAAACAGGCATCGGGCCCGATCCATTCGGTGCCCACGCCGATGGCTGTGGAGCCTTTTGGCCTGGAGTCCAGAATGGTGGCCCTGGAGCGCAGTTTGTCTGCCTTCATTAAGCAGCAGCGGGCTCTATTGTCTGGCAAAGCCGGTTCCTCCACCCTGACCACCGGGCCCTTGACATCAAAGATGTCCCCAGAGGCCGAGCCAATCCTTGATACCCTTCGGCCTCGAGTTGATCCTTGGCCGAGGTCTCGATCCAGTTCCCACTCAACAGGGCCGTGATCGTCCCCAACCAGTGCGCTTGGCACCAGCCGCTGGGCCTCTGAGGACTGCGGACCGGGGTCAGTCCTGGGGCCCGCGGACCATCCTTCCATTGAGTCCTTGATGGATTACTCCAAGTGGGAGACGGAGGATAAGGAATTGCCCGACACCCGTCGCCATCATGACGTCCACTTGAACTCTCACTTCAGAGCGCCAGCGGTGATAAAAGCCAGAGGACATGGCATTCCTTGACTTTGTCAGGGACATGTCTAAGGCCCTAGTGTTCCTGACAGAATCGGAAGAGGACCCTCAAGCGGAGGAGCTAGAAATCCTCCAGTACGAGGCCCCTCCGAGGGAATAGCTTAAGGTGCCCATCCCTCCCATCCTGGAACGGCTAATGCTCTATATGTGGAAGACACTCGCATCGGTGCCGGTGGTGAGTAAGCAGCTCAATTTGATGTATCGAGTCCGCTGGAGCCCAGGCTTCCAGAAATCACAGCTGCCACACAACTCCATGGTGGTAGAGTCAGCCATGCGTCAACTGAAGAATCAAAAGATGTACTCCTCATTGCTCCCGGAAGAGAGGCACGCACCTTTGACACCCTCAGCAAAAGGTGTTGCCAGGGCTGAATGCTCATTGGCCGCATCATGGCCTACCAGCTGTACATGGCATGTACCGGAGATTCTCCAGGACCAAGCAGGAAGTCAGTCCTCACATATGGGTGACATCGACGTCGATGGAGCCCTTGCGGAGCATTTCCCCAGCTTTCCAAGAAAGCCTTTGGGAATGCAGGCACGCATGCGCGGTTCCCTTCCCGCCTAAAGGTGCCATCTTGCTTAGTCTCTCTTTTTCCGTGAAGCCCATCGGACTTGTGTCCTAGTCCTCCCGGAAAATAGTTAGATTTTTCGCGATTCCTTCGCTATTTTTTCTCCGGTTCGACGCCGGTTCCCCTCCCGCCGCGTTCGGTACACCGGTATCGAGCCCGATTTTATTTTTCCGAATTTTGCCCTTTGTGGCCGGCGTTCGCGCCCTTTTTTTCTTTTTCCCTGGAAGGCCAATCCTTTGACCTCGCGGGGACTCTTTTTTTTCCCCGATGGCTTCCCATGGTTTCAAAAAGTGTGATCGTTGCAAGAAACTAATGTCTCTCACCGACACACACGACTGCTGCCTTCGGTGCCTCGGTCCTGACCACGATCCTAAGACCTGTGGACCATGTGGAAATATGTCTTCCAAGGCGCTTCGAAGTCGTCAGCACCAAAAGGAAAGACTTTTCTCCGACTCGGCCTCCTGCCGGGCCCGGACCTCGTCTGAGGCCTCGACATCTCGGGAATCAGATCCCGAGCACCGTCGGGGCTCCTCGGACAGGGGGTCCCCCGACCGGGAATGAAAGAGGAAGAAGCGGCTCGCGAGGGCGTCATCGAAAGAGGTCCCTGGCTCCTCGAGAGCTAGGTCTCAGACCCCCGACTGTCGCCCCGGGCCCGTGGAACAGGAGAAGCCTCCAAAAGTACCTTGAGTGGAGCCGGAGTCTGCTGGACACGTAAGTCCTGTAGTCCATGTGGACTCTCTTCCCAGAGAGCCGACGTCGGGCCCGGCGCCGCAGGGGCCCGAGTTGGTGGCTGCTGAGTCTCCTGAGCTGGGTCTCAGGCTGACAGCCTTGAGCAGCAGACTGTCTGCCTTCATGGAACAGCAGTGGGCACTGATGGCCAGCCTGTCTGGCGCATCTGCCCCGACCACCGTTACATCGATGTTGAAGTCGACCCCGGAGACCAAGCTGATACTCGAGACCATGAAGACTCGAGGTCGACCTCGGTCGCGGTCTCCCTCGACCTCCCGTTCAGGACCGAAGGCGTCGACGCCGGTGCCTTCGGCGTCGGGGCAGGTGCTCACAGGCCCCGCGCGGTCGGACCCCGATTCCTCATCGGACAAGTCCGCCTGGGAGACGGAGGACGAGGAGTCCCCCGACACCTTCAGGACTCGGTGCGTCCCGTTGGACTCACCGCAGTCTGAGCCCCGGAGTAGATCCCCCCCAGAGGATACCCGGTTCTCGGAGTTCATCCGGGATATGGCCACTGCATTGGCTATCCCTGCGGACCCAGAGGAGGAGCCTCGAGCCGAGGAGCTCGAGGCCCTACAGTATGACTCTCCTCTGAAGGAGGCTTTTACTGTTCCGGTTCCTCTGATGTTGGAACAGCTCCTCTTCCGGATGTGGGATCACCGTCCTCGGTGCCGGTTCTAAGCAAGCGGGTCGGTAGAAAGTGCTTCCAGGGCTCGATGCTTGCTTGCCGTGTCCAGTCTTACCAGCTGTACATGGGCATGTACTTGCGAGACCTGGCCAAGGAGCTGGCCGGGTTCTCTGCTGGTCTCTCCGGGGAACCCTTGCAGAGGTTCAAGTCCTTGTCCTCGGGGATCCGGGAATGCTCCAAGTTTATGTCCCGCGCTGCCTACGATGGCTTCGAGGCTTCGGCCCATGTTGCGGCAGCCGGCATCGCGGCTCGACGCCAGGCATGGCTGCAGTCATCGGACCTCGAGCCATGGGTTCAGGACAAGTTGGTCGATGTCCCTTGCCGAGGTGAGAATCTTTTTGGCAAGCCCATGACCGAGAAGGCCGCACAGCTCGAAACCGAGCACCTCACGAGGACAAGGCTGTCTAGAAAGACTTCTGCCCCTTCTCACAAAAAGAAGGGCTCGGGTAAAAAGCCCTTTTACCCGAGGAAGGGCACTGCCTACAAACAGTACCCACAGTACCAGGCCGCCCAAGCTGCTCCTCAGGGTCAGCAGGCCAACGGGCACGGTAATGGTCCCTGTAGACAGAGGACTCCCAAGCCTCCGGCCCCTGCTCCCACTCAGCAGGGTGGGGGTTTTTGACTCCATAGGCATAGCCTCTCCATCCCTGCTCTCCCAACCCTGCACAGGAGGTCGCCTTGCCCTGTTTGCCCACAAGTGGCCACTCATCACTGGAGACAGTTGGGTGTTAAGCATAGTCCACAAGGGCTATCTGCTACACTTCAAACAGCTGCCTCCTCCATACTTTCCAGGGGAACCTCCAAGGCCTCCCCTGCACACAGATCTTCTCCTTCAGGAACTCCAAGGTCTGTTAGTGGACAGGGCAGTGGAGCCTGTGCCTCCCCACTTACAGGGTCAAGGGTTCTACTCCAGGTATTTCCTGGTACCCAAAAGAACCGGTGGCCTTCGGCCTATTCTAGACCTCAGAAATCTCAACAAATTCCTAGAGAAGGAAAAGTTCAAGATGCTTACTCTTGGAACACTTCTGTCCTACCTCCAGCAGGGAGATTGGCTATGCTCCTTAGATCTAAAGGATGCGTACACTCACATCCTCATTCATCCAGACCACAGAAAGTACCTCAGGTTCATGGTGGGAGGAAACCATTATCAGTACAGAGTATTTATTTATTTTATTATTTATTTTATTTACATTCTCTTATATACCGCACTATTCTGCATCAGTGCAGTTTACATTGAACAAACTGAAATTACATTGAACAGGGCATTATAACTTGGAGATAACTATTTTACAGAGTACTACCTTTTGGCCTCACCTCCGCTCCCAGGATCTTTACCAAATGCCTGGCAGTGGTGGCGGCCTACCTGAGAAATCAGGGAATCTTTGTCTTCCCCTATCTGGACGACTGGCTCATCAGGGGTCAGACGTGCCAGGAGGCCCGTCAAGCCACCCTCAGAACTATTGCTCTTCTTTAAAGCCTGGGGTTTGTAATAAACTTCGCAAAGTCCACTTTGCTCCCCTCCCAGAACTTAGAGTTCATAGGGGCAAGGCTGGACACTCTGCTGGCAAAGGCGTTCTTGCTAGAAGACAGAGCCCAAAGACTGATCAGCTTAGCAAACCAGTTTCTCAGCAGGTCTCTGGTCTCCGCCAGACTCTGCCTGAGGCTTCTTGGCCACATGGCTTCGATAGTACATGTGACCCCCAATGCCAGGCTCCATATGAGGCCTACACAGTGGTGCCTTCGGTCTCAGTGGTCACAAGCCACAGGCTGCCTCAGAGACAGGATAAGGGTGTCCAGACAATTTCTGAACTCCCTCTGCTGGTGGCTGCACCCACCCAATCTGCTGCAAGGGGTACCTTTTCAGGTTCCTGGGTTCACAGTGGTGTTGACCACGGATGCCTCCCTGCAGGGCTGGGGAGCTCATTGTCTGGGCAAGTGCACCCAGGGCTTGTGGTCTCCCTGGGAAGCCGCACAGCAAATCAATCTACTGGAACTCAGGGCTATTTGGTTAGCCCTCAAGACTTTCTCTCCAACCCTGGCTCATCAGTCTGTCCTAGTTCAAACAGACAACCAAGTAGCCATGTTTTACGTGAACAAGCAGGGCCCAGGCTCCTTTGTCAGGAAGCACAGGAACTTTGCTTGTTTGCTCTCAGGCACAACATGCTCCTCAAGGCTGTGTATCTTCCTGGCCAGGAAAACTACCTAACCGACAGGTTGAGCAGGATTCTGCAGCCCCACGAGTGGCAGCTCCATCCTTTGGTGGTTCAGAAGATCTTCCTGAAATGGGGACTTCCATCCATAGATCTGTTTGCCAGTCCACTGAACAAACAGCTGCCAAGGTTCTGCTCCAGGCAACCGCATCCTCTGCGGATAGCAGCAGATGCTTTTCTGATTCCCTGGACTCCGGGCCTCCTGTACGCGTTTCCTCCCACGCCCTTGGTGGCCCGAACTCTCTTCAAAATTCTTCAGGACAAGGCCTCGGTCCTGCTGGTGGCTCCCAGGTGGCCGAGACAGCCTTGGTTTCCACTTCTGCTTCAGCTGACAGTGGATCCCCCACTGCCTCTGGGGTTGCAACCCGACCTTCTCTCAGGATCAGGGTTCCCTTCTGCACCCCAATCTCAAAGCTCTCAATTTGATGGCCTGGAGGCTGCAAGGGTAGTTTTGGCTCCCTGGGGCCTACCTCAGGAAGTTGAGGAGGTTGTTCTAGCCTCTAGGAAACAGTCCACTAGGAAAACCTATGCTCTGAAGTGGAAAAGGTTTTCTGTGTGGTGTCAGCTAAGTACAGAAGATCCTTTCTCCTGTACTGTACAAGTAGTGCTTCAGTACTTACTGCACTTATCCAATCAGGGACTTAAGTCCAATTCTGTTCGGGTCCACCTCTCAACTCTAGCAGCTCACCACTCACTGGTGGAAGGACATTCTCTGTCGGTTCACCCCTTGGTGTCCCGGTTTCTCAGAGGCTTGCTCTTGCTCAAGCCTCCAATCCGTTCTCCTGCTCCTGAGTGGGAGTTGAATGTGGTCTTGCAGCAACTGACTCGCCCACATTTTGAGCCGATGGCTACTTGTCCTCTCCGCTTCCTGTCCTGGAAGGCACTCTTCTTGATAGCCTTAACCTCGGCCAGGCAAGTGAGTGAGCTTCAGGCCCTGGTCTGTGATGGGCCTTACACCCACTTCTATAGGAGCAGGGTAGTCCTGAGGACTCATCCAAAGTTCCTCCCCAAAGTCGTCTCCTCTTTCCACCTTAACCAAGAGATGGTTCTTCCAACATTCTTCCCTAGGCCTCATGCAAGCCAGGCTGAGGCAGTTCTGCATACCCTGGACTGTAGGAGGGCCTTATCCTTCTACCTTGACCGTACGCAGGGGCATAGAAGAGCTACTCAGCTCTTCGTATCTTTTGACCCTAATAATTTGGGGTTAGCTGTGTCCAAGCGTACCTTGTCCACCTGGGTAGCTGACTGTATCACCTGGGCTTACAGGGCGGCTGACCTTCCTTTGCAGGGTCGGGTCACGGCCCATCGTGTCAGGGCAATGGCTGCCTCAGTGGCTCACCTCCGCTCTGTACCATTGGTGGACATCTGCAGGGCTGCAACTTGGTCCTCAAGTCAGACTTTTGCGGCCCATTACTGTCTGGAGAGGGAGTCCCGTAGGGACAGTGCTTTTGGCCAGGCAGTACTCCATAATCTCTTTGAGGTTTAGGCAACTCCTGCCCTCCAGCCCTCCGTTGGGCTACCGGTGGAGGTTCTGTCAGTGAAAAGCCTTTCTTTGATGCTGGGACTAGAGGGAGTTCTCTTGTTCAACCTGGGTTCCTTGGTAGCCCAGAGCTAGGGAGTCACCCATATGTGAGGACTGACTTCCTGCTTGGTCCTGGAGAAAGAGTAGTTACTCACCTGTAACAGGTGTTCTCCAGGAGCAGCAGGAATCAGTCCTCACAATCCTCCCTCCTCCCCTGGGAGTTGCAGTTGTACATAGTTTATTTTTACATTTTTGTGTGCTGTTTTAGCTATGTCATTTGACTGAGCAAGATGGCACCTTTAGGCGGGAAGGGAACCGCGCATGCGTGCCTGCATTCCCAAAGGCTTTCTTGGAAAGCTGGGGAAATGCTCCGCAAGGGCTCCATCGACTTCGATGTCACCCATATGTGAGGACTGATTCCTGCTGCTCCTGGAGAACACCTGTTACAGGTGAGTAACTTCTCTGACCTGGCAAAGGAAATTGCTGGGTTCTCAGCTGGTCTGTCCGAGGAACCCCGGCAGCGGTTCAAGAACCTGGCCAAAGCCATCTGTGAGTGAAACAAGTTTATGCCTCCAGCAGACTGTGACGGCTTTGAGTCGGCAGCTTGAGTAGTGGCGGTGGGCATCGGCGCTCGACGTCAGGCTTGGCTACAGTCGTCCGATCTTGAGCAATAGGTTCAGGACAAATTGGTTGATGTCCCATGCCAAAGTGAGAACCTCTTTGGCAAGCCCATGACCAACAAGACTGCCAAGCTGGGGACCGAGTTTATGATGATGACCAGACTCTCTAAAAAGACTGCTGTCCCTTCTTGACGGAATGGCTTGGGTAAAAAGCCCTTTACGCATGGAAAGGGGCTGCTTATAGAAACTACCCACCTTTTCAGACCATCCCTGCTCCCCAGCAGGATCAGCAGGCCAAGGGACATGGGCATGGCCCTCATAAGCAGAAGGCTTTCAAACCCCAGGCATTGACCTCGGCCCAGCCAGGCAGCAGCTTTTTACTCCTGGGGCATAGCCTCTCCACCCCAAGGAGGTCAGCAGCCCACAGGGGGATGTCTGATCCACTATGCCCAAAGGTGGCTAACTACCACCAACGATTCCTGGGCACTTTGGGTGGTAAGGGAGGGCTACCTCCTCCATCTGACTCAAGACACCCCCCCTTACTTTACGGGAGAGCCCCTCAGGTCTCCCCTTCACCAGGATCTTCTACTGAAGGAGCTTGCAGGTCTTCTCGAGGATAATGCGGTAGAACCAGTACCCCACCATATTAGGGACAAGGGGTTCTACTCCAAGTTCTTCCTCGTGCCAAAAAGAACAGGAAGGCTACGCCGATCCTTGATCTACGCAACCTGAACAAGTTTCTGGTGAGGGAAAAGTTCAAGATGCTCTCCCTTTGAACATTGCTGCCTTACCTCCAGTAGGGAGATTGGCTATACTCCTTGGATCTGAAGGATGCTTATACCCACATCCTCATTCACTCTAACCACAGGCAGTACTTGCGGTTCATATTGGGGGGAGGCCACTACCAATACAGGATGTGCTATCTTTCAGGTTGGCCTCTGCCCCAAGGGTCTGAACAAAATGCCTGGCAGTTGTAGCTGCCTTCCTCCGCCTCCAGGGGGTCTTTGTCTTCCCCTACCTGGATGACTGGCTTATAAAAGGAGGTATGGCCTCAGAGGTGCAGCAGGCAATTGCACGCACCATCCAGGTCCTACAACACCTAGGGTTTGTGATAAACTACCCCAAGTCCCACCTCCTCCTGACAAAGTGTCTTGTTCATAGCGACAAGACTGGATACCCTCCAGGCAAAGGCCTTACTGGCCGGAGACCGAGCTGACCATCTCAGGGCCCTGGCCCTGAACATACAGCACCGTACCTCGGTACCTGCTCGGCGGCTTCTGCGCCTTTTCGGGCACATGGCTTCCATGGTCTACATCACCCCAGACGTCTGCTTCCACATGAGGGCCGCACAGTGGTGCCTTCGGGACCAGTGGACACAGGACACTGGACGCCTCTCGAACAAAGTCTCGATGATCCGCCAATTGACGGACTCCCTGACGTGGTGGTAAACTCCCCAATACCTCAAGGTGGGGATGCCCTTTCAAGCCCCGAGCCCCTTGAGGGTCCTCACCACGGTCACCTCCCTACTCGGCTAGGGAGCCCAGTGCGTGGAACTCCGCACCCAGGGCAGCTGGTTGCAGGACAAGAGCAACCAGAAGATTAACTTCCTGGAGCTATGGTCAATATACTTAGCCTTCCGAGCCTTTTGCCACCACCTACGACACCAGCCGATGTTGGTCAAAACGGACAACCAGGTGGCGATGTTCTATGTGGTCAAACAGGGGGCACGGGGTCTCTTGCCCTCTGCCGAGAAGCAGTGGTCCTCTGCTCCTACACAGTCTGGCAGGGTATACTCCTGTGAGCAGTATACCTGCCAGGCCAGAACAACTCACGGTTCGACAGATTGAGCAGGGTCCTCCAGCTGCACCAGTGGCAACTGGACCCCTCAGTGTGGCTGACCGGCTTTTTCAGCTCTGGAGTAACCCGAGATAGACCTGTTTGCCAGTCTGGACAACTACCAGTTGCCCTGCTTCTGCTCCCGGCAGACCCACCGCTCCAGGATGGTGGCAGATGTGTTCCTCATCTCGTGGTCAGAGGACCTCATGTACGCCTTCTCACCCACACCACTAATTGCCAAGACATTTTTCAGGACCCTCTGTGACAAGGCCTTGCTCATCCTGATAGCCCCTTGATGGCCCAGGCAGTCATGGTTCCTGCTACTCCTCCGGCTATTTGTGGAGACTCCCATCCCGTTGGGGAACTCTCCAGGGCTCCTGTCCCAGGAAGGGGCCTCTCTTCTGCACCCCAACTTGGAGTCCCTGTCGCTGACAGCGTGGCTGCTGAAAGGGTGACCCTAGCCCCTTTCAACCTCTTGGGTGAGGTAGAGGAGATCCTGCTGGCCTTTCGTAAGGCTTGTCACGCCCATAGCCCCTTACATGTGTATGGAGGGGCGTGCTTGTTAGATAGAGTTCCCCAATTAAGCAATGTTCCAGACTGGCTATCTTGCAAAGGATTATGGTACTGGTAGTCCAGTCATGCGGTGCTAGCCTTTGAGGTAAATGAAGACAATGTAGTTGGCTCGAGTGTAAGGAAGTGACAGAATATTTATTTATGAGCTAAATCCAGATGCACACAGATTCTACTTGGTAATACCTTAGGATGTATTTTCCAGGATTTTATATTCAAAATAATAATACAACTGAAAGGTAAAGCAAGTTGCTTGTAAAGTCCATTAACAACAGAAAGTCTTTCTCAGTCACAGCTGACACACCTGCTCAGCAGGGCTGGAGTAAAAGGAAACCAAAAAGTAAAAGCTTCTTCACTTTTGTATCCAACGTGTGCATAGCCTGAGCTGTGTGCTGCTCTGATACCAGCTGGCTAACAAGCTCCAGTCAACAGCTCTTTTTTCTTCTCTGCACAAGTATTTACACAAACATCTAGTGCCAGTTACTAGAACGTTTCCCTTTTTATGTTTGATCCCACTTTCAGGATTTCTCTGTGCTAGCAACCTTGCATAAAGAACAGTCCATGAGATTATTGTCCTCCTCTGTAATTATAGACTGTTCTTCTATTTGCATTGGCTCTATATCAGGAGCTGGATCAGAGGACTTTATTAACTGACCTTCATTAGGATAAGAACTGTGTCTAAACACTTTGCCTTGCTTTAGGTTAGACAAACATTCATAGTTCATACCTGGGTTAAAGCTGGCATTAGGCTGTCCTCTCAAATATTCTGGCCAGTATGCATTGGAGCTTTTATAACCTGTCCTCCAGTCTATATTCCTGGACCTCAGGGCATCTGCTCCATACCTTTTCTTAGGGTTCCCAGCTGAAGTTCTCCAAGCCTTTGGATTTCCCCAATCCCTTGGAGCTGGCTTCTCCCAGGAATCTCTCCAAGAATATGAATCTCTTAGAGCTCCTCTCTCCTTGCTCTCACGCTTGCCTTCAAGCCTCCTCTAAGGATTGCCTCCTCGCTCTCAGGCTTAAGCTTCCTTTGTCTGCTCTCTGCATATTCTGTTCTAGTTTTAAAGTTCCCAGTTTCCAACCCCTCCCTTGCACTCTCCAGGTGTTGGTGGTCAAACTCCCTCCTGGCAGCTGAGTAATTAGGAGTGACGTAAGGGTTTCTCCATCTGGGCTTATACTCCTTCACCTCATCTCCACTACAGGCTCTCTGCAGGCCACTGCAGCCTGGAATAACCTGTCTTTTAGGTAAATATGCAGTTTTACCCCTGTGACCTGCTAAAACAGGTCCCTTGATTAGGGTAAATTCCATTCCTTTATCAGTATTCTCTAGGCTCTGGGCAGCTTCCTCATCACAGGCTTCCACTAGTGATATAGCGGAAGGGCTGTCGGGTAAGCTTTGCGTCTTTGCGGATGATACCAAAATCTGCAATTGAGTAGACACCCAGGAAGATGTAGATAACACGAGGAGGGATCTAGCTAAGCTTGAAGAATGGTCTAGAATTTGACAGCTGGGATTTAATGTTAAAAAATGTAAGGTCATGCATTTCGGCTGCAGCAATCCAAGGGAGCAATATGGTATAGGGGGTGAAGTACTTTTGTCCACTAAAGAAGAGCGGGACCTAGGCGTGGTTGTGTCTGATGACCTTAAAGTAGCTAAACAGGTAGAAAAGGCGACGGCAAAAGCTAGAAAGATGATTGGGTGCATACGGAGAGGAATGGCTAGCAGAAAAAAGGAGGTGATAATGCCTCTGTATAAGTCTTTGTTGCAACCTCATTTGGAGTATAGTGTGAAATTCTGGAGACTGCACCTTCAAAAGGATGTGAACAGGATGGAGTCGGTGCAGAGGGTGGCTACTAAAATGATTAGTGGTCTTCATTATAAAGCATATGAGGACAGACTTAAGGATCTTAATAGGTACACCTTAGAGGAAAGGCAGGATAGAGGTGATATGATTGAGATGTTCAAATGCCTCCATGGCATAAATGTTCAGGGAGAGAGCCTCTTTCAATTGAAAGCAAGTTCTGCTACGAGGGGACATGGGATGAGGGTGAAGGGAGATAGATTCAGGAGTGATATGCGGAAATATTTCTTTACGGAAAGAGTAGTGGATCCGTGGAATAGTCTCCCAGTGGAGGTGGTAGAGATGAGGACAGTAACTGAATTCAAAAAAGCATGGGACAAACACAGAGGATCTCTAAAGGTAAAAAGGGGACTGTTGTAGTTGTTGATATGGAAGGACAGACTAGATAGGCCATGTGGTCTTTTTCTGTCATCATATTTCTTTTTCTATGTTTATGCCCTCAGATGGTGCTGGTTTTCAACTTGGTGTGCAGAGCGCAGGGCCGACCTATTCTTGTGCCCGGTGGGGCTGGCGCTACAGTCCCTTCTCCACTTTTTGCAATTTGGGCTTAAATTGAATTCTGTCAGGATGTATCTCAGTGTTCTGGCAGCACACCACCACCCGGTGGATGGCAAACCCCTCTCAGTCCAGCCGCTGGTGACCCGCTTCCTAAGTTATCAAAGCCCCGGTTCACTCCCCAGCGACCAAGTGGGACCTCATTGTGGTATTGGTACAGCTCATTCACCCGCCTTTCAAGCCTCTGGCCACCTGCGATACCTCTTGTGGAAGGTGGTGTTTCTGATTGCGCTCACCTCCGTTCGCAGGGTGAGTGAGCTTTAGGCCTTAGTGGTGAGGCACCGTATACCAGGTTCTACAAGAAAAGGATGGTGCTCCACCCACACCCTAAATACCTTCCGAAGGTGGTATCATCCTTCCACCTTAACCAAGAGGTGGTCCTCCCCATTTCTTCCCAAGACCTCACACTAGTAGGGCGAAGATGGTCCTTCACACCCTGGACTATAAGAGGGCCTTGTCCTTCTACATCCAGTTATTCAGGGCTACTGCAAAGCTGCTCAGCTTTTTGTCTCATACGACCCCAGTCATCTGGGAGAGGCGGTGACCAAATATACACTGTCTACCTGGGTTGCGGACCGTATCGCTCTCGCCTATGTGCAGGCATGGCTTCCGCTGGAAGGCCGAGTCACGGCATACCGTGTCAGGGCCATGGAGGCCTCGGTGGCAAACCTGCGCTTCGTCCCGATGGTAGACATCTGCCGGGCTGCCACCTGGTCCTCAGTCCATACCTTCGCAGCCCATTACTGCCTGGAAAGGGAGTCCCGATGGGATAGTGCCTTCGGCCAGACTGTTCTCTGCAATCTTTTTGGGGTCTAGGCAACTCCTACCCTCCGACCCTTCTGTGTTGGCTATCAGAGTGCTGGTTTCCATCAGACACAGTGGTTCTACTGTAGTCTGTTGCTACGGACTCAATTGCTGCTGCTCACAGCTCCCCTTGAAGGTGACCGTGTTTTTCGCTGTGGGCTTTTGGTAGCCTGTACCTGGGGAATCCGATATGTGAGGACTGACTTCCTGCTTGTTCCCAGAGAAAGCGTAGTTACTCACCTGTAGCAGGTATTCTCCGGGGACAACAGGAATCAGTCCTCACAACCCTCCCTGCTCCCCTTGGAGTTGCTCCTTTACTATGTTACCATCTTTTATTTTATTTTTGCTGTTTTTTAGCAATGTCATCTGACTGAGCAAGATGGCATCCTTGTGCGGGAAGGGGACCACACATGCGTGGTGGCATCTCCCAAAGGCTTTCTTTGAAAGCTTTGGGGATGCTTCCGTGAAGACTCCATCGTAGCCGACATCACCTATATGTGAGGACTGATTCCTGCTGTCCCCAGAGAACATCTGTTACAGGTGAATAACTACTCTTTTGCTGCTCCTGGTAAATGTGCTTCCAGGATTTGGCCCTGGCTGCCTCTGAGCAGGTGCTGAGAAGTATGCTCCTAAGGCTCCAGCCTCTTGTTGAGCAGACTTTCAGGATTCGGCTTTTGGCAGGGATTGTTCACCCCTAAAACAAAGACATGGGGAGGGGTGGCCTGCACGGAGCGGCAGGGGCACCTACTCTTGCCATCTTACTGGGCAGACTAGATGGACCATACTGGTCTTTATCTGCCGTCATTTACTATGTTACTATGTATGTTCCTAGGGCTCTGGCCTTTAGTTGAACAAGTTCTGAAGGTTCAGCTTAAGCTTCGTCTGCCTCTTGGTGATTTTGTTTTCAGGGTTTGTCTTTAGGATGCCTCTGGCAGACCGGCCATTGGTAAGTGTTCTGCTAGGACGTCTGCCTATGGTGACCCTCTGGTTGAGCAGTAGCAGAGAACACAGCTGGATCATAATGGTCAGATCCTACTTCCACTAACTTCCTCCTCCTTTTTCACCCACACACTTCCTGTGCTGCTCCTTCATCTCTGCAAAACAGCTCTTTCACTCAGAAGCAGCTTTGCAGTAGCCCTGAATAACTGGATTCACCAGAGGCAGGTCTTGTCAGACAAATCTGATTGATTTCTTTGACTGGGTGACCAGGGAGTTGGACTGAGGGAGAACTCTAGATGTGGTGTATTTAGATTTCAGTAAAGCCTTTGACACTGTTCCTCACAGGCGACTTATAAACAAACTGAGCACCCTAGGGATGGACCCTAAAGTTACTGCTTGGGTTAGAAATTGGTTGGGAGGCGACAAAGAGTACAAGTAAATGGAGCTCACTCTGAGGAGAAGGATGTTACCAGTGGTGTGCCCCAGAGATCTGTCCTTGGTCCGATTCTTTTTAACATCTTTGTTAGTGATATAGCGGAAGGGCTGTCGGGTAAGGTTTGCCTCTTTGCAGATGATACCAAAATCTGCAATAGAGTAGACACCCAGGAAGGTGTAGATAACATGAGGAGGGATCTAGCTAAGCTTGAAGAATGGTCTAGAATTTGGCAGCTGGGATTTAATGTTAAAAAATGTAAGGTCATGCATTTGGGCTGCAGCAATCCAAGGAAGCAATACAGTATAGGAGGTTGTCATGAAGTGGGTATCAATAAAGATGCAAACCTGAAAAGAAACCCTGTTTCTCAGAGAAATCTAGATGTGCAGTTACCTCAAGGCACAGCTAGAGGGGGCAGGAGTGATCATACAAGAGCTAATGAGCCTAAGAGAGCTAATGATTTGCACCTGGGAATGAGCCTGGGAGTTTCAAAGGAAAGATTCCTTTATAAGCAGAAGCTGAATGCTAGCAAAGGAGGAACACCTCTATTGAGAGGAACATCTCTATCGAGAGAAACACCTCTATTGAGAGGAACACCTCAAAGGAGAGGACAGAGAGAAGGAACAGCTCTGAGGGAAGGAGCAGCTCTAAGAGAAGGAGAAGGACTTGGAGAAAGAATCCTACCTGAGCAAGCCCAAAGGAACAGAGTTCACAAAGGTGGAGTTCAGAAGGGCCAGGCTAAGCGAGCAGCTGTTCAGAGGGAGTCTGCTGGAGAAAGCACTAAGGCTAGAGAGTGTGCCACTCCCTGTTCCAACAACGTTCCTGATTCAAAGGCAGAGAGACGTATCCAGAGAACCAGAGAGATAGGTTTGGAGGAAAGCCTGCAGTCTCTGGGAAATACTAGTCAAGTGTTACCAGGCACCAAAGGAAAAGCAGTTTCTGACAAAGCTAAGTCCTTACTGAAGCACAAAGTTGAATCTACACCAGGTTTTACCAAGCTGCCAGAAAGCACAGCCCTGCCTAAAGCTTATCGGCAGAGAACCTGTTGCAGGAGAAACGTTTCTGGGAGAGAAAGCTCCATGGATTCAAACCACAGAGGCTCCAGGTATGAAATCTTTATTCATGATACTGAATGCTTAACTCCTAGAGGCACTGCTAAAACAAATACTCAGTTTGCAAGGAAGAAGAAACCAGGGTGGTTTCAGAAAATTCCCAGAGAACTTAAAACACAGAAGAGAATGAAATTGAAGAGTTCTATGAACAAGCTGAAATTGACAGAACATGCAAACAGGATATCCTGATAGTCATGGGTGATTGGAACGCAAAGGTTGGCAACAAAGAAGACGACAAAGTAGTTGGAAAATATGGACTTGGCAACAGAAATGAAGCTGGAGAAAGACTGATAGAATTCTGCAAGACCAACAATCTATTCATCTCGAGCACCTTCTTCCAGCAACACAAGCGGAGACTGTACACATGGACTTCACCCAATGGATTGTATAAAAATCAAATTGACTACATCTGTGGAAGTCAACGATGGAAAAGCTCTATAACATCAACAAAGACAAAACCTGGAGCTGACTGTGGTAAGATCATCAACTATTAGTATGCAAACTCAAACTAAAGCTGAAAAAGAGCAAACCACTCATGAATGCAGCAAAATATGACCTTGAGAATATACCACTGGAATTTAAAGACTGCCTGCAAAATCGATTTGCTGCTTTAGATACAAATGATAGAGTTCCAGAAGAGTTATGGAATGACATCAAGAAGGTTGTGTTGGAAGAAAGCGAGAAGTCTCTACAAAAGGTAAAAAAGAAAAAACGGCCAAAATGGATGACGGAAGAAACTCTGAAAATTGCCCAGAAACGCAGAGAAGCTAAAGCCAGAGGAGAAAGAAAGACAATCACAGAACTCAACAGAGATTTCCAACGTGCAGCAAGACAGGACAAGGAAAAGTACTACAATGACGCATGCAAGGAAATAGAAGCAGAAACTATTAGAGGAAGAACAAGATCAGCTTTCCTAAAGCTACGAGAGTTAAAGAAAAAGTTCCAGCCTCGAATTGGAATGTTACAAGATGCTCAAGGTTCTATGTTGAATGATGCTGAGAAGATCAAGAAAAGATGGAAGCAATATACAGAGTTTTTATATGCTAAAGATCAAGTGGACCAACAGCCGTTTCAACCTGTACCTTGTGATCTGGAACCATTGGTGATGAAAGAAGAAGTTGAAGCAGCATTGAAAGCCTTATCAAAGAACAAAGCACCAGGCATTGATTGCATTCCCATAGAAGTATTACAGCAATCTGATGCAGCTGTTACCGTACTTACAAGGCTCTGCCAAGAAATATGGAAGACAGCATCATGGCCAACTGACTGGAAAAGATCTGTGTTTATACCAGTACTAAAGAAAGGTGATCCAACTGACTGTGGAAATTATCGCACAATCGCTCTGATCCCACATGCCAGCAAAATTCTACTGAAGATTATTCAAAAGAGACTACAATCATACCTGGAACGAGAACTACCTGAAGTGCAAGCTGGGTTCAGAAAAGGGCGAGGAACGAGAGACATCATTGCGGATGTGAGATGGATCCTTGAAAAGACTAAAGAATACCAAAAGGATATCTATTTGTGCTTTATCGACTATAGCAAGCTTTTGACTGTGTAAACCATGAGAAACTCTGGGCCACATTAAGAAGCATGGGTATACCAGAACACCTGATCGTTCTCTTGCACAATCTGTACATTGATCAAGAAGCAACAGTTCGAACGGAACAAGGAGAAACAGAATGGTTTAAAATAAGCAAAGGTGTAAGACAAGGCTGCATACTTTCCCCCTACCTATTTAATTTATATGCAGAACAAATCATCAGAGAAGCAGGATTGTATGAAGACAACAGAGGTTTGAAGATTGGTGGAAGACTCATCAACAACCTTCGCTATGCTGATGATACCACATTACTGGCGGAAAGTGAAGATGATCTGAAACATTTGCTTCTCACAATCAAAGAACATAGTCTCAAAATGGGCCTGCACCTTAATGTAAAGAAGACAAAGATCATGACAACTGGCATAATCAACAGGTTCATCATCGAAGGAGAAGAAATTGAAATCGTGAATAACTTTAACCTACTTGGATCAACTATCAATAAAGAAGCAACAAGCAGTCAAGAAATCAGACGACGCATTGCTCTTGGCAGAATGGCTATGAAAGGCCTAGATAAGATTCTCAAGAGCAGAGATGTCTCTCTCCATACAAAGATTCGACTTGTTCAAGCCATGGTATTTTCAATAACATCATATGGATGTGAAAGCTGGACAGTGAAAAAGATAGACAGGAAGAAAATTGATGCCTTTGAATTATGGTGCTGGCGGCGAATACTTTGTATACCATGGACTGCCCGAAGAACAAACCAGTCTGTACTAGAGAAGATCAAACCTAAGCTTTCTTTAGAAGCTCAGATGACAAGACTTCGACTTTCATACTTTGGACACATCATCCGGAGAGAGAGATCATTAGAGAAAGACATCATGCTTGGCAATATAGAAGGTCAACGCAAAAGAGGAAGGCCAGCAATGAGATGGATCGATACAATAACAGCAGCTACGGGTACCAGTCTGTCAACAATGAGCCGCCTGACTGAAGATCGAACACAATTTAGGATAGCTATCCAGAGGGTCGCCATGAGTCGACTCCGACTCGACGGCACTTAACAACAACAACATTGGAGGCAAGAGCCTAGGGACACTTCATATAGACCTGTAGCAGACAGGGACAGTGATTACTCTGATGATGAATGTAGTGGAGTAGAATCCATGGAAATTGAATATATAAATGCTGTTCCCATTCCTCTACCAGAAGAAATGGATTGTGGTTTGTGCATGGCCACGAGCCTAGAATCTGTAGCCACTGTATAACTGAGAAGACGTTTGTTTAATTCTTATTGTGTTGGAATGAAGTGAATTCCTCTGATTAACCCTTGCACTAATTGTGGAGTTTAACAATTAGCTTGTTAATACTGGTACCTTTTGAAACAAAGGACATTCTTTTGATTTCTCAATGTCTTATTTGAACCCTTGCACCGACGGGGAATAAAGCCTTGTTTTCCCTACACTTGGTTTGATTATTGAGCTCTCATAGGAAGCTGGAAATAAGTAAGACCATTTCGCCATTCGTGGACCTTACATTTCATCATGCTCCCTAAATAATTTCTATCGTGGAGCATGCCCATACTTCGAATGGTCACCAGGGGATGCCCTCACGACAGAGATGAAGTACTTTTGTCCACTAAAGAAGAGAGGGACCTAGGCGTGGTTGTGTCTGATGATCTTAAAGTAGCTAAACAGGTAGAAAAGGCGACGCAAAAGCTAGAAGGATGCTTGGGTGCATACGGCGAGGAATGGCTAGCAGAAAAAAGGAGGTGATAATGCCTCTGTATAAGTCTTTGGTGTGACCTCATTTGGAGTATAGTGTGCAATTCTGGAGACCGCACCTTCAAAAGGATGTGAACAGGATGGAGTCGGTGCAGAGGGTGGCTACTAAAATGATTAGTGGGCTTCATTATGAAGCATATGACGACAGACTTAAGGATGTTAATTTGTACACTTTAGAGGAAAGGCGGGATAGAGGTGATATGATTGAGATGTTTAAATACCTCCGTGGCATAAATGTTCAGGGAGAGAGCCTCTTTCAATTGAAAGCAAGTTCTGCTACGAGGGGACATGGGATGAGGGTGAAGGGAGATAGATTCAGAAGTGATATGCGGAAATATTTCTTTACGGAAAGAGTAGTGGATCCGTGGAATAGTCTCCCAGTGGAGGTGGTAGAGATGAGGACAGTAACTGAATTCAAAAAAGCATGGGACCAACACAGAGGATCTCTAAAGGTAAAAAGTGGACTGTTGTAGTTGTTGATATGGAAGGACAGACTAGATATGCCATGTGGTCTTTTTCTGTCATCATGTTTCTATGTTTCTAAGCCATTCTTGTTAATGTTATTAGGGAAAGAAAGTTCAAAAAAATTATGAAAGGGAACTTAGTGAAGTGAATGCACTGGCTTCAAGTACTCAAGTCTTCTGAGACTAGCACCAGAATTCCTATACCACACTGCATCTTTAAAGAGAATATAGATAACAGCAGTTATAGCTTTAGATATTAAGTGTCTGTATGTGTGTGTGGTGCAGCGGGAGTGTGCCTGCCTGTATGTGGGAATGTTTGGTGGGAGGGGAGCGGGGTAGGGCTGTGGTGCATACGGATGTGTGCTGCAGTGCTGGGGAGCCTCTGTTTGTGTAGTGCAGAGGTGGGGTGCCTATGTCTGTATATGAATGTATGTGTGTGTGCGCTCTAAAATACCCCACACCTCCTTTTTTAATAGGCCTACTGCCTCTTTAAATTGTCCCTGTTTTCTCTACCTCACTTCTTCCCCCCTCCTTTCCCCCCCATCCCTCACATACAACCTTTTTTTGCTTCAGACCACAATCACGGCCATCTTCTCTTCTGCCCATGGTGGTGTGATCATGGCCTTCCCCATCTCTTCTGCCCACAGGGATCTGAGGTGGCATTGGGTATCTTTCAGCATTGGGGAACCTCCTTAACAAACCTATTTGCAACTCCCCACAACACACAAATCCCTCAGTTTGTTCCAGGACTGGGACAGATGGAAAACTAGCCCCTGATGCTTTCCTCCTTCATTGGGGAGAGTGACATCTGTATGCGTATTTACCCATTTCTCTGATAGCCTCTTCTGAAGCTTCAGCAAGACAGAGGCAGCATGATATTCATTACCCCTTGTTGGTCTAGACAATGTGGCTTGCCCTTCTTCAAGACCCTCTATAGGGATCCAGTCCATCAGGGGAGGATTTTGTATTTTAATATCAAGTCTCTAACCCATGCATTTTGGTTGCTGAGAGGCTGGAGGTCAACTCCCTGAACCCACCACTTGAGGTAGTCAATGTCATCTTGGCTTAAAAAAGAGTTTCTTCCAGAAGATCTTACTCTTTCAAATGGCGGAGGTTTGCTGTTTGGTGTGAGGATCAGCCTTAGATCCTTTCTCCTGTTCTACACAAAAACTGCTTGAATACCTTCTATACCTTTCACAGTCTGGTCTAAAGACGAACCTCTGAAGGGTCCACCTCAGTGTAATTGGAATTTGTCACTAACATATAGAAGGCAAACCTATCTCTTTGAAGCCTTTAGTTGTCTACTTCATGCGTAGTTTGCTTCTATTGAAACCTCCCCTTAAACTACTAGTAGTGTCATGGAACCTTAATATGGTTTTGCCTCAGCTGATGAAAGCTCTTTCGAGTCACTGTGACCCGTGCACTGAAGTTTCTAAACTGTGTAGTATTGTTTCTGTGGCACTTAGCACGCAGAGTAAGTGAGTTCCAGGTTCTAGTAGTGGATCCACTCTACACTAATTTTTGTAGGGCAATTTCTCCAAATGGATGAGTTCTGCGCATACCATAACAGTCATTAACCTCACTTCTAAGCCAGAGTATGTGGAGTATGATCTCAGTCTCTCAAATTTATAGCTAATGCTCAGCATAGTACTTGCATCATTTCAAAGAGAGCCTCCCTCTGGAGTTCATTAGATGTTACGTGTATGGGTAATTTATTAATGTGTGCTTGGAAATTCCTCTTAATTAAACCTGTGGCACCCAACACAATGAGAAATTATTCGGTATCTTTCTGCCATATTTTCTTGGTCTCATTGCATTTCTTGGTACTTGAATATTTTCTCCCTCTCAATGCAATTCACAGAGTAGTTGCTTGGAACTGACAACTCTATAATTAATGCCGTTCTGGTGTTTTTCGCCTTTACCACTATATCTGACTTTCTCACATCAAACTTTTTATCGGTCGGAATGGGAGTATCCCAGGTGATCATGACCTCTTCATTCTTTGTAATTCTTTTAGGTTCATGATCACAGTGCTTTTCCAACACAGTCATATTATAGTGTTTACAGAGTTTCCAATGGATGAGGTGTACTACGTTGTTGTGCCTTTCTGTATAGAAATTTTCTGCCATCAGAACTTCACAGCAAGCTACGAGGTAAGTCACTGTTTCTAGCTTTTTCCACCAGAAGGCGTATGTCTGCTTTGCCAGTTTTTTCAATGCTTGCTGTAAACCATCTTGTCTGTAATCTGCTGACCTGGGCTGCAACTATCAACCTCTCATCCTTCGGTTTCAGTTCACCTCTTTAACCATTCGTGAGTCCGTTCTTGATCGATAAAGGGTTCCTGGAGTAACACTCTTTATGTCCCACTGTATTTGTGCATTTGCCACTTGTTTTTTCTTGTTTGTTGATCTAATTCTTTGAAAAGTCTTTTCTCTTGTTTTGCAAATTCTGTAACTTTCTCCCCTGTGTATACTTGTGGATTCTCACTCATTCCTTCTAGTCATCGGAATACTTGTCTAAGTTTGATGATGGAAACAAATTCTGGACATTTGCTTTCATATTTCAGCACTTTGTGCGCATTTGGATCCGATGATGATATTAGGTAGGACTGTAGGCCTATGATAGTAGCTCGATATGCGTAATCAATCTCTATGAGGTCTAGTCCTCCTTCAGCTCTAGTGATTTACAGTCTTGTCCTACACTGATTCTTGTAAATTACTATCTCCAGGAACAAGCAGGAATGTAGTCTTCACATATGGGTATCGTCGGTACCGACGGAGCCTGCGCGGGAACGCTCCACAGCATCCAATAGAAACGCTTTTGGGAGTATCCTTCAGCACATGCGCACTGCCTTCCCACCTTTCCAACTGTCCCTCTTCTGTCCTTCATTTTCCGAGGAGCCGACAAGTTACATACCGTCACTGCAGAAAATTTCTTCTTTAAACTTGTTTTTTTTGTGGTCCCGTCTGCCTCCGCATGACACCTACCGGTACCGCCGGTCTTTTTTCTTCTTTTCTAAAAAAAAAAATATATATATATATATATATATACTTCTGAACTGTTTCTCTTCAGAAACGTTTTCTTTTTGGTGCTAGGCGCCATTTTGGCATTAGGCCCCATTTTTCCTAAAAGATGGAAAAATCAGCTAGTGGTTTTAAAAAATGTACTAAGTGTGGCGGTACCATTTCCGTCACCGACACCCATGCCTGGTGTCTAAAATGTTTAGGCTCTGACCATTCTCCATCTGAGTGTCTCTGTAGTATGGGGATGACTAAAAGAGGAAGACAGAACCGAGCTGCAAAGCTAGGTACCCTCTTTTCTTCGGATGCCAGGTCCATTGCATCGACGTCTTCAAGAGCCTCGTCTTCCTCCCATGGATCTCAAGTAACTAAACATAAGAGCCCGTCCTCAAAGGGTAGCTCTCCTTCCAAGCATCGAGAGGCCATTGACATTGCCCTTTAGGAAACTACACCGGCAAAACAGTCCCGGCAGGAGGCTTCGACCTCCAAAGCATCAACGGGGTTCCAGGATGTTTTCGAGACTTCGACATCGGCAGAACTACTGGTGCCATTCTCAGGGGTTCCGGCCGCTTTTACCGGTACCAATACCCAGGCATCGGCAGCGTCGATAGACCAGAGATTCCTCGCTATCGAACGCAGTCTTGCAGCTCTCCTTACAGCTGTGGTACCGTTGACACCAGCGGTTCAATGGGCACCGGTACCGACACTGGTACCGATGCCGGTAGCAGCACCAGTACAGATACCGGTACCAGCACCGACGGTACCGGCCCCGGTGGGAATTCTTCCCATGCTGACTTTTTCTGGCATCGACAGATCGGTACCGGACCAACTCGGTAACGACTTCGATCGATATCGAGACCGTGCTTTGCATGAACATTGGGATCAGAGATACTTCGAATCTTCCGATTCCGATGACTCTGATAATTCTGCCGGTACCAGAGTGTTTCTCCCGGAAGACTCCTCTTCTCCCCAACGCCGAATGTCTCATCCGGAAGACATGACTTTTCAGGATTTTATTTGTGATGTGGCCAGAGGCCTTTCAATCACGGTATCTCCTGAAAAGGATCCTACAGCAAAGGAATTGGAAATTCTCCAATATCCTAAAGCTCCAAAGGAGGCAGCCACTCTGCCCATTCATGAAATTCTTCATGATTTGATGCTCAGAATGTGGGAGACACCTTTGACCACTTCTCCTCATTCTAGGAGACTCGATACCATGTACCGAGTTCCACCGTGTCCTGGTTTCAAAAGACTCAGCTGCCACACCATTCAGTGGTAGTGGAGTCAGCCATGCGTAGGATGAAAAGTGCAAAGAGACATGCATCTAATCCTCCAGGTCGTGAATGCAGGACTCTTGACGCTTTTGGGCGTCGAACATTTCAGGCTTCCATGCTTTCAGCTAGGATCAGCTCATATATTTTATATATGGGAATGTTCCTCAAAGAGGTCACAGGAGATTTGGAGCTTATGAGCCCCCTTCTCCCTGATGACAAACGGCAAGACTTCTTTACTCTTGTCAAGCATGCTCAAGATGTCTCCTTGTTTGTAAAGTAGGGAGAAGTGGTCTAGTGGTTAGGACAAGGTACTTCAGGCTGGAGGGCCGGGGGTTCAAGTCCCACCTGGGGACAGCAATCTCAGGCCGGAGGGACTGGGTTTTCTAGTCCCATAGGCACTCCTTGTGGTCTTGGGCAAGCCACTTAACCCGCCATTGCCCATGTTCCCTGTAATTAGCATATGTGTCTCATATCCCCTCGTGTTAAATGTATCTCCCAATTGTGTTGTGACCACTTTGATTGAACGATAAGGTGGTATACAAAACTGTCTAAATAAATAAATAAATCGTGCAGCCTTTGACTGCTTTGAATGCATCAGCAGAACCTCTGCTATTGCCATTGGTGCACGTCAGATTGCCTGGCTCCAGGCATCAGACTTGGAGATTTGGGTACAGGATAAATTGGGAAACATCCCTTGCACAGGAGAAAAACTCTTTGGCAAGAATTGGCAGGAGAAGGCTAATGAGATAGATGCTGACAATATCACTTTAGATAGATTGTCAAACTCTACAGCCAATCCAGCCAAAAAGAAACCTTATAAAAAAACCCTTTTTCAGCAAAAAGAGGAAGTTTTATCCGTCCTATACCCAGCAAGGGCAAGCTCAGGGTCAAGATGCCTAGAAAGTTCAACAACAAAAATCCAGACAAAAGAAGCCAAAAGGCTTTAGAGCTCAACCAGCTCCACAGGACCAGCCCCCTTAAGGGCTTTGACTCCTTCATAGAGAACTTAGCCTTCCTGCCTCTGGAAGGTCCAGAACCCCTAAACATTCCAGGCAGGTTGTGTCATTTTGCCAACAGATGACACCAAATAACAGCAGAAAATTGGACTCTGTCCATTGTGGGAGAGGGGTACAAGCTTCATTTTCACAGTATGCCCCCTCCTACAATCATAAGACAGTTCAATTCCCAAACCTCTACAGACACTCTACTAGATCGAGAGGTCTCAACACTCCTTGCTCAAGGAGCAATAGAGGATGTGCCCATTCTTTAACAGGGTACAGGGTTCTACTCCCCCTATTTTCTTATTCCAAAGAAAACAGGAGGACACAGACCCATTCTAGGCCTCAGAGAATTGAACAAATATCTGTTCCGAGAAAAGTTCAAAATGATTTCTCTGGGAACTCTTCTGCCATAACTTCAAAGTCAGGATTGGCTTTGTTCTCTAGATCTAAAGGATGCATATGCTCACATTCTGATCCATCCAGATCACAGGAAATTCTTACGATTCCTTTTCAGGGGAAAACATTTCCAATACAGGGTTCTTCCCTTTGGTCTGGCTTCGGCACCAAAGGTATTCACGAAATGCATGGCAGTAGTAGCTGCATTTCTGCGAACCCTAGGAATATTCGTCTTCCCTTACTTAGACAACTGGCTCATTCGAGCTCCCACGGTTCCAGAAGCCAGCTCTGCACTGTCTCGCACAATGCAAATCCTTCAATACTTGGGATTGGTCATAAACCTCCCAAAATCCCAACTTGCTCCGTCTCAGTCCCTGGAGTTCATAGCAGCTCGTTTAGATAGCAGACAGTCAAGGGCTTTTCTCCCAGAACCCCGCTGTCTTCGCATAGTGCAGCTAGCTTCTCAAGCAGCGGTGAAGTCCTCCCTAACTGCTCGAGAACTACCACAACTATTGGGACATATGGCATCCACTGTTCATGTGGTTCCCTATGCTCGCCTTCATATGCGAGCAGCCCAGTGGACCCTATCCACACAGTGGACACAGGCCACTGAACATCTGTCGGAAAAGATATCAAACTCACAAGGACTGATTTTGTCCCTCCAATGGTGCCAATCACTGGAAAATCTTCTAGTGGGATCTTCTTTCCAGCAACCCCTATTCCAGGCCACCCTAACAACAGATGCATCACAGGTGAGATGGGGAGCACACCTGCATCATCTCTCTACGAAGGGTACCTGAACTCGACAGGAGGCTTGTCTTCACATAAACCTCCTGGAACTCAGAGCAATCTATCTATCTCTTCGAGTATTCCATGCCCAGCTCAGCTACAAGACAGGCCTAGTCCAAACGGATAATCAAGTAGCTATGTTCTACGTGAACAAGCAGGGGGGAACAGGCTCTCTGTCGTTATGCAACGAAGCTTTATGACTATGGGCCCTCGCCAGAGAGCATCAAATTCACCTTCTCGTGGTATTTCTTCCAGGCATTCAAAACTTTTGGACAGACAAACTCAGCCGAGTACTGCTGCCTCATGAATGGTCTCTCCACCTAGACCAGGTGGCCAAGATATTTCAGATCTGGGGAACCCCAGACGTAGACTTTTTTGCAAGTCCACTGAATGCCAAACTTCCCCGGTTCTGTTCCAGAATTCTGGCTCAAAATTGCCAGGCAAGGGACGCCTTCCTTCTTCACTGGGGTCACGACTTCCTCTATGCCTTTCCACCCATTCCCCTCATCCCCAAAACACTCTTCAAGCTTCAGAGAGACAGAGGTCGTATGATCCTAATAGCGCCACAGTGGCCACACCAAACGTGGTATCCCCTGCTTCTGCATCTCTCTCAAGCTGTACCTTTGGAGTTAGGCTACGCTCCAGATCTCCTCTCCCAAGAGAACGGGATGCTATGGCACCCGAATCCCCAGTCCCTGCATCTCAGGGCTTGGTTGCTGAAAGCTTAGACCTTCAGGATCTCAACCTTTCCCAACAGGTAAAGGATATCCTTCAGGCTTCTAGAAAACCTTCCACAAGACGCTCTTACGCCTTCCAGTGGAAACGTTTTACTATATGGTGTTTACAGAAGTGGTTAAACCCCCTTATGATACCTTTGGAATCGATAATAGAATATCTACGTCATTTATCAAATTCAGGTCTAAGGACCAGTTCAGTAAGAGTCCATCTTAGTGCAATTGCAGTTTCCTATAAGCCTCTAAATCAGGGGTGTCAAACTCAAATACACAGTGGGCCAAAATGTAAAACTTGAACAAAGTCGCGGGCCAGCATTGAACAAATGAACCTTTTAATATGGACCCAAACAAGATTTGCTTTAACATTGAATATGAAGCAACACTTATTACTATACAATTTATAACTTAATAGTTCAGATATGCAAAAACCAATTTCAAATAAAAAAAAACATCAATGACATTCATTTATTAAATAAGATTTAAATAATAATAAATAATAATTTTTAAAATAAAATAACAATAATAAAATTAATCAACCATTCAAGCCCATGTCTTGGAGTAGCAAGAAAAAGTGCATAAAGAAAACGTTAATTATTGCTCAGTTTGCTGCACACTGATCTAATCTGATGTGCCCAAGCCAGATACCTGGCATCTCTTCTTGGATGATAGTTCATCAATGTCTGGGCTCAGGCTTTGAGCTGAGGAAATCCTCAGTATCGAGCGAAGGTGTTCATCAGTCAGACGTCTCCTGTGAGATGTTTTGGTCATCTTCATCGAGGAGAAAAGTTGCTCACATAGATAAGTGCTGCCGAACATGGAGAGCATCTGAGCAGCTTGGGTGCGGAGCTGAGGCATTGTGTCAGGGATGAACTGTGGAAACTGGGCGGCGCCCACAGCATCATACTTTGACTTCAGCGTGTCATTACACTGGAGTTCAATTAGCTCCATTTGGAGGTTGGTTGGTGCGTTTTCCACATTAACTGCAAAGGGATTACTGAGCAGTTCAAACCTACATTTCTGGACATCAAAGTCGGCAAATCGCCGGCTAAACTCAGCGCCGAGTACACTGAGTTTTTCAGCAAACTGTGCGCATGGGAACAAGTTGGTAAAGAACTGCGTTTTCATGGTTTGGCAGCAGGGAAAATGGCCAAGGTTTCCTTGCAGCATCTGATTCTCCCACAGGCACAGTTTAGTTTTAAAAGCCCTCGCTGCAGCGTACATGTCTGTGATGATGCGCCCCCGCCCCTGAAGCTGCAGGTTCAGCGCATCGAGATGGCTCGAGATGTCACACAGAAAGGCCAGCTCACACAGAAACTTTTTCTCCCGAAGCTCTGCTGTGTCCTTCCCTTTGCTTTCCAGAAACTGACATATTTCCTCATGCAGCTCAAAACATCTATTCAGTACTTTTCCTCGGCTTAACCATCTCACCTCTGTGTGATACGGCACGTCTGCGTATTCCGAACCACACTCCTCCAGAAAAGACTTAAACTGGCGGTGATTCAGACCTTTGGCTCTTATAAAGTTAACTACTTGTGTTACTGTGGTCATAACATGTTCCATCTTTAGGGCTTTGCCACACAATGATTCCTGATGTATGATGCAGTGATAAACAGTTAGTTCACCTGCACAGTTCTCTTCCTGCATCTTCTCCCGGACCCTGCCCACCAGTCCACTTGTTTTACCGCACATCGCTGGCGCACCATCTGTCGTTAATCCCACGAGTTTATCCCACGGCAGCTTTATTTCAGTTACGCATTTGGAAACCTCCTCAAAAATTCCCTTTCCTGTGGTTGTGCCATGCATTGATTTGAATCCCAATAGCTCCTCCGTAACACACATATTTGAGTCCACTCCACGGATGAAGACTGACAGCTGAGCAGTATCAGATGCGTCGCTGCTCTCATCCACAGCAAGGGAGAATGCAACGAAATCTTTTCCCTTTTCCAAAAGCTGGTCATACAGATTGGTGGCAAGATCACATGTGCGATCAGCTACTGTGTTTCTGCTCAGGCTCACGTTTGAAAAGGCTTGCTTTTTCTCTGGGCACACGATGTCACAAACTTTCAACATGCACCTTTTACAAGTGAGTAACTACGTTTGAGGAGTTTTTTTGTTCGCAAATCCCGTTTTTCACGATCTTTAAGAGGCCATTCCACAATGCCAAATCTGTATGAGAGTTCAGGAATTACCAACTGATTGCTAACTTGTATATAATTCCGTGATGTTAAAGCACTTTTCAATAATGATTTTAATCTCCTATAGTGTTCTTTACAGATCTTTTCTCTCAGTAATTTCTGCTTATGTGTCGTGTCTTCTTCTACTCTGAGATATTTATTTATTTATTTATTTATTTATTTCTTCTATACTGCCCCTTCCAGAGATCAGGGGCGGTTTACATGGAACAATTCAACAACTTGTGTATACTTTTGTATACGTTACATTGAACAGAAAAACTTTCTAACTTATTTACATGGAACAATGTGTACAATACATAGAGTAGATAAACATTCTAGTTTTTTACAAATGTTGACAGGTGTAGAAGCCTGTCTGAACTATTTACATAAGGTATTTACAGGTGGTTCTTTATAATGTGTCTAGTTGTGGTTTTGGGCGTTCTGAGTTGGTGTGTCTGTGGATGTTGAGGGGGTTTGGGGGGGTAGGGGATTTGGAAATGTTCCGAGAATAAGTAGGTTTTGAGTTCCTTTCGAAATTGGGGGAGGTCTTTTATGGTGCGGAGGTCTAGAGGGAGTTCATTCCAGAGCATGGGGGCAGTGAACGTGAAGGCTCTGTTACTTGAGGATTTTTTAGTCTTCGTGAATGATTTTGGCATATCAAGTTAGTGGGCTGCATTTTGTCTGCGAGCTCTTGATTTAGATGGGGTTTGTAGTAGTGTTGAAAGATATGATGGGGCGATGTCATTTAAGAGCTTGAACGTTGTTAGGAGAATTTTGTATCTGATACGGCTGTTTATAGGGAGCCAGTGTAGTTCTAGGAGTATTGGGGTCACATGGTCTGTTAGATGGGCTTTAGTAATTACTTTTGCACAGATGTTCTGTGCTCTTTGTAATAGGTATGTGTTTTTCTGTGGTAAGCCAATTAAGAGACTGTTGCAATAGTCAAAGTGGGGTGTGATAAGTGTATTAACAACCCATCTAAAGTCATGTGTGTCCAGGAGGGGCCTTAGGTGTTGTATGGTTTTGAGTTTATGAAATATGGTTCTTACTGTTTGCTTTATGTGTGGTATCATGGTGAGGGTATGATCTATTATTACACCCAGATATTTTACTTCTTTTTTAACAGGTATAGTTGTATTATTGATTGATATTGTTGTTGGAAAGGTATCCTCATTCACAGGTGTTCTTGTAACGAACATTGCTTCGGTTTTTTTGAGGTTAATGCTGAGGTAATTGGTTTCCATCCAGGAGGTGGTCTCAGCCATGCATTCAGCTAATTTGTCGTATGTGTGGTTTTTTGTGGTTATGGGGATAGCGAGCATTATATCATCAGCATATATAAAGTGATTAATCTTGTGTTTTTTAAATATGTTTGTGATAGGTTGCAGGTATAAGTTGAATAGAAGGGCGGAAAGGGCTGATCCCTGAGGTATACCTTGTCCTTGGGGGAAGGATTCTGATGCTTCCTGATCTATTTGGACACGTATTAGTCTATGTGTGACGTAGGACTTGAACCATTTGAGGACAGTTCCACCTATCCCTAAGTTTTCAAGTCTGTGGATCAGGGTGGGGTGGTTGATGTTGTCAAAGGCGACCGAGATGTCTATAAAGAGTAGAAGGAAGCCTTGATTGTTGGCATCTGTGCCTTTGATGAGGTGGTCCATCAATGTAATCAGGAGGGTTTCCACTCCGTGGAATGGTCGGAAACCAAATTGGTGTGAGTCAAGAGGTTTATGTTCATCGATTTGCTCTTGTAATTGTAATTGGATTGTTTTTTCTATTATTTTAGCGATAAATGGGATGCTAGCTATCGGTCTGTATGAATTGGGGTCTTTTGAGTCAAGTTTGTTATTTTTTATTATTGGGCGAAGCGTTGTGAGCTTTAGGGCATCAGGCATATGCCTTTCTTTTCAAGATCCTTGATGTCACAGCCCACAGCCAGGGAGATATTTTCCGCTTTGCTCAATTTTCCTCTTAAAAAAAATAAATTTTTCTTAGCGGAAAGGCTTTTCACCATGCAGAGTTGCTGCAACAATAGAGCTTCAAATTGTCTACAAATAGTAAATGGGATTTTTTTTTCTGGGTTGTCACCTTCTTTAGGATTCAGGCCCAATCCCTACCTCAGAAAGAGTATTCATTGGATTAAGCGCCACACAAAACCGAAGTGACAAGAAGGAATCTCCCTAAGAACATAAATGCCTTACTGGGTCAGACCATGATCCTTCACGCCCAGATTCCTGTTTCATAGATCCCAGTTTCCTGTTTCCAACATTAGCCAAGACAGGACACAAGTACCTGGCAGGTTCCCAAAAGATACACAGATTTCATGCTGCTTGTCCAGTGGGTAAGTAGTGGATTTCCTGTGTCCTCTTTAATAATCATTTATGGACCTTTCCTTGAGGAACTTGTCCAAACCTTTTTTAAACCCAGCCACACTAACAGCTTTGACCTCATCCTCCGGTAACGAATTCCAGAGTTTGATTACGCGTTGAGAAAAAAAATACTATCTCCAGGAACAAGCAGTAATGTAGTCTTCACATATGGGTGACATCGGGTACCAATTGGGTCCACATGGGAAGCTCCTCAGCTATCAATAGGAAAGTTTTTGGGAGCAGTCCACTGCGCCTGCGCCTGCACTGGTGCCTTCCAGCTCTTCCAACGTTCTCTCCTCAGTTCTTCTTTTTCCACGGTGCCGACAGGACTTCTCCCTGTTATCTCTGAAGAATCATAACATACCTTCCTTTTCCGTTTAATTTCAGTATCAGTCGATACTATCTTTCCTTTTATTCTTTATTTTACTTTTCAAAACTTTTTTTCCTTTAGGGCCTCGTGTCCTGTGGGCATGGAAAAGCCTGCCAGCGGCTTTAAAAGATGCACAAAATGTTCAGGCACCATATTGATCACTGATAAGCACGATTGGTGCCTTAAATGCTTCGGTCCCAATCACGTCCCTCAAGAATGCAAACAAATGACCAAAAGGGGCCTGGGGAACCGGGCCAAGAAGTTTGGAGAGCTTTTTCCTTCGGACACAGTGTCGTTTACCTTGACATTTTCAAGGGTGTCGTCGGACTGTCACACTCCTAAACATTCCAAGGAGTCCAGACATGGGGAGAAGAAATAAAAGAAGCCTTCTTCTCCGTCTCACCCTCAAAAAAATAAGTCCAGACTCCGGGAACCCTCGAAAACTCCGAAGGAACCAAGCGGTACATCCAAGGACCAGCAGATGCTGTCCTTGGAAAAGATCTTAGCAGCTCTCCTGGCGGCATTGGTACCATTGACACCGACAGCCCCATAGAATTGACTAGTGCCACAACCTCGATTCCTCAGCAGCCATTCCGATGATACCATCAACATCAAAGCACGGGCCTCCAGACACGGAGCCTTCGGTTCCAGTACCGATACCACCACCATCTATGGATCCCTTCTGGACAGTGCAGGGCTTTGACCCTGAGGATATTGAGAGGGATTGACTTGACACTCGACATCAGCAGCATTGATACCCTCTGGAGTCCGATTCCGATGTATCTGTTTTCGATCACCGGTCGCTGGACTCCAATGACCCTCGCTACTTTCGGCCAATACCTGAAGAAAATTCCCTCCTAAGGACATGTCCTTTCAAGAATTCATCAGGGATATGACAGCGGGCCTCTCAATCCAGGCGACATCAGAACCAGAACTAAGGGCGGAGGAGCTGGAGATCCTCCAGTACCCCGTAGCACCGAAAGAAGCCACCATCCTACTGGTGCTTCGAATTCTACACAATTTAATGCTACAAATGTAGGAGACTCCTCTTACCATCTCCTTGATAAGTCGTCGTTTGGATACTATGTATCGAGTGTCCAACTGCCCTGGCTTTCAAAAACTGCAGCTTCCTCACCATTCCATGGTGGTGGAATCGGCGATGCACCAGATAAAGAGTGGGAAGAATCATGCTTCGATCCCTCCAGACCATGAATCGAGGAACGTCGATTCCTTTGCTTGACGCTCTTTTCAGGCATCGATGCTGGCTAGTAGAATAAATTCCTACATTCTCTACAAGGGGATGTTCCTGAAAGAACTGAACAAGGACTGGGAAAATGGACCAGCCTTCCAGGCTGTCCTTTCCCATAGTCAGAATGTATCAAAATTTGTCAACAGAGCTGCATTTGATGCGTTTGAGTCATCCAGCAGTGAATCTTCTATTGCTATCAGGGCTAGGCAGCTGACTTGGCTTCAGGTTTCGGATTTGGAACAATGGGTCCAAGACAAACTTGGTAGCATTCCCTGCACTGTTGAAAACCTATTCAGTAAGAACTGGCAGGAGAAGGCAGGGGTAATGGAGATCGATGATACCACCCTCAAACAGCTCTCTAGAAAGACATCTGACCCCTCCAAAAAGAAGGCACCACCTAAGAAAGCCGCCTACCCCAAGAAGAGAAGGTTTTACCCTTCTTACCCACAGCCAACCTACCATCCACAACAGAAGCAGCAGTGGCCCAAGCAGGCCAAGAAGCCCAGACTTGCTAAAACACAACCCCAAACTCAACCAGCTCCTGCTACATTGAGTTTTTGACTCCCGATAGGGAACATAGCCAGTCTCCAACAGACTCTGCAGGATCAGATACCCATTCCAGGCAGACTCTCGCTGTTCAGCCAGAAATGGCATACCATTACCACAGAAAACTGGACTCTCACCATCATAAAGAAGGGGTATCAACTCAGCTTTCGAGAGCTCCCCCCTCACTATTTGAGAGGGGACTATCCTTCCAAACCCCCCCCCCCCCCCGGAGATCCTCCTCCAGCAGGAAATAAACATTCTCACAATTTTCCATAGAACTAGTTCTTCTTTAGTAACAGTTCAAAGGCTTCTATTCCCCTGCTTCCTTATTCCAAAGAAGTCATTAGGCCACAGGCCCACCCTGGACCTCAGAAATCTAAACAAATTCCTGGTAAAAGAAAAGTTCAAGATGATCTTCCTGGGGACCCTTCTTCCCTACCTCCAGGAAAACGACTGGCTTTGTTCCCTAGACCTCAAAGAGGCTTATACACATATCCTGATACACCCAAACCACAGGCACGTGGTTAAGGAATCCATTATCAGTACAGGGTTCTCCTCTTTGGCCTGGCATCTGCACCAAGAGTTTTCACAAAATGCATGGCCATGGTGGTGGCTCATCTTCGATAACACAAAATCTATGTTTTCCCCTACTTAGACGACTGGCTCATAAAGGCAAACTCTTCTGGAGAGCTCTGCTCGTCTCAGCAAAAGACCCTAACCCTTCTCCAATCCCTTGGGTTGATCATAAACTTTCCAAAGTCACACTGTATTCCAACACAAAGGTTGGAATTCATAGGTGCCGTCCTAGATACCAGGCAATGCAAAGCTTTTCTCCCTGTGGACCACATGAACTGCTTGATAGAACTGGCCACAAGCATGCGATAAAGCCAAGAAACCTCAGCACACTGCTTTCTAACCCTACTAGGCCACATGGCCTCCACAGTACATGTAGTCCCATATGCCGGACTCCACATATGTCAGATGCAATGGACTCTCTCAACTCAGTGGACTCAGACCACAGGGAGCCTATGGGATCTGATCCAAAAAAAGATCTCCCATGGCTGACTCCATCCGGTGGTGGTACATCCCAGCAAATTTACTAGCAGGGTCATCTTTTCAGACGCTCCAGCCTCAAAATACGCTGACGACCGATGCTTCCAAACAGGATTGGGGAGCACACATGGAGTCTCTCTGCACACAGGGTCTCTGGATAGCGCAAGAGTCCCAACAACAGATAGACCTTTTGGAGCTTCAAGCAATCACGAAAGCTCTCCAAGTTTTTCAACAACTCTATGCTCCCTCTTTATGGAACTCCCTCCCATGTGAACTACGTAATTGCCCCAACGGTTCTGAATTCCAAAAAATCCTCAAAACCCACCTTTTTCAAGAACACTTCTCCCTGCCCTTTTAACCCACCCCTCCTGAATGCTCCCCTTATCCCTGCTTCCCCCTATCCCTTAGAGCCCTGCCTCCATCTCAACTCAACTTCCCCTTTCACTAATTAACCTGTATATAGTTCTGTGTTGATTTATGCATGCTCATATTCAAACGTTTCCGTTCCATGTACAACAGATGTGACACACTGTTATGTTATGTTCCTTGTAAACCGTCTTGAATTCTAGAAAGAGGGTATATAAAAACAATTAACTAAATAAATAACTTTCCAGTCCTCATATGGACAGACAATCAGGTTAGGCACAAAGAGAGCAGCAGCTCTCGCAGTATCAAACAGGAAACACAAGGAGCAAGAGTGATGATGACACAGATGCTTATTCCAGAGATTTTTTATTGTAGTTCCCCAACGCGTTTCGGCGGAACGCCTTCCTCAGGTGATCGCCCATCATATTTTAACATACGGACATTCTTCTCATGATATATATCATTTTGTTACCCCCTGAGGAAGGCGTTCCGCTGAAACGCGTTGGGGAACTACAATAAAAAATCTCTGGAATAAGCATCTGTGTCATCGTCACTCTTGCTCCTTGTGTTTCCAGACAATCAGGTGGCAATGTTTTATATCAACAAGCAAGGGGGAACGGGCTCTCTCCCCCTGTGTCAGGAAGCCTGCGAACTTTGGGACTTCGCTATCCAACACCACATGACCCTATGTGCAGTTTACAATCTCCAGGAACAAGCAGGAATGTAGTCTTCACATATGGATATCGTCGGTACCGACGGAGCCTGCGCAGGAACGCTCCCCAGCGTCCAATTAGAAAGCTTTTGGGAGCATCCCACAGCGCCTGTGTGCTGCCTTCCCGCCTTTCCCAACTGCCTCTCTCCAGTTCTTCGTTTTCTGTGGAGCCAGCTGGTCGTTGTTCCTATCACCGCAGAAAATTCTTCTTATTCTCCTTCTGTTTTGTGGTCGCGTCTGCCTTCCTCGACGCTATACCGATACCGCTGGTTCTCCTTTCTTTCTTCTTTAAAAAAAAAAAAAAAAAAGTACCTTTTTTTCCAAACTTTTCTTTCCAGGTACACGCGCCATTTTTGGCCTTAGGCCCAAAATTTCCTTCCCTATGAAAAAACCCGCTTCGGGTTTCAAAAAGTGCACCAAATGTGGCGGTACCATCTCCGTCACCAACACCCATGAGTGGTGTCTTAAATGTTTAGGTCCTGACCACTCCATCTCCGAGTGTATGGCTTGTGCCATGATTTATTTTTATTTATTTATTTAGCACATACTTGTATACCGCTGCTTCCAGCGATCAGAAGCGGTTTGATTAAGAGAACAGAGAATGTCAGATCAATGACAGAAATTTCAAAGCATTACAGTGTGATTAACAAGGTTATGTGATAGGTTATCAAAACAAAAATCAAACGTGTTTCATTACAGTGTACAATAGATTTCCAAATTGCAAGGTTAAAACAAATTACAAGATTACAAGATTAAAACAAATGGGATTATAACAGGATTTCATTGAAGTATACAAGATTAATGACATGTTTCAGAGGGATGTTTAATGATGTTTAAGAGGGATTGACAAAACTGGGCTGCTAAACTCAGCACCCTTTTTCCCTCTGATGCAGCTTCTGTGGCATCGATGTCTTCCAGGGCTTCCTCTTCCACCCATGGATCTCAGGTAACTAAACATAAGTCTAGCCGGTCCTCAAAGGGTAGATCTCCTTCCAAGCATCGAGATGCCTCTGGCGTTGCCCTTGAGGGTTCTGTACCGGCAAAACTGCCCCGGCGGGCGGCTTCGGCTTCCAAAGCATTATCGGGGCTCCAGGACGTTCTCGAGGCTTCGACCTCGGCAGAACTACTGGTGCCATGCTCTGGGGTACCGGCTGTTCTCTCCGGTACTGTCACCCAGGCATCGGTAGCGTCGATAGACCCAGAGGTTCCTGGCTATTGAACGCAGTCTGGCGGCTCTCCTTGCGGCATCGACGCCCTCGGAACCGCATCAGACACTTCAACCGGTACCGGTACCGACTCCGGCACTGGTATCGGTACCGGTACTGACAGCAGTGGCATAGACATTGGTGTCTGTTTTGCCGTCACCCAGTCATGCAATACCTTCCGGTACCGATACACCGGTACCGATTCCCCCCGGTACCGACTTCGGTCGGTACGGGTATCGGGCTCTTCAAGAGCATCCGGACAGAAGGTACTTTGAATCCTCGGAGGAGTCTGAGGATTCTGACAGCTCTGTCAGTACCAGAATACTTCTCCCAGAGGAGCCTTCCTCTCCTAAACGCAGGATGGGATTTTATCAGGGAGGTGGCTAGAGGTCTGTCCATTACTGTGACTCCTGAAACGGAGCCCAGGGCAAAGGAGTTGGAGATTTTACAATATCCCAAAACTCCTAAAGAGGCAGCTACTTTGCCCATCCATGAGATCTTACATGATCTCATGTTGAGAATGTGGGAGACACCTCTTACCACCTCTCCTCACTCTCGCAGACTGGATACCATGTATCGAGTCCCTCCTTGTCCTGGTTTCCAGAAAACTCAGCTTCCTCACCACTCTATTGTAGTGGAATCAGATATGAGAAGGATCAGGAGTGCAAAGAGGCATGCCTCTAATCCTCCAGGACGTGAGTGTAGAACTTTGGATGCCTTTGGACGTCATACTTTCCAGGCTTCCATGCTTTCTGCCAGGATCAGTTCCTATATTTTATATATGGGAATGTTCCTTAAAGAAGTCACAGGTGATTTAGAGGTTTTGAGCCCTCTTCTTCCTGAGGATAGAAGGCAGAATTTTCTCACACTGGTCAAACATGCCCCGGATGTCTCTAAGTTTGTCAACCGTGCAGCTTTTGACTTTTTTGAGTGCATAAGCAGAACCTCTGCCATGGCCATAGGTGCACGTAGAATTGCCTGGCTCCAGGCATCCGATTTGGAGCTCTGGGTGCAGGACAAACTGGGCAATATCCCTTGTACAGGTGAGAATCTATTTGGAAAAATTGGCAAGAGAAAGCCAATGAATTATTTATTTTTATTTATTTATTTAACAGTATTTCTAAACCGCCTTATCATAATAATCAAGGTGGTATCACAGCAAACAATCTGGTAGTGTGAGTGTTGATACATGCAGTGAGGGTGGAAAGTTCGTTGGGTGTGTGTTGTCTTGTGTGCTAGATTGGTGTGAGCTATGTACAATGTGGGCTATCGCTGAATTAGATGCTGAATTAGATCGCTGAATTAGATGCTGACAACTCTACTTTGGATAGATTATCCAAAGCCACTGCTGATCCTGTAAGAAAGAAATCTTTCAAGAAACCATTCTCTAAGAAGAAGAGGTTTTATCCCTCTTATTCCCAGCAGGGACGTTCTGCAGATCAATCTGTTCGAAAGAGTCAGCAACCACGTAAACAAAGGAAAGCAAAGACTGCTAAGCCTCAACCGTCTCAGCAGTCTCAGCCTCCACAAGGCCTTTGACTTTCATCTAGAGAACTTGGCCTTCCTGGCTCTCAATGGACCAGAGCCTTCCACCATTCCAGGAAGGTTGTATCACTTTGCCCCCAGATGGGGGCAAATAACAGCAGAACATTGGACACTCTCCATCATAAAAGAGGGGTACAAGCTTCACTTTTCGTGCATGCCCCCTCCCACAATGGTAAGACAGTTCAATTCTCAGACCTCTCTCATCAACCAGTTAGATCAAGAGGTCACTGCTTCTTGCCCAAGGGGCAATAGAAGAAGTACCCATTCATCAACAGGGTACAGGGTTTTACTCTCCCTATTTCCTTATCCCAAAGAAAACAGGGGGACACAGACCTATTTGAGACCTCAGAGAATTGAACAAATTCCTGTTCAAGGAGAAATTCAAGATGATTTCTCTGGGAACTCTGCTGCCATACCTTCAGAGTCAGGATTGGCTTTGTTCTCTAGATCTCAAGGATGCGTACACTCATGTTCTCATCCATCCAACTCACAGAAAGTTCCTTCGGTTCCTCTTTCAAGGAAAGCACTACCAGTACAGGGTGCTTCCTTTTGGCCTGGCCTCTGCACCAAGGGTGTTCACGAAATGCATGGCTGTGGTAGCAGCATTTCTTCGCACTCTAGGAATATTCGTCTTCCCTTACTTAGACGACTGGCTCATTCGAGCCCCATCAGAGTCAGAGGCCAGGATTTCTTTATCTTGCACAATGAGTATCCTTCAGTATTTGGGTCTGGTCATAAACATCCCAAAGTCCAGTCTAACTCCTACTCAGTCCCTAGAGTTCATAGGAGCTTTGCTGGATACCAGAAAAACAAGGGCCTTTCTTCCTCAGACCCGTTGCCTTCGCATGGTGCAGTTAGCTTCTCAAGCAGTGCTAAAGCCTCATCTCACTGCTCGAGAGATGTTACAACTACTAGGCCACATGGCATCTACTGTGCATGTGGTTTCTTATGCTCGCCTCTATATAAGAGCAGCCCAGTGGACTTTATCCACTCAATGGACCCAGGCATCAGGGTGCCTGTAAGACAAAATAGCAAACACAAATTGCCTTATTTTGTCCCTCCAATGGTGGCAGTCCACTCAAAACCTGTTGCTGGGGTCCCCATTTCAACAACCTTTACCCCAGGCAACTCTCACAACAGATGCTTCTCCAATGGGTTGGGGAGCTCATCTGCAAGACCTCTCCACCCAAGGCGCCTGGACTCCACAGGAGACTCATCTACATATCAATCTCTTAGAGCTCAGAGTTATCTTCCTTGCTCTTCGAGTGTTCCACACCCTACTCAGCTACAAGACAGTCCTCATTCATACGGACAATCAAGTAGCCATGTTCTACGTGAACAAGCAGGGGGGAACAGGCTCTCTGTCGCTTTGCAACGAAGCTTTGCGACTATGGGCCCTCGCCAGAGAGCATCAGATTCATCTCCTGGCAGTGTATCTTCCAGGCATGCAAAACTCTTGGGCAGACAGACTCAGTCGAGTTCTGCTTCCACATGAATGATCTCTACATGCAGACCAGGTGGCCAAGATTTTTCAAATTTGGGGAACCCTGGACATAGACCTCTTTGCAAGTCCGTTGAATGCCAAACTTCCCTGGTTCTGTTCCAGAATTCCGGCTCAGGGCTCTCAGGCCAGGTATGCTTTCCTCCTTCACTGGGGTCAAGACTTCCTTTATGCCTTTCCACCCATTCCCCTAATTCCCAAAACCCTGTTCAAGCTTCAGAGAAACAGAGGCCGTATGATTCTCATAGCTCCACATTGGCCACGGCAAGTGTGGTACCCTCTGCTTCTAGATCTCTCTCAAGTGGAGGAGTGGCCTAGTGGTTGGGGCAAGGTACTTCAGGCCGGAAGGTCGGGGGTTCAAATCTACAGTCACAGATAGCAGCTGAAGGAGCAAAACTATCCCTAAATCGAAATATAAACCCAAAATATCCCAACACTAGAGGACAGAAACCTTGGGCTGGAAGGACTGGGGTTTCTAGTCCCACAGGTGCTCCTTGTGGTCTTGGGCAAGCCACTTAACCCTCCATAGCCCATGTTCCCTGTAAATAGTTATCTCCAAGTTATAATGCCCTGTTCAATATAATTTCAGTTTGTTCAATGTAAACCGCACTGATGCAGAATAGCACGGTATATAAGAGAATGTAAATAAATAAATAAAAATAAATAAATAAAAGCTCCCTCTCTGGAGTTAGGCTCTGCTCCAGATCTCCTGTCTCAGGAGGACAGAATGTTATGGCATCCCAATCCCCAGTCTCTGCATCTCAGGGCTTGGTTGCTGAAGGCCTAGATCTCCATGATCTTAACCTCCCTCAGCAAGTAAAGGATATCCTTTATGCTTCCAGGAAGCCTTCCACAAGACGCTCTTATGCTTTCAAGTGGAAAAGGATTACCATATGGTGTTCGCAGAAGGGTCTTAACCCCCATGCCATACCTCTGGAATCATTACTGGAGTATCTCCTTCATTTATCCAATGCAGGACTTAAGACTAACTCAGTAAGAGTCCATTTGAGTGCTTTTTTTTGCAGCTTCTTTCAAGCCTCTAAATGGACAACCTATTTCCTCCCCATCATCTTATAGCAAGATTTATGAGAGGCCTTCTTCTAACTAAGCCTCCCATTAGGCCACCACCAGTGGCATGGGACTTAAACCTGGTTCTTGGTCAGCTCATGAAGCCACCTTTCGAACCCTTAGCTACTGCCTCATTGAAAGTCCTTTCTTGGAAGGTTATCTTTCTCATTGTAATCACATCAGCACGTCACATCAGTGAGTTGCAGGCACTAGTGGCGGATCCACCTTATACAAGGTTCCATCATGACAAGGTAGTCCTTAGGACTCATCCACACTTTATGCCAAAGGTGGTCTCGCCTTTTCATCTAAACCAAGCGGTCTACGTGCCTGTGTTTTTTCCAAGGCCTCATGCTTCAAATGCAGAAAGGAATCTTCATACTTTGGACTGTAAAAGAGCTTTAGCCTTTTACTTACAAAGAACACAGCAACATAGAAAGTCCTCTCAACTCTTTGTTGCTTTTGATCCTTCTCATTTGGGACTTCCAGTCTCCAAGAGAACACTGTCTAACTGGATTGCTCAGTGTATTTCCTTTGCCTATCAGAGTAAGAATCTTCCTCTGGAGGGCCATGTCACAGCTCACAATGTGAGAGCCATGGCAGCTTCAATGATTCATCTGCACTCTGTGTCTATCGACGACATCTGTCGAGCAGCCACTTGGGCCTCGGTTCATACCTTCACAGCCCATTACTGCTTAGACAAGGACTCCCGTCGGGATGGCTTGTTTGGTCAGGCTGTTCTCCAACACCTGTTCCATACCTAATCAACTCCTACCCACCATCCCTGGTTGGATGCCAGAGATCCATGGGGGGAAGTGGAGCCCTTTCACAGGGACACAAAACTTCTGGGGTCTCTCCCTGGCATCTGCAGCTAGGGAGTCCCCATATGTGAAGACTACATTCCTTCTTGTTCCTGGAGATAGCATAGTTACTCACCTGTAACAGGTGATCTCCGGGAACAGCAGGAATTTAGTCTTCACAGTCCACCCACCTCCCCTAGGAGTTGTATCTCTCTGTCTCTTTCTCTTTCCCTCTCTCTCTCTTTGTATCAGCTTTAAACTCATTTGGAGAGAGGCAGTTGGGAAAGGCGGGAAGGCAGCACGCAGGCGCTGTGGGATGCTCCCAAAAGCTTTCTAATTGGATGCTGGGGAGGGTTCCCACGCAGACTCCGTCGGTACCGACGTTACCCATATGTGAAGAATAAATTTCTGCTGTTCCCGGAGATCACCTGTTACAGGTGAGTAACTATGCTTTCCAGGAGAGAGCAATCTCCTGGCAGACTGCCTGAGTTGTATTCTGCAATCCCATGAATGGTCTCTCGATCTGATAAAGGCAACAGAGTTGTTACATCTCTGGGGAACTCCATAGATAGATTTCTTTGCCACTCCATAGAACTCCAAGCTTCCCCAATTTTGCTCCAAAATACCTTCCAAACTCAGTCTGTCATCACACACGTCCATAATCATTTGGGGTCAGGGACTCCTGTATGCATTTCTCCCCATCCCCCTAATCTCGAAAATCCTCTTCAAACTGAGGGCAGAAAAGGGCTCCATGATACTCATAGCCTCACACTGGCCTCGTCAACCATGGTTTTCCCTCCTATTACATCTTGCACAATCCTCACCGATCCTGCTGGGATCCAAGCCAGGTCTCCTCTCACAGGACAATGTAACACTCCTCCACCGCAATCTCTGATCCCTTCGCCTAACGTCCTGGCTCCTGAAAGCATAGTTCTTCAGGATCTTCCTCTATCTACGGAGGTCAAGGACATCCTCCTTTCTGCCAGAAAACCCTCCACTGGAAGGGCTTATTCCTACAAGTGGCGACGATATGCTACATGGTGCTCTCAAAGTACTCACAATCCATTCAAAGCATCAGTGCCGACACTGTTGCACTACCTCTATCATTTATCCTCTCTTGGTCTTAAGTCAAACTCTGTCCGAGTACACCGTAGTGCTATTTCAGCTTTTCATAACCCTGTCGATGACAAACCCATCTCCACAGCTCCTCTAGTGGCATGATTCATGAGGGGTCTACTCCTCACCAAGACACCTATTCACCCACCACCAGTGGCATGGGATTTCAACGTAGTGCTTGCTGAACTTTTCAAACCACATTTTGAGCCATTAGCAACCACACACCTCCGCTATTTATCTTGGAAGGTGCTCTTCCTCGTCGCCCTGACCTCAGCCATGCGTGTCAGCGAGTTGCAAGCCATAGTGACTCACACCCCATATACACGTTTTCACCATGACAAAGTAGTCCTATGGACGCACCCCCACTTCCTCCCGAAAGTGGTCTCCCCTTTCCATATTAATCAATCTGTCATCCTCCCAGTCTTCTTTCCCAGGTCACACGCCTCAAATGCAGAAGCAACTCTGCATACCCTCGACTGCAAGAAAGCTCTGGCCTTCTACATCCAGAGAACACAAAACCTCAGGAAAATCTCTGAGCTGTTTGTGTCCTTTGACCCTACACTCCTGGGCCTCCCAGTGACTAAACACTCTTTATCCCGCTGGATAGCAGACTGCATATCTTTCTCTTATGACAAAGCAGGACTTTCCCTCGAGGGACATGTCACTACTCACAATGTCTGGGTTATGTCAGCCTCTGTGGCCAACTTACATACAGTACCCATTGCTGTGATTTGCCGAGCTGCTACATGGTCCTCCATCCATACCTATGCGGCCCACTACTGCTTGGATAAGGACTCCTGCCGGGATACAGCCTTTGACAAGGCAGTCCTTCAGCATCTCTTTGGGATAAGAACATAAGATATGCCATACTGGGTCAGACCAAGGTCCATCAAGCCCAGTATTCTGTTTCCAACAGTGGCCAATCTAGTTCATATGTACCTAGCAGTTTCCCCAAGAGACACAAGTTCCACAATGCTTGTACTGGGTCAAGCATTGATATCTTCGGTCACTTCTTAATAATGGTTTATGGACCTTTCCTCCAGGAACTTGTCCAAACCTTTTTTAAAACCCAGCTACACTAACAGCCTTTACTACATCCTCCGGTAACAAATTCCAGAGTTTGATTACACGTTGAGTGAAAAAATATTTTCTTTATTAGTCTTAAATAGTTTACCCTGTAGCTTCATTGCATGTCCCCTAGTCTTTCTATATTCTGATAAGGTAAACAATCGATCTACGTTTACCCGTTCCACTCCATTCATTAATTTATAGACTTCTATCATATCTCCCCTCAGCCGTCTCTTTGATACAACTCCTACCCCCACCCACTCTGACCAGATCTCCATGACAGCGAAGTCGAGATCAATGACCCTGTCCAACGTTAACTGTGTCCTCTGAGATCTGAGAGCTAGGGAGTCCCATATGTGAGGACTACACTCCTACTTGTTCCTGGAGATAGCGCAGTTACTCACCTCTAACAGGTGATCTCCGGGAATAGCAGGAATTTAGTCTTCACAATCCGCCCACCTCCCTGTGGAGTTGTAGGGTTCTCTCTATTCTCTCTTCTATACTCTCCTTTTTTTTCAGCCATATACTCAACTGAGGAGAGTATGTTGGAGGAGCAGGAAGGCTTCAGTGTAGGCATAGTGGACTGCTCCCAAAAGCTTTCCTGCTGTTCCCAGTGATCACCGGTTACAGGTGAGTAACTATGCTTTCTCTTATTAGTCTTAAATGGGTTGCATTATAGCTTCATTACATGTCCACTAGTGTTTCTACATTTTGATGGCATAAACAGCCAATCTACGTTTACCTGTTCCACTACATTCATTAATTTATAGACCTCTATCATATCCCCTCCTCAGCCGTCGTTTTTTTTTTTCAAGTTGAAGAGCCACAATCTTTTATACCTCTCCTCACAGGGATATCCTTCCATTCCCTTAACCATTTTTGTCATTCTTCTTTGTACCTTTTCTAATTCAGCTATATCCTTTTTAAGATACGATGACCAGAAATGCACGCAATATTCAAGGTGTGGTCGCACCATGGAACGATACAGAGGCATTATAATATCCTTTGTTTTTTTTTTTTTTTTTTTTTTTTTTTTTTTTGTGGGCAATATAATTTTATTGGACTAAATATACATTTAACTAGCTTTCGGTACTATATATTTTTTTTTTTTTTTTATAATCTTTATTTTGCAACGCTTAACATCAACACAAACCATACATCTAACAACCTCCGTGGAGGGGGGTACTCTTCTCCCCCCCAGGAGAAAGAAACAAACAGATGTGCGTTGTACAATTTTTGATTAGACTCCCCCCCGACCACCCCCCCGCCCCCCCTCCCCTCCCTCCCTGGATGGCGCTTCCACACCCCGAGGACATAGGACCTCGCTTGCTTCTCTTAACCCTCCGGCCAACCTAGGCCGCTAGGAACCCAATTGTAGCACTGCATTCCTAGCGCGAGGGCTCAGGCCTTGGAGGTAGGGGGTCCACAGCAGCTGAAACCTCGGCCAGCATTTAACATTACCCCGGGCATAGCGAGCTTCCATTAGCATCATCTGGTGGAAGGCATTCCGCCACTCCCAGAACGAGGGCGCTCTGCGTTCCCGCCAGTTGTGCAGTATGGGACCCTTCCCCACCAAACAGGCCTTGCGAACTAACAATCTCTCCCACCTACCCTTGGGCTGAGTGAGGCGCAATTGATCCAGGAGTACAAGGGAACTATCCCAAGCGATCCGCTGCCCCAACAGGCGCTCCATATAGGAGCCTATTCTCCGCCAGTAAGGTTTAATATATCTACATCCCCACCACATGTGCACCAGGTGCGCCATGGGTTCCGAACACCTTGGACATGAGCCGTCCGTCGCTAGGTGAGAGCGGAAGGCTCGCCGAGGGGAAAAGTGCACCCTAGTAAGGGATTTATATTGCACCTCTCTCCAGCGCGCCCCCACCGCCAGGTCCCCGATCCGCTGCAGGGCCCTTGGGATTGTACCCGGGCCAATCTCTCTACCCAGCTCCCCTCCCCACCCCAGCTCTACGGTCCGATAGTCTGGGGACGGTCGGAGGGGAACCAAGCGCGACTTCAAGGATCGGATAGAGAGCTGGGAATCCCCACCCAAGTCGAAAAATTCTATGATTTGTGCTGAGCGCTCTGCCCGCAACTCTCCTGCCGGTAGGGAGGCGAGGTAGTGTGAAAGCTGTATGTACGCGAATTGATGGCCTGCCCCAAGGGCGTAGTCATTACACAGAGTCTGGAACCTCCGACAGCCTCCCGAGGGATCAACCACATGGCCTAGACTGTGGATACCCTTCTGCGCCCACACCCGAAATTGTGCGTTTTCAGATCCCGGAGTAAACGATACATTACCCTGGATCGGCAACCAGCTAGACACCCGCCAGTTCGTTTTCCAATAACTGTTCAATTGTCGCCAAGTTCTACATACCGGAGTGAGAAGCACACTCCCCGCCAGCTGGTCAGGGAAGAAACGGCAGTCTAGATGTAGAAGAGCTAAAAGGGAAGCTGGGGCGGCCAGTGCCTCCTCGAGACTCCGGGGGGTGAAGACCTCTGTCTTACCCAGCCAATCTCCAAGATGGCGCGCCTGGCAAGCCAGAGCATAAGCCCCGAGGTCCGGGAGTCCCAGCCCCCCACCTCGCCAATGTCCCACTAAGCGGGAGTAGCGAATACGGGTACGCGCACCCCCCCACAAAAACCCGCTGATTATTCGTTCAATGCGTTTTATGTCCTTTCGCAGGAGCCAGACGGGCAACGTCTGTAACCAGTATAAAATCCGTGGTAAAACGACCATCTTAACCGCTGCGATTCTCCCAGATAAAGCCAAGGGGAGAGGTCGCCAGGCCTGCAACTGTGCTTGGAGGCTCTGCATAATTTTAGAGAGATTACTCTCGTAGAGTTGTGAAGGCTGACCTGTCAGAATGATACCAAGGTATTTAAACTGGCCAACCACCCAGTGAAGTGGGAAGAACCCCAACCAGCCATCCTTCACTGTGCCCGTCGTGTCCAACGCCACGGACTTATCCAGATTGATGCTTAATCCGGCAAATTGTCCAAATATCTCAAATTCTCGCATTAAACTAGGGAGCGAATCTTGGGGGTGAAGTAGATGCACCAGGAGATCATCGGCGAAAGCCGATAGTTTAAAGCCAGACGTGCGAATACGCACCCCCCGTATCTCCCGTGAGGCCTCCACCTTTCGTATAAACGGGTCCAAAGAAAGAACAAAAAGCAACGGGGATAGAGGGCAACCTTGGCGAGTCCCCCTATGTAATGAGAAGGTGTCGGAGAGCACCCCATTACAGCAAATCGCCGCGATCGGGTCAAAATAGAGACTTTGAGCCAGAGCACAAAAAGAGTTCCCAATTCCATAGCGGGGCAGCAGTTCCCAAAGATAGTGCCAGTCCACTCTGTCGAAGGCTTTCTCTGCATCAAAGCTGATTAGCAGAGAAGCGAGATTCCGATGCTGAACCCATTCTAGGGAAGCCAGGATCTTCCGCAGGTTCCGAACCGCATATCTCCCTTGTACAAAACCCACTTGGGATTCATGGATCAGGTGCCCTAGCACAGTTGCCAATCTGTCGGCGAGGATTTTGGCGAGAATTTTGAGATCAAAGTTAAGAAGGGAGATAGGGCGATAGGATGCAGCGCAGAGCGGGTCTTTTCCTGGCTTCGGAATCAAAATCATATGAGCCAAATTGCTACCCCAGCGAAACATGCCCTGTTCGGACCTCCTGGTATGAACCGCCACTAGTAGAGGGGAGACCAAGCCCGTCAAGATCTTGTAGAACTCGGCCCCTAACCCATCTGCCCCAGGGGATTTATGACAACTCGCCTTGGCTATGACCTGCTGCACCTCCTGAACGGAGATCGGCCTGTCCAGATGCCGACGTTGTTGGTCGGACAACTGAGGAAGGTCCAACCCGTCCAAGTAGTCTGACATTCGCTCGTATGTGCCCGTCGTCGCGGTGTATAGTTTTTGAAAGAACGAGCGAAAAAACACGCGCAATTTCCGGGTTATCCCTATGAAGGATCCCTCCATCATCCTTCAATGCGTGCACCAACTTAGAACCCCGAGAAGAGCGTAGACACCGAGCCAATAGTTTCCCAGGTTTATCCCCATAACAGTAGAGCTGGAATCTATAATACATAACTGACTTTTTGGCCCGCTGGTGCAAAAGATCGTTCAGCATCGTCTGCAGTTCCCAGAGCCGCTTCTTTGAAGCCCCGCTCGGATTGCTCGCCCACTTCCGCCGCTGTATGGTAACTAAACGTTCCAAGCGGATGATACGCTCCGCCACCAGGCGACGCTTGCGCGCCGTATAGCCGATAATGTCCCCGCGCAGGACCACTTTCGCCGTCTCCCAAACCAACTCGGGGTCGGCAGCGTGCCCCCGGTGGTCAGCTTCGAATTCACACCACCGTTGTTGCAAGAATTGACGAAACTGAGAGTCTCGGTAGAGTTCCAAAGGGAACCGCCATAGCCTCGTCGAGGGGCGACTCGCGCCCCACCGCATCTGTAACCAAACAGGGGCATGATCAGATATTTCCGCGGGTCCTATCTGCGAGTCGTCTACCAAAGCAAACAGACACTGCGAGGTCAACAGATAATCTATACGGGCGCTGGAACTATGTGCACGGGACTGATGAGTGTAGTCTCTTTCAGCAGGGTGTAGGAGTCTCCATGGATCCACCAACCCCAATCTGGTCCGCAGTCCATTTAAGGCTCGGGCCCCCTGAGATCGCTCCCGGGTCCCCTCCCCCCTAGAAGTATCCAGCGCCACGTCCAACACCCCGTTGAAATCCCCCCCTAGAATCAAGGGAAGCTCTGGAAGCTGCTCAACTTGGGCGGCCAGACGAGCATATAAATCTCTGTCTAACACATTGGGACTATAAACATTGCCAAGGATAATAGGTTTCCCCTCTAGAAGGCCCTGCAGCAGAAGGAACCGCCCGGTTGGGTCCGCAATTTCTTTGATGACCTCGAAGCGGATCCTCTTGTGCACAAGTATGGCTACCCCCCCTTTTTTGTTCTGGGCCGGCACCCCCCACACTTGTCCCACCCAGGTTCTACGCAATTTAGCATGCTCCCCTGCTGTCTGGTGAGTTTCCTGGAGGAAGGCCAGGTCCGCTTTCTGCCTCGCCAAGGCTTGTAATATTTTCGTTCTTTTAAAAGGACTCCCCAAGCCGCAGACATTCCACGTTAGGATCTTCAGTGGGGGTTTAGTTCGCTCCAGTATTTTAAGCAGGTACTCAACCATCCTCCAGGAAGAACCCCCCCAGCCTGAGGCTCCCCCCTACCTTCCCGTATTGGGCCCCCCAATGCCCACGTCCTCTTGGTGTGAAGCGACCATCCCACCCTCCCTCCCCAGCAGAAATACAGCAATAAAATAAACGTGGATCCCCCCCAAGAAACCATCCCCTCCCCCAATGCCCTACTCCCTTCTCCCCCCACCCCTTCCCCCATTCCCCCCTTAACATTCTCCCACCTGGACCTCGCATGGGACCAGACGAACTTCCTATGGCATTCAGCCCTACACCACCTCCCCCTCCCCTCAATACTCTTGTACCAAGTGCCACTCCCACCGCCCCCCGGCCGATCCCAGGATGTAGCAACCCATCTTTAGGAACTCGCAGCAAGAATCCCCCCCCCCCTTGCTGCTTGAGTCTGGGTAGAAGGGCCAAAGACCCCTTGCTCCCCCCCTCCCCTAAATCTTACCATCCACGGCCTGTCAGTAAACCCCACCGCCAAGAAAACTCCTGTGCATTACAGGCTTCACTGTTACACTGGAAACATTATTACAAAGTAACACAGAAAGGTAACAAAGAAGAGAAATAAAGAAGTAAATTGTCAGAAGGTATCTATCAGTAACTATCCCCATGCTTCCAGACTAATTAACCCTCTGTCAGCTACTACATAGCCTGCGTGACTTCAGGCTATGGCCGGCAGACGCTCCCCGGGTGGATTCGGGTTCCCCTCACCAGTAGTCCTGCTTACCGCTCCGGGATGAGGCGGACCCTCAGGTCTCATCCCCCGGGCCCGCTCTCACCCCCCTGCAGTCTAAAAGTTCATCCAGCCATATGTGTGCTGTCTCCGCCAGTTTGGCCCCAGCAGCTCATCTAGCTGTGCTTGCGGCTTCGCTCAAACTGTCCAGGAAGGAGTTGGCCTCTGCTACGGACTGCAGGACTCGGGTCTGACCCTGATGGTCGATTCGCAGCCTCGCAGGGTAGAGCAGGGAGAACCGGACTCCTTGATTCATCAGCTGTGCGCAGATCGGAGTGAAGGCGCGGCGCTGCTGGCTCACCAGGACTGAATAATCCTGGAAAACCAGGATTGGCGCCGCGTCCCCTGCCATTGCCTTTCGTCCCCGGGCTGCCCGCAGCACTGCCTCCTTCTGCTGAAAATCCAGAAACCGAGCAAGGACCGCACGTGGCCGTCGCGCCTGCTCTCGTTTGGGGCCTAGACGGTGAACACGCTCTAGCCGGATGGGGTTCCCCCCCTTGCCGTCCAACAATTTCTCCATCCAGGCAGTCAGGTACGCCAGCAGTGCACTGTCTCCCACGCTTTCCTCTATGCCGATGAAGCGGAGGTTGTTGCGACGACCCCGATTCTCCAGGTCGTCGATTTTCTCTCCCTGTTGCTTCAGCATGCGTTCCAGGGTCTCCACCTTTGCTGACAGGGAGTGTTGGGTATCTTCCACGTCGGAGATGCGGGTTTCCACCTGCTCCATTCGCCCTGTGAAGTCTGTGAGGCTCTGGCTGATGGTGGAAATCTGCTCAGTTAAGTTGTGGAATTGAGCCTCCAGCGCCTGCACCACCGCGGCACTGACCTCCGCCACCAGGGTTTGGTCGCCCGATGATTTAGGGCTCTTAGGAGGCCCCTCCGCCATTTTAGCCTCCGGGGCACGCGGCTTCTCCCGTCGCTGCGGTTTTTGCTGCCATCCGCCTGTCTCGCTATTTTAAGTTCAGGCTGGATGTTTCCCTGTTTCGTCTTTAACTCGTAGCCAGTGGAAATTGTAGCGAATTTCACTTAGTTAATGAAATGTTGCCGATGTTCGGGGTGTAGTGGCCGGAGCTGATCTTCCCCCGTCTGATCAGCTCATTGCCAACCGGAAGCTCTTCAATATCCTTTGTTTTATTCTCCATCCCTTTCCTTATGATTCCCAGCATTTTATTTGTTTTCTTGGCCACTGCTGCATACTGGGCGAAGGGTTTCAGCATTCTCCAGGAACAAGCAGGAAGTCAGTCCTCACATATGGGTGACGTCGGTGCTGACGGAGCCCTTGTGCGTAGCAATTCCCCAGCTTACAGAGAAAGCCTTTGGGATTGCATCGCGCATGCGCGGTCCCCTTCCCGCCCAAGGGTGCCATCTTGCTCAGTTTTCCTTTTTCCGCGGAGCCCAACGGACGTTGTCCCTAATTCCTCATGGAAAAAGTGCGTCAAAACTTGGAAGAAATTTTGGATCTTCGACCAGTTCGACACCGGTTCCCCTTCCTGCCTTCGGCTTGGTATACCGGTATCGAGTCCAGTCAATTTTTGTGGTTTTGTCCTTAGATACTAGCGTTAGCGCTCTTTTTTATTTTTCACTGGTAGCCCGGTCCTTCAACCTTGCAGGGGCCCTTTTACCCCTGATGGCTGCCAGCGGGTTTAAAAAGTGTGATCGTTGTAAGAAGTTAATGTCCCTCACCGACACACATGACTTCTGTCTCCGATGCCTCGGGCCCGACCATGACCCGAAGGTCTGTGGCCCGTGTGGGAAAATGTCCTCTAAGGCACTTTGATGTAGGCAGCAGCAGCGTGAAAGGATTTTCTCGGAGTCCGCATTCCCCCGGATCTGGACCTCATCAGAAGGCTCGACGTCTAGGGAGTTGTCTGAACCCGAGCAGCATCGGAGGTCTTCTGAGCGGGGGTCTCCTTCCTGGAAACACCGGAGGAAGAAGAAACACTTGAGGGCGACATCGTTGGATGCCTCCGATCACCCTGAGCCCTTGAAAGCCAGGTCGCAGAGTCCTGACCGCTGCCCCGGGTCCTCGGAGTCGGAGCGGCCTGCGAAGGTTCCTCGCACGGAGCTGGAGACGCCGAGATGGGTAAGTGCTGATCTCCAGGAACAAGCAGGAATAAGTCCTCACATATGGGTACGTCGGTACCGACGGAGCCTGCGCGGGAATGCTCCCCAGCTTCCCAGAATGAAAGCTTTTGGGGCATCCCACAGCGCATGCGCGCTGCCTTCCCGCCTTTCCTACCAACTCTCCTCAGTTCTTCTTTTCCGCGGAGCCAGCAGGTCGTGTTCCTGTCACCGCTGAAGAAGTTCTTTATTTTAATTTATTTCTTTGGTCGCATGTCTGCCTTCCCCCGACGCCGGACCGGTACCGCTGGTCTTTTCTTTAAAAAAAAAAAAAAAAATATATACTTTCCCTCACTTAGTGTATTTCTTTTCTTAGGCCTACAGGCCCACAAGAAATTTTCCTCCATGGATAAACCAGCCTCTGGTTTCAAAAAATGCACTAAGTGTAGCGGTACAATTTCTGTTACAGACACCCATGAATGGTGTCTTAAATGTTTGGGGCCTGAACACTCCATTCCGGATTGCCAAGCCTGCTCTCTAATGTCTAAACGAGGGTTACAGAACCGGGCAGCCAAGCTCCATGTGCTGTTTCCCACGGATGCACCGGCGGTGGCATCGACATCTTCCAGGTCTTCCTCTCCTGATGGGTCTCAGGTAACCAAACATACTTTTAGCAGGTCCTCGAAGGGCAAATCTCCCTCTAAGCATCGAGATGCCTCCGGGCTTGCCCTTGAGGAACCTGCCCCGGCCAAACAACCCCGGCGGGAAGCTCCGGCTTCCAAAGCTCCTCCTATGGGGTTACAGGTTGACATCGATGGCACGACCTCGACCGATCACCTGTTAGACTGCTCTGGGGTACCGGCACAATCTCCCGGTACCGACATCCAGGCAGTCGTGGCTTCCATGGATCACACTGTGCAATCCATGCAGCAGGCTATACTGGCTTTCATCAAGGCTACGACGCCGTCGGTACCACAACAAGCTCCGTTGTCGGTACCGATGCCGGTACCGATACCAACTTCGATGCCGGTACCGGCTGCATCGACATCGGCCAGGATACCGATTCCGGCCCCCTGTCCTGGGCTCTTTCTCGGTACCGACCCGGTACCGGGGACACCCGATGTCGGTACCGATCGATACGCCTATCGATCTTTGGAATCGAGCAGACGATACTTTGATTCTTCTGATGATTCTGATTCATCGGATGAGTCCCCTGAAGTATCTGTTACTCTTCCTGAGGAGCCTTCTTCTCCAAAAAGGAGAATGTCTCCTCCAGAGGATTTGTCCTTTCAAGACTTCATAATAGAAGTAGCTAAAGGACTATCTATTTCAGTAACCTCTGAAAAAGAATCTAGAGCAAAAAAATTAGATATTTTGGGATACTCTAAGGTTCCTAGAGAGGCAGTCACCTTACCAATTCATGAAATTCTTCAAGAACATTTGATTGAATTGTGGGAGACTCCTCTCACCCTTTCTCCTCATTCTCGTAGATTGGACACTCTATACCGTGTCCCTCCTTCTCCTGGATTTCAAAAACTCAGCTTCCCCACCACTCCATTGTGGTGCAGTCAGCTATGAAGAGGATAAAGAGTACCAAAAGACACTCTTCTACTCCTCCAGGAAGAGAATGCAGGACCTTGGATGCTTTTGGAAGGAAAATCTTCCAAGCTAGCATGCTTATTGCCAGAATCAATTCATACAGCCTTTATATGGGTATGTTTCTAAAGGAGGTTGCAGAAAAGCTGCACAACTTTCTCCCTTTTATTCCAGAGGACAAAAGGGATGAGTTCCTTCTTTGGCTTAAGCATACTCAAGACATTTCAAAGTTTTCCAACAGGGCAGCCTTTGATTCTTTTGAAGGTGCCAGCAGAGCCTCAGGCATTGCCATAGCTGCTCGTAGAATTGCTTGGCTCCAGGCTTCTGATCTAGAACCCTGGGTTCAAGATGGGTTAGGAAATCTGCCCTGTACAGGTGAAAATCTATTTGGCAAAGAGTGGCAAATTAAAGCCACTCAAATGGATGCAGAAAATGCTGCTCTGGATAGACTTTCTAAGTCTACCTCCACTCCAGCCAAGAAAAAATCTTTTAAAAAGTATTTTTACAAGAAGGGCAGATTTCCTTCCACTTCTGGTCAACAATCTTCTACAGGTCGCTTTGCTACTAAGCGTCAGCAACCTAAACAGGCTAGGCCTAAACCTGCAGGGGCTGCTGCAACCCAGCAGTCCCAAGCTCCTCAGGGTTTTTGACTTGATACTAGAGAACTTAACCTTTCTGGCTCTACAACAGCCAGAACCCCTCACCATTCCAGGAAGGTTAGCTCATTTTGCTCCCAGATGGGAGCAGATCACATCAGAGCAGTGGACCCTCTCCATCATCAGAGAGGGCTACAAACTTCATTTCTCAGACCTTCCTCCCTACACCATGGTGAGACATTTCAATTCTCCCACATCTCTCCTCGACCTTCTGGATCAGGAGGTAACCACCCTTCTGGCCCAGAGGGCCATAGAAGAAGTTCCTCTTCTTCAACAGGGGTCAGGGTTTTACTCCCCCTACTTTCTCATTCCAAAGAAAACAGGGGGATACAGACCCATTCTAGATCTCCGAGAATTGAACAAGTTTCTATGCAAGGAGAAGTTCAAGATGCTTTCTTTAGGCACTTTCCTTCCATACCTACAGAGTCAGGATTGGCTTTGTTCTGTAGATCTCAGGGATGCGTACACTCATATACTCATCCATCCATCCCACAGAAAATTCCTACGTTTTCTGTTCCAGGGAAAACATTACCAATACAGAGTGCTTCCTTTCGGTCTAGCCTCTGCTCCAAGAGTGTTCACCAAATGCATTGCCTACCTAGACGACTGGCTCATCCGAGCTCCATCTCAGTCAGAAGCCCAAATTTCCCTGGACCGCACCAGGCGCATTCTGCAGTATCTGGGACTTGTAGTAAACCTCCCAAAGTCTCAGCTCACCCCTACTCAGTCCCTAGAATTCATAGGGGCCTGGTTGGACACCACTACTGCAAGAGCCTATCTTCCCCAGGCTCGTTGCCAACGTCTAATGCAGTTAGCCTCCCAGATTCAGTCAAAGAGCCACTTAACTGCCCGGGAGATGCTACAGCTACTAGGCCACATGGCTTCCACAGTACATGTGGTGCCCTATGCTCGCCTACACATGAGAGCAGCTCAATGGACTTTGTCCACCCAGTGGACTCAAGCTTCAGGAGCTCTCTCAGACCAAATAGCAAACTCCAAACGTCTCTTTTGGTCTCTCCAATGGTGGATGTCCACTCAAAATCTGTTGCTGGGGTCCCCCTTCCAACCTTTGTTGCCCCAAGCAATCCTCACCTCAGCCACCAGACAGTCCTCATTCCAACGGACAATCAGGTAGCCATGTTTTACATAAACAAGCAAGGAGGAACTGGCTCTCTGTCGTTTTGCAACGAAGCTCTAAGATTATGGGCCTTCGCCAGAGAGCATCAAATCCATCTCCTGGCAGTATACCTCCCAGGAATTCAAAACTCTTGGGCAGACAGACTCAGTCGAGTTCTGCTTCCACACGAATGGTCCCTGCACATGGATCAGGTACTCAGAATCTTCCAGGAATGGGGAACCCCGGACATAGACCTATTTGCAAGTCCGTGGAATGCCAAACTTCCCCGGTTCTGTTCCAGAATTCCGTGTCAGGGAGTTCAGGCCAAGGATGCCTTCCTCCTCCATTGGGGTCAGGACTTCCTGTATGCCTTTCCACCCATTCCTTTGATTCCCAAGACTCTGTTCAAACTTCAGAGGGATCAAGGATCTATGGAGTGGAGGAGTGGCCTAGTGGTTGGGGCAAGGTACTTCGGGCCGGAAGGTCGGGGGTTCAAATCCCACTAGAGGACAGCAATCTTGGGCCGGAAGGACTGGGGTTTCTAGTCCCACAGGTGCTCCTTGTGGTCTTGGGCAAGCCACTTAACCCTCCATAGCCCATGTTCCCTGTAAAAATAGTTCTCTGTGTGCTGTGCTTTCCTGTCTAATCAATGTGTTTATACCTCAAAAATTTCCTGTCATGATTTGACAATTTCCAATCTGTAATCAAACCGCTGCTGATCGCTGGAAGTAGCGGTATACAAATGTATACTAAATAAATAAAATAAAAATAAATAAATGATCCTCATAGCTCCACGCTGTCCACGCCAAGTATGGTACCCTCTACTTCTGCATCTCTCCCAAGCCCCCTACCTGGACTTGGGAGCTGCTCCAGACCTTCTGTCTCAGGAGGAGGGGACTTTGTGGCATCCAAACCCCAAGTCCCTTCACCTCAGAGCTTGGTTACTGAAGGCCTAGACCTTCAAGACTTCAATCTTTCGCAGCAAGTGAAGGATATCCTCCATGCTTCCAGGAAACCTTCCACTAGGCGTTCCTATGCTTTTAAATGGAAAAGATTTTCCATTTGGTGTGCTCAACAGGGTCTTGACCCTCTGGCACTTCCTGTGAATTCTCTATTAGAATATCTCCTGCATCTTTCCAATGCAGGCCTTAAGACGAATTCAGTAAGGGTCCATTTAAAGTGCTATTGCAGCATCCCTTAAGCCTATCAATGGACAACCTGTTTCCTCTCATCCTCTTATTGCAAGATTTATGAGAGGCCTAACTTTAACTAAACCTCCCATTTGACCTCCTCCGGTGGCATGGGACTTGAATTTGGTTCTTGGTCAGCTTATGAAGCCACCTTTTGAACCCTTAGCCACTACCTCCTTGAAATTTCTTTCCTGGAAGGTTATTTTCCTTATTGCAATCACTTCTGCTCGCCGCATCAGTGAACTGCAGGCCTTAGTGGCTAATCCACCTTATACAAGGTTCCATCATGATAAGGTAGTCCTTAGGACAAATCCTCACTTTATGCCTAAAGTGGTCTCACCTTTTCATCTTAATCAAGAGGTATATTTATCTGTCTTTTTTCCAGCTCCTCATGCATCCACTGCAGAGAGGAACCTTCATACTCTAGATTGTAAAAGAGCTCTGGCTTTTTACTTACACAGGACACAGCAACATAGAAAGTCTTCCCAGCTTTTTGTTGCTTTTGATCCTTCTCATTTAGGACTTCCAGTCTCTAAAAGAACACTGTCCAATTGGATTGCTCAGTGTATTTCTTTTGCTTACCAGAGTAAGAACCTTTCTCTGGAGGGCCATGTCACAGCTCACAATGTGAGGGCCATGGCCACCTCTATGGCTCATCTTCATTCTGTGTCCATCGACCAGATCTTTCGAGCAGCCACCTGGGCCTCGGTTCATACCTTCACAGCCCATTACTGTTTGGACAAGTACTCCCGCCAGGATGCCTTGTTTGGTCAGGCTGTCCTCAGACACCTGTTCCATTCTTAAACAACTCCTGCCCTCCTTCCCTGATTGGATGCCTGAGATCCATAGGAAGACGAGGAACCCTTCAGGGTCTCATACCCTTGGGGATCTCCCAGGCATCTTAGCTAGGGAGTCCCCATATGTGAGGAGTTATTTCTGCTTGTTCCTGGAGATAGCACAGTTACTTACCTGTAACAGATGATCTCTGGGAACAGCAGGAATTAGTCCTCACAACCCTCCCACCTCCCCTAGGAGTTGTATCTCTCTTTGTCTTTCCTTTCGTCTCTCTCTCTATTGTCTCAGCTTTAAACTTGAACTGAGGAAAGTTGGTAGGAAAGGCGGGAAGGCAGCGCGCATGCGCTGTGGGATGCCCCAAAAGCTTTCATTCTGGGAAGCTGGGGAGCATTCCTGAGCAGGCTCCGTCGGTACCGACGTACCCATATGTGAGGACTAATTCCTGCTGTTCCCAGAGATCACCTGTTACAGGTAAGTAACTGTGCTTTGTCCTCGTGGACTCTCCTCCAGGGGAGCTGGCATCGGAGCCGGAGGCTGCAAAGTCTTCTGAGCTCGGTCTCAGGATGACGGCCTTGGAGCGCAGCATGTCTGCCTTCATGGAGCAGCAGCGGTCTCACCGGTCCATCCGCCCTGACCACCGGGACCTCGATGTCCAAGTCAACCCTGAGGCCGAGCCGATCCTCGAGACTCTTCAGACTCGAGTTGGTCCTCGGCCAAGGTCTCCCTCAACCTCCCACTCGGGACCGAGGTCATTGACACTGGTGCTCTTGGCGTTGGGGCAGTCTGGGCCGAAGCCCTAACTGCCGGAGCCCCTCGATTCCTCCTCGGAGGGATCGGCATGGGAGATGGAAGATGAGGAGTCTCTTGACACCCATCGGACCCGGTTTGTCCCATCAGACTCCCTGGGTTTGGAGCCTCGGGAAGGACCCCTCTGGAGGATACCCGGTTCTCGGACTTCGTCAGGGACATGGCCAAGGCTTTGGCATTCCCAGCGGATGCCGAGGAGGAGCCTCGAGCTGAAGAGCTCGATGCTCTCCAGTATGACTTTCCCCCGAGGGAAGCCCTTACTGTGCCGATTCCTCTGATGTTGGAACGGCTGATGTTCCGCATGTGGGAATCACCGGCCTCGATGCCGGTTCTAAGCAAGTGGGTCTATTCCATCTATCGAGTCCGCAAGAGCCATGGGTTCCAAAAGGCACAGCTGCCGCACAACTCCATGGTTGTGGAATCGGCCATGCATAGGCCCAAGAGTCAGAAAACGCATTCCTCGATGCCTCCTGGCCGGGAGGCCCGAAACCTGGATGCACTCGGCAGAAAATGCTTCCAGGGCTTGATGCTTTCATGCCATGTCCAAACCTACCATCTGTACATGGGCATGTACTTGAGGGACCTGGCAAAGGAGATTGCCAGGTTCTCAGCTGGCCTCTCCGAGGCTCCCTTGTAGCGCTTCAATGCCTTGTCCACCGGGATTCAGGAGTGCTCGAAGTTCATATCTTGAGCGGCCTATGATGGCTTTGAGGCTTCGGCCCGAGTAGCTGCAGCCAGCATCAGTGCACGCCGCCAGGCCTGGCTAATGTCATCAGATCTGGAGCCATGGGTTCAGGACAAGTTGGTCGATGTCCCTTGCTGAGGTGACAACATCTTTGGCAAACCCATGACTGAGAAGGCTGCTGAGCTCGAGTCCGAGTACTTGACCCGGACAAGGCTCTCAAAGAAGACTTGTGCCCCTTCTAAGAAGAAGGGCTCAGGTAAAAAGCCCTTTTTCCTGAGGAAGGGTACTACTTACCGCAACTACCCCACTTACCAGGCCACCCCAGCTCCCCAACCTGGGCAGCAGGCCAAGGGACAGGAGCATGGCCCGCGTAAGCAGAAGGCCCCCAAGCTCCAGGCCCCTGCTCCTACCCAGCCGAGTGGGGGTTTTTGACTCCCAATGCATAGTCTCTTTTCCGCCAGTGGTAAGGTCCTGCACAGGAGGCAGGCTGACCCTGTATGCTCACCGCTTTGACCCGGTGAAAAGCAGGATATAAATACAGCTAAATAAATAAATAAAATGCTCACAGGTGGCCAGGCATCACTTCTGGGTCATGCAAATAGTCCAGAGGAGCTATATGCTGCACTTCAGCCAGTTTCCACCCCCCTTCTTCCCAGGGGAGCCTCTCAGACCCCCTCTTCACAGGGACCTCCTCTTGCAGGAGCTGGCATGTCTTCTAGAGGATCAGGCGATGGAACCGGTGCCCCACCACTTGCAGGGCAAAGGCTTCTACTTCAGGTATTTTCTCATACCAAAGAGAACAGGAGGCCTCAGACCCATCCTCGACCTCCAAAACGTAAAGAAGTTCCTGGTGAGGGAAAAGTTCAAGATGCTTTTCCTTGGAATGTTGCTGCCTTACCTCTACCAGGGAGATTGGCTATGCTCCACAGACCTGAAGGATGCCTACACACACATCCTCATACATCTAGACCACAGACAATATCTGAGATTTGTAGTGGGAGGAAAACATTTCCAGTACAGGGTTCTACCCTTTGGCCTAGCCTCCGCTCCCAGGGTGTTTACAAAATGCCTGGCTGTAGTGGCGGCCTTCCTCAGAAGTCAGGGAATCTTTGTCTTCCCTTACCTGGACGACTGGCTCAACAGGGGCCAGTCGCCTCAGGAGGCCCAACAGGCCACTTTTCGCACTATCAACCTGTTGCAATGTCTAGGTTTTGTCATAAACCACGCAAAGTCTATTTTGCTCCCCACTCAAAACTTAGAGTTCATAGGAGCAAGATTGGACACCCTTCAGGCAAGGGCTTACCTGCCGGAGGACAGGGCACAGAGGCTGCTGGCACTGACGCAGAAGTTGAGGCACGGGTCTCAGGTTTCAGCGAGACCCTTCTTATGCCTCCTGGGCCACATGGCCTCTACGGTCCATGTGACGCCGAATGCCCGTCTCCACATAAGAACAGCCTAGTGGTACCTCAGGGATCAGTGGACACAAGCCACTGGCAGCCTCAGAGATAGGATAACAGTATCCAAGCGTCTGGTGAAGTCATTGCAGTGTTGGAGTCAACCACCCAATCTGCTCGAGGGTGTGTCTTTTCAGATTCCCTCGCACACAAGAGTGCTAACAACAGATGCCTCCTTGCTGGGCTGGGGAGCCCATTGCCAAGGATCATGCACTCAGGGGTTATGGTCTCCTTAGGAGGCTGCACACCAAATCAACCTCTTAGAGCTGCGGGCGATTCACCTAGCTCTTCAAGCCTTTTGTCATGTACTTTCGCATCAGTCTGTATTAATACAGACGGACAACCAGGTAGCAATGTTCTACGTGAACAAGCAGGGAGGTACGGGGTCTCGTATCCTATGCCAGGAGACACTGGACCTCTGCTCCTTTGCCATCAGGCAGGGTATGTCTCTCAAAGCGGTGTACCTGCCTGGTCAGGAGAACTGCCTTGCAGACAAATTAAGCAGAATTCTCCAGCCTCACGAGTGGCAACTGGATCTGGGGGTGGCCCAGCGGATTTTCCACCGCTGGGGACATCTGTCCATAGATCTATTTGTCAGTCCGCACAATCACCAGCTGCCCAGATTTTGCTCCAGACAGCCACATCCCCTGAGAATGGCTGCAGATGCTTTCCTAATCTCCTGGTCGGGGGGCCTCATGTATGCGTTTCCTCCCACGCCTCGTGTGGCTCAGACTCTGTTCAAAATCCTTTGGGACAAGACCTCTGTCATTCTGGTAGCCCCCAGATGGCCAAGACAGCCTTGGTTTCCGCTTCTTCTTCAGCTGGCAGTGGAGACCCCACTTCCACTGGGTACGCAGCTCGACCTCCTTTCACAGGAGCAGGGCCCTCTCTTGCACCCCAACCTCAGGGCCCTCAACCTGATGGCATGGCTGCTGAAAGGGTAGTACTGGCTCCTCTCCTCCTACCTCGGAATGTAGAAGAAGTGTTACTGGCCTCCAAGAGGCAGTCCACTAGGAAATCCTATGCTTTTAAGTGGTGTAGAATTGAGGTGTGGTGTAACCAGCACAATGAAAACCCTTTCTCTTGCCTTGTACCAGTGGTGCTGCATTACCTGCTTCATCTCTCAGAATTAGGTCTCAAGTCTAACTCTGTCAGGGTTCACCTGAGTGCTTTGTCAGCAAACCACTCCCCAGTGGAGGGGCAACCTCTTTTGGCTCACCCCCTGGTGTCCAGATTCCTCAGAGGTCTGTTTCTGCTGAAACCCCCAGTTCGTCCTCCGGCAACTGAGTGGGATTTGAATGTGGTCCTACAGTAGCTTACTCGCCCACCTTTTGAGCCGATCTCCTTTTGCCATCTGCGCTTCCTCTCCTGGAAGGTGCTCTTCCTGGTGGCACTCACATCAGCCAGACGTGTGAGTGAGCTGCAAGCTCTCGTAACTGATAAACCTTACACAAGGTTTTATAGGAATAGGGTGGTCCTCCGCACTCACCCGAAGTTCCTTCCAAAGGTGGTTTCTTCTTTCCACCTCAACCAGGAGGTGATTCTTCTGACCTTCTTTCCCAGGCCACATTCCAGCTGGGCAGAGGCAGTCCTGCATACCCTGGATTGGAAGAGGGCAATGTCCTTCTACCTGGAGCATACGAAGGGACATCGAAGGGCTACTCAGCTCTTCGTCTCGTACGACCTCAGTAAGCTGGGGTTACCTGTTTCTAAGCGTACGCTGTCCATCTGGGTGGCAGACTGCATTGCCTGGGCGTACAGGGCGGCTGACCTCCCGTTGCAGGGTCGAGTCACGGCCCACCGTGTCAGGGCTAAGGCCGCATCAGTGGCTCGCTTCCGCTCTGTTCCGTTGGCAGACATTTGCCGGGCCTCAACTTGGTCTTCAAACCAGACTTTTCAAGCCCATTACTGTCTGGATAGGGAGTCCCGATGGGACAGTGCTTTCGGCCAGGCGGTTCTCCTTAACCTGTTTGAGGTTTAGGGAACTCCAACCTTCTGACCCTTTGGTGTCAGGCTACCGGGGGTGTTGCTTTCTTGGCTGAATTCCTATTGCAGCTGCTACTACTCTTCTAGAATCAGCTATGGGTTCTTGGTAGCCTATAGCTAGGGAGTACTATATGTGAGGACTGACTTCCTGCTTGTTCCTGGAGAAAGCATAGTTACTCACCTGTAACAGGTGTTCTCCAGGGACAGTAGGAATTAGTCCTCACGACCCTCCCTCCTCCCCTGGAGTTGCAGTCCTATTATTGGCTTTTATTCATTTTGCCGTCTTTTTAGCTATGTCATTTGACTGAGCAAGATGGCACCCTTGGGCGGGAAGGGGACCGCGCATGCGCAATGCAATCCCAAAGGCTTTCTCTGAAAGCTGGGGAATTGCTCCGCAGGGCTCCGTTGGCGCCGATGTCACCCATATGTGAGGACTGATTCCTGCTGTCCCTGGAGAACACCTGTTACAGGTGAGCAGCTACACTTTATCTCCAGGAACAAGCAGGAATGCACTCTTCACATATGTCACTGACTGAACCCATGTGGGAACGCTCCTCAGTGACCAATAGGCAAGTCTTTGGGAGCACTCCACTGTGCCTGCCTTCCCAACTCCTCTCCTCAGTTCTTCATTTTCCACGGAACCAGTAGGATGCATTGTCCTGTCACCGCTGAAAAACGTCTCTTTTTTTGTGCCCTTCAGGATACGTTGTGCTTCTGCCTTCCCGTTAACGCCGATTCTGTCGGATCCAACACCAATCTCCATATTCTTCCTTTTTTATTTTCAGTTTTTCTTTTCTATTGATTCTCACTGCTAAACTAGGCCTCTAGGCCTCCATAGACTTATCTTCAATCTTGAAGACAACTTTTCAGGCATGGAAAAGCCAGGCAGTGTTTTTAAAAAATCTACCAAGTGTGCCAGTACCATTTTGGTTTCTGATAAACATGACTGGTGTCTAAAATGTTTAGGTCCTGAACATGAAACCACTTCTTGTCCTTTGTGCCAACAAATGACAAAGAGAGGCCTCAAGAACCGAGCCACACAGTTTGGATCGTTGTTTGCCTGGGATCCGGTCTCAGTGGCTTCCACTTCATCAAGGACATCAACTTCTTCTCAGGTTTCTTCAAAGTCCGAACACAAAAGTAAGTCAAAGTCTATGTCTGTTTCTAAATCATAGGCATCAAAGGCTGATGCTGATGCCAGGGAAAAGTCCCAACATAAGCATTGATAAGGCTGGCGAAGGGAGAATTTGAGAAGAAGCTTGCTGCGGAAGCAAAAACGCGAAGTAAAGACCTTTTCAAGTACATTCGTAGCAAAAAACCTGTGAGAGAGTCAGTTGGTCCATTAGATGATAAAGGGGTTAAAGGAGCACTAAGAGGCGACAAGGCGATAGCGGAGAGATTGAATGAATTCTTTGCTTCAGTCTTTACTGAGGAAGATGTAGGGATGTTACCCATGACTGAAGTGGTATTTAAAGGTGCGGAAGAATTGAAGGAAATATCGATACATCGGGAAGATGTATTACAACTATTAGATAAACTGAAGAGTAGCAAATCACCTGGGCCGGATGGTATACATCCAAGGGTATTGAAAGAACTGAAATACGAGATTGCAGACCTGCTATTAGTAATCTGTGAACTATCATTAAAATCATCTCTAATAATACCTGAAGATTGGAGGATCGCCAATGTAACACCAATTTTTAAAAAGGGTTCCAGGGGTGATACGGGAAACTACAGACCGGTGAGCCTGACATCAGTACCGGGAAAAATGGTAGAAACCATCATAAAGAATAAAATTACTCAGCATGTAGATAGTCACGACCTAATGGGAGACAGCCAACATGGCTTTAGACAAGGATCTTGTCTTACTAATCTGTTATGTTTTTTTGAAGGAGTGAATAATCAGGTGGACAAAGGTGAGTCGGTTGATATAGTGTATCTGGACTTTCAGAAAGCCTTTGACAAGGTCCCTCAACAGAGACCTTTGGCAAAACTAAAGAGTCATGGGATAGGAGGCAGTGTACTATTGTGGATCAGGAACTGGTTAAAAGATAGAAAGCAGAGGGTAGGGCTAAATGGCCAATTTTCCCAATGGAGAAAGGTGAATAGTGGTGTACCCCAAGGATCTGTGCTGGGTCTGCTGCTTTTTGACATATTCATAAATGACCTGGAAAGTGGAATAACGAGTGAAGTTATCAAATTTGCAGATGACACAAAACTATTTAAAGTTGTTAAAACCCAAGAGAATTGTGGAAAATTGCAAGAGGATCTTGATAAATTGGAAGACTGGGTATCAAAATGGCAGATGAAATTTAATGTGGACAAGTGCAAGGTTATGCACCTAGGGAAGAACAACCCAAACTATGGTTACACGATGCAAGGTTCCACATTAGGAACCACCACCCAGGAAAAAGATTTAGGCGTCATTGTGGATACCATGTTAAAACCCTCGGCCCAGTGTGCAGCGGCGGCCAAGAGAGCAAATAGAATGCTAGGTATGATAAGGAAAGGAATGGAAAATAAAACAAAAGATATTATAATGCCTCTATATTGTTCCATGGTGAGACCGCTCCTTGAATATTGTGTGCAATTCTGGTCGCCGTATCTTAAAAAGGATATAGCGATTTTAGAAAGAAGAGCCACCAAAATGGTAAAGGGGATGGAAGGATACTCCTATGAAGAAAGGCTAAAAAGGTTAGGGCTCTTTAACCTGGAAAAGGGCTCTCCATCACAGTAGCCTCGGAAAAGGAACCGAGGGGTGGAGGAATTGGAGATACTCCAATATTCCCTCCCACGCCCAAGGAGGCAACTACCTTACCAGTGCATCGTATTCTGCAAGATTTATTTATATTTTATTTATTTATTTACAGTCTCTTATATATCACGCTATTCAGTATCAGTGTGGTTTACATTGAACATAGAAGCTTACACATTTCATTGGGTGATCTGTGTTTACAATAAACAGGTATTAAAACTTGGATAACTTGGGGTAACTATGTACATATATGCAACATGGTAGATTTTACATCCTTTGTCTTACGCTCCGAATGTGATCTTACGCTCCGAATGTGGGAGGCCCTGTTCTTGGTTCTGCCTGTCAGTAAGAGACTCGATACCATGTACCGGGTACCAAAGTGCCCAGGCTTCCAAAAACCTCAGCTCCCCCATCATTCAATGGTGGTGGAATCAGCAATGTGCCGATTAAAGAGCTCAAAAAACCATTCATCCATGCCTCCTGGCCGAGACTCGAGAACACTCGATACCTTCTGGCCTCAGTGTTTCCAAGTATGCTATACATAATCATGTTTGTGAAGGATATCACCAGAGATATGGAGACTTTCATCTTGCCGCTTCCTGAGGATAAGCGGAGTGCATTCCTGACACTCATCAAGCAAGGCCAAAAAACTTCTAAGTTTCTTACTAAGGCCTCTTTTTATGCTTTTGAATCCACAAGCAGAGCTTCAGCAGTCTGTATTGGGGCTCGCAGGATGGCCCGGTTACAGGCATCAGACCTTGAGCAATGGGTCTAGGATAAACTGGCCAATATCCTATGTATTGAAGAAAATCTTTTTGGCAAAGATTGGGTGGAGGGGGGGGGGGGGGGAGCAAGGGAGATTGAAGCAGATGATCTCACCCTAAAACGCCTTTCCAGGAAAACATCTGACCCATCCAAAAGTAAGGCTCTTCCCAAGAAATCTTATTCTAAAAAGAAGAGATACTATCCTTCTTACCTACCTTCTACTGTCTATCAACCTCAACCAGAGGCAGCAGGATCCTTTCCAACCCAAGAAACCCAAGGCTCCTAAGCCTCAACCAACTGCACAGACATAGCCTGTGCATGTTTTTTATTTTTATTTATTTACAGTTCTTATATACCGCGCTATTTAGTATCAGTGCGGTTTACAAATAACAAAAATTTGCATCAGAACAAACGGTCTTTTGCTTACATTGTAACAGGAATTGTAACTTGGGACTGTAACAAGGGAAACAACAGTGGTTGTTGTAAAAGTATTTACATTTTATATTGCACATCGGAATCATAATGCAAGAGGCTTGTAATCTATGCTCGTTGTGAGTATGCCTGAGGGCGGGTCTGTTTTGTAAATCCTTCCTAGAGAGCATTGCCAGTCTGCCACGGGAGGGCCCCCAGCCTCTCCACATAGCAGGCAGACTATCACTATGCCCACAGGTGGCACCTCATAACATCAGAGCAATGGACACTCTAGATTGTCCAAGGAGGTTATCAGCTTCACTTCAAAACCTTACCCCCCACCTGCTTCACAGGGGATTATCCAGCACAATCCCTTCAAATCACTCTCAAAAGAAGAGGTGATTATAGAAAGAATTTGTCGTCCTCAATAAAAGTAGGGCTTCTACTCTGAATACTTTCTCATTCCAAAGAAAACAGGAGGCTTCAGACCCATCTTGAATCTTGACCTAAATAAGTTCACGGTCCGAGAAAAATTCAAGATGATTTCTCTAGGAACTCTTCTACCATATCTCCAGAGCCACAATTGGCTATGTTCTGTTGGTCTAAAAGAGGTGTACACGCGTGTACTGATTCATTCCTTGAAAAGACAGTATCTCACTTCATGTTTCAAGGAAACCATTATTAATACCTGGTTCTTCCTTTCGGTCTAGCCTCTGCCCCAAGAGTCTTCACAAAATGCATTGCAGTCATCGCTGCCAACCTACGCACCTTGGGGTTATTCGTCTGTCTTACTTAGATGGTTGGCTGATCAGGACGGACTCCCCCCAAGAGGTAAAACTCTCTCTTCATTGCACCATCACGGTGCTCCAAAACTTGGGGTTTGTCATAAACTTCCCAAAGTCCCACCTCACTCCAACCCAACGTCTGGATCCATAGCGTGTAATAGTTTGGGTTGTTCTTTCCCTAAATGCATAACTTTAAACTTGTGCACATAAAATTTAATCTGCCATTTGGACACCAATCTTTCAATTTATCAAGATCCTCTTGAAATTTTTCATAATCCTCTTGTATTTTAACAACTTTGGATAATTTTGTGTCCCCTGAGATTTGATCACCTCACTCATTATTCCTATTTCCAGGTCGTTTATGACTGTTAAAAATCAGCGGACCCAGCACATATCGCTGAGGTACTCCATTATTCACCTTTCTCCATTGAGAAAATTGGCCTATTCTCTGCTTTCTTTTAACCAGTTCCTGATCCAAAATACTACATATGACTCCTATCCCATGAGGGACCTTGTCAAAGGCTTTCTGAAAATCCAGATACACTATATCAACCGGATTACCTTTGTCTACTTGTTTATTCACACCTTCAAAAAGATATAGCAGCTTAAGTAAGACAAGACTTTCTTTGGCTAAATCCATGTTTGGCTTTCTCCCATTAAACCATGATTATCTACATGTTCAGTAATTTTATTCTTTATAATAGTTTCCACTGTTTTGCCGGTACTGACGTCAGGCTCACCGGTCTGTAGTTTTCCAGATCACCTCTGGAACCCTTTTTAAAAATTGGAGTTACATTGGCCACACTGCAATCCTCAGGTACTACAGATGATTTTAATAATAGTTCACAGATTATTAAGAGTAGAGTAGATCTGTGATCTCATATTTCTGTTCTTTCAACACTCTTGAATGTATACCATCTGGTCCATGTTAATTTCCTATCTCCAGGAACAAGCAGGAATAAGTCCTCACTTATGGGTACGTCGGAACCGACGGAGCCTGCACGGGAAAGCTCCCCAGCTTCCCAGGAAGGAAGCTTTTGGGGTCTCCCACTGCACATGCGCGCTGCCTTCCCGCCTTCCTGACCAGCTCTCCTCAGTTTCTCTTTTTCCGCGGAGCCAGCAGGTCGTGTTCCTGTCACCGCTGAAGAAATTATTGTTTTAGTTTGTTTCTTTAGACCGCGTACCTGCCTTCCACATACCGAAACCGGTACCGCCGGTCTCTCTTTTCTTTTCTTTAAAAAAAAAAAAAAAAAAATCTTTATCTTGCACAACTTGGTGACTTCGGTTAGGCCTCAGGCCTACACAAATTCTCCTCATGGAGAAACCAGCCCCTGGTTTTAAGAAGTGTACCAAGTGTAGTGCTGTTATTTCTGTCACAGACACCCATGAATGGTGTCTTAAATGTTTGGGACCTGACCACTCCATTCCGGACTGCCCATCCTGCTCCCAGATGTCTAAACGTGGTTTGCAGAACCGGGCCAACAAATTCCATGTGCTGTTTGCTTCAGATAATCCAGCATCACAGTCATCCAGGTCTTCCTCTCCGGATGGATCTCAGGTAACCAAACCTTCTTCGGGCAGGTCCTCAAAGAGCAAATCTCCTTCAAAGCATCGAGAGGCTCTCAATTTTGAATCTGAGGACCATGCCCCAGCCAAACAACGCCGGCGGGAAGCTCTGACTTCCAAAGCACCATCTATGGGGTTACAGGTTGACATCGATGGCACGGCCTCGACTGATCAACTGTTAGACTGCTCTGGGGTACCGGCCCATACCGGTACCGACATCCAGGCAGCAGTGGCGTCTATGAGCAATACTGTTCAGACCATGCAGCAGGCCATGCTGGCTTTTATTACAGCTGCGACGCCCTCTACCGGGTCCGGTTCCGGTATCGTCTCCCATACCGGAACCGAGACCATCCACTTCCAAACGCAGATCGGTTCCGCATGCCGGATCCGGGTTTTCACCCGATACCGATCCCATACCCGGTACGCCCGATGTCGATACCGATCGGTATGCGTATCGTGCGTTGGAAGCAAATAGAGAATACTCTGATTCTTCTGAGGATTTTGACTCCTCTGAGGATTCTGATGAGCTGTCTCTAGTTCTTCAGGAAGACCCCTCTTCCCCAAAGAGGAGAATGTCTCCACCAGAGGATTTGTCCTTTCAAGATTTCATTATAGAGCTAGCTAAAGGACTTTCTATTACCACATCCTCTGAAAAAGAACCTAGGTCAAAGAAATTGGATATTTTAGGATACCCTAAGGTTCCTAAAGAGGCAGTCACCCTGCCTATCCATGAAATCCTTCAAGAACACTTGATGGACTTATGGGAGGCTCCTCTAACGTTGTCTCCTTACTCTCGTAGGTTGGACACCATGTACCGGGTCCCTCCTTCTCCTGGGTTTCAAAAGACTCAGCTGCCTCACCATTCCATTGTGGTGAAGTCTGCGCTGAAAAAGATTAAGAGCACCAAAAGGCACTCTTCTACCCCTCCAGGGCGAGAATGTAAGACCCTCGACTCTTTTGGCAAGAAATTTTCCAGGCTAGTATGCTTATAGCCAGGATTAATTCTTACAGTCTGTATATGGGCATGTTTCTAAGGGAACTTGCCCTAAAGGTAAAGCATTTTGCCACCTTTATCCCTGAGGATAGAAAGGAGGAGTTCATTTCTCTGGTGAAACAGCTTCTAGATGTTTCTAAGCTCTCCAACAGAGCAGCCTTTGATTCCTTTGAAGGTGCCGGTAGAGCTTCGGGCATTGCCATTGCAGCCCGACGACTTGCTTGGCTCCAGGCCTCTGACCTAGAACCCTGGGTCCTGGATGGCTTACGGAATCTGCCCTGTACAGGTGAGAACTTATTTGGTAAAGACTGGCAAATTAAAGCCACTCAAATGGACGCAGAAAATGCTACATTGGATAGACTTTCTAAGTCTACCTCTACTCCTGCCAAGAAAAAGTCTTTCAAGAGGCCTTACTACAAGAAGGCCAGATTTTCCACAAATAATGGCCAACAATCTTCTCAGCCTCGCTTTGCTGCTAAACGTCAGCAACCTAAACAGGCAAGGTCAAAGCCTGCAGCGTCTGCCACTCCTCAGCAGGCTCAACCCCCTCAGGGGTTTTGACTTGCCCCTAGAGAACTTAACATTTCTGGCTCTAGAACAACCAGAGCCCCTCACCATTCCCGGAAGGTTAGCTCACTTTGCTCCCAGATGGGGGCAAATTACATCAGAGCAATGGACCCTCTCTATCATCAGAGAGGGCTACAAACTTCATTTTTCCAACCTTCCTCCACTTACCATGGTGAGGCACTTCAATTCTCCCCCATCTCTCCTGGGCCTGTTGGATCAGGAAGTCTATTCTCTCCTTGCCCAAGGGGCAATAGAAGAGGTTCCTCTTCTTCAACAAGGGACAGGATTCTACTCCCCTTATTTTCTCATACCAAAGAAGACAGGGGGATTCAGACCTATCTTAGATCTGAGAGAATTGAACAAATTTCTGTACAAGGAGAAATTCAAAATGCTTTCTCTAGGCATTCTCCTTCCATACCTTCAGAGTAAGGATTGGCTTTGTTCTCTAGATCTCAAGGATGCGTACACACATATACTCATCCACCCATCCCACAGAAAATATCTAAGATTTCTGTTTCAGGGAAAACATTTCCAGTACAGAGTACTTCCCTTCGGTCTGGCCTCTGCTCCAAGAGTGTTCACCAAATGCATGGCAGTTGTTGCTGCATTTCTAAGAGGTCTGGGAATTTTTGTATTCCCATATCTGGACGACTGGCTCATCCGAGCTCCATCTCAGTCAGAGGCCCAGATTTCCCTGGACCGCACAAGGCACATTCTGCAGTATCTGGGACTGGTGATAAACCTTCCCAAATCTCAACTTATCCCTACTCAGTCTCTGGAATTCATAGGGGCCCAGTTGGACACCACCACTGCAAGGGCCTACCTACCTCAAGTCCGGGGCCAACGTCTGGTGTGCTTGGCCTCCCAAGCTCAGTCCAGCAGTCACTTGACAGCCAGAGAAATGCTGCGACTTCTGGGCCACATGGCATCCACGGTTCACGTGGTGCCCTACGCTCGTCTTCACATGAGAGCAGCTCAATGGACCTTGGCCACCCAGTGCACTCAAGCATCAGGAGCGCTCTCCGACCAAATCATCACCTCAAAGCGTCTGTTTTGGTCCCTCCAATGGTGGATGTCCACCAAGAATCTGTTGTTGGGGGCCCCCTTCCAACCTTTGTTGCCCCAAGCAACCCTCACAACAGATGCCTCCCAAACAGGGTGGGGAGCCCATCTACAATCCCTCTCCACTCAGGGTACTTGGTCTCCACAGGAGACCATCCTTCACATCAACCTCCTGGAACTGCGAGCAATCTTCTTTGCCCTCAAAGTCTTCCATACCCTCCTTGTCAACCTGACCGTCCTAGTTCAGACAGACAATCAGGTGGCCATGTTCTACGTAAACAAACAAGGAGGGACAGGCTCTCTGTCGCTGTGCAACGAAGCTCTCAGATTATGGGCCTTCGCCAGAGAGCATCAAATTCATCTTCTGGCAGTATATCTTCCAGGGGTTCAAAACTCTCGGGCAGACAGACTCAGTCGAGTTCTGCTTCCACACGAATGGTCCCTACATATGGACCAGATAGGCAGAATCTTTCAGGAATGGGTAACCCCGGACATAGACCTCTTTGCAAGTCCGTGGAATGCCAAACTTCCCCGGTTCTGTTCCAGGACTCCGTGTCAGGGAGCTCAGGCCAACGACGCCTTTCTCCTGTATTGGGGTCAGGAATTCCTATATGCCTTTCCACCCATTCCTTTGATTCCCAAAACTCTGTTCAAACTCCAGAGGGATCACGGATCGATGATCCTCATAGCTCCACGCTGGCCACGCCAAGTGTGGTTCCCTCTACTTCTGCATCTCTCCCAGGGACCCTCCCTGGACCTGGGAGCTGCACCAGACCTTCTCTCTCAGGAGGAAGGGACTTTGTGGCACCCAAACCCCAAGTCCCTACACCTCAGAGCTTAGTTACTGAAGGCCTAAGCCTTCATGACTTCAATCTTTCTCAACCAGTGAAAGATATCCTTCATGCCTCTAGGAAACCCTCCACGAGGCGTTCCTTTGCTTTCAAATGGAAACGCTTTTCCATTTGGTGTGCTCAACAGGGTCTTGACCCTCTAGCACTTCCTTTGAATTCTCTACTAGACTATCTCCTGCATCTTTCTAATGCAGGCCTTAAGACGAATTCAGTAAGAGTCCATTTGAGTGCTATTGCAGCATCCTTAAAACCTATAAATGGACAACCTGTCTCCTCTCATCCGCTTGTTGCAAGATTCATGAGAGGCCTGACTCTAACTAAGCCTCCCATCCGACCTCCTCCGGTAGCATGGGACTTGAACCTAGTTCTGGGTCAGCTTATGAAGCCACCTTTTGAACCGTTGGTTTCTACCTTCTTGAAATTTCTTTCCTGGAAGGTCCTTTTCCTTATTGCAGTCACTTCGGCTCGCCGCATCAGTGAACTACAAGCCTTGGTGGCTCATCCACCTTATACCAGGTTTATCATGATAAGGTGGTCCTTAGGACGAATCCCCACTTTATGCCCAAAGTGGTCTCGCCTTTTCATCTTAATCAGGAGGTATATCTACCTGTCTTTTTTCCAGCTCCTCATGCATCCAATGCAGAGAGGAACCTTCATACTTTAGATTGTAAAAGAGCTCTTGCCTTTTACCTCAACAGGACTCAGCCACATCGAAAGTCTTCCCAGCTTTTCGTGGCTTTTGATCCTTCTCATTGGGACTTCCAGTCTCCAAACGTACACTTTCCAATTGGATTGCTCAGTGTATTTCCTTTGCTTACCAGAGTAAAAATATTCCTCTGGAAGGCCATGTCACAGCTCACAATGTGAGAGCCATGGCCACATCTATGGCTCATCTTCATTGTTTTATGTTTATGTTTTATTTCACTTGATAAAAACCGCCTTTCATGGGCAAGCAAAGCGGTGTACAATAAAACCAATAAAAACTGTATCCATTGACCAGATCTGTCGAGCAGCCACCTGGGCCTCGGCTCATACCTTCACAGCCCATTACTGCTTGGACAAGGACTCCCGCCGGGATGCCTTGTTTGGTCAGGCTGTCCTCAAACACCTGTTCCATACTTGATCAACTCCTGCCCACCTTCCCAGGATGGATGCCTGAGATCCATACGAAGATGGCGAACCCTTGGAAGGGGATCTCCCAGGCATCTTAGCTAGGGAGTCCCCATAAGTGAGGACTTATTCCTGCTTGTTCCTGGAGATAGCACAGTTACTTACCTGTAACAGGTGATCTCTGGGAACAGCAGGAATTAGTCCTCACAACCCACCCACCTCCCCTAGGAGTTGTATCTTCTATCTATCTTCCTTTCCTCTCTCTATTGTCTCAGCTATAAACTCGAACTGAGGAGAGCTGGTCAGGAAGGCGGGAAGGCAGCGCGCATGTGCAGTGGGAGACCCCAAAAGCTTCCTTCCTGGGAAGCTGGGGAGCTTTCCCGCGCAGGCTCCGTCGGTTCCGATGTACCCATAAGTGAGGACTAATTCCTGCTGTTCCCAGAGGTCACCTGTTACAGGTAAGTAACTGTGCTTTCCTTGAGATCTGCCAGACCAGTCCAGAACCTACCCGGAGAAGCCATGGCAGAATAAAAAGAGCAAGTGCATGATTGTGCTTTCTACATTATTTTGGATAAATTTTACCCTTGGTTTAAAATCTTAACTGCTTTCTAAGTTACTAACAAAGGAGAGTCTTATCTGAGCGCATCTGGTTTGGTTTTGGTGTTTTGGAAGCTGAAACAAAGCCATGTTTTTATGTCTTCAATATGTTTTTTATCCTGGGCTCTTAGCTTTGACATAGGTTATACTGAAAATCAGGGCGATCATGTGATACATTGAGTAAGGGGAGATGTGCTTTCCTTTGACTCCAGGTCCCCCGATTGTTCTACAGTAACCTCCATCTTTTACAATTTATCATTGATCTTTCCTTTTCAAAGACGGGGTTTAGTGGATATTTGATCTATGGACAAATTTGTGCAAAAATCATCTGCTGATATTGGCCGGGAAGGGAGAAAGATTGAGATCTGAGCAAACTGGCGGAGGCTAAGATGGCCGTCTCTGGGGAACTGGAACCAGAACTTAAAGCGGTGGCCATACAATAATTTACTGAGGCTGTTGTTGAAGCATTGAATGGCAGGTTCGCTAAAGTGGGAGATCAGCTGGAGTCTATGTCTGCCTCTTTGGTGGACTTTGGAGGCCAGATGATTGAAGTGGAGCTCAGGGTTAGCGAAATGAAGGACTCATTGAGTGGGGCCCTGAAGGAGCTCTCTATAAGAACATAAGAACATAAGATATGCCATACTGGGTCAGACCTAGGTCCATCAAGCCCAGTATTCTGTTTCCAACAGTGGCCAAACTAGGTAATATGTACCTAGCAGTTTCCCCAAGAGACACAAGTTCCACAATGCTTGTACTGGGTCAAGCATTGATATCTTCGGTCACTTCTTAATAATGGTTTATGGACCTTTCCTCCAGGAACTTGTCCAAACCTTTTTTAAACCCAGCTACACTAACAGCCTTTACTACATCCTCCGGTAATAAATTCCAGAGTTTGATTACACGTTGAGTGAAAAAATATTTTCTTTTATTGGTCTTAAATAGTTTACCCTGTAGCTTCATTGCATGTCCCCTAGTCTTTCTATATTCTGATAAGGTAAACAATCGATCTACGTTTACCCGTTCCATTCCATTCATTAATTTATAGACTTCTATCATATCTCCCCTCAGCCGTCTCTTTTCCAGTTTAAAGAGCCCTAACCTTTTTAGCCTTTCTTCATAGGAGTATCCTTCCATCCCCTTTACCATTTTGGTGGCTCTTCTCTGAACCTTTTCTAAAATCGCTATATCCTTTTTAAGATACGGCGACCAGAATTGCACACAATATTCAAGGTGCGGTCTCACCATGGAACGATATAGAGGCATTATAATATCTTTTGTTTTATTTTCCATTCCTTTCCTTATCATACCTAGCATTCTATTTGCTCTCTTGGCCGCCGCTGCACACTGGGCCGAGGGTTTTAACATGGTATCCACAATGACGCCTAAATCTTTTTCCTGGGTGGTGGTTCCTAATGTGGAACCTTGCATCGTGTAACCATAGTTTGGGTTGTTCTTCCCTAGGTGCATAACCTTGCACTTGTCCACATTAAATTTCATCTGCCATTTTGATGCCCAGTCTTCCAATTTATCAAGATCCTCTTGCAATTTTTCACAATCCTCTTCGGTCCTTCACAATCCTATATTGCGGAGCATGATGGTGCAATTTGAAGCCAAGGTTGTGGACCTAGAAAATCGGTCCTGATGAAACAGTCTATATCTAGTGGGTTTGCCGGAGGAGGTAGCAGAGTCTGAATTGGTGGGTTTCTTGGAGAGGTGACTCACTGATGAATTGGTTCTACCGGCGATGCTGAGCCTATTGCGACTTGAGCATGCACATTCATTGGGCTGATGCAGAGAGGGTGATTGGCGGCCTTGAGTCATCATAGCCCGTGTTCTGAATTTACCCCATAAAGCTTGCCAGTGCCCAGGCCCACAGTATCAGAATCAGTGGATTCTCTTATTTCAGAACTACTCTGCAAAGGTGGCTGTGCAATGTCGAGCATGTGGTACTGTATGTAAAGAACTGGTGGAACATAAAATTTGCTTCTCGCTCCAATATCCTGCCATTCTGCGAGTGCAGTATGCTGAGGTACGCCACATGTTCACAGATGCTGCTGCAGCGGTGGCCGCCATCAAAGGATTTTATTTTATTTATTTATTTACATTCTCTTATATACCGCGCTATTCTGCATCAGTGCGGTTTACATTGAACAAACTGAAATTACATTGAACAGGGCATTATAACTTGGAGATAACTATTTTACAGGGAACATGGGCTATGGAGGGTTAAGTGGCTTGCCCAAGACCACAAGGAGCACCTGTGGGACTAGAAACCCCAGTCCTTCCAGCCCAAAGTTGCTGTCCTCTAGTGGGATTTGAACCCCCGACCTTCCGGCCTGAAGTACCTTGCCCCAACCACTAGGCCACTCCTCCACTCCACTCCTGTCACTCAGATGGGTGACATCTGAGTGACCTGCATAAGTGACTGACTGTGGCAATGTTAGGAGGCTTTTCCCTGTTGGAGAAGTGGCCAAGCTGCCTGTTTCAAGTGTTATGCCCCTCCAGGATAAAACTGGTTTGTAACAGACCTGTTCTGGGAATTTTGTCTGCCATCTTTAAAGTTTATCTTAATATGTTTATCCTAATCTGCTGAAACTAAGTGAAGTAGGTAGGCAAGGAATTCCCCTATGCTGTGGATTACTCCTTTGCTGGATGCTTGCTCCTCCCCTGTACCCACCTCCTTCCGGCACAATGTCTGGAGGTCATTGGGCAAGACTGGACACCCACCAGGCGAAGGTCTTCCTGCACTGGACATACAGCACCATCCCTCGGTGCCCGTTCGGCTCCTCCTGTGCCTACTCGGGCACATGGCCTCCACGGGCCACGTCACTATGGATGCCCGCCTCCACATGAGGGCTGCGCAGTGGTGCCTTCGGGTCCAGTGGGCACAGGGCATGGGGTGCCTCCGGGACAAAGTCTCAGTGATTTGTCAGTTGGCGGACTCTCTGACCTGGTGGCAGACTCCCCAATACCTCAAGGTGGGAATGCCTTTTCAAGCTCCGAGCCCCTTAAGGATCCTCACCACGGAGGCTGCTCAGTTGGGGAGCCCAGTGCAAGGAACTCCACACACAGGGCAGCTGGTTGCAGGACAAGAGCAACCAGCAGATCAACCTCCTGGAACTATGAGTGATATACTTAGCCGTTCGAGCTTTTTGCCACTGCCTACGTCATCAGCCGGTGTTGATCCAAACGGACAACCAGGTGGCGATGTTCTATGTGAACAAGCAATGGGGCACAGGTTCTCGTGCCCTCTGCCGAGAAGCAGTGGTCCTCTGTTCCTATGCAGTCCGACAGGGTATACTCCTGCTGGCCGTATACCTGCCAGGTCAGAACAACTTACTGGCCAACAGATTGAACAGAGTCCTCCAGCCACATGAGTGGCAGCTGGATCCCAGTGTGGCCGACCGGCTTTTTCAGCTCTGGGGGAACCTGTGAGGACCTGTTTGCCAGTCAAAACAACTACCAGTTGCCCCGCTTCTGCTCCTGGCAGGCCCATCTCTCCAGGGTGGCAGCGGACGCGTTTCTCATCTCATGGTTAGAGGGCCACGTATACACCTTCCCACCCACGCTGCTAATTGCTAAGACACTGTTCAGAACCCTCTGCAACAAGGCCTCACTCATTCTGATAGCCCCTCGATGGCACAGGTAACCATGGTTCCCGCTACTCCTCTGGCTATCGGTGGAGACTCCTATTCTGTTGGGGAACTCTCCAAGGCTCGAGTCTCAGGAGGGGGCTCTCTTTTGCACCCCAACTTTGCGTTTCCTGTCATTGTTATACGAATGTATACAATTGTTCCATGTAAACCGCCCCTGATCTCTGGAAGGGGCGGTATAGAAGAAATAGATAAATAAATAAATAAATAAATAAATTGACGGCGTGGCTGCTGAAGGCGTGACCCTAGTGCCTTTCAACCTCTCGGGTGAGGTAGAGGAGATCCTGCTGACCTCTCGTAAGGCTTCCACTAGGAAAGCTTACGCTCTCAAATGGCACAGGTTTTCAACTTGGTGTGCTGAGCATGGGACCGACCCGTTCTGCTCAGTGGGATTGGTGCTACAGTACCTTTTCCACCTCTCGCAATCCAGGCTTAAATCAAACTCTGTCAGGGTGCACGTCAGGTGGTGCACCACCACTCAGTGGATGGAAAACCCCTCTCAGTCCAGCCGATGGTGATCTGCTTCCTAAGGGGTTTGCTCTTATCGAAGCCCTTGGTTCGGCCTCTTTGGGGCAGCTCACTTGCCTGCCCTTTGAGCCTCTGGCAACCTGACACCTACAATACGTCTTGTATCTTGTGTCTACGTAGATGGCGGACTTTATCGCCCTCACCTATGAGCAGGCCGGGCTCCCGCTGGAAAGCCGTGTCACAGCGCTCTGTGTCAGGGCCCTGGCTGCCTCAGTGGCAAACTTGCGCTCTGTCCCATGATGGACATCTGCTGGGCCGCCACCTGGTCTTCAGTCCATACCTTCGCAGCGCCTTACTGCCTGGAAAGGGAGTCCCGATGGGACAGTGCCTTCGGCCAGACTGTGCTCGGTAATCTTTTTGGGGTTAAGGCAACTCCTGTCCTCCGACCCTTCTGTGTTCAGACTACCGGAGTACTGGTTTCCATTGGACACAGGGGTCCTACTGTAGTCTATAGCAACGGACTCGATTGCTGCTGATCACAGCTCCCCTTGAAGTCGACTGTGTTTTTTTGCTATGGGCTTTCCGTAGCCTGTAGCTGGGGAGTTCCATATGAAAGGACTGACTTCTTACTTGTTCCTGGAGAAAGAGTAGTTACTCACCTGTAACAGGTGTTCTCTGGTGACAGCAGGAATCAGTCCTCACTACCCTCCCTCATCCCCTTGGAGTTGTTTCTTTACCATCTTTTATTTTTGCCGTCTTTTAGCTATGTCATCTGACTGAGCAAAATGGCACCCATGGGCAGGAAGGGGACCACGCATGCATGGTAGCATCTCCCAAAGGCTTTCTTTGAAAGCTGGGAGGATGCTTCTGCGAGGGCTCCGTCGATGCCAACGTCACCCATATGTGAGGACTGATTCCTGCTGTCCTCGGAAAACACCTGCTACAGGTGAGTTATCTACACTATGCCAAGAGTCCCAATATAAGTTTGTGATGCGAACATATGTGTCACCTTGGCGGATCTTTTGTGCAGGCTTTGCAGAGATGGGTGCATGCTCTGGATGTGCAGAGGAGCGGGCCACTTTTGGACTGGAGTGATGTTGTTTTGGAAGCAAGTTGCCACCTTCTTGATGGAGGTACTCGGGGGACAGTTTCCACTAAAGCTAGACGTGTTGTTATTTTTGAAATTTGCTTCGCTTTCTATTTCACATCTCGGAGCTCGTGCTTTTCTTTAGACGTTTTGATTTTTTGCATGTAGGGCTATTTTCTTTGCTTTGAGATGTAGTGATTCCCCCCTCATTTGCTCAATGGCGAGACTTGATCCTTGATTTATTAATGGAGCCGAAAGAGGTGGGCACTGATGATCCTGTGTACTGGCTTACCTTTTCAGACGATTTGGAAGCCTTTTTGAATGGCCTTGCCCCATAGGCCTTACAGCCTAGTTATGAATCGCTGACTTGAATTGGGGTGCCTTTGAGGGGGGGAGGGGCATAGGTGGACCTTATTGGCTATGCTCTTCGCTATACTTTTTGTACATAATAGTTGGTTTTATTGCTTGCTTGCTGCCTGGTGTTGGGATTTAAGGATGGGGGGGGGGGGGCCTTTATGGGATAGGATGCAGGGGAGTCGGGGGAGAGCAAACGGGAAGGAAGGGATTTTGGATGAAAAAGTGACAAAACGAAAGCCCACTTGTAGACAGTCTCTGTATGTTTGAAAGTTGATGTACATCAGAAACAAATTTACGTTGGCTATTTGGCTTAATTTGTTTTATTTGTTAGTAAAGAGATTGAAACATACTGAAGAGCCGAAGGCAACAGCAGCTTCCTATAAAGGGAGTGGAGTCAGCTCTGAACTTTATTTCTCTGACTCCATCTGCTGTCAGGGGACATAGACCAGACCAAACAAGTAGGGTGTCAGGACTCAAGAAAAGGAAATTGACAGTTAAGTGGAGGAGTAGCCTAATGGTTACAGCACTGACTTGGGAACCAAGAGACCAGGGTTTGATTCCCACTAGCACTCCTTGTGGCCTTGGGCAAGTCACTTAACTCTCCATTGCCTTAAAAAAAATCCAAGTTATCAATGTCCCTGTTTAATGTACAATCTCCAGGAACAAGCAGGAATGTAGTATTCACATATGGGTATCATTTGTACCGATAGAGCCTGCGCGGGAACGCTCCCCAGCATCCAATAGGAAAGCTTTTGGGAGCATCCCACAGTGCCTGTGTGTTGCCTTCCCGCCTTTCCAACTCTCCCTCTTCAGTTCTTCGTTTTCCGCAGAGCCGACAGGACGCATACCGGACAGGACAGGACGACAGGCCGGAAGGTCGGTGGTTCAAATCCCACTAGAGGACAGTAACCTTGGGCCGGAAGGACTGGGGTTTCTAATCCCACAGGTGCTCCTTGTGGTCTTGGGCAAGCCACTTAACCCTCCATAGCCCATGTTCCCTGTAAAATAGTTATCTCCAAGTTATAATGCCCTGTTCAATGTAATTTCAGTTTGTTCAATGTAAACCACCTTGATATCATGAAAGGCGGTATATAAGAAATGTTAAATAAATAAATAAATACTCTGTCAACGCAGAAAATGTATTCTTATTCTTTTGTTTTTTTTGTGGTCGCGTCTGCCTTCATTCGACGCCTACCAGTTCCGCTGGTTCTCTTTTCATCTTTTTCAAACAAAAAAAAAAAAGGATTTTTTTCTTCAGGGGTCTTTCCCCTTTCGATGCTAGGCGCCATTTTGGGCACTAGGCCCACTTTTCTTCAAATATAGAGAAACCAGCTAGTGGTTTCAAGAAATGTTCTAAGTGTGGCGGTACCATATCCGTCACCAACACCCATGACTGGTGTCTTAAATGTTTAGATCCTGACCATTCTCAATCAGAGTGTCTCTCCTGCAGAAAGATCAAGAGGGGCCTGCAGAATAGAGCTGCAAAACTTAGTACCCTTTTTGCCGCAGATATGATGTCAGTTGCATCGACGTCTTCCAGGGCTTCATCTTCCTCCCATGGATCTCAGGTAACTAAACCTAAGTCTTCTAAGACTGGCCGGTCCTCAAAGGGTAGATCTCCTTCCAGGTATCGAGATGCCACTGGCATTGCCCTTGAGGAAAGTTTACCAGCAAAACAGCTCCGGCAGGAGGCCTTAAGTCTCCAAAGCATTAACGGGGCTCCAGAATGTTCCAGAGGCTTTCACCTCTGCAGAACTACTGGTGCCATGTTCTGGGGTCGTAGCCGCTTCCACCGGTACCGACACCCAGGCATCGGGAGGAGCGATGGATCAGAGAATCCTCGCTATCGAATGCAGTTTAGCGGCCCTCTTAGCAGTTTCGGTACCGCTAAGACCGCTACAGACGGTTCCACAGGTATCGGTACGGACATCGGTACCAGTACCGAGTGCACCTGCCTCGGCCGGTATGCTTCCCCCCCATGCCGAGCCTTGAGTCTATCTCAGCTATCGAAAGGCCGGTACCGAGACACCCCAACACCGACTTCGAGCAGTACCGGTACCGTGCATTGCAGGAACATATGGCACAGAGATACTTCGAATCCTCCGATTCTGATGACTCTGCCGGTACCAGAGAAATCCTTCTGGAGGATCCATCTCCTCCTCAATGCAGAATGTCTCCTCCAGAAGACATGTCCTAGGATTTCATATGTGATTTAGCTTGAGGTCTTTCAATCACGGTGACTCTGGAGAAGGAGCCCAGAGCAGAAGAATTAGAAATTCTCCAGGACCAAGCAAGAAGTCAGTCCTCACATATGGGTGTCATCGGTGCCGATGAAGCCCCAGCGGAGCATTTCCCCAGCTTTCTATGAAAGCCTTTGGGAATGCAGGCACGCATGCGCGGTTCCCTTCCCGCCTAAAGTTGCCATCTTACCTCAGTCTCTATTTTTCCGTGAAGCCCACCGGACGTGTGTCCAGTTTTCCCAGTTGAAATTAGATTTTTCAGCGATTTTTGCTATTTTTTTCTCCCGGTTCGACCCCGGTTCCCCTCCCGCCGGGTTCGGTACACCAGTATCGAGCCCGATTCTTCTTTTTCGGTTTTTGCCCTTCCTGGCTGGCGTTCGCGCCCTTTTTTCCCTGGAAGGCCGGTCCTTTGACCTCGCGGGGACTCTTTTTTCCCCGATGGCTTCCAGCGGTTTTAAGAAGTGTGATCGGTGTAAGAAACTAATGTCTCTCACTGACACACACGACTGCTGCCTTCGGTGCCTCGGCCCCGACCACGATCCTAATGTCTTCCAAGGCACTACGAAGTCGCCAGCAGCAAAAGGAAAGGCTTTTCTCGGACTCAGCCTCCGGCTGGGCCCAGACCTTGTCTGAGGCCTCGACATCTCGGGATTCCGATCCCGAGCGCCGTCGAAGCTCCTCGGACAGAGAGTCCCCCGACTGGGAACGCAAGAGGAAGAAACGGCTCACGAGGGCGTCATCGGAGGAGATCCCTGGCTCCCAGAGGGCCAGGTCTAAGACCCCCGACCGTCGCCTCGGGCCCGTGGAACCCGAGAAGACTGCCAAAGTTCCTCGTGTGGAGCCAGAGTCTGCTGGACACGTAAGCCCCGTAGTCCTCGTGGGCTCTCCTCCCAGGGAGCCGATGTTGGGCCCGGCGCGCCGCCGGGGCCCGAGTCGGTGGCTGCTGCGTCTCCCTAGCTGGGTCTCAGGATGACAGCCTTGGAGAGCAGATTGTCTGCCTTCATGGAGCAGCAGCGGGCACTGATGGCCAGCCTGTCTGGCACATCTGCCCCGACCACCGGGACATCGAAGTCGAAGTCGACCTTGGAAACCGAGCCGATACTCGAGTCCATCGTGTCTCGGAGTCGACCTCGGTCGCGGTCTCCCTCGACCTCCCGTTCGGGACCGAGGGCGTCAACGCGGGTGCTCCAGGGCCCCGCGGGGTCGGACCCTGACTCTTCCTTGGACGAGTTGGCTTGGGAGACGGAGGACGAGGAGTCTCCTGATACCTTTAAGACTCGGTGCGTCCCTTCGGACTCACCGCAGTCTGAGTCCCGGAGTAGGTCCCCCCGGAGGACACCCGGTTCTCGGAGTTCGTCCGGGATATGGCCACTGCCTTGGCTATTCCGGCGGACCCCGAGGAAGAGCCTCGAGCTGAAGAGCTCGAGGCGCTACAGTATGACTCTCCTCCGAAGGAGGCCTTTACTGTCCCAGTTCCTCCGATGCTGGAACGGCTCCTCTTCCGTATGTGGGAGGCATCGGCCTCGGCGCCGGTTCTTAGCAAGCGAGTCGATTCGATCTATCGACTCCGGAAGAGCCCTGGTTTTCAGAAGGCACAGCTACAACACCATTCCATGGTTGTGGAATCGGCCATGCATCGTCTGAAGAGCCAGAAGATGCACTCCGCGGTGCCTCCTGGCAGGGAGGCCCGAAACCTCGATGGCGTCGGTAGAAAGTGCTTCCAGGGCTCGATGCTTGCTTACCGTGTCCAGTCCTACCAGCTGTACATGGGCATGTACTTGCGGGATCTGGCCAAGGAGTTGGCCGGGTTCTCTGCTGGTCTCTCCGGGGAACCCTTGCAGAGATTTAAGTCCTTGTCCTCAGGGATTCGGGACTGCTTGAAGTTCATGTCACGCGCCGCCTACGATGGCTTCGGCCCGAGTCGCGGCAGCCGGCATCGCGGCTCAACGCCAGGCATGGCTGCAGTCATTGGACCTCGAGCCATGGGTTCAGGACAAGTTGGTCTATGTCCCTTGCCGAGGTGAAAACCTTTTTGGCAAGCCCATGACCGAGAAGGCCGCTCAGCTCGAGACCGAGCACCTCACACGGACAAGGCTGTTGAGGAAGACCTTTGCCCCTTCTCATAAAAAGAAGGGCTCGGTTAAAAAGCCCTTTTACCCGAGGAAGGGCACTGCCTACAAACAGTACCCGCACTATCAGGCCGCCCAAGCTTCCCCCCAGGGTCAGCAAGCCAAGGGCCAGGGTAATGGGCCCCATAGGCAGAGGACCCCCAAGCTTCAGGCCCCTGCTACCACTCAGCAGGGTGGGGGCTTTTGACTCCTTGAGCGTAGCCTCTCCTCCACTGCTCTCCCCACCCTGCACAGGAGGTCGTCTCGCCCTCTTTGCCCACCAGTGGCCCCTTATCACCGGGGACAGTTGGGTGCTGGAGATAGTCCACAAGGGCTATGTCCTCCATTTTCACCAACTGCCTCCTCCATACTTTCCAGGGGAGCCTCCCAGGCCTCCCCTGCACACAGACCTTCTCTTTCAGGAGCTTCAGGGTCTGTTGGTGGACAGGGCGGTGGAGCCTGTGCCTCCCCACTTGCAGGGTCACGGATTCTACTTCAGGTATTTCCTGGTGCCCAAAAGAACCGGTGGCCTTCGACCCATTCTGGACCTCAGGAACCTCAACAAGTTCCTAGTGAAGGAAAAGTTCAAGATGCTTACTCTTGGAACCCTTCTGCCCTACCTCCAGCAGGGAGATTGGCTATGCTCCTTAGATCTAAAGGATGCGTACACTCACATCCTCATTCATCCAGACCACAGAAAGTACCTCAGGTTCATTGTGGGAGGAAACCATTATCAGTACAGAGTGCTGCCTTTCGGCCTCACCTCCGCCCCCAGAGTCTTCACAAAGTGCCTAGCAGTGGTGGCGGCCTACCTGAGAAATCAGGGAATCTTTGTCTTCCCTTATCTAGACGACTGGCTCATCAGGGGTCAGACATGTCAGGAGGCCAATCAAGCCACCCTCAGGACTATTGCTCTTCTACAACGCCTGGGGTTTGTCATAAACTTCGCAAAGTCCACTTTGCTCCCCTCCCAGAACTTGGAGTTCATAGGGGCAAGGTTGGACTCTCTCCTGGCAAAGGCATTCTTGCCGGAAGACAGAGCCCAAAGGTTGATGGCCTTGGCAAATCAGTTTCTCTGCAGGTCTCTGGTCTCCGCCAGACTCTGCCTGAGGCTTCTAGGCCACATGGCTTCGACAGTGCATATGACCCCCAATGCCAGGCTCCATATGAGGCCTGCACAGTGGTGTCTTCGGGCTCAGTGGTCAAAGGCCACAGGCAGCCTCATCGACAGAATAAGGGTGTCCAGACCTTTTCTGTACTCCCTCAACTGGTGGCTGCACCCACCCAATCTACTGAAAGGGGTGCCTTTTCAGATTCCAGGGTACACAGTAGTGCTAACAACAGATGCCTCCCTGCAAGGCTGGGGAGCTCATTGTCTGGGCAAGTGCACCCAGGGCCTCTGGTCTCCCTGGGAAGCTGCACAGCAGATCAATCTCCTCGAACTCAGAGCTATTCGATTAGCACTCAAAGCTTTCACTCCTACCCTGGCTCACCAGTCTGTCCTGATTCAGACAGACAACCAGGTTGCCATGTTTTATGTGAACAAACAGGGCGGGACGGGGTCGGGATCCTTTGTCGGGAGGCTCAGGACCTTTGTTCTTTTGCCCTCAAACACAACATGCTCCTCAAGGCTGTGTACGTTCCAGGCCAGGACAACTACCTGGCAGACAGATTAAGCAGAATACTGCAGCCCCATGAGTGGCAGCTGCATCCTTCAGTGGTTCAGAAGATCTTCCTGAAATGGGGTCTCCCTTTGATAGATCTCTTTGCCAGCCCAACGAACAGGCAACTGCCAAAGTTCTGCTCTAGGCAACCGCATCCTCTGCGGATAGCAGCGGATGCTTTTCTGATATCCTGGTCTCAGGGCCTCCTCTATGCGTTTCCTCCCACGCCCTTGGTGGCCCGAACTCTTTTCAAGATTCTTCAGGACAAGGCCTCGGTCCTGCTGGTGGCTCCCAGGTGGCCGAGACAGCCTTGGTTTCGTCTTCTACTTCAACTGGCGGTGGATCCTCCACTACATCTGGGGTTGCAACCCGACCTTCTCTCACAGGAGCAGGGTTCCCTTCTGCACCCCAATCTCAAAGCTCTCAATTTGATGGCCTGGAGGCTGCAAGGGTAGTCTTGGCTCCCTGGGGTCTGCCTCAGGAGGTTGAGGAGGTCGTCCTAGCCTCTAGTAAACAGTCCACTAGGAAAACCTATGCTCTCAAATGGAAGAGGTTTTCTGTGTGGTGTCAGGATCTTCTGTACGTAACTTTCTCCAGGACCAAGCAGGAAGTCAGTCCTCACATATGGGTGACGTCGGCGCTGACGGAGCCCTCGCGGAGCAATTTCCCCAGCTTTCAAAGAAAGCCTTTGGGAATTGCAGCGCGCATGCGCAGTCCCCTTCCCGCCCAAGGGTGCCATCTTGCTCAGTCTTCTTTTTTCCGCAGAGCCCTCCAGACGCTGTTTGTGTTCGCCGCAGAAAAAGTTGATTTTATTTCTTATTCTTTTCTCGGTTCGACGCCGGATCCTTTTTCCGCCCGGCCCCGCTACGCCGGTAACGGGTCCCTTCTTTATTTTTCGTTTTTTTGTCCTTCGTGACAAGTGTTCGCGCCATTTTTTCTTATTCATTGGCAGCCCTGTCTTTTGACCTCGCAGGGGCCCTTTTTCCCCCGATGGCTGCCAGCGGGTTTAAAAAGTGTGATCGGTGTAAGAAACTTATGTCTCTTACCGACACACATGACTGCTGCCTCCGCTGCCTCGGACCCGATCATGACCCGATGATCTCTGGTCCTTGTGGCAAGATGTCCTCAAAAGCGATGAGGAGTCGGCAGCATCAAAGAGAACGAATCTTCTCTGACTCCGCGTCCGGCCGGGCCTGGACCTCGTCAGAGGCTTTGACGTCCCGGGACTCCGGTCCTGAGCATCGTCGGAGTTCCTCTGAGCGGGGGTCTCCTGCCCGGGAACATCATAGGAAGAAGAAACCCGCGAGGGCGTCGTCGGTGGACGCTCCTGGTTCCTTGAGGGCCAGGTCGCATAGCCCCGATAGCCGTCCTCGGAGTCGGAGAGGCCTTCGAAACATCCTCGTCTCGAAATGGAGTCGCCTGGACATGTGAGTACTGTAGTCCTCCTGGACTCACCTCCGAAGGAGCCGACGTCGGGCCCGACGCTGTCGGGGCCCGAGTCGGGGGCTGCTGGGTCTCCTGAGCTTGGACTCAGGTTGATGGCCTTGGAGAGCCGTTTGGCTGCCTTCATGGACCAGCAGCGGGCATGGATCGCTGGCCTCGCCAGTGCATCTGCCCCGGCCACCGGGACGTCGACGTCCAAGTCGACCCCGGAGACCGAGCCGATCTTCGAGTCCATCCTCGGTCACGGTCTCCCTCGGCGTCGGGGCAGAGGGCATCGGTGCCCGCCCGACCGGAGCCGCTCGATTCCTCCTCCGAGGAGTCAGCCTGGGAGGACACCCGGTTCTCGGACTTCGTGCGGGATATGGCCAAGGCCTTGGCATTCCCCTCGGATCCCGAGGAGGAGCCTTGAGCCGAAGAGCTCGCTGCCCTCCAGTATGACTGTATGACTCTCCCCCAAAGGAGGCCTTTACTGTACCGGTTCCTCCGATGCTGGAACGACTTCTCTTCCACATGTGGGATAGCCCGGCGTCGGCGCCGGTGTTAAGCAAGCGGGTCGATTCCATTTATCGAGTCCGCAAGAGCCCCGGGTTCCAAAAGGCACAACTACCGCACCATTCCATGGTGGTGGAATCGGCCATGCATCGACTCAAGAGTCAGAAGATGCACTCCTCGGTGCCTCCCGGCCGGGAGGCCCAGAACCTGGATGCCCTCGGTAGGAAGTGCTTCCAGGGCTCTATGCTTGCTTGTCGAGTCCAGACCTACCAGCTCTATATGGACATGTACCTCCGAGACCTGGCAAAAGAAATTGCCGGGTTCTCTGCTGGTCTCTCCGAGGAACCTTTGCAGAGGTTCCAAGCCTTATCCACTGGTATTCGAGAGTGCTCGAAGTTTATCTCTCGAGCAGCCTACGATGGCTTCGAAGCTTCGGCTGGAGTAGCCGGGGCCGGCATCGGTGCCCGCCGACAGGCTTGGCTTCAGTCATCCGACCTTGAGCCATGGGTACAGGACAAGTTGGTCGATGTCCCCTGCAGAGGTGAAAACCTCTTTGGCAAGCCCATGGCTGAAAAGGCTGTACAGATCGAGACCGAGACTCTGACCAGGACTAGGCTGTCCAGAAAAACCTCTGCCCCTTCTCAGAAGAAGAAGGGCTCGGGGAAAAAGCCCTTTTACCCGAGGAAGGCGGCTGCCTATAAACACTACCCTCAGTATCAGGCCTCAGCAGCTCCCCAATAGGGTCAACAGGCCAAGGGACGGGGTAATGGGTCCCGTAGGCAGCAGGCCCCCAAGCCCACAACACCGGCCCCTGCTCAGCAGGGTGGGGGTTTTTGACTCCATCAGCATAGCCTCTTCCCATCCACTGGTTTCTCTCAGCACAGGAGGCCGGCTGGTTCACTTTGCCCACAGTGGTCAGCTATCACATCAGATACCTGGGTGCTTCATATAGTTCAAAAAGGCTATCTTCTACACTTTCACCAGGTACCTCCCTCCTACTTTCCAGGGGAGCCTCCAAGACTCCCTCTGCACAGGGACTTACTCCTTCGGGAGTTAGGAAGTCTTCTTCAGGAACAGGCTGTGGAACCGGTGCCCCACCACCTGAGGGGTCAAGGCTTTTATTCCAGGTACTTTCTGATTCCAAAACGAACAGGAGGCCTCAGACCCATCCTGGACTTGCGAAACCTCAACAAGTTCCTGGCAAGGGAAAAGTTCAAGATGCTTACCCTTGGAATCCTGCTGCCCTACCTCCAGCAGGGAGACTGGCTATGCTCCTTAGATCTGAAGGATGCCTATACTCACATCCTTATTCATCCAGATCACAGACAATATCTCAGGTTTGTTGTGGGAGGAAATCATTACCAGTACAGAGTACTGCCCTTTGGCCTATCTAAGACTTCAAGGCCTTTTTGTGTTCCCATACCTGGACGACTGGCTCATCAGGGCCCAGTCTTCCCAAGAGGCCACTCAGGCCACTCATCGCACTGTAACTCTGCTCCAGCACTTGGGCTTTGTCATAAACTTCGCAAAGTCCACTTTGCTCCCCTCTCAAAATCTCGAAAATCATCGGCGCAAGGTTGAGCACACTTCAGGCGCGCGCCTTCCTGCCTCTAGACAGAGCACAAAAGCTCATGGATCTCGCCAGCCACTTTCACAGCAATTCCCTGGTCTCTGCAAGGGATCTGAGACTGCTCGGCCATATGGCTTCCACGGTCCATGTGACCCCCCATGCCCACCTGAACATGCGACCTGCTCAGTGGTGCCTTCGCACTCAATGGCATCAGGCCACGGGGAGCCTGGCGGACTCAGTACAGGTAACCGACCTGCTGGTCTCTTCTCTGCGGTGGTGGCTTCATCTGCCAAACCTGCTGCTGGGGGTGGATTTTCAATTTCCTCAGCCTTCTCAGGTGCTAACAACCGATGCTTCTCTCCTGGGTTGGGGAGCACATTGCCAAGGGACATGTACTCAAGGCTTCTGGACTCCTTGGGAATCCGCTCAGCAGATAAACTTCCTGGAGCTCAGAGCCATCCGCCTAGCTCTGAGAGCCTTCTCCCACCTCACTTCTCACCAGTCTGTGCTGGTCCAGACGGACAATCAAGTTGCAATGTTCTACGTGAACAAACAAGGTGGAACAGGCTCCCTCCTTCCCTGTCAGGAGGCACAAAAACTGTGCTCTTGGGCCGTCCACCACGGCATCCTCCTCAAAGCTGTCTATCTCCCAGGTCAGGAAAATTACCTGGCATACAAGCTAAGCAGGATCCTCCTACCACACGAGTGGAGATTGGATCCATTGGTGGTTCAGCGGATCTTTCTCAAGTGGGGCCTCCCCACCATGGATCTGTTTGCCAGTCCTCTGAACCGGCAGCTTCCCAGATTCTGCTCTCGACAACCGCATCCTCTCAGAGTAGCGGCGGATGCTTTTCTGATTCCATGGTCCACAGGCCTCTTGTATGCCTTTCCTCCCACGCCGCTGGTGTCTCGCACGCTCTTCAAGGTTCTCAGAGACAGAGCCTCAATGATCCTAGTGGCTCCCCGGTGGCCGAGACAGCCCTGGTTCCCGCTTCTGATGCAACTGGCGGTGGACACTCCTCTTCCTCTGGGGTTTCAACCCGATCTCCTGTCACAGGATCAGGGGACTCTTCTACACCCCAACCTCCGGTCCCTTCATCTGATGGCCTGGCTGCTGAAAGGGTAGTCCTTGCTCCCCTCCTGCTACCTCGGGAGGTGGAAGAGGTCGTCTTGGCCTCCAGACGGCCATCCACCCGGAAGTCCTACGCTCTTAAGTGGCGTCGGTTCTCCGTGTGGTGTGCTCAGCAGTCTGAGAATCCCTTCTCCTGCTTGGTGGCAGTGGTCTTGCAATATTTGCTTTACCTCTCAATTTGGGCCTTAAGTCCAACTCTGTCAGGGTCCACCTCAGTGCTCTCTCTGCGCATCACGCACCGGTGGATGGCAGGCCTTTTTCCAACCACCCTTTGGTGGCTCGTTTTCTCCGAGGCCTCCTTCTCCTTAAGCCTCCTTTGCGCCCACCAGCCCCTGAATGGGATCTGAATGTGGTCTTGCAGCGGATTACCTGTCCGCCCTTTGAACCTATGGCTACCTGCCCTCTTCGTTTTCTTTCCTGGAAAACCTTGTTCTTGGTAGCCCTTACCTCTGCTAGGCGCGTTAGTGAACTGCAAGCCCTAGTGTCTGATCCTCCTTACACTAGGTTCTACAGGAATAGGGTAGTCTTACAGACTCACCCTAAGTTTCTTCCAAAAGTGGTATCCCCTTTTCACTTCAACCAGGAGGTGGTTCTTCCGACCTTCTTTCCCAGGCCGCACACCAGCCGGGCTGAAATGGTCCTGCATACCCTGGACTGTAGGAGGGCCTTATCCTTCTACCTTGACCATACGCGGGAGCATAGGAGGGCTGTTCAGCTCTTCGTTTCTTTTGACCCCAATAAGTTGGGGCTCCCTGTCTCCAAGCGTACTTTGTCCATATGGGTTGTTGACTGTATCGCTTGGGCTTATGGGGCGGCCGGCCTCTCGTTGGAGGGTCGAGTCACGGCTCATCGTGTTAGGGCGAAGGCTGCGTCAGTGGCTCATCTCCGCTCTGTTCCGTTGGCAGACATCTGCCAGGCCGCTACTTGGCCTTCAAGCCAGACTTTTGCGGCCCATTACTGCCTGGAGAGGGAGTCCCGCAGGGACAGTGGTTTCGGTCAGGCGGTCCTCCGTAATCTCTTTGAGGTTTAGGCAACTCCTACCCTCCGGCCCTGGTGTTGGGCTACCGGTCGGGGGCGTTTTCAGAGAAGATTCCTTCCTCCTGTGCTACTGAGCTAGAGGGAGCTCATTTTTCCACTTGAGGTCTCCGGTAGCCTTAAGCTAGGGAGTCCCATATGTGAGGACTGACTTCCTGCTTGGTCCTGGAGAAAGAGTGGTTACTCACCTGTAACAGGTGTTCTCCAGGAGCAGCAGGAATCAGTCCTCACAACCCTCCCTCCTCCCCTTGGAGTTGCAGTCCTATCATTTCGTTTTTGCTAATTTTTTTGCTGTCTTTTAGCTATGTCATCAGACTGAGCAAGATGGCACCCTTGGGCGGGAAGGGGACCGCGCATGCGCGCTGCAATTCCCAAAGGCTTTCTTTGAAAGCTGGGGAAATTGCTCCGTGAGGGCTCCGTCGGCGCCGACGTCACCCATATGTGAGGACTGATTCCTGCTGCTCCTGGAGAACACCTGTTACAGGTGAGTAACCACTCTTTCTCCTGTACTGTGCCAGTAGTCCTTCAGTACTTACTGCACTTGTCAAATCAAGGTCTTAAATCCAATTCTGTTCGGGTCCACCTCTCAGCTCTAGCAGCTCGCCACTCTCTGGTGGAGGGACATTCTCTGTCTGGTCACCCCTTGGTGTCTCGCTTTCTTAGGGGCTTGCTTTTGCTCAAGCCTCCTATCCGTCCTCCTGCCCCCGAGTGGGAGCTGAATATGGTCTTGCAGCAACTGACTCGCCCACCTTTTGAGCCTATGGCTACTTGTCCACTACGCTTCCTTTCGTGGGAGATACTCTTCCTGATAGCTCTTACCTCGGCTAGGCGAGTAAGTGAGCTTCAAGCCCTGGTCTGTGATAGGCCTTACACCAGGATTTACAGGAACAGGGTTGTCCTTAGGACTCATCCAAAGTTCCTCCCTAAGGTTGTCTCCTCTTTCCACCTCAACCAGGAGGTGGTTCTTCCAACATTCTTCCCTAGGCCTCATGCAAGCCAGGCTGAAGCAGTCCTGCATACCCTGGACTGTAGGAGGGCCTTATCCTTCTACCTTTACCGTACGCAGGGACATAGAAGGGCTACCCAGCTCTCCGTCTCCTTTGACCCCAATAAGTTGGGGTTGGCTGTGTCCAAGCGTACCTTGTCCATCTGGGTGGCTGACTGTATCACCTGGGCTTACAAGGCGGCTGACCTTCCTTTGCAGGGTAGGGTTACGGCCCACCGATTCAGGGCAATGGCTGCCTCAGTGGCTCATCTCCGCTCTGTGCCCTTGGTAGACATCTGCAGGGCTGCAACTTGGTCTTCAAGCCAGACTTTTGCGGCCCATTACTGCCTGGAAAGGGAGTCCCGTAGGGACAGTGCTTTTGGCCAAGCAGTACTCTGGAATCTCTTTGAGGTTTAGGCAACTTCTGCCCTCCTGCCCTCTGTTGGGCTACCGGTGGAGGTTGTGTCCTTGTAAAGCCTTTCTTTGCTGCTGAGACTACAGGGAGTTCTCTTGTTCAGCCTGGGTTCCTCAGTAGCCCAGAGCTGGGGAGTCACCCATATGTGAGGACTGACATCCTGCTTGGTCCTGGAGAAAGAGTAGTTACTCACCTGTAACAGGTGTTCTCCAGGAGCAGCAGGAATCAGTCCTCACAACCCTCCCTCCTCCCCTTGGAGTTGCAGTTGTACATAGTTTATTTTTCATTTTTGTGTGCTGTTCTTAGCTATGTCATTTGACTGAGGTAAAATGGCACCTTTAGGCGGGAAGGAAACCGCGCATGCATGCCTGCATTCCCAAAGGCTTTCATAGAAAGCTGGGGAAATGCTCCGCTGGGGCTTCATCGGCGCCGATGACACCCATATGTGAGGACTGATTCCTGCTGCTCCTGGAGAACACCTGTTATAGGTGAGTAACTACTCTTTCTTCAATACCCTAAGACTCCTAAGGAGGCAGCTACCCTTCCCATTCACAGAATCTTGCATGATCTTATGCCAAGGGTGTGGGAAACTCTTTTAATGGTGTCTCCACACTCTCATCGACTCGATACCATATACCGAGTTCCGAGCTGTCCTGGGTTTCAAAAGACCGCAACATTCAATGGTAATAGAATCGGCGATGCGTAGGATTAAGAGTACTAAAACACATTCTTCCAATCATCCAGGCCGTGAATCGAGGACACTCGATGCCTTTGGGCATCGATGCTTTCAATCCTCCATGTTGTCAGCCAGGATCAGTTCCTACATTCTCTATATGGGAATGTTCCTCAAGGAGGTTGCAGGAGACTTGGAGCTCATGAGCCCTCTTCTCCCTGAGGAAAAAAGGGGGGAATTCCTTACTCTGGTCAAGCATGCCTAGAATGCCTTTAAGTTTATGAACCGTGCAACCTTTGGTTGCTTTGAATGCATTAGCAGAACCTCTGCTAGTTCCATCGGTGCATGTCATATTGCCTGGCTTCAGGCATCAGACTTAGAACAATGGGTTCAAGATAAACTGGGAAACATTCCTTGCACAGGAGAAAATCTCTTTGGCAAGGATTGGCAGGACAAGGCCAATCAGATTGAATCTGAAAATACTACCTTGAACAGACTATCAAAGTCTACAGTCAACCCAGCAAAGAAAAAGTTAGTCAAGAAACCCTTTTTCAACAAGAAAAAGAGATTTTACCTCTCTTACACCCATCAGGGCCACTGTCCAGTTCATGCTCCCCAAAAAGGGCAGCAAGAGACCAGACAGCAGAGGAAGCCACAAGTTCCAAGAGCTCAACAGGCTCAGCAGACTCAGCCCCCTCAGGGGCTTTGACTGCTGCCTAGAGAATTTAATCTTTCTGCCCCGGAAAGGTCCAGAATCCCTTACCATCCCGGGCAGGTTATGCCATTTTGCCACAAGATGGCAACAAATAACATCAGAAAACTGGACTCTGTCCATTGTACGAGAGGGGTACAGACTTCATTTTCAAAGCATGTCCCCTCCTACAATTATAAGACAATTCAATTCTCAGATCCCTGTCACCAATCTCTTGGGTCTTGAGGTCTCATCACTTCTTGCTCAGGGAGCAATAAAAGAGGTACCCATATCCCAACAGGGAACGGGATTCTACTCCCTTTACTTTCTCATACCAAAGAAAACAGGGGGACACAGGCCTATACTGGACCTCAGAGAATTAAACAGGTATCTGTTCCGAGAAAAATTCAAGATGATCTCCCTCGGAACACTCCTGCTATACCTTCAGAGTCAGGATTGGCTATGTTCTCTAGATCTAAAGGATGCATATACGTATATTCTCATCCATGCAGATCACAGGAAATTCCTTCGATTCCTTTTCCAGGGAAGACACTTCCAATACAGGGTTCTTCCCTTCGTTCTGGCTTCTGCCCCAAGAGTCTTCACAAAATGCATGGCAGTAGTAGCAGCATTCCTGAGAACGCTAGGAATATTCGTCTTCCCCTACTTAGACGACTGGCTCATCTGAGCATCAACAGCTCCAGAAGCCAGCTTCGCTGTTTCTCGCACTATGCGAATCCTTCGCTCCTTGGGACTGGTCATAAACCTCCCAAAATCTCATCTCACCACTTCTCAGTCTCTAGAATTCATAGGGGATCGTCTAGACACAAGGCAGTCAAGGGCTTTCCTGCCACAGCCACGTTGTCTTCGTATAGTACAACTGGCCTCCCAAGCAGCTATGAAAGCTTTCCTGACTGCTCGGGAGATGCTTCAGCTGCAGGGGCATATGGCATCCACTGTCCATGTGTTCCCTATGCTCGCCTTCATATGCGAGCAGCCCAGTGGACCGATACAAGGCACTGCTCTACAGTGATGCAAATCTTACTTGGCTAACAGATGGCAACAAGTTATATCAGGCACCCTAACTTCGGAACCTTTCCTTCAGAAACAGGGTGTACCTCAGGGATCATCTTTGTCTGCTCTGATGTTTAACATCTAGATGCAGCCTATCTGCACCCTCATCCGTTCATTGAACGTGCAATGCCTTGCCTATGCAGATGACATCCTGCTATACATCCCATTCATGACTGACCGACCAGACTTTTCGCCCATTACAAGATGCTTTGAAGTAGTTGCTGATTGGCTTCTCACCCAAAACCTACGAATTAATCACAGTAAAACTGATGTCCTCTTCATCACGAGAAATCAGAAATTCACCCCACCCCCAGCTTTACAAGTCAAAAATGCCGAGCTTAAAACTAAAACCACAATTCGCTATTTAGGCATTACACTAGTTCAGCGCCTCGACATGATAGCACATGTGAAAAATGTCGCAAAAGCAGTATACCATAAGATTGGAACATTACGCCTTCTTCGACCTCTCCTGGACTTCACTGACTACCAGACTGTATTCCAAGCCCTTGTGATCCCACACTTGGACTTTGCCAATATCATTCTCCATGGGCTTCCACAGTCAACCCTGAATCCCCTACGACTTGCCTTGAACTCGGCCGCAAGAGTACTTGTAGGTGTGTCAAGGTCAGAACACATTACGCCTGTGATGAAGGAGCTCCACTGGCTACCCCTACAAGCTCGAATCCATTACAAGACACTTGTCATGACTTTCAAAGCACTGAAGAATCAGTCCCCCACACCCATCAGTGGGTTAATCAACCACATGCCTGGCAACAGGGACAGAAGATCTGCAATGCAGAATGCATTAGAAATCCCTAAGATAATGACAAAGTGTCTAAAAGCAACGGCCAATAGGGCTTTTTCTGTTTATGCACCCACAGCCTGGAATGCCCTCCCCTCTGAAATTCGAGCTATTCCTAGCCTTGCCCCATTCAGAAAAGCGCTAAAATACCATCTATTCCTAAAACACTACCCAGAAAGCAACCTAGGCAAACACATGACAAGCCCTCTGACCCCCCTCCCCAACTGTTCTAACACCTTAACCCAACGTGAGAATGGATAGTTCGGCGTACCCCTTGCATGAACCCTCCGTTACCGTCAGTTATGCTCAATTGTGAATATTCTTAAATATGTAAATATGCTGTAATTAGTTCTCACCCAAGTTTATTATCCTGTTCATTGTAAACACAATGTGCTTTTGTTACATTGTAATACTGTTCCTGTTCACTGTAAACCGCACTGATTTTAATAGCGTGGTATATAAGAAATGTAAATAAATAAATAAATATCCTCTCAGTGGACACAGGCCTCAAGTCGGCTAACGGACAAAATCAGAAACTCCACACATCTCATTTCGTCCCTACAATGGTGGCAATCACTGGAAAACCTTCTTGTAGGCTCTCCTTTCCAGCAGCCTCTATGCCAAGCCACCCTAACAACAGATGCGTCCAAGTTGGGTTGAGGGGCTCACTTGCACGATCTCTCAACTCAGGGTCTCTGGACCCCACAGGAGGCTTGTCTTCACATAAACTTCCTAGAGCTCAGAGACATTTTCCATGCTCTTCGAGTATTTCAGGCCCAGCTCAGCTACAAAACAGTTCTGGTCCAGACCGACAATCAAGTAGCCATGTTCTATGTGAATAAGCAGGGCGGAACAGGCTCTCTGTCGTTATGCAACAAAGCTTTGTGACTGTGAGCCCTCGCCAGAGAGGTTCAAATCCACCGTCTAGTGGTATATCTTCCAGGCATTCAAAATCCTTGGGCAGACAAACTTAGTCGAATACTGCTGCCACATGAATGGTCTCTTCACTCAGACTAGCTTGCTCGAGTGTTTTGAATCTGGGGAACGCCAGATATAGACCTCTTTGCAAGTTCACGGAATGCCAAACTTCCCTGATTCTGTTCCAGAATTCCGGCTCAAAACTGTCAGGCAAGGGATGCTTTCCTCCTCCACTGAGATCAGGACTTCCTCTATGCCTTTCCACCCATTCCCAAAACTTTGTTCAAGCTTCAGAGAGACAGAGGTCATATGATACTCATAGCTCCACGTTGGCCACGACAAACGTGGTATCCTTTGCTTCTGCGTCTCTCTCAAGCCACACCCCTGGAGTGGGATATGCTCCAGATCTTCTTTCCCAAGAGAACGGGACCCTATTGCACCCGAATCCCCAGTCCCTGCACCTCAGGGCCTGGTTGCTGAAAGCCTAGGATTCCTGGATATCAACTTTTCTTAACAGGTAAAGGATATCCTAGTGGCTTCCAGAAAGCCCTCCACAAGGTGATCCTCTGCCTTTAAGTGGAAAATGTTCTCTGTATGGTGTTCTCATAGGGGACTTAACCCCTTTTTGGTGCCTGTGGAATCACTACTGGAGTATCTCCTCCATGTATCAGATTCTGGTCTTAAAACCAATTCAGTAAGGGTCCATCTTAGTGCCATTGCTGCTTTTCGCAAACCTCTGGCTGGACAACCTATTTCCTCTCATCCACTTGTAGCAAGATTTATGAGAGGTCTACTCTTAACAAAACCTCCCATTAAGCCACCACCGGTGGCATGGGATCTGAATCTTGTTTGCGGGCCGCTCATGAAACCACCCTTTGAGCCTCTAGCCACTACAGCTCTAAAGTTCATTTCGTGGAAGGTCATCTTCCTAGTTGCCCTCACTTCTGCAAGACGCATCAGTGAGTTACAGGCCTTAGTGGCGGATCCTCTTTATACAAGATTTCACCATGATAAGGTAGTTCTTAGGACTCATCCTCACTTTATGCCAAAGGTGGTTTCGCCTTTTCATTTGAACCAAGCGGTTTACCTTCTTGTATTCTTTCCTAGGCCTCATGCCTCTTATGCAGAAAGGAACCTTCATACTTTAGATTGTAAAAGAGTCTTGGCTTTTTACCTTCAAAGAACTAAGCAATATAGAAAATCTCAGCTTTTTGTTACTTTTGATTCTAGTCATTTGGGACTTCCAGTTTCCAAAAGAACTCTCTCTAGGTGGAGTGCAAATTGCATATCCTTTGCATATGAGAGTAAGGGACTTTCTCTCGAAGGCCATGTCATATTGTTTCAATGTAAACCGCACTGATGACACAGAATGCGGTATATAAGAAATGTTAAATAAATAAATAAATAGCTCACAATGTGAGAGCAATGGCAGCCTCTATGGCTAATCTTCGTTCTGTGTCCATTGACGACATCTGTAGAGCAGCCACTTGTGCTTCGGTACACACCTTTACAGCCCACTTTTGCTTAGACACGGACTCCCGTCGGGATGTCTCATTTGGCCAGGCTGTTCTCCAGCATCTCTTTCAGACTTAGTACAACTCCTACCCGCCGTCCTGGGTTTCGATGCCAGAGATCCATGGGAGGAAGCATGACCCATCTCACCTTGGGTTCGCAGCTTGTTGGGGTCATCCCCCTGGCATCTCTCAGCTGGGGAGTCCTCATATGTGAAGACTACATTCCTGCTTGTTCCTGGAGATAGCGTAGTTACTCACTTGTAACAGGTGATCTCCAGGAACAGCAGGAATTAAGTCTTCACAACTCATCCACCTCCCCTGGGAGATGTCTCTATCTATCTCTCTCTTTCTCTACTTCTCTCCTTTGGTCTCAGCTATAAACTCAACTGAAGAGGGAGAGATAGAAAGGTGGGAAGGCAGCACGCAGGCACTGTGGGATGCTCCCAAAAGCTTTCCTGTTGGATGCTGGGGAGTGTTCCCGCACAGGCTCTGTCGGTACGGACGATACCCATATGTGAAAACTTAATTCCTGCTGTTCACGGAGATCATCTGTTAAAGGTGACTAACTATGCTTTACCAAGTTTAAGTTACAATGTAAACTGCTTTGAGTAAAAATGATAAAGCAATAGAAAAACACCTGTTAAATAGATTTCACCTTTTCTAGTGTCTCTTGTTGCTGAGAGCAGAGCCTGTATGCTGTGCTGATCTGGGCCTGTGTATAGCATACCTGATTAGGTCTGAAAGCATACCAACGTCCAATGGAACACTGGTTGGGAAATGATGCTATAGATGGTGCCATCACCTCATCATGCATCTTGCAGTGAATGGATATCTGATATAGAGAGCCTTAATGTTATAATATTTCTAAACCACCCTACCTCCTGAAAAGAACTGAAGAAAGCAGTGTAGGAAGTTTTAGAATATATTATGTAGGAGTATGTCTACTAAATCATGTTAGTTTTGGCTGCTAATGTGGGGCGCGGTAAGCAGAAAAGCTCTGCGGAATCTGCAGGGGGAGTTCTGATGATACCGCAGAGGGCTGGATTTCCTGCGGAGACCCCACATTACCTGCCTCAGCAGATTTTACAAGAAAAGTCCCACACTGCCTGCCAAAGCTGGTACCCTGGGTCCTTGCGGTAAATCCGTGGAGATGGATGGTAACTGTCAACAGCTCTGTGTCCTGATCGCTACCATGCCACCCAAACTGCTGTGATGGGGCTTCCCCTCACTACAGTATTATCAGTGCTGCGATCTGCAGTGCTTACGATCTGCGCTAAAATAGTGCTGGCCTCCCTACAGCACCAGTCTCCCTTGGACAGTGCCCAATCCCCTTTGGGAGCTGCCCAGGAGGGGATCCGGTGCACCCCTCTGAATAAAATAGTATTCCGGTTAGCCAGTTGGGGTAAGTCCCCTTCCTGCTGCCTCCCTAATCAACTACTGGAAGGGTGGGGGGCCCCGGCTCCTCCTCCCTCCTCCCATCTCCCTGATATTAAAAAAATGTCCCAGCTAGTCAGCTGGCAAAGGGGGAAGCCTGCGACCTCACCCAAGCACATACCTGCATTTAACCTAGTGTTCTAGTGGTTGAACGGGGCAGGAGTTCTCCTCTGGGCTTCTGTCCCGTCATACTGCTAAAAGAAAAACTCTGCCATGCCAAAGTGCTGCCCGCTAGTCTCAGGCTGTGGGGTAGCACCGCAAGACAGCAGCCATTTTGTTAGGGCCTTTGAGGAAGCTATTTTGTGGTTACAGTGAGGTATGTGCTGGGGGGGAGGGTGTTGCGGTGCTACGGATCTTTCCCTTTGCCAGCTGGCTAGCTGGGTCAGTTTTTTAAGTATCGGGGAGATAAGAGGGGAAGGGAGGATGACCATTGGCGCCCGACTCTTCCAGTACTTGATTAAGGGGCGTTTAACCTGGCTGGGCTAGCCAGGATACTTTTTCATTTGGGGGATTGGGAGCTGTGCAGAGTGGATCAGTGGTGGGGGAGGAGGGCAGCACTATTATCTCCAGGAACAAGCAGGAATGTAGTCTTCACATATGGGTATCGTCGGTACCGACGGAGCCTGCGCGGGAATGCTCCCCAGCGTCCAACAGGAACACTTTTGGGAGCATCCCTCAGCACATGTGCGCTGCCTTCCCACCTTTCCAACTGTCCCTCTTCAGTTCTTCATTTTCCGCGGAGCCGACAAGACTCATACCCTGTCACCGCAGAAAATTTCTTCTTTAATCTTGTTTTCTTGTGGTCGCGCTCGCCTCCGCACGACGCCTACCGGTACTGCCAGTTCTTTTCTTTTTTTTCTTCTAAAAAAAATAATAATTCTGAATTGTTTCTCTTCAGAAACTTTCTTTTTCGGTGCTAGGTGCCATTTTGCGCACTAGGCCCCATTTTTTCCTTAAAGATGGAAAAACCAGCTCGTGCTTTTAAAAAATGCACTAAGTGTGGCGGTACCATTTCTGTCATCAACACCCATGACTGGTGTCTTAAATGTTTAGGCCCTGACCATTCTCTCTCTCTTGTATGGGAATGACTAAAAGAGGAAGACAGAACCGGGCTGCAAAGTTTGATACCTTCTTTTCTACGGATGCCAGGTCCATTGCATTGACGTCTTTAAGAGCCTCTTCTTCCTCCCATGGATCTCAGGTAACTAAACATAAAAGCCGGTCCTCAAAGCGTAGCTCTCCTGCAAAGCATCGAGAGGCCATTGGCATTGCCCTTGAGGGAACCACACCGGCAAAACAGCCCCGGCAGGAGGCTTCGGCCTCCAAAGCATCAACGGTATTCCAGGATGTTCTTGAGGCCTTGGCCTCGATAGAACTACTGGTGCCATGCTCTGGGGTCCCAGCTGCCTTCACCGGTACTGACACCCAGGCATTGGCAGCGTCGATAGACCAGAGATTCTTCGCTATCGAGCGCAGTATTGCAGTTCTCCTTGCAGCTGCGGTACCGTTGACACTGATGGTTCAACGGGCACCGGTACCGATGCCGGTACCGTCACAGATACCGGTACCAGCACCGACGATACCGGCCCCGGTGGGAATTCTTCCCATGCCGTCTTTGCCTGGCATCGAAGGATCGGTACCAGATCAACTCGGTACCGACTTCGATCGATACCGGGACCGTGCCTTACATGAACATCGTGATCAGAGATACTTTGAATCCTCCGATTCCGATGACTCTGATAATTCTGCTGGTACCAGAGGTTTTCTCTCGGAAGACTCTTCTTCTCCCCAATGCAGAATTTTGCCTCCAGAGGACATGTCCTCTCAGGATTTCATTTGTGATGTTGCCAAAGGCCTTTCAATCACGATAGCTCCTGAAAAGGAACCTAGAACAAAGGAATTGGAAATTCTCCAATATCCTAAAGCTCCAAAGGAGGCAGCCACTCTGCCCATTCATGAAATTCTTCATGATTTGATGCTCAGAATGTGGTAGACACCTTTGGCCACATCTCCTCATTCTAGGAGGCTTGATACCATGTATTGAGTTCCACCATGTCCCGGATTTCAAAAGATTCAGCTGCCACACCATTCCATGGTAGTGGAGTCAGCCATGCGTAGGATGAAAAGTGCAAAGAGACATGCATCCATTCCTCCAGGTTGTGAATGCAGGACTCTTGATGCTTTTGGGTGTCGAACCTTTCAAGCTTCCATGCTTTCAGCTATGATCAGCTCATATATCTTATATATGGGTATGTTCCTCAAGGAGATCACAGGAGATTTGGAGCTTATGAGACCCCTTCTCCCAGATGACAGATGACAAGACTTCCTTACACTTGTCAGGCATGCTCAAGATGTCTCCAAGTTTGTCAATCGTGCAGCCTTTGACTGCTTTGAATGCATCAGCAGAACCTCTGCTATTGCCATTGGTGCACAACGGATTGCCTGGCTTCAGGCATCAGACTTAGAGATTTGGGTACAGGATAAATTAGGCAACATCCCTTGCACAGGAGAAAATCTCTTTGGCAAAAATTGGCAGGAAAAGGCTAATGAGATAGATGCTGACAATATCACCTTAGATAGATTGTCAAAATCTACAGCTACTCCAGCCAGGAAGAAACCCTATAAGAAACCCTCTTTCAGCAAAAAGAGGAAGTTTTATCCATTCTATACCCAGCAAAGCCAAGCTCACAGTCAAGTTGCCCAATAGGGACAACAACAGCAATTCAAACAGCAGAAGAAGCCAAAAGGCCCGAGAGCTCAACCAGCTCCCCAGGTTCAGCCCATTCAAGGGCTTTGACTCCTTCCTAGAGAGCTTGGCCTTCCTGCCTCTGAGAGGTCCAGAACCCCTAAATATTCCAGGGAAGGCTTTGTCAGTTTGCCAACAGATGGCACCAAATAACAGCAGAAAATTGGACTCTGTAGGAGAGGGGTACAGGCTTCATTTTCACAGCATGCCCCCACCTACAATTTTAAGGCAGTTCAGTTCCCAGACATCTGCAGACAATCTGTTGGATCACCAGGTCTCAACAATTCTTGCCCAAGGGGCAATAGAGGAGGTACCCATTCTCCAGCAGGGTACAGGGTTCTACTCCCCCTATTTTCTTATTCCAAAGAAAACAGGAGGACACGGACCCATTCTAGACCTCAGAGAATTGAACAAATACCTGTTCTGAGAGAAGTTCAAAATGATTTCTCTAGGAACTCTTCTGCCATACCTTCAAAGTCAGGATTGGCTTTGCTCTCTAGGCTTAAAGGATGCATATACTCACATTCTGATCCATCCAGATCACAGGAAGTTCTTACGATTCCTTTTCAAGGGAAAACACTTCCAATACAGGGTTCATCCCTTTGGTCTGGCTTCAGCACCAAGAGTATTCACGAAATGCATGGCAGTAGTAGCTGCATTCTTGTGAACCTTAGGGATTTTGTCTTCCCTTACTTGGACGACTTGCTCATTCGAGCCCCTACGGTTGCAGAGGCCAGCTCTACACTGTCTCGCACAATGAGAATCCTCCAATATTTGGGATTGGTAATAAACGTCCCAAAATCCCAACTTGTTCCTTCCCAGTCTCTGGAGTTCATAGGAGCCTGTCTAGATACCAGACAGTCAAGGGCTTTCCTTCCACAGGCCCGGTGTCTTCGCATAGTGCAACTAGCTTCTCAAGCAGTGGGAAAATCCTCCCTAACTGCTCGAGAACTGCTACATTTACTGGGACACATCACATCCATAGTCCATGTAGTTCCCTATGCTCACCTCCACATGCGAGCAGCCCAGTGGATCCTATCCACATAGTGGACACAGGCCACAGGACGTTTGTCAGACAAGATAGCAAACTCTCATCGGCTGACCTTGTCCCTTCAATGGTGGCAATCACTGGAGAATCTTTCAGTGGGGTCTCCTTTCCAGCAACCCCTATTCCAGGCCACCCTAACAACAGATGCATCACAGGTGGGTTGGGGAACACACCTGCATCATCTCTCTACCCAGGGCACCTGCTCAGCTACAAGACAGTCCTAGTCCAAATGGACAATCAAGTAGCTATGTTCAACGTGAACAAGCAGGGGGGAACATGCTCTCTGTCGTTATGCAACAAAGCTTTACGACTTTGGGCCCTCGCCAGAGAGCATCAAATCCACCTTCTCGGAGTATATCTTCCAGGCTTTCAAAACCTTTGGGCAGACAAACTCAGCCGAGTATTGCTGCCTCACGAATGGTCTTTCCACCCAGACCAGGTGACAAAATTATTTCACATCTGGGGGATTCCAGACATAGACCTCTTTGCAAGTCCACTGAATGCCAAACTTCCCCGGTTCTGTTCCAGGATTCTGGCTCACAATTGTCAGGCAAGGGATGCCTTCCTCCTTCACTGGGGTCAGGACTTCCTCTATGCCTTCCCACTCATTCCCCTCATCCCCAAAACACTTTTTTGAAGCTTTAGAGAGACATGGGTCGTATGATCCTCATAGTGCCACGGTGACCACGCCAAACGTGGTATCCCCTGCTTTTACATCTGTCTCAAGCTGCACCTCTGGAGTTAGGCTGTGCTCCAGATCTCCTTTCCCAGGAGAGCGGGACGCTATGGCACCCGAATCTCCAGTCCCTGCATCTAACGGCCTGGTTGCTGAGAGCTTAAATCTTCAGGATCTCAGCCTTTCCCAGCAGGTAAAGGATATCTTTCAGGCTTCCAGAAAACCTTCTACAAGATGATCTTGCACCTTTAAGTGGAAACGTTTCACTATATGGTGTTCCCAGAAGGGGTTAAACCCCCTGGTGATACCCTTGGAGTCGATACTAGAGTATCTACTTCATTTATCAAATTCTGGTCTAAAGACCAATTCAGTAAGAGTCCATCTTAGCACAATTAAAGCTTCCTAAATAGACAACCAATTTCCTCTCATCCTCTCATATCCAGATTTATGAGAGGTCTTCTTTTAACAAAACCTCCCATCAAACCACCACCGGTGACATGGGATTTAAATCTTGTTCATGGCAGCTCATGAAACCGCTTTTTGAACCTTTAGCCTCTACTACCCTAAAGCTTTTGTCCTGGAAGGTCATCTTCCTAATTGCAATCACCTCTGCACGTCGCATTAGTGAATTGCTGATCCTCCTTACACTAGGTTTCATCATGATAAGGTTGTCCTCAGGACTCATCCACACTTTATGCCAAAGGTGGTCTCGCCTTTTCATTTAAATCAAGCGATTTATCTTCCTGTATTCTTTCCGAGGCCTCATGCATCTAATGCAGAGAAGAACCTTCACACTTTGAACTGTAAAAAAGCCTTAGCTTTTTACCTACAAAGAACACAGCAACATAGAAAGTCTTCTCAACTTTTTATTGCTTTTGATTCTAGTCATTTGGGACTTCCAGTCTCCAAAGGTACTTTATCCAAATGGATTGCACAGTGCATATCCTTTGCTTATGAGAGTAAGAGTCTTCCTCTTCAAGGCCATGTCACAGCTCACAATGTGAGAGCTATGTCAGCCTCTATGGCTAACCTCCACTCTGTGTCTATTGATGACATTTGTCGAGCAGCCACCTGGGCTTCGGTACATACCTTTACAGACCACTACTGCCTAGATAAAGCCTCCTGTCGGGATGCCTTCTTTGGCCAGGCTGTTCTTCAAAATCTCTTTCAAACCTAATACATCTCCTACCAGAGATCCATGGGAGGAAGCATGGCCCACCTTACTATAGGTGGCAGCTTCCTGGGGCTATCTCCCTGGCATCTTCAGCTAGGGAGTCCCCATATCTGAAGACTACATTCCTGCTTGTTCCTGGAGATAGTGTAGTTACTTACCTGTAACAGGTGATCTCTGGGAATAGCAGGAATTTAGTATTCACAACCCACCCACCTCCCCTAGGAGTTGTCTCTCTATCTCTCTGTCTCTTTCCTCTCTCCCTCTATCCTTTCACTCAGCTACAAACTTAACTGAAGAGGGACAGTTGGAAAGGCGGGAAGGCAGCACGCATGTGCTGAGGGATGCTCCCAAAAGCGTTCCTATTGTACGCTGGGGAGCGTTCCTGCGCAGGCTCCGTCGGTACCGACGATACCAATATGAAGACTAAATTCCTGCTGTTCCCGGAGATCACCTGTTACAGGTGAGTAACTACGCTTTACTTCAGATTGTTGTTGCTAGAGATTGCAACACCATGGCACCGACAATACTGTAGGAGGGAGACCCGATCGCCTCCAGTGAAGACCCTGCATTATCAGGCTTTCAGACAGATAATGCCACCTCTTGAGATGGTGTTATCTGCCACAGCGATCGGGCCCGTTGTTTGCAGCTACGATATGAAATAGTTTTCATGCGGTAGCTGCCACCCACGACCACCCCTACTTCCCGCCCCTATCCATCCTGATTTCGACCCTAGGGTCCTGCACCATGCGAAAATCAGATATTGCTAAAAATTGTCTGTGATACTTGATTTTTTTTCATGGGTTAACTTAGGCCTTGACAGATTTTCTTGGAATTTAGCAGCCATATTAAACATTCAGGAGCTGGCCGCTGAGATCTCAGTCAAAGTTCTGCCCCAATCCTCCAAAAGGTGTATCACAGTTCCTTTTTTAAGTGCTTGATTTACTGTTTTTCCATTTTCTATAGGAAAAGATAGTTTAATAAATCAGGCCCTTAACATGCCATTAGACAGTGCCAACAGAAGGCAGCGACCCTTCTCCCCTCCCTTTCCCACCCTCCCCATGAAAACTTCATTAACAGCATATTCGTGATCCTTTATAGCTCTACCCAAGGCAACTGCCTGTTTTGCTTCACATGTCATCATGGCCTGGTAATACATAAAGCAAAAAAAAAAAGTCCCATAGCCCCTGCACCCTGACACCCCCTCCCCAACACACACTCTTTCTCTCTCTGTCACAGAGCTCCCCTCCAGCCATCACCTAGTCTCTTTCTTTCTCCTTGTCCCGTCCCCCAGCCATCATCCGATATGCCTTAGAATTCCTGCCTCTCTGTTCGCTGCTCCATCATGATTGGCTCTGCATGTAGCTCGAACCATGCAATGTAGGAAGTTGCTGATCTTGTTAGACATGTGGCTGAAGCTGCATGCAGAGCTGCTTGTGGAGAAGCAGCAAACAGCGTGGCAGGAATTCTAAGGCATAGCAGATGATGGCTGTGGCAATGAAATCCTGGGCGCCACGGTTCAATTTATAGTCATCATAGCAACTTGGCACTTGGGATTTGCCGAGCCTTGGGTTGGCTGCTTCCACAGGACGTTAATCTTGTGTTAGCCCTGCAATAGCAGCTAGCATCTTTTAGTAGACATACCCCAGACATCCCCCCCTCAAAAGGCAATTTATTTATTTATTTATTTAACTGTATTTATATCCCGCTTTTCACCGGGTCAAAGCGGCGTAACAAAGGGGGGGGGGGGTTAATCGGTCATAGGGATAAGGCCATCACCAGGAGGGCAACATTGATGATTTTGACAGAGGATAGACATAGACATGGACAAGGTAACATAGTTTTTGATCATGGGTTCTTGAGGGTGGCGTAGAGGGGTTGGTGTAGTTATTTGTGGGAGGGTGTTTCTGTTTTGAGATATTCTTGGAATAGGATGGTTTTTAGCTGTTTTTTGAATGACAGGAGATCGTTGTTGTTCCTGAGGTGGCTCGGTAGAGAATTCCAGAGGGATGGGGCATAAAGTTCAAAGGCTCTGTTGCAGGTCCGTTGTGTGCATTTGGTTCTTTTGTGAGGGATGGTGAGGGAGTTGCTGCAGGTCTGTCTGGTCGTTTTGCTGTGGGCTGGATGGGTCAGTAGGGTATGGAGCTGGGTGCTCTGTGTTTGCTGGATGGTTTTGTGGGTGAGTAGAATAGCTTTGTATTTAATTCTTGCTTCGAGGAGAAGTATGTGTAGGTCCCTTAGAATTGGGGTGATGTGGTCTCGTTTCCTTGCATTCTGAATAATTCTCGCTGTGGTGTTCAAGGCCGTTCGGAGGGGGTTGGTTTGTGTGGCAGGTAGTCCATGGTAGATTATATTGCAGTAGTCCAGATGTGGGAGTGTCATAGCTTGCATTACTGTCCTGAAGTCTTGAGGTTCGAGGAGAGGTCGGAGACGTTGTACTGTTTTAGCCTTGTGGAATATAGTTCCGGTGGTCTTATTGATTTGTTGCTTGAGGGTTAGAGCCTGGTCATTGATAATGCCCAGATATCTTATTTGTGGCTGTATTTGAATTTGTGTAGTTCCCATGTTGAGGTGTGTAGGTGGTTTGAAGTCTGGGTCTTTGGTCACTATAAGAGCTTCAGTTTTCTTTATGTTAATGGAGAGGTTGTTCTCTTGCAGCTGTTTAGATACATCAGCGAAGCAGGCTGATAGTTGCTCATTCGTTGGGTTTGTGGTTGTAATTGGGGTATAGAGCATTATGTCGTTCGCATATATGTGGAAGTTGATGTTGTGGGTACGTATGACTTAGCAGAGTGGTCGGAGGTAAATGTTGAAGAGCATGGCTGATAGTGTTTATCCTTGAGGTACTCCTTGATGTTGCTGGAAGGGGGGTGAGGTTGAGGTGCTGGTGCGGATCAATTGCTGTCGGTTGGTTAGGTAGAACTGGAACCATCGAAGTACAGTATCTTTGATCCCTATTGATTGGATCAGTGTGGTCATGAGGGTCTCGACTCCATGTAGTGGGCGGAAACCGTGTTGCTGTGGGTCCAGTATGTTGTTGACGTCTAAATGTTCTTGAAGCTGGCGTTGGACTATCTTCTCGATGATTTTGGCGGTGAATGGGAGGCTTGCTATTGGCCTGTAGGAGGTGGGGTCTAGGGGATCTAGGTTAGGCTTTTTTAGGGTTGGTGGAATGATTGTGGTTTTGAGGATGTCCGGCATGCGTCCTTGAGTGAAGGATTCGTTGACGATGTGGGATAATGGTGCGCTCAGGTCTTCCTTGGATTTCTTTATCCAGTCAGTGGGGCAGGGGTCTAGTGGGGAGGTGGTGGTGGTGTTAAGGCAGGAGTTGGTGGATGATATTTCTGCTTCTGTGGTTGCATCAAACGCAATATATTCCAAACTCAACATTAAGAATTAACACTCAACTAAATAGTCAGAAATTAAAACTACTTTTCTAAACCACCAAAACAGAATTAAAATCCTTGCAAATTTACATTACTTTTTTAACTCATGGAAGGTCATCTATCTATCTAACTATATCTCAGTGGTTCTCTAGCCAGTTCTGGGGAGACCAAACAAGTTTGGTTTTCACAATAAGTAAAATGCTCATGCTCATCCCTATTTTCTTCATTAGGATCCGCTTTCCACTTTCTGAAAGAGGATCTATTACTTTAACTCCTTCATCTCACTATTAAACCAGACTGGTAGTCATTTGGTCAGCCAAAGAATTGCTGATGACGCCTTTGCAAGTCCATGGAACCAAGGTCTTCTCTGTGCGTACCTCCAGTTCCTTCAATGTCCAAATTCATTCAGAAGACTGTATAAGACCAAGCTCAAATCATTTTGATGTAGAACCTTTTTGGCCATGATAGGTATCGTTTCCAATAGTTCTTGTTCTGCAAGACTAACCAATGTGCCTTGAGAAGCAGGTCAGATTAATAATGCTGTAGAATGGCCTCTAGCACCATTTCAATATCAAATCCGTAGCTCTAACAGCATGAATATTGATTGTCTCGCAAGATGTATTAGAAGTTTTGCTTGCAGCCAAAGGTCATATGGGTCTAAATGCACTCGTTTTGCAAAATGGTACATAGAGCATGATGAATACCAAGTCAGCTGTTCATTTTCAACAGTCCTAGAGTGGCACTTTCATCTCTGTGACTCGAGCTTAAACTGTAATTCAGTACAACTTCATCTCTCTGTCATTACAGCTTACCACAGTCCTATTGGTTATAAATCATAGAAACATAGAAACGTAGAAAAATGATGACAGAAAAAAACACATGGCCTATCTAGTCTGTCCTTCCATATCAACAACTACAACAGTACCTTTTTTACCTTGAGAGAGCGTCTGTGTTTGTCCCATGCTTTTTTGAATTCAGATACTGTCCTCATCTCTACCACTTCACTGGGAGACTATTCCACGGATCCACCACTTCTTTCCATAAAGAAATATTTCCACATATCACTCCTGAATCTATCCCCTTTCACCCTCATCCCATGTCCCCTCATAGCCGAGCTTGCTTTCAATCAAAAGAGGCTCTCCCCCTGTGCCTTTATGTCACTGAGGTATTTAAACGTCTCAATCATATCACCTGTATCCTGCCTTTCCTCTAAGGTGTACATATGAAGATCCTTAAGTCTGTCCTCATATGCTTTATAATGAAGACCACAAACCATTTTAGTAGCCACCCTCTGTACTGACTCCATCATGTTTATATCCTTTTGAAGGTGTAGTCTCCAGAATTGCACACAGTACTCCAAATGAGGTCGCACAAAAGACTTATACAGAGGCACTATCACCTCCTTTTTTCTGCTAGCCATTGCTCTCCGTATGCACCCAAGCATCCTTCTAGCTTTTGCCGTCGCTTTTTCTACCTGTTCAGCTACTTTAAGATCATCAGACACAATCACGCCTAGGTCCCGCTCTTCTTTAGTGGACAAAAGTACTTCATCCCCTATACTATATTGCTCCCTTGGATTGCTGCAGCCCAAATGCATGACCTTGCATTTTTAACATTAAATCCCAGCTGCCAAATTCTAGACCATACTGCAAGGTTATCTAGATTCCTCCTCATGTTATCTACACCTCCTGTGTGTCTACTCTATTGCAGATTTTGGTATCATCTGCAAACCTTACCTGACAGCCCTTCCGCTATATCACTAACAAAGATGTTAAAAAGAATCGGACCAAGGACAGATCCATGGGGCACACCACTGGTAACTTCCTTCTCAGAGTGAGCTCCATTTACCTGTACTCTTTGTCGCCTCCCACTCAACCAATTTCTATCCCAAGCAGTAACTTTAGGGTCCATCCCTAGAGTGCTCAGTTTGTTTATAAGTTGCCTGTGAGGAACAGTGTCAAAGACTTTACTGAAATCTAAATACACCACATCTAGGGCTCTCCCTCGGTCCAACTCCTTAGTCACCCAGTCAAAGAAATCAGTCAGATTTGTGTGACAATTTTACCTATCAGCAGCGTTTCTAATAATTTACTCACCACCGAAGTTAAATTAGCCGGCCTGTAGTTTTCCACTACATCCTTACTTCCGCTTTTGTGTAAAGACACCACATGAGCCTCTCTCCAGTCCTTTGGCACTACTCCCGACTCCAATGAGGCATTGAAAAGTTCAGTCATTGGAGCTGCTAGAAGGTCCCCAAGTTCCCTCAGTATTCTAGGATGTATCCCATCCGGTAGTCCAATCGCTTTGTCTACTTTGTTTAACTAGTTTCTCATGAACACAGTCTTCTGAAAATTGTTCAAGATGTCCCTCGCTTCTGTTCCTGTTTGTGGGTGTTTTCTGAGGTCCTGTTCCTGGTTCTTCATCTGTGAGCACAGAACAGAAATATTTGTTAAGCAATTACGCTTTATCCTCATCAACTTCTACATAATCTCCAGGAACAAGCAGGAATGTAGTCTTCACATATGGGTATCGTCGGTACTGACGGAGCCTGCGCGGGAACGCTCCACAGCGTCCAATAGGAAAGCTTTTGGGAGCATCCCACAGCGCCTGCGTGCTGCCTTTCCGCCTTTCCCAACTGTCCCTCTCCAGTTCTTGGTTTTCCGCGGAGCCGACAGGTCGCACATCCTGTCACCGCAGAAAATATTCCCTTCTATTCTTCTTTTTTGTGGTCGCGTCTGCCTTCCTTCGACGCTACACCGGTACCGCCCATTCTTCTTCTTTCTTTTCTTCAAAAAACCCCCAAAAACTTTCTTCTGGAGTCTTTCCAGTTATTTTCTCTCAGGTGCCACGCGCCATTTTGGGCACTAGGCCCAACGTTTCCTTCAAAATGGAAAAACCCTCTTCGGGTTTTAAAAAGTGTTCTAAGTGTGGCGGTACCATCTCCGTCACCGACATCCATGAGTGGTGCCTCAAATGTTTAGGTCCTGACCACTCTATTTCAGAGTGTGTTGCCTGTGGGATGATGTCCAAAAGGGGCCGGTAGAACCAAGCTGCTAAGCTTAGCACCCTTTTTCCCTCGGATGCATCCTCCGTGGCATCAACGTCGTCCAGGGCTTCGTCTTCCTCCCATAGATCTCACGTAACTAAACATAAATCTAGCCGGTTCTCAAAGTGTAGATCTTCTTCTAGACAGCGAGATGCCTTTGGCGTTGCCCTTGAGGGACTTTCACTGGCAAAATTGCCCCGGCGGGAGGCTTCGGCTTCCAAAGCACTAATGGGGCTCCAGGACGTTCTCAAGGCTTCAACCTCAGCAGAACTACTGGTGCCATGCTCTGGGGTACCGGCCGCTTCTTCCGGTACCGATACCCAAGCATCGGCAGCATCGATAGACCAGAAATTCTTGGCTATATAACGCAGTCTGGCGGCTCTTCTCACGGCTTTGATGCCCTTGAAACCGCTTCAGATAATTCAACCGGTACCGGCACCGACCCCGGTGCCGGCACCAACTGCATCGACATCGGCAGGTATTCTACTGGGACAGAGTCATGTGTATCCATCCAGTATCGACAGGTCGGTACCGGACCACTCCGATGCTGACTCCGATGGGTACCGGTACCGTGCCTTGCACGATCACCCGGATCGGAGATACTTTGAATCCTCGGATGAGTCTGAAGACTCTGAAAGCTCTGCCGATACCAGAGTACTTCTTCCTGAGGATTCCTCTTTTCCTGAGCGTAGGATGTCTCCAGCAGAGGATATGTCCTTTCAGGATTTTATACGAGATGTGGCTCGAGGTCTTTCCATCACAGTGGCTCCTGAAAAAGAGCCTAGGGCAAAGGAATTAGAAATCCTGCAGTTCTCCAGGACCAAGCAGGAAGTCAGTCCTCACATATGGGTGACATCGGCGTCGATGGACCCCTCCTGCGGAGCATTTGCCCAGCTTTCAAAGAAAGCCTTTTGGAATGCAGCGCGCATGCGCGGTCCCCTTCCTGCCCAAGGGTGCCATCTTGCTCAGTCTTCTTTTTTCCGCGAAGCCCGATGGACGTGTGTCCTAGTCACCCGGTTAAAAGTTGATTTTTCCTTCGAAGATTCGTGGTTTTTTGCCGGTTTGACGCCAGTTCCCCTTCCTGCCTGGGCACGGTACACCGGTTTCGAGCACGGAGCTGTTTTTTCTGTTTTTGTCCTTCGAGACTAGCATTCGCGCTCTTTTTATTTTTCACTGGCAGCCCGGTCTTTTGACCTTGCAGGGGCCCTTTTTCCCCCGATGGCTGCCAGCGGGTTCAAGAAGTGTGATCGGTGTTAGAAACTGATGTCTCTCACCGACACACACGACTGCTGCCTCCGGTGCCTCGGGCTCGATCATGACCCGATGATCTGTGGCCCATGTGGCAAAATGTCCTCGAAGGCGTTGAGGAGCCGTCCGCATCAGCGAGAAAGGATCTTCTCTGACTCCACGTCCGGCTGGGCCCGGACTTCGTCAGAGGCCTCGATGTCTAGGGAGTCCGACCCCAAGCATCGTCGGGTCTCCCTCACGGGAACACAAAAGGAAGAAGAAACCCGCGAGGGCGGCGTCAGTGGGCGCTCTTGGTCCCTCAAGGGCCATGTCGCATAGCCCCGACCACCATCCCGGGTCCTCGGAGCCGGAGAGGCCTGCAAAATTGCCTTGTGTGGAGCCGGAGTCCCCGAGTCACGTGAGTGCTGTAGTCCTCGTGGACTCTCCTCCGGGGGAGCCGACATCGGCCCCGACACCGTCGGGGGCTGCTGAATCTCCTGAGCTCGGACTCAGGTTGACGGCCTTGGAGAGCAATTGGGCTGCCTTCATGGAACAGCAGCAGGTGCTGATCACCGGTCTGACCGGTGCATCTGCCACGATCACCGGGACCTCGACATCCAAGTCGACCCAGGAGGCCGAGCCGATCCTCGAGTCCATGCGGTCTCGAGTCGATCCTTGGCCAGGGTCTCTCTCGGCCTCCCATACGGGGCCGAGGTCGTCGACGCCGGTACCCTCGGCGTCGGGGCGGATGGCATCAGTGCCCTCCCGGCCGGAGCCGCTCGATTCCTCTTCGGAGGGGTCGGGGTGGGAGACGGAAGACGAGGAGTCCCCAGACACTTTTCGGACCCGGTGCGTCCCATCGGACTCACTGGAGTCCAAGCCTCGGAGAAGGTCCCCCCCGGAGGATACCCGGTTCTCAGACTTCGTGAGGGATATGGCCAAGGCCTTGGCCTACCCCGCGAATCCCGAGGAGGAGCCTCGAGCCGAAGAGCTCGAGGCCCTCCAGTATGACTCTCCCCCGAAGGAGGCCTTTACTGTACCGGTTACTCCGATGCTGGAACGGCTGCTCTTCCGCATGTGGGAGGCACCGGCCTTGGCGCCAGTTCTCAGCAAACGGGTCGATTCCATTTTTCGAGTCCATAAGAGCCTGGGTTCCAGAAGGCACAGCTACCGCACCACTCCATGGTTGTGGAATCGGCCATGCATCGTCTGAAGGCTCAGAAGATGCACTCCTTGGTGCCTCCCGGCCGGGATGCCCGGAACCTGGATGCCCTCGGTAGAAAGTGCTTCCAGGGCTCTATGCTGGCGTGCCGTGTCCAGACTTACCAGCTGTACATGGGCATGTACCTCCGAGACCTGGCAAAGGAGATTGCCAGGTTCTCTGCTGGCCTCTCCTAGGAACCTTTGCAGAGGTCCAAAGCTTTGTCATCGGGGATTCGAGAGTGCTCGAAGTTTATATCTCGAGCAGCCTATGATGGCTTCGAGGCTTCGGCCCGAGTAGCAGTGGCCGGCATCGGTGCACGCCGTCAGGCCTGGCTACAGTCAGCGGACCTCGAGCCATGGGTCCAGGACAAGTTGGTCGATGTCCCTTGCCGGGGTGAGACTCTTGCCTATGAGAGTAAAATCCTTCCTCTTGAAGGCCATGTCCCAGCTCGCAATGTGAGACCCATGGCAGCTTCTATGGCTCATCTTCACTGTGTCTATCGAGGACATCTGCCGAGCAGCTACTTGGACTTCGGTTCATACCTTCACAGCCCATTACTGCTTAGACAAGGACTCCCGCCGGAATGCCTTGTTTGGTGAGGCTGTTCTTCAACACCTGTTCCATAACTAATCAACTCCTACCCACCATCCCTGGTAGGATGCCAGAGATCCATGGGGGGAAGTGGAGCCCTTTCACAGGGGCACACAACTTTTGGGGCCTTCTCTGTGGCATCTGCAGCTAGGGAGTCCCCATATGTGAAGACTACATTCCTTCTTGTTCCTGGAGATAGCATAGTTACTCACCTGTCAAAAATGCAGATAATTACTCCATTAGCAACATATCTTAGTGAAGACTTATTAAGAAGGGAGCAAACACATTGTATCTGTAGAACAAGCTCAGGGATGTCTCAGACCAGCGGCTTAAAACAAAGGCACAAAAGTGTCTTAGAATGCCGTCATAGCATCAATGACTGTCCCTCAGCCAATAATTTATCACAAAAATTCTACAGTTGAATAGTTTCAAAGCTCCTATCAAAAATATTCAAAAACAGTGCTGAAAAGTTAAGTACTGATCTTTAAGCCACTTTTCAGCACTGTTTTTGAATATTTTTGATAGGAGCTTTGAAACTATTCAACTGTAGAATTTTTGTGATAAATTATTGGCTGAGGGACAGTCATTGATGCTATGACAGCATTCTAAGACACTTTTGTGCCTTTGTTTTAAGCCGCTGGTCTGAGACATCCCTGAGCTTGTTCTACAGATACAATGTGTTTGCTCCCTTCTTAATAAGTCTTCACTAAGATATGTTGCTAATGGAGTAATTATCTGCATTTTTGATCACTTTGATTGCTCTACGACTTGACCTATATATTTTTTGTGTAGTTACTCACCTGTAACAGGTGATCTCCGGGAACAGCAGGAATTTAGTCTTCACGACCCACCCACCTCCCCTAGGAGTTGTATCTCTCTGTCGTTCTCTCTTTCCCTCTCTCTTTATCTCGGCTTTAAACTCAACTGGAGAGGGACAGTTGGGAAAGGCAGGAAGGCAGCACACAGGCACTGTGGGATGCTCCCAAAAGCTTTCCTATTGAACGCTGGGGAGCATTCCCGCACAGGATACGTCGGTACCGACGATACCATATGTGAAGACTAAATTCCTGCTGTTCCCGGAGATCACCTGTTACAGGTGAGTAACTATGCTTTCCTTCCCTTCACCCTTGAGTCTGACAATACCACTTTTGCCCCTCCTTTTCTCACTTACATATCTGCAAAATGTCTTATCCCCTCCCCCCCCCCCCCCCCCCCCCCCATTTTATTGCATTGGCTATTTTCTCCTCTTTTTGAATCTTTGCTTTCCTGACTACTTTGCTAACTTCTCTAAGTTTTTCCAAATATAGATGCCTGTCTTCCTCTCTCTGTGATCTTTTGTATTTCATCTTTATCTTTATCTTTATTTAAAACTTGATAGACCACCAAAACCAGAAGGTATGCATGAAGGCTTCCCTTTTTTTCTTCACCCTTTCAGCTACTTCTTTCAAAAGCCATAGCGGTCTTCTTTTCCTTTTACCTTTATTTACCATTTTAATAAAAATTGACTCTCTGCAAGCAGCTTGAGCCACGCAGTGAAGGAAGTTTGGATTGATCTTGTGGCTTCAAGTCTCATGAGTTCAGCCCATATATACTCCACTGCATGGCTCAAGCTGCTTGCAGAGAGCCAGTTGCAGTGGGAAAGTATGATACATAGCATTTTCATTGTGGCCAAACAGCAAATTAAGAGGAATGGTGAGTGAAAGAGAGACTAGGTGAAGGCCACTGCAATATTTGCAGTACTGCCTTTTTCTGTCCAGTACGTGAGTTCTGGTCCCGAGTGACTTTTGTTGGGTTTTGTACTACTTCATTAGTATGCCTGCTACTGGAGAGGGTTATGTTGCTGTTACTGTGCTGAACCCAGAATCAGGAATTTTTTGATTGGTTAGTAGTTCTGTGGCGAAATGTCCTGACTCTACACCGTATCCATTGTTGGGTGGGAGGACTTGTGTAGATGCAGAATATATGTTTACAATTAACATATATTAATGGGCCAGTATGCAGAGTCCTAGGCTACTTAATTTGACTGCTACAGTTTTTGCTATTAACCAATGATTACAGAGTTTTCAGTTCTTAGTTACATATTCTGGGAAAATAAGCTGTAGTCTTTTTTTTTCTTGGGACAACCCACCTGTTCAATGTTGTGAGTTAGAGGACTCTCTCTTTGGGGTCCCATGGAGGGGGAGCCATCTTCTTTCTTGGCTCAGTCAGCAGATTGCCGAGCCATCTCAGGAGAGGAGTATAGCAGAAAGTTTGCCTAGAGAAGTGGTTCTCAACCTTTTTTATACCGTGACCCCTTTTACCATTGGTCAACTTGTGGTGACCCCCAATGATAAAATCAAATGCGTCTCTCTTCCTTTACAGTTAACGCATTGTCACTGTAATCATTTGTTGAATTATTAATATATTATAGGCCTTTGCAATATGTTTTTATTTATAAAATTTACTTATTTAAACCACAATAATTAATCACAATAATAAGTAACAGTATTTGATTTCAAAATTATGATGATTTTGTAGTCAAATCACTAATATGAAATAAAATTATTTGTTCTACCTTGTTGTCTGACCAATTTATTCTCTGATCATGCTGGTCCCTGTCTGAGGCGTCTGCTTTCCTGTCTTCCTTTAGCTCTCTTTCTGTGGTCTATGGTCGATCTGCCATTTCTTATCTCTTCTTTCGTTTTCTTCACTTCTTTCCATCAGCCTATTTCCAGTCCCAGTAACCCTCCCCAGTATCAGCCCCTTTCCAGTCCTCACTCGCAGTACCTTCCAATGTCAACTTGCATTCCCATAACTGCCACTGGTGTCCATTCCCTTCCAGTCCCCCTCCTTCCCCACTGACCAGTCCCTTCTAGTACAAATACCATGGCAGCCCCTCTCAGATCGACTCTCTTCCAGTTCCATTCTCCCATCCCCTCATATCAGCCCATTTGTAGCCTTAGCCCCCAGTTTTCTTCCAGGGCCAGCAGCTCTATCCTCCCCTCCCCACAATCAGCCCATTCCCAGTCAAAGTCCCCCAATCAGCTCGCTTCCAGTGCTAGTCCCCCCCAAGTTTACCTTCATGTTAAATCCCTGTTCTATGTAGACGATGGCCTAATTTAATTGACCAAGTGTTATATTGTTTCAATGTAAACCGCACTGATGACAAAGAGCACGGTATATAAGAAATGTTAAATAAATAAATAAATAATAAATAACCCAATTACCAGTGCTAGCTTCCCCTAATCAGCCCAATACCAGTCCTACACCCCCCATCAGCTCATTACCAGTGCTAGCCTCCCCTAATCAGCTCATTTCCAGTGCTAGTCCCTTCTCAACCCCATTATCAGTGCTAGCCTCCCCTAATCAGCTCATTTCCAGTGCTAGTCCCTCCTCAACCCCATTACCAGTGCTAGGCTCCCCTAATCAGCCCATTACCAGTCCTACCCCCATCAGCCCATTACCAGTCCTAGCCTCCTCTAATCAGCCCATTTCCAGTCCTAACCTCCCCTATCAGATCATTTCCAATGCTAGCCCCCCATCAGTCTATTCCCAGTCCTAGCCTTCCGTAATCAACCAATTACCAGTCCTAGCCTCCCCCATCTGCCTATTATAATCCTAACCCGCACTGTCTCTCCCCACTATCCAGCATTTATCCCCGTCTATCCAGTACGTCCCCCTGTCTCTTCCCTTTGTCCATGTCAACCCCCTCTGCCTCCCTCCATCCATCCATCCATCCATGTCAGCCCCCCTCCCTCCCTCCATGTCAGCCCCCCTCCCTTCATGTCAGCCCCCCTCCTCCTTCCCTCCATGTCAGCCCCCCTCTCCATGTCAGCCCCCCTCTCCATGTCAGCCCGCCTCCCTCCATGTCAGCCCCCTCTCTCTCCGTCAGCCCCCCTCCCTCCCTCCCTCCATGTCAGCCCCCCTCCCTCCCTCCCTCCATCCATTCATCCATCCATCCATCCATATCAGCCCCCCCCCTCCGTCCATATCAGGCCCCCTCCCTCCATCCATCCATGTCAGCCCCCCTCCCTCCATGTCTGCCCCCCTCCCTCCCTCCATGTCAGCCCCGTTGCAGGTTCCCTGCCCCCCTCTCCCCATGTCTGCTTCCTTTTTCTGCAGCCGCGGCTCCCTGTCGCTTAGGGAACCGCGGTTATGCCTGTAAAACCGTTGCGGAGCCTTTCTGTCTCTAAACGGGCTCCGTGCAGCATTGTCCCACCTCCAAAGGGAGTGGTAAGCAACTTCCTTTGGAGGCGGGACAATGCTGCACGGAGCCCGTCGAGAGAGAGGCAGGAAGGCTCTGCAACGGTTTTACAGGTATAGCTGCAATTCCCTAAGAGGCAGGGAGCCATGGCTGGAGAAGATTGGAGTCTGTGAGTTTGCCGCTGCCGAGAAGTGGACTCGGCAGCGGCAGCAACTTGTGCACTTTTTTTTTTTTAACGGCTGAGTGAGGCGACCCCTGCTAAATCCTGTGGCGACCCCCGTGAGGGTCGCGACCCACAGGTTGAGAACCGCTGGCCTAGAGGGTCAGATACCTATGGGCTGGCCTTGGGCTTTTCCAATCTTATCTTTTAATTCTTAGGTCTGTAACAATGACAAAATGGTGTAAAGACAACAACCTCGCCATCAACTACAGCAAGACAGAGGCACTAATAATCACCCGCAACCCAGACTTCATCCACCCACCGGACATCAGAGTACAAAACACAACCATACCATTGAAATCAGAAGTAAAATACCTTGGAGTGACCCTGGACAACGAACTAAATCTCAAGACACACGTAAGCAAGACAATCCAAAATGTATACCACAGGATAAGAATCATCAGAAGACTCAAACCCCTCCTCACCACAGAACACTTCCGTAACGTATGCCAAGCTCTAATTACTCCCCTACTGGACTTCTGCAACCCCATCTACCTTGGGCTAACAAAACAAACACTCAAACCACTACAACTAGCTCAAAACACTGCAGCCCGCATAATAGTTGGTTCAACAAGACATGAACATATTACTCCTGTTCTGAAAGACCTACACTGGCTTCCAATCAGTTCTCGCATCAAATACAAAACAATCATAAACATATTCAAAATCAAACACCACACTTCAGCCAACAGCCTGCACACCCTCATACAACCAGACACCAGCACGCGCCCAAGAAGAAAAGGGACCGCCAACAGAGTAAACACCCCCGAACGACTTCAGAAAAACCCGCAAGGACACCACTGAGAGAGCCCTCTCCCTGGCTGCCCCAACAATATGGAACTCCCTCCCGGATGAACTGAGATCGACAGATGACCTCAAAGACTTTCGCAAACAGCTGAAGACAACGCTGTTCATAGAACACTATGGACATGTTACTTAATCATACCAACAAGAGCCACCTCCTTCCCCCCTCAACCATGATAAGAAAATGTTCAACGGCACATGATATATATTAAACCCTAATTACATAGAACAATGTATTATAGCTCACAATGTACATAGTATAGAACAATGTATCATAGCTCATGCTGTACAGTCAAACCTCGGTTTTCGGTTGCCCCGGTTTTCGTCGGTTTCGGTTTTCGACGTCTTTTCAGACTGAGATCTTGTCTCGGTTTTCGTCTATCGCCTCGGTTTTCGTCCTGCAATACACGCTTGCCTGCCCAGTCCCGGCAGCACTACCCCCCCCCCCCCGGACTCACCGATCGCGTGTGCCAGATCTGAAAAGCAACAGTACTGCAATAGTGTACATACACCTTCCGCTGGTCTGCATACACTGCCTGCCCAGTCCCGGCAGCACTACCCCCCCCCCGGACTCACCGATCGCGTGTTGAAATGCGAAAGTCAGGTGAGCAACATCCTCGAGCCAGAGTCAGAGATGCAAGGATTGCAGAGAGGAAGGCCCCGATCTCTCCACCGCCTGCCTGTTCTCTGGAGCGCCCCCTCAGGCTCGGAGGTAGCAGGGTAGCAGGAGATGTTGAATGGGTAAGCAGGAGATGTTGAATTAATGTGGCAGGCAGTTCTTTCTCTTGCGTGGTACGCTGTTGAGACGGAGTCAGCGATCAGATTAGTGTCCTACAGTATCTGTGTGTTTGCTGTGCTGTGGACGATCGGGCAGCTGAGAGAAGTGACAGGAGCTGTTCTACTGCTGGCTGAGTTATTCTCTATAAAATGTATTTTTTGTCAATATTTTTGGGTGTCTGGAACGGATTAATTGAATTTACATTATTTCTTATGGGAAATCTTGCTTCGGTTTTAGTCCGTTTCGGTTTTAGTCAGACTTTTTTGAACGGATTAATCATGAAAACCGAGGTTTGACTGTACTATAGCTCACAATGTACCTAGTTCAACCTAATCTGTTACACTACCCCCTTACACGCAATTCATGACATTTATCACTGCATGAAATACCCTTCCACTAATATTGATTGTATTGCTGTGACACCGCCTTGATTGAATGATAAGGCGGTATAGAAATACCGTTAAATAAATAAATAAATAAATAAACTAGGTCTGCTTCACGTTAAAAGTTCAGCTTCCCCTTACACATTGATGATGTTGGCTTATTCATCTCCCAGCTTGTTCAGGATTACAGCTGTTTCTCTGTGCTTTCTCCATAGACAAACAGGCTGTATGCATCCACACTTATGGGTGACGTCCTCTCACGGTTCCCCATGGGTAGTATTATTTGCCCAATGCTCAGTAAGTGCTTTGATAATACTCCTGAGCATGCATGGGGCTTTCAATGCTCTCCCAACTATTGGTCATTTTTGGAGTGAAGGAATAGCCTAATGGTTAGAGCCAGTGGGCTGTGAGCTAGAGAAGCAATATTTGTATCTGGACTTTCAGAAAGCCTTTGACAAGGTCCCTCATCAGAGACTTTTGGCAAAACTAAAAAGTCATGGGATAGGAGGCAGTGTACTATTGTGGATCGGGAACTGGTTAAAAGATAGAAAGCAGAGGGTAGGGCTAAATGGCCTATTTTCCCAATGGAAAAAGGTGAATAGTGGAGTACCCTAGAGATCTGTACTGGGTCCGCTACTTTTTGACATATTCATAAATGACCTGGAAAAGGGAATAACTAGTGAGGTTATCAAATTTGCAGACAACACAAAACTGTTTAAAGTTGTTAAAACCCAAGAGGACTGTGGAAAACTGCAGGAGGATCTGGATAAATTGGAAGACTGGGCATCCAAATGGCAGATGAAATTTAATGTGGACAAGTGCAAAGTTATGCACCTAGGAAAGAACAACCCACACTATGGTTACACAATGTAAGGTTCCACATTGGGAACCACCACCCAGGAAAAAGATTTAGGAGTCATCGTGGATAACATGTTAAAACCCTCCGCCCAGTGTGCAGTGGCGGCCAAGAAAGTAAATAGAATGCTAGATATCATAAGGAAAGGAATGTAAAATAAAACAAAGGATATTATAATGCCTCTGTATCGTTCCATGGTTTAACCGCACCTTGAATATTGTGTGCAATTCTGGTCGCCGTATCTTAAAAAGGATATAACGTTATTAGAAAAGGTACAGAGAAGAGCCACCAAAATGGTAAAGGGGATGGAAAGCTACTCCTATGAAGAGAGGCTACAAAGGTTAGGGCTCTTCAACCTGGAAAAGAGACGGCTGAGGGGAGATATGATAGAGGTCTATAAATTAATGAATGGAGTGGAACTGGTAAATGTAGATCGATTGTTTACGCTATCAGAATATAGAAAGACTAGGGGACATGTAATGAAGCTACAGGGTAAACTATTTAAGACAAATAAGAGAAAATATTTTTTCACTCAACGTGTAATCAAACTTTGGAATTTGTTACCGGAGGATGTAGTAAGAGCTGTTAGTGTAGCTGGGTTTAAAAAAGGTTTGGACAAGTTCCTGGAGGAAAAGTCCATAAACCATTATTAAAAAGGGACCCAGGATATCAATGCTTGACCCAATACAAGCATTGTGGAACCTGTGTCTTTTGGGGATACTGCTAGGTACGTATGACCTAGATTGGCCACTGTTGGAAACAGGATACTGGGCTTGATGGACCTTGGTCTCACCCAGTATGGCATATCTTATGTTCTTATGCTCTTATTTGATTCCCACTGTGGCTCCTTGTGATCATGGGCAGGTTACTTAAACCCCCACTGTTTCAGGTCCTAACGTAGATTGCACCTGAATGTAACTCACCTTGAACTTCTGAGACAGGCATGAGCTAAATCCATTTCCCTTTCTTCTGCTGGTCTGCATTCAACTGTTCTCCCCCCACCCCCAAAAAAGAAAAAAATAGCATTTAAATGGCATTAGCAGCTAGATTCCCCAGCCCAACAGGCTGACTACAAGTACCTGATGAAAAAGATTGAAAATTACCTTTTCTGTTTCTGGGACTTCTGTGATATTGCCAAGAGACTAAGCAGCAATGTGGTGATAGCTATGGACCTACCAAGCTGTGCAACAGTACTACAGTCATCCTCATCAAAGAGCCAAAGAGATAATAGCTACAGCTGTGTTTCTATTCCTTCCACATCCCTCCCCAGGGCACCTTACCGTGGGAACTCCCATTGATGTGTCAGATAAAACAACCTCTAACCCAGGCCATTGGAACTGTTCGTAGTTGTTTGTCTTCTTTTACCCAGACAATCCAGGCAAAGGGGAAGCACTTAATTTCTGCTGTGCCCAAGCTACGTTCCTGCTAGGCTAAAGCGAGCTGTTGTAGTTCCACCCTTAAAATAGAAGGGGTTGGACTAGATATTTTGTTTTGAACTTTTCAGCAGTTGCAAAATTTCTGGAAAAACCTGTGCTTCAACATTTAAGAGAATTTGTGTTGGTGTTGCTTGACATAACTGCAGTTCTCCAGGAACAAACAGGAAGTCAGTTCTCACATATTGGTGATTTTGGCACTGACGGAGCCCGCGTGGAAGCATCTCCTCAGCTTTCAAGGAGAGCCTTTTGGAGATGCACCATGCATGTGTGGTCCATTTCCCGCCCAAAGGTGCCCTCTTGCCTCAGTCTCCTTTTTTCTGTGGAGCCCTTCGAATGTTGTCCTTTTTTTCCTGGAAAAAGACAGATTTTTATAGTTGAATTTTGTTTAGTTTGCGTACCGGTAACCTTCCCTCCCCTGAGCTTGCTGGCCTCGGCATCACTCCTTGGGTTCTTCTATCCATTTTCCATTTATATCGAGGTCTGCCTTGACCGGTGTTCGCACCCTTTTTCAGCCGAAGGACCCCTGCTGGGAGACAGGGACCCCCTTTTCCTGATGGCCTCAAGTGGCTTCAAAAAGTTTGACCTGTGTGGCAAAGTTATGTCACTTACCAATCCACATGACTGCTGCCTCCGATGCCTTGGTGTAGAGCACAACGATTCTGACTGCGAACTCTGCAGAACAATGACCCCAAAGGCCTTAAAGAATTGCCATCAGCAGCAGTAAAAATTTTTTTCATAAGTCTGACTCCGCCTCAGAGTCTCCGGTAACACCACGCTCCAGGCCCCCCTCCGATTCTAAGGTGCCCCGCGAAGCCAGAGGCTCCTTGGAGTCCTTTGGCCACTGTTCCTCTAAGTGGAAGTCCTTAGAGGTGGAGCATAAAAAGAAGAAATCCTCGAAGTCCGCCTCAGAGGACAGATCTGGGAAGAAGGTGAAATCCCACCCCAGGTCCTGCAATCCCAGGTGTGAGTTTGAGGAGTCGGGGCAGGAGTGGCCCTCCAAGTTGCCCCGCAAGACGTTGTTGGCTCTCGCCGACCAGCCTTGGGCCTCCGAGTCCATCCTTATCAAGGACTCCCCCTCGACAGTGCCAATGCCGGGCCTGAAGTCCTCGGTGCCCTCGACGAAGGCTGCAGAGCTAACTTGCATGGAGACCAGAATTGGCAGCCTTAGAGAGCAGTATATCTGCCCTAGTGGCCATGCAGTGGGTGTTTATGTCCGGTTTATCTGCCCTGATGATGGGGCCTTCGACATCAAAGGCTTCCCTGGATGTCGAGCCTGTCCATGAGCACCACTGGCCTTGAGAGAGCCCCCAGTTGAGGTCCTGGTCCTGTTCATGGGGATAACGATACTCACCGGCAACTGCTAGGGGCTTGGACCTACGATCCTCTGGAGGTCGTGCACTGCGGAGAACAGTCTTCAACCGAGGTGATCGTGCGGCATCTGACTCATACTCCAACTTTGAGTCCAAATGGGAAAACGACGACAAAGATTCCCTGGACACGAGGCGACATTGTGACATGCTCTCGGACCCGTCTCCCCCAGCAACCCGATGCCGCTCCCCACCTGAGGATGTTGCGTTCCTCGATTTTGTGAGGGATATGGCCAAGGCTTTCATCATCGAGACCCAGGCCAAGGAGGACCTGTAAACCGAGGAGTTAGAGATACTCCAATACGAGGCACCCCCAAAGGAAACCCTTATGGTCCTGGTGCCTCCGAACCTCAACCGCCTCCTCCGGATGTGGGAAACACTGGTATCTGTATCAGTTGTCAACAGGTGCCTCGATGCCATGTACCAGGTATGCCGGAGCCCTGGGATCCAAAAGGCCCAGCTCCCCCCACAACTCAATGGTTGTGGAGTCGGCCATGCACCAGCTTAAGAGCCAAAAACCACACTCATCGGTTCCACCCGGCAGGGAGGCCCGAACCCATGATGCTCTCGGCTGGAAGGCCTTTCAGGGCGCGTTGCTAGCATGCCGAATCCACTCATACCAGCTCTACATCACCATGTACCTGAAGGATTTGTCTAGGGACCTCAGGGGGATTCTTGGCAGGCCTCGATGGAGAACCCTCTACAGAGGTTGAAGACCCTAACCTTGGCGTTAAAGGAATGTTTGAAGTTCCTGTCCTGAGTAGTCTATGATGGCTTTGAGTCCTTGGCTAGGGTGGCCGCTGCAAGCATCAGGGCACAACACCAAGCATGGCTGCAGTCGTCTGAACTGGAACAATGGGTACAGGACAAACTGATTGATGTTCTCTGCACAGGTGAAAACCTGTTCAGGAAACCCATGGCAGACAAAGCAGCGGAGATAGAGACCGAGTATGTGGCGAGAACCAGACTCTCGAAAAAGACCTTGGTGCAACCCTGAAAGAAAACCCCAGGGAAAAAGCCCTTCTTCCCGAGGAAGAAAGAGGGCTTCAGTACTACTCCACACTTCCAAGCCTTCTTGGGCCCTCAGCAGGCCCAGCAACAAAAAGGCCAGGGACATGGTCCCAGAAAGCAAAAAGCCCCAAAGCCCCAGGCACCAGCTCAGGCCCATCCTGAGGTTTTTGACTGCCTAGGCATGATCCCCACACCCCTAGGGGGTCCTCTGCTGCCCACAAGGGGGGTACCTAGCCCTTTTTGTCTACAGGTGGACAGCCATCACCAATGATACCTGGGTCTTACAGGTGGTCAAGGAGGGTTACCTCCTCCACCTACATCAGACACTGTCTCTGTTCTTCCCAGGAGAGCTCACTAGGCCTCTCCTTCACCAGACCCTGCTCCTCACCAAGCTAGCAGGACTATTCTGGGACAAAGCAGTGGAGTCAGTTCCAAAACACCTCTGAGGCACCGGCTTGTACTCCAAGTACTTCCTTGTCCCCAAAAGGACTGGGAGCCTCAGGCTCATCCTAAATCTGATGTCTATATGTAAATAGTTTCCCCGGTTTTACCCAAGTTTAAGCACCTGTTCTGTGTAAATGCGGAGCAGATTCCGGCACCGTATAAGCTTTCTGTTGTCATGTAAATCGCACTGATGTTGAATAGCGCGGTATAAAAGAGACTGTAAATAAAAATAAATAAATAAATCTGCGAGAGCTCAACAGGTTTCTGGTCAGGGAGAAGTTCAAGATGCTCTGCCTTGGAACACTGCTGCCATTCTTCCAGCAGGGAGATTGGCTTTGCTCCTTGGACCTAATGGATGCCTACACTCGCATCCTAATCCATCCCAGCCACAGAAAATATCTCTGGTTCTGGTGGGGGGACAACACTACCAATACAGAGTACTGCCTTTTGGGCTGGCCTCATCTGCTGGGGTCTTTACAAAGTGCCTCGTGGTGGTCGCAGCCCACCTCAGACTTCAAGGGGCCTTCGACTTCCCTTACCTGGGCAACTGTCTCATAAAGGGGGACATAGCTGCAGTGGCACGATGCGCCACTGAATGCACCATAAAGACCCTGCATCACCTGGGGTTTGTCATAAACAACCCCAAGTCCCACCTCACTTCCATTCAGAGCCTAGAATTCATAGGGGCACAGTGGGACACCCTTCAGGCAAAAGCCTTTCTCCTTCAGGAGAGGTCAGTATGCCCTAGGGATCTAGCCGCAGAGGTGCAACGGCATAGGACACTACCCACCCGGTTTCTCCTCAGCCTGCTGGGGCACATGGCCTCCACAGACCATGTGATCCCTGATGCCTGACTACACATGAGAGCAGCCCAGTGGTGCCTCTGCTCTCAATGGACCCAAGCTACAGGTAGGCTCAGGGACAGGATGAATGTGACCCACCAGCTGGCGGACTCCCTTCGATGGTGGCAGAATCTAGGTCACCTTCAGGCTGGGATGCCCTTCCAGGCACCCACCCCCCCAGAAAGTCCTCACCATGGATGCCTCTCTAATGGGCTGGGGAGCACATTGTGAGAGCCTGCAGACAGAAGACTGCTGGTCCCAGAGGAAATCTGAAATGCAGATCAACCTGGCTCTCAAAGCATTCCGCCACCAGCTACAGCACCACGTGGTGCTGATCCAGACCGACAATCAGGTCGCGATGGTTCTACACAAACAAACAGGGGGGAATGATTCGGGTAGTAGCCCTTTGCTCTTATGCCACACGCAGAGGGATGCTCCTGAGGGCAGTCTACCTCCTGGTACAGGACAATATCTTGGTGGTCAAGCTGAGCAGGGTACTTGAGCTGCACGAGTTATGCCTGGACACAGCAGTAGCCTCACGGCTGTTCCGGCTGTGGGGTGTCCCTGTGATGGACCTGTTTGCCAGCCTGGACAATGCACAATTGTCCTGTTTCTTCTCCCGCTGACCGCACCCGTCTCAGATAGTGGCGGATTCATTCCTCATCCCATGGTCAGAAGGCCTCCTGTACACCTTTCCCCCAACACCTTTGGTAGCCAAGACCCTGCTCAAGGCTCAACGCGACAGAGGGCTAGTGCCGATAGCCCTTCGGTGGCCCAGAAAGCCCTGGTTCCTGCTGCTCCCCTCCTTATCGACAGTACCACCAAGTCCCCTGGACCGAGCCCCAGGACTACTCTTGCAGGAGCAGGTCACTCTTCCTACACCCCAACCTGGGGCCTCTCTCGCTCTTGGCTTGGATGCTGAAAGGGTAGCACTAGCCTCTTTCAACCTTTCACAGGACATGGAAGACATCCTCTGGCCTCTTGGAAAGCCTCCACAAGAAGGGCATACACTTTAAAGTGGCAAAGTTTCTTTCTGTGGTGCATAGAGAAACTGATGAACCCATTCTGTTCAGTGCACGTGGTACTCCAGTACTTGCTCCACCTATAACAGGCGGGACCGAAATCCATCTCATTCAGAGTACACCTAAGTGCCATTGTGGCGCACCACCACTCCATCGAGGGGAAACCTCTTTCGGCTCAGCCCCTTGTGTCTTGGTTTCTATGGGGCCTTATGTTATCCAAACCCCCCTCCACCCGTCTGCCCTCACACCTCTCTAAACCTCCATTTGAGCCTTTAGCTGCCTGCCACCTGCGGTACCTCTCCTGGAAGGTCGCCTTCCTGGTAGCACTTACATCAGCTCACAGAGTTAGTGAGCTCCAGTCTCTGATGGCAGAGCCTCCTTACACGAGGTTCTACAAAAACAGGGTGGTGCTTCGCACACACTCTGTTTCTGCCAAAGGTAGTGTCCTCATTCCACCTCAGTCAGGAGGTGGTACTCCCCACCTTCTTTCCCAGGCCTCACGCCGGCAGGATGGAGACTGTTCTCCATACTCTGGATTGCAAGAGAGCCCTGTCCTTCTATCTTCAATGGACCCAGGGCCACCGCAAAGCTCAACAGCTTTTTGTATCCTTTGACTCCAACCATCTGGGGCTCCCAGTGACTAAGCAAACTCTGTTTACCGGGTGTCGACCGCAGGGCTTCGAGGGCCTCGAAGCCCATGGAGCAGCCCACCTACGAGTCATCCTCAGAGTATTCCGAATGGGAGACTGAGAAGGAGGAGTCTCCTGATACCCGTCGCCACTGCGACGTCCCTTCTGATTCCCCAGTCTCAGAACCTCGGAGGCGGTCCCTGCCGGAGGACATGGGCTTCTTGGACTTTGTCAAAGACATGTCCAAGGCCCTGGCGGTCCCGACCGAGTCGGAGGAGAACCCTCGGGCGGACGAGCTGGAGATCCTCCAATACGAGGCCCCTCCTCTGGAATCGCTCATGGTGCCCATTCCTCCCATCCTGGAATGGCTCATGCTCCGCATGTGGGAGACAGTGGCGTCGGTGACGGTGGTGAACAAACGGCTAGACTCGAAGTATCGGGTCCGCCGGAGCCAGAGTTTCCAGAAGTCACAACTGCCGCACAGCTCCATGGTAGTGGAGTCGGCCATGCGTCTGCTGAAAAGCCAGAAGACGCACTCTTCGGTTCTCCCAGGCAGGGAGGCCCACACCTTGGGTGCCCTCAGCAGGAAGTGCTACCAGGGCTCAATGCTCATGTGCCAGGTCCAGTCCTACCAGCTGTACATGGGCATGTACTTGAGAGACCTAGCGAAGGAGCTCGCTGGGTTTTTGGCTGGTCTCTCCGAGGATCCTTTGCAGTGGTTCAAGAGCCTGTCCAAGGCCATCTGTGAGTGCTCTAAATTTATGTCTCGAGCAGCCTATGTCGGGTTCGAGTTGGTGGCCCGGGTAGCCGCGGCGGGCATCGGTGCATGCCACTAGGCTTGGCTTCAGTCGTCTGACCTCGAGCAGAGGGTTCAGGACAAATTGGTCGATGTCCCATGCCAAGGGGTGAACCTCTTCGGCAAACCCATGACCGACAAGGCTGCCGAGCTGGAGACCCCGAGTTCATGATGAGGACCAGGATCTCCAAGAAGATCACTGCCTCTCCCTGATGGAAGGGCTCGGGTAAAAAGCCCTTTTACCTGAGGAAGGGGGCTGCTTACTGAAACTACCTACCCTATCAGGCCTTCCTGGCTCCCCAACAGGGTCAGCAGGCCAAGAGACATGGGCATTGCCCGCATAAGCAGAAGGCTCCCAAACCCCAGGCACTGGCCTCGGCCCAGCCAGGGAGGGAGGTTTTGACTCCTTGAGCATAGCCTCTCTACCCCCAGGAGATCAGCAGTCCATAGGGGGACATCTGGCCCTCTATGCCCAAAGGTGGGTGCCCATCACCACCGATTCCTGGGCACTGAGGGTAGTCAGGGAGAGTTACCTCCTCCACCTGACTCAGATACCTCCCCCTTAATTCCAAGGGAGAGCCCTTCAGGTCTCCCCTCCACCAGGACCTCCACCACCTCAAGGGCAGAGGGTTCTACTCCAGATACTTCCTTGTCCCAAAGAGTACAGGGGGTCTAAGGCCCACCCTCGACCTGCACATCCTCAACAAATTCCTGGTGAGGGAGAACTTCAAGATGCTTTCACTTGGAATACTGCTGCCTTAGCTCCAGCAGGAGACTGGCTATGCTTCTTATACCTCAACGATGCTTATACACACATCCTATTTTTGCACCGATTGCATGGAATGCCCTCCCAGCAGAACTCCGAGCCATCCAAAACCTAGTGGTGTTCTGAAAAGCCCTAAAACACCACCTGTTCATACAGCACTACCCGACCTCCCAGTCTGAGAAACACCCACCCACCCCTCGAACCCCCCACCTAACTCCACCCACTGAACATCCCCCCACCGACAATGGTTAACCAGCTCTCCCCTCTCCCCATTCTGACCCATGTGTACTAGTATTCGTACAGACCCCTTACATACCTTCCGTGATTAATCGTTACTGTAACATGTACATAATCTGTATATAGTTTCCCCCAGTTTCTTCCAAGTTTTTGAATATCCTGTTCTATGTAAGCTCAATGTACTATTTTATTGTAGTAAAGTTGTTCCTACTGTAAACCGCACTGATTATAATAGCGCGGTATATAAGAAACATAAATAAATAAATAAATCCTTATCCACCCCAACCACAGGCAGTACCTGCAGTTTGTGGTAGGGGCAAACACTTTCAATACCTGGTGCTTCCCTTCGGCTTAGCCTCTGCCCCGAGGGTCTTCACGAAATGCCTGGTGGTCATAGCCACTTTCCTCAGGCTCCAAGATGTCTCCGTGTTTCCCTACCTGGACAACTTGCTCATAAGGGGTGGCACAGTCTTCGAGGTGCAGCAGGCCACTGCACGCACCATCCTGGTTCTGCAGCACTTGGGCTTCATCATAAATTATCCCAAGTCTCACCTCCTCCCAGCACAATGCTTGGAGTTCATCGGGGCAAGGCTCGACGCCCCCCAGACCAGGGCTTTCCTGCTCTAGGACCAGGCCGATTGTCTCAGATCTCTGGCTCGAGACATACAACACCATCCCTTGGTGCCTGCCCGGCACTTTCTGCATCTCCTCGGGCACATGGCCTCCACAGTCTGTCACCCCAGACGCTCGCCTCCACATGAGGGCAGCGCAGTGGTTTCTCCGGAACCAGTGGTCTCAGACCACAGGCCACCTCTGAGACAGGGTTGTGGTGGCCCGCCAGTTGGCAGATTCCCTAGTCTGGTAGCAGTCGCCCCAACACCTAGAAGCGATCATGCCCTTCCGGACTCCTAGCCACTCGAGGGTCCTCACCACGGACACCTCCCTGCTTGGCTGGGGTGCCCACTGCGGAAACCTCCACACTCATGGCACCTGGTCGCCAGACGAGAGCACCCAACAGATCAACCTCCCGGAGCTCCGAGCGATACACCTCGCTCTGAGGGTTTTCTGTCACCACCTGTGCCACCAACCGGTCCTGGTCCAGACGGACAACCAGGTGGCAGTGTTCTATGTGAACAAATAAGAGGGCACAGGGTCCCGTGTCCTTTGCCAGGAGGTGCTGGGTCTCTCTTTGTACGCAATCCAACAGGCTCAGCATGGTTCTCCAGCTGCAAGAGTGGCAGCTGGACCCTAGGATAGCTAGTCGGCTTTTCCAGCTCTGGGGGAACCCGTGATGGACTTGTTTGCCAGTCTGGACAACTTTCAGTTGCCCTGCTTCTGCTCCTGGCAGGCCCACCCCTCCAGGGTGGCAGCAGATGCATTTCTAGTCTCGTGGTTGGACGGCCTCATGTACGCCTTCCCTCCGACGCCGCTGATCGCCAAGACCTTGTTCAGGACCCTCCGCGACAGGGCTTCGCTCATCCTGATAGCTCCCGGGTGGCCTAGGCAGCCGTGGTTCCTGCTGCTTCTACAATGGCCGTGGCGGCCCCCATCCCTTTGGGCAGGGGGGCTCTCTTCTGCACCCCATCATGGGGTCCCTCTCGTTTGACAGCGTGACTGCTGAGAGGGTGACTCTCGCCTTCCTCAACCTTTCGGTTGAGGTTGAAGACATTCTGCTGGCCTCCCGCAAGGCCTCTACTAGGAAGGCATACGCCCTCAAATGGCACAGGTTCTCTGTTTGGTGTGCTGATCATGGGGCTGATCCCTTCTTCTGCCCTGTGTTTTTTGTGTTGCAGTACCTTCTCCACCTCTCCCAATCTGGGCTCGTCTAACTCCGTCCGAGTGCACCTTAGTGCCCTGGCGGCTCACCACCACCCAGTGGATGGTAAGCCCCTCTTGGTCCAACTTTTGGTGACCCGCTTCCTTCGGGCCTCGCTCCTGTCAAAAACCTCGGTTTGCCCTCCGGCGACTGAATGGGACCACAACGTGGTGTTGGGGCAGTTCACTTGCCCGCCCTTTGAGCCTCTGGCGTCTTGCCACCTTCTCTACCTCTGTTGGAAGGTGGTTTTTCTGGTTGCGCTCACCTCCTCTTGCAGAGTTAGTGAGCTCCAGGCCCTCGTGGCAGAGGCACCCTGCACCAAGTTCTACAAGAACAGGGTGGTGATTTGCACGCACCCTAAGTTCCTGCTGAAGATGGTGACGCCCTTCCATCTTAATCAGGAAGTGGTGCTTCCTACCTTCTTCCCAAGGGGCGGAGGCGGTCCTTCACTCATTGGACTGTAAGAGGGCCTTATCCTTCTACATTCATTGCACCCAAGGCCACCACAAAGCTTCTCAGCTTTTCATCTCCTATGACCCCAGTAAACTGGGGGAGGCGGTGACCAAGCGCATGCTGTCCACTTGGGTGGCAGACTGTATCGCCTTTGCTTATGGGCAGGCGAGGCTCCCACTGGAAGGCTGCATCACGGCGCACCGTGTCCGGGCCATGGCGGCTTCGGTGGCAAACTTGCACTCTGTCCCGATGGTGGACATCTACCGGGCCCCCACCTGATCTTCAGTTTATACTTTCGCAGCTCATTACTGCCTGGAGAGAGTGTCCCGATGGGACAGTGCCTTTGGCCAGGCTGTACTCCATAAGCTTTTCGGGGTCTAGGCAACTCCTACTCTCCAACACTTCTGTGTTCAGGCTGCCAGAGTCATTCATCAGACCCAGGGGTCCTACTTTGGTCTGTGTGCCTGGACTCAAATTGCTGCTGCTTGTGGCTCCCCTCGTGGGAACCCTGTTTTTGCTGTGGGTTTTCAGTAGCCTGTAGCTGGGGAGTCCCATGTGTGAGGACTGACCCTGCTTGTTCCCGGAGAAAGCGTAGTTACTCACCTGTAACAATTTTTTCCGGGGACAGCAAGAATCAGTCCTCATAACCCTCCCTCCTCCCCTTGGAGTTGCTACTGTACCATCTTTAATTTTGCCGTCTTTTAGCTATGTCATCTGACTGAGCAAGATGGCATCCTTGGGCGGGAAGGGGACCGTGCATGCGTGGTGGCATCTCCCAAAGGCATTCTTTGAAAGCTGGGGGGATGCTTCCGCGAGGGCTCCGTCAGTGCCGATGTCACCCATATGTAAGGACTGATTCCTGCTGTCCCCGGAGAACGCCTGTTACAGGTGAGTAACTAGGCTTTTCCTAACACTGCAATACTAACTGTTCTTGTACTCTAAGTTGTGTAGTCACTGTTATATGTGGCTGATTATATCCTGCTTTTCCATGGAGAAGGTGAGGTTATTTACCTGTAACGGGTTCTCTGTGGATGGCAAGATAAATCAACCACGTGAACCCACCTACCTCCCCTCATGGTTAAACTTGCCTATGCTTTGAAATAGAATAAAGGGAGAGGAGCTGATTTATCCTGTTGTCCATTGAAAACCCCTGTTACATGTAAGTAGCTCCACTTTCTGGATATTCCTGAACCTATCCTCTTGGAGCTCGTATCATGGCCCCTAGTTGTGCAGCTTCTTTTCCATTAATACCTTTCAGGTATTTAAATGTCTCTCTCATGTTTCCCATCTCAACTCTGCACTATAGTATTTAAGTACTTTCAGTTTGATCTCAAGTGTTTTTTGTTGCAAACTCGACACCATTTTTGTCGTCTTTTCTCTGGATGCCCTCTAACCTATTCTATCCTTTCTGTGGTACAGTTTTCAAATCTCCGCACAGATTTCTAGGTGAGGCCTTACCAGCGGCCTGTGCAGAGGCATTTCATCTCCTCTTCTCTGCTGATCATACATTGCCTGTGCATGCCAGCATCCATCTGGTGTTTTGCTACATTGAGAAAATCATACTGTCATCCCAAGGTGTGTTTCTTGGTATACATCCCAGCTTACCTCCTTTCATTTATTGATTTCTCTGATTTCGGTTTCCTAAATGCATGGCTCTATTTGGCAGTTAATATTCAGTGCCAAATAGTGCAGCCTGTGACTTGTCAGGCTTTCTTATATCCTTATTCTGTCAGCTCCCTGAGACGTATCCACTCTGTTGCAGATCTGTGTGTCATCCACAGAGAGCACACTTATTCTGTGAATTCCTTGGCAATATTGCTTGCAGTGTTGAAGATAATGGAGGTGGGAAGATTGGTGGAAGACTCATCAACAGTCTTTGCAGTGCTGATGAAAGTGAAGATGATCTAAAACATCTGTTTACCAAGATCAAGGAACATAGTTGTAAAATCGGCCTTCACCTTAAAGTGAATAAGACAAAGATTGTGACAACTGGAAAATTCAATAATTTCATCCTTGATAGAGAAGAAATGGAAATAGTAGACAACTTCAACACTCAAAAAGAACAACCCAGCAGCCTACAGACCTATCTCAAGCATCCCTCTACTGGCTAAGATTATTGAGAAAGCGGTACAACATCAGCTACAGGAACACATAGACAACCACGCACAACTGGACCTCAACCAACACGGTTTCCGCCCCAACCATGGAGTCGAAACTCTCCTGCTATACCTATTCAACGATATTCTCCACCTCATAGATAACAGCAAAAATGGAATACTCATGATCTTCATCGACATTTCATCAGCATTTGATACAGTGGACCACGAAATCCTACGGAGCCACACTGAGGTGGTTCCACTCCTACTTAACGGACAGACAGATACAGGTCAAGATTGGCCCCAACACTTCCCGACCCATAAAGGTCATGCAAGGCATACCTCAAGGATCCGCCCTATCAGCACTATTATTTAACCTCTACATCCAGCCAATATGCAACATCATAAAAGAACCCAGGATAAGATACACAATCTATGCAGACGGTATAATGATATACACACCAATTACCCTCGACAACCCAGACTACTCAAAAATAACAGAATGTCTCATGCACATGAACAGCTGGTTTCAAGACAACAACTTGACAATAAACTACAACAAGACCGAGGCTCTAATCATCACACGAAACTCCGACTTCATCCCTCCTCCCAACATCAAGATAGGCACCACAACCATACCCATACAACCAGAAGTGAAATACCTCGGAGTGACTCTGAACAAAGAACTAAACCTCTACAGTCTCACATCAGCAGAACCACCAAAAATGCATACCACAGGATGAGACTAGTCCGTCGCCTCAAGCCCCTCCTCTCTCAAGAACACTTCCACACAGTATGTCAGGCATTAATAACCCCAATCCTAGACTTCTGCAACCCAATATATCTTGGCCTAACAAAACAAGCACTCAGGCCTCTGCAATTAGCAAAAAACACAGCAGCACGCATAATAACCGGCACCAAAAAACAAGAACACATCGCTCCCATTCTAAAAGATCTCCACTGGCTACCAATCAGCTCCCGCATCAGATACAAGACAATCATAAACATTTTCAAAATCAAACAACGGTCATCAGCTCTCAGCTTACACCCACTCATACAACCCGACAGCAGCACAAGGCCGAGGAGGAGAGGCACATCCAACCGTGTCAACACCCCTGAAGATGTCAACAAGGTACGCAAGGACACCGAAAAATGAGCCCTATCCAAAGCGGCCCCAACAATCTGGAATGCACTCCCCGATGAACTAAGGGCAACATCAGACATTAAGGACTTTAGGAAACTGCTAAAGACGACACTCTTCATTGAGCACTATGGTAACGTCACATAAACTGTGCAACAGACAATAGCCCAACCCACCAACAGACCATCAAGACTAGATCACAGGGCGGAAGCAAAGCCCCGGTGTACATATTATTGTAGATAGCGCACGTTGTAATTAGCTCACCATGAATCAACAACCAGCTACACTCACACGCACACACTGCTCAATGCATGCGCACACTAAACACAAGACTTTTGTTGATTGCTTGCTGTGTAGACCGCCTTGATTGAAGGAGAAGGCGGTATAGAAATCTGTTTAAATAAATAAAATAAATAAACTTTAACCGGCTTGGATCAATAATCAATAATGAAACAACAAACAAGAAATCTGATGATGCATTGCTCTTGGAAGAATGGCTATGAAGGACCTGGATACAATTTTTAAGTGCAGAGATGTATCTTTGCATGCAAAGATTAGACTTGTCTAAGCCATGATATTTTTAATAACATCATATGGATGTGAAAGTTCAAAAGTGAAAAAAAAAATTGATGCCTTTGAATTATGGTGCTGGCAAAGAATACTGTGTATACCACGGTCTGCCAGAAAAACAAATCAATTGGTACTAGAGGAGATCAAAACTAAGCTTTCCTTAGAAGCTGAAATGACAAGACTTTGACTATTCATACTTTGGATACATAGAAACATAGAAATATGACGGCAGAAAAAGACTACATGGCCTATCTAGTCTGCTCTTCCATATCACCCACTGCAAGAGTCCCCTTTTCAAAAAAGGGGACTCTTGTAGTGGGTGAAGAGAGAGAGCTTTAGAGAAGACATCATGCTTGGCAAAGTTGAAGATCAATATAAAAGAGGAAGATGGCAATGCACTGGATTGATACAATAACAGCAGCTATGAATGTCACTCTATCAACAATTAGCCACCTGACTGAAGATCAAACACAGTTGAGGACAGCTATCCACAGGGTCGCCATGAGTCGACATTGACTCGACAGCACTTAACAACAGCAGCAACAATGTTGCGTACAAAGATATTTATTAGAACTGCTCCCATTTCCAATCCCTTAGTTTCTCAATGCAACAGGTTTCCCTCTTCTGAGTGAATTTCATTTACTTCCACCATCTATCACTTGGCCAGTTTCTAAGCCAATGACTACCATCAGGTTGCTTAGCTTACTAATGAGCTGCTGTTTGGAGAGACCCTTTGGATTTTTTGAAAAAGTTCTTAATAAAACTTCAGCTGCTGTTTACATCAATGACCTTTAATCAATGCCGCCTTCTCCGTTTCACAACAGAAAAAACTGTTCTCTCCTTTTTCTTTTCTTTTTTTAATTTTTCTTTAAAACTTTGATAAGCAATGTTGCTCTCATGATCTTGTATCTCTAACAAGCTGGAACGATCAGTTGTACTGGATTCTACTATTTTGTCACTTCTCATGCTATTCAAAGTTGCAAAAACACAAAATAAATATGTAGAATCGCGCTGGTGGTACTTCCCAAGGTGTTACTATCCATTACTGTCCATTGAGGACTAAACGTGATCAGCACTTATCTTTTAGATTTCTCATCATACTTCTTTTCTTAAGCGCTATCCCCGACGTTCCTTTTCTTTTCGACGCGGCACAGTTCTATTGATGATTTCTTAATGCAGCAATGCCGGAAGTATCATACAGCTTCACATGAATCCCAACGCCGTTAATCTAAGGCGCCCAAGCGTTTCGTTATGACAAGTTCTTCAGGGGAATGTGTTTCTTCTCCAAAACTGACCTATAAGACATTGCAAACCATAATAAACTATATCATATTCCACTTAGATGTCAAAGGTATGATAAAAAGCAGAGAAACTGATCTTTACCTGTAGAATCTGTCTTTGCTCTAGAATCAGCACAGAGGACACTTTGCTCTCGTCTCTCCGTCGGTTATCCAAACCACTGCTCTAACCACTGAGTAGTTGAAGGAAAACAAACTCCTTCTGTGAGTATGATTTGCATTAATTATGGAGCAGATAGGAGAATAAACCCAGAGAATGATTTTTTTAAACAAATATGGCTGATAACTGCTTGCTCAAGGATCTATGAGAATTCAATATTAAGCAGAATGTTGTCCAGAGTCATTAGAGTTAATGGATTGAAAGCCTTCAGTGACTTTTTAAGTCAGAATGGTGAAGAGAAGAATACAGAGAAGCTGGAAGACTGGGCATCAAAATGGCAGATGAAATTTAATGTGGACAAGTGCAAGGTTATGCACCTAGGGAAGAACAACCCAAACTATGGTTACACGATGCAAGGTTCCACATTAGGAACCACCACCCAGGAAAAAGATTTAGGCGTCATTGTGGATACCATGTTAAAACCCTCGGCCCAGTGTGCAGCGGCGGCTAAGAGAGCAAATAGAATGCTAGGTATGATAAGGAAAGGAATGGAAAATAAAACAAAAGATATTATAATGCCTCTATATCGTTCCATGGTGAGACCGCACCTTGAATACTGTGTGCAATTCTGGTCGCCGTATCTTAAAAAGGATATAGCGATTTTAGAAAAGGTACAGAGAAGAGCCACCAAAATGGTAAAGGGGATGGAAGGATACTCCTATGAAGAAAGGCTAAAAAGGTTAGGGCTCTTTAACCTGGAAAAGAGACGGCTGAGGGGAGATATGATAGAAGTCTATAAATTAATGAACGGAGTGGAACGGGTAAACGTAGATCGATTGTTTACCTTATCAGAATATAGAAAGACTAGGGGACATGCAATGAAGCTACAGGGTAAACTATTTAAGACTAATAAAAGAAAATATTTTTTCACTCAACGTGTAATCAAACTCTGGAATTTGTTACCGGAGGATGTAGTAAAGGCTGTTAGTGTAGCTGGGTTTAAAAAAGGTTTGGACAAGTTCCTGGAGGAAAGGTCCATAAACCATTAGTAAGAAGTGACCGAAGATATCAATGCTTGACCCAGTACAAGCATTGTGGAACTTGTGTCTCTTGGGGAAACTGCTAGGTACATATGACCTAGATTGGCCACTGTTGGAAACAGAATACTGGGCTTGATGGACCTTGGTCTGACCCAGTATGGCATATCTTATGTTATGTTCTTATGTTATGTTAATACTTGCGATTTTGCAAGGCTCTCCAGCCGTGAACCTGTCTAGGAGCTGTTAGGTCCTGCATGGGGATGTTTGAGACCTGCCTCTGCATTTTGTTACCTGCAGTAAGATTGCCATGGCTCTATCCAGGACATAAATGGACCCAACACAGCAGAACTCGACTCTTGAAGCCACTGGATATAGCTGCTTGGAGAGAATAGGAAGTAGCGAAAACTTTAGGGAAAAGTTTAAATCAGCGGTGTTCCTCTGGGGAGAGGGATTGGAAGAGGTTAGATACTAGATTAAACAATTCTTTGGTTGGTTGTCATAAAGGTGCAGAAGGGCAGAGTAAAAGTCTCTTTTGGTGGTACAGGCCTTTCCTATAGGTCTTTACAGTTGTGGTATTATTTATTTAAATGTATTTTAATACCGTCTTTCTACTATTCAGAGCGCTTTACAATTAACAAAGGTAACAGGGCCTTAGGAGGTACTCTGTAGTACATTGTAGTGTAACATCAATGGTACCCTTGCAGTTCAACCCCTTAATTTCCCATTTTCCTAAAAAAGAAAGCAATCAGTGAAATGCTTTTGGACTACATAGGCACACATATTTGACACATGAATCAAATAAAACAAGACCAATTAAAAAAGGATATAGTAGAAAATGGGATAAAAACTGGGACATTGCCAATACATGATTTTTTTTTACTTATCAAACAAGGGAAACACACAAACAGATAATTTTTGTTGGAACTTACACTGTGAAGAAACAATTCCTTCTCGTAGTGTGATGTTCCTTTTTATTCTTTTTTTAGGGACGCAACCCTAACATGAGTTTTAAGGGGACATTAACCCCTCAATACCAACAGGTAAAATCTCTTCCTCCTAGGTAAACAACCAACAAAAAGTCACTTAGCTGAGCAAAGATTCATTCCGAAGAAGAGACGCCGCTTTTGATTTTTCTTGCGGTCAGAAAAACCAATCCGCAATACTCCCCCTCCAGTCTTAGCGTCGTCCTAAACCATCCACCTGAATATGTAATGAAGTCTCAGCAATAACAACTTTTCAAAACATTCTTGTAGCAACCACTTTGAGATCCAAATCCCGAATGCAGTAACCCAACGTTGTGTTTCGAGCCAGGAGAATCTTAGGCTTGAAACACAACGTTGGGTTACTGCATTCGGGATTTGGATCTCGAAGTGGTTGCTACAAGAATGTTTTGAAAAGTTGTTATTGCTGAGACTTCATTACGTATTCAGATGGATGGTTTAGGACGACGCTAAGACCGGAGGGGGAGTATTGCGGATTGGTTTTTCTGACCGCAAGAAAAATCAAAAGTGGCTTCTCTTCTTCAGAATGAATCTTTGCTCAGCTAAGTGACTTTTTGTTGGTTGTTTACCTAGGAGGAAGAGATTTTACCGGTTGGTATTGAGGGGTTAATGTCCCCTTAAAACTCATGTTAGGGTTGCGTCCCTAAAAAAGAATAAAAAGGAACATCACACTAAGAGAAGGAATTGTTTCTTAACAGTGTAAGTTCAAACAAAAATTATTTGTTTGTGTGTTTCCCTTGTTTGATAAGTATATTTGCGGGAGATATAGGGGGGTTAGTTTCTGTGGATAATACATGATTTTTGGCACCTTTATAAACAATTCAAATCAGTTTGAACAAAAGGAACCACATTCTCACTGCAGTAAAATTAGATGCATCTGTGATCAATTGTCAGTACTCACATGACTTGAATCAACCAATGAATGATGGCACTAATGTTTAAAATGACCACATTCACTCCCTGTTCAATTTTCACAATGATGAAGACAAGAGAGCTGCCTGAGTCCATCAGAAAAGCCATTATCATCAAACATCAAACTTCAAAGGGGTACAAGGGATTCCTGTGTCTACAGTTTGCAATGTTATTAAGAAGTTTTCTGCTTATGGAACTGTCAAGAACCTCCCAGGACATGGTGAGAAGAAGAAAATTATTCCAAGAAGTCTTCGAAGATTAGTGTGAACTGTTGGAAAAACACATCGTACAACATACAAAGAGCTTAAGGCTGAACTGGAGCAATCTAGAGTGGTGGTTTCATCCCACACAATACGCCACACAATAAACAAAGAAGGACTTCATGGGCGAAGGCCAAGTTGGACCCCATAGCTCAAAGACAGACATAAAAAGGCATGCATGATCTTTGCCCAAACCCACCTTGAGAAACCACAATCCTTCTGGGAAAGTGTTCTGTGGACAGATGAAACCAAACTTGAGCTCTTTGGCAATGCAGACCTGCAATACATGTAGAGGTGAAGAAATGAAGCTTATAAAGAAAACAACACCCGTCCTACAGTTAAATATGGTGGAGGTTCCATAATGTTGTGGGGCTGTTTTGCTGCCTCAGGAACTGGAAGCCTGAAATGTATTAAAGGAATCATGAAGTCAGTGGACTACCAAGGTATTTTGGAGTGAAATGTGCAACCTAGTGCCAGAAAGCTAGGTCTGTGTTGAAGGTCATGGGACCTCCAGCAGGACAATGACCCAAAACAATAATCCAAAAGTACAAAAAAATGGTTAAAAAGGAACAAATGGACTGTTTCAACTGGCCAGCAATGAGTCCTGATATCAGTCCAATCGAGAACCTTTGGAAAAAGCTGAAATCTGCCATTGGTAAGTGGAGAGCTGGAACAAATCTCAGTTGAAGACAGATGTATGGAACTTATAAAAACATAAGATACGCAATACTGGGTCAGACCCAGGTCCATCAAGCCCAGTATCCTGTTTCCAACAGAGGCCAATCTAGGTCACAAGTGCCTAGCAGTTTCCCCAAAAGACACATAGGTTCCACAATGCTCGTATTGGGGCAAGCAGTGGATTTACTGGGTCCCTTTAATAATGGTTTATAGACCTTTCCTCTAGGAATGTGTCCAAACCTTTTTTTAAACCCTTGGCTTGATAGAGCTTGGTCTGACCCAGTTTGGCATTTCTTATGTTCTTAACCTTGTAATTCTCCCCACGGACAAAGGGAATATGACCTTAGAGATGGATGCCGAAGATTATTACCAAAAAATATCCATCTTCCTAGCAGGAGATACCTTTCATTTTGCTACCTAAAAATTTGTGCCGAAAAATCCTCAGAGAACTAACAAACAAGATAAATTAGGCCACGTCTATTGAGAAATAAAGCCCAGTCTGAAACAGGGCAACCCCAAGATTCTATCGCCTGCCAAGATATACAAAGCAAACGTTCCACTACAACCCATTATTAGTGCTATTAATTTCCAGATTCAATCCCCTAGCATGTTATCTGGCCCGGAAACTATGAACTTTAACAGATGACATTGCCTCAAATGTCAGAGACTCTATGCACTTCATTGAGATCATTAGTATCCTGCGACTAAGCAACATGGATCTCATCATCTGTTTGATGTGGTCTCCCTCTTCACCAAAGTTCCGGTAGAGGAAGGAGTCCATGTCATCCATCAGAAGCTAGAAAGACGTGGACTAACACTTGAATAGGCTACCCTTACAGCATTTTGTCTAAAAGCAACATTTTGCAAGCACTGGTAACAGTGCTGTGCCCAAAGAAAAGGCATAGCAATGGGCTTCCCCCTCTCCCCAGTAATAGATGACATTATCATGGGGTCTTTTGAATCCACAATACTGGACATTGCCAAGCTCTAATCCAAACTGCGTTCACTGTGTCTTCTCTCTCCCCTTCAATCTGTTTAAAACTCTGCTGCCCGGATGGTTACTCATGCTTCCCCTCGTGATCACATTACTCCAATTTTACAACACCTTCACTGGCTCCCATTGAACTTTCGAATACAATTCAAGATTCTCATTTTAGTGCACCAGGCTATTTACTCTCACAGACCCCAGTACCTAGCTGATTTACTAACTTTTCATACACCCACTTGTAGCCTCCGTTCTATCCATATCAACCGCTTACACCTCCCTTCCCCCTCACAGGCACATCTTCAGTCGACCAGACAGTCAGCTTTCTTTTATCTCAGTCCCTCCCTGTGGAACTCTTGCCTACTGCCCTTCAACTAGAAGAGTCTTACCCTAAATTCCGCTCCCTTCTAAAAACCCACCTCTTCTCCTCTGCTTTCAATCTTCCCCCCTATTCTCTCAATTCCTTACCCCTTTTCGCTACTGAATTTTAGTATTACTTTCTTTTTTCTTCTTTCCTTTTTCTTATATTGATTGTCATTTCTTTTCCTCTCTGCTATTTTTTTATTATATTGTAAACCGCCCCGATGTAACGGGGGCGGTATATCAAATGTTTTAATAAACATAAACAAACCTCTCCCTCTTTTCAAATCCATGCTAAAGGCTCACCTCTTTGAGGTTGCCTTTGGATCCTGATCACTTGTTCTCAATTTTTGTACGGACTGTCTTGATTAGATTGTAAACTCAAACGAGCAGAGACCATCTTTAATATGCATCTGTACAGTGTTGCATACGCCTTGTAGCACTGTATAAATGACTAATAGTAGTAGTATTTATTTATTTATTTATTATTTATTTCTTTTTTATACCGCGCTCTTTAGAATCAGTGCGGTTTACATGTATACTAACAGGTATTTTTTATTCCCTTGTCCCCAAAGCTCTCACAATCTAAGTGTACCTGAGGCAATGGAGGGTTAAGTGGCTTGCCCAAGGCCACAAGGAGTGGCCATGGGACTAGAGACCCCAGTCCCTCCGGCCTGAAGTTGCTTATCCCCATGCGGGATTTGAACCCCTGGCCTTCCGGCCTGAGGTAACCTGTCCCAACCACTGAGCCACTCCTCCCTAGTAGTAGTAGTAGTAGTAGGGGGCAAAAGAAAGTCTGTGATGGAAGGGGCAGAAGCACAACCGTACTCAGTGCAAGAGATTTCAGTAAGCGCTGAGGTGCTATTTAAAGTCATTGCTGCTGCTTCAGGTCCGAGAGGGGGAGCAGTGGGACACCAGGAGTGAAGTTCGCCAAGGCCCTGAGCATAACAATGCTAAAGTTACTAAAGGGTCAGCATGATAAGCAATTAGAACAATGAGGCAAACTTGAGAGATGGCAAATTAAATCCTAGCATTAGCCATTATATGAACACTCAGATGTTATCAGCAAAATACAAATGATGCACTGTAATGAGCAGCATGCTAAAACATTCCTATAATAAAGATATGATGCTCACAGTGAAACATTTTTAATAGGCAGCAGAGGGGTAGATAGACAGACAGACAAGATAGGTAAGACAAAGTCATTGGTATAAATAAAACAGCTGCAAGATTAAGGGTAAAGTATATGGACAATTGAGTTTGTGGGAACTTGATTGATCCAGGTGTATTAATCCTCCGATGACTTTACTTAGGGGCGTGTTTACTAAAAGGCATGTGGTTGACACAAAGAACTAGTGGGGGGGGGGGATTTGACCCATGCTAGTTAATGGAGGTGTGCCTGGCTTGCCTCCATGTTATTAGAGTGAGTATCGTGCTGCCCCCGCGCTCATTCTCCTTGGCATAATCAATGCGATTGCAGTTAATGCCACTCATTGACGTCATGGCACATCCTATATTCTTTGCACTTTCTGAAAGTGTAAACAATTGAGTCACATTAACCCATTCCACTACACTTTGAATTTTATAGACATCTATATCTCTCTCTTCAGCCATCTCTTCTCTAAGCTGAAGAGCCCTATCTTCCTTAGTCTTTGCTCATATCAGAGTTGTTTCCTTCCCTTTATTAAATTATCTGGGTCACCTTTCTGTCTATCTTTTTTAATTCCGCTGCATTATTTTTGAGATGTAGTGACTAGAATTGCACACAGTATTCAAGGAGCAGTTGCACCATCAAGAGATACAGAGGCATTATGATATTCTATGTTTTATTCTTTATTTGTTTCCTAATAATTTAGAAACATAGAAACATGACAACAGAAAAAGACCACATGGCCTATTTAGTCTGTCCTTCCATATCAACGACTACACCAGTCCCCTTTTTTCCTTTAGAGATCCTCTGTGTTTGTCCCATGCTTCTTTGAAATCAGATACTGTCCTCATCTCTACCACCTCCACTGGGAGACTATTCCATGGATCCACCACTCTTTTCATAAAGAAATATCTCCAGGAACAAGCAGGAATGTAGTCCTCACATATGGGTATCGTCGGTACCGACGGAGCCTGCGTGGGAACGCTCCCCAGCATCCAATAGGAACACTTTTGGGAGCATCCCTCAGCACATGCGCGCTGCCTTCCCGCCTTTCCAACTGTCCCTCTTCAGTTCTTCGTTTTCCGCAGAGCCAACAGGACCTATTCCCTGTCACCGCAGAAAATTCCATCTTTAAAATTCTTTCTTGTGGTTGCGTTTGCCTACCGCACGACGCCTACCGGTACCGCTGGTTCTTTTCTTTTCATACAAAAAAACAACAACCTTAAACTTAGACTGTTTCTTTTCAGAAACTTTCCTCTTTGGTGCTAGGTGCCATTTTGGGCATTAGACCCCATTTTTCCTAACTCATGGAAAAGCCAACTAGTGGTTTTAAAAAATGTACTAAGTGTGGCGGTACCATTTCCGTCACTGACACCCATGATTGGTGTCTAAAGTGTTTAGGACCTGATCATTCTCCAACTGAATGTCTCTCCTGCATGGAGATGACCAAAAGAGGAAGACAGAACCGGGCCGCAAAGCTTGGTACCCTCTTTTCTTCAGATGCCAGATCCATCGCATCAACATGAAGGGCCTCTTCTTCCTCCCATGGATCTCAGGTAACTAAACACAAAAGCCGGTCCTCAAAGGGTAACTCTCCTGCTAAGCATCGATAGGCCATTGGCATTGCCCTTGAGGGAACCACACCTTCAAAACAGCCCCGGCAGGAGGCTTCGGCTTCCAAAGCATCGATGGGGCTTCAGGATGTTCTCGAGGCCTCAACCTCGCAAGAACTTCCTGTGCCATGCTCAGGGGTTCCGGCCATTCTCACCAGTACCAACACCCAGGCATCGACAACGTTGATAGACCAGAGGTTTCTTGCTATTGAACACAGTATTGCAGCTCTTCTTTCGGTACCGGTGCTTTCAGCTAGGATTAGTTCATATATCCTATATATGGGAATGTTCCTCAAAGAAGTCACAGGAGACTTGGAACTTATGAGCCCATTTCTCCCAGATGATAAGAGACAAGATTTTCTTACTCTAGTTAAGCATGCTCAGGATGTCTCCAAGTATGTCAATCGTGCAGCCTTTGACTGCTTCGAATGCATCAGCAGAACTTCTGCTATTGCCATTGGCACACGACGGATTGCCTGGCTACAGGCATCAGACTTGGGTACAGGACAAGTTAGGCAACATTCCTTGCACGGGAGAGAATCTCTTCGGCAAGAACTGGCAGGAGAAGGCTAACAAGTTAGATGCTGACAATTCTACCTTAGATAGATTGTCAAAGTCTACAGTCACTCCAGCCAAAAGGAAGCCTTATAAAAAACCCTCTTTTAGCAAAAAGAGGAAGTTTTATCCTTCCTATACCCAGCAGACTCAGACTTCGGGTCAGGTTGCCCAAAAGGGACAAACTAGACAGCAAAAGAAACCAAAAGGCCCGAGAGCCCAACCAGCTCTCCAGGTTCAGCCCCCTCAAGGGCTTTGACTCCTTCCTAGAGAGCTTTGCCTTCTCCGGGACCAAGCAGGAAGTCAGTCCTCACATATGGGTGACGTCGGCGCCGATGGAGCCCTCGTGCGGAGCATTTCCCCAGCTTTCAAGGAAAGCCTTTGGGAATGCAGCGCGCATGCGCGGTCCCCTTCCCGGCCAAGGGTGCCATCTTGCTCAGTCTTCTTTTTTCTGCGGAGCCCGATGGACGTGTGTCTTGGTCACCCGGTCAAAAGTTGATTTTCTTCGAAAGGTTTGTGGTTTTTTTGCCGGTTCGACGCTGGTTCCCCTTCCCACCTGGGCGCGGTACACCGGTATCGAGCCCGGAGCTACTTTTTCGGTTTTTGTCCTTCGAGACTAGCGTTCGCGCCTTCTTTCTTTTTTCATTGGCAGCCCGGTCTTTTGACCTTGCAGGGGCCCTTTTCCCCCCGATGGCTGCCAGCGGGTTCAAAAAGTGTGATCGGTGTAAGAAACTGAGGTCTCTCACCAACACACATGACTGCTGCCTCCAATGCCTTGGATCCGATCATTTCTCCAGGACCAAGCAGGAAGTCAGTCCTCACATATGGGTGATGTCGGCGCCGACGGAGCCCTCGCGGAGCAATTTCTCCAGCTTTCAAAGAAAGCCTTTGGGAATTGCAGCGCGCATGCGCGGTCTCCTTCCCGCCCAAGGGTGCCATCTTGCTCAGTCTTCTTTTTTCCACGGAGCCCTACAGACGTTGTTTGTGATCGCCGCTGAAAAAGTTGATTTTATTTAATATTCTTTTCTCGGTTCGACGCCGGATCCTTTTCCCGCCCGGGCCCGATACGCTGGTATCGAGTCCGTTCTTTATTTTTTCGGGTTTTGTCCTTCGTGACTAGCGTTCACGCCATTTTTCTTTTTTCACTGGCAGCCCTGTCTTTTGACCTCGCAGGGGCCCTTTTTCCCCCGATGGCTGCCAGCGGGTTTAAAAAGTGTGATCGCTGTAAGAAGCTTATGTCTCTTACTGACACACACGACTGCTGCCTCCGCTGCCTCGGACCCGATCATGACCCGATGATCTGTGGTCCGTGTGGCAAAATGTCCTCAAAAGCGTTGAGGAGTCGGCAGCATCACAAAGAACAAATCTTCTCTGACTCCGCGTCCGGCCGGGCCCAGACCTCGTCAGAGGCTTCGACGTCCCGGGACTCCGGTCCAGAGCATCGTCGGAGTTCCTCTGAGCGGGGGTCTCCTGCCCGGGAACATCATAGGAAGAAGAAACCCGCGAGGGCGTCGTCGGTGGACGCTCCTTATTCCTTGAGGGCCAGGTCGCATAGCCCCGCTAGCCGTCCCGGGTCCTCGGAGTCGGAGAGGCCTTCAAAACATCCTCGTCTCGAGATGGAGTCTCCTGGACACGTGAGTACTGTAGTCCTCATGGACTCGCCTCCGAAGGAGCCGACGTCGGGTCCGACGCCGTCGGGGCCCGAGTCGGGGGCTGCTGGGTCTCCTGAGCTCAGACTCAGGTTGACAGCCTTGGAGAGCAGTTTCGCTGCCTTCATGGACCAGCAGCGGGCCTTGATCGCTGGCCTTGCCGGTGCATCTGCCCCGGCCACCAGGACGTCGACGTCCAAGTCGACCCCGGAGACCGAGCCGATCCTCGAGTCCATGCGAGCTCAAGTCGATCCTCGGTCACGGTCTCCCTCGGCCTCCCTTCGGGACCGATGTCTTCGACGCCGGCCTCGGCGTCGGGGCGGAGGGCATCGGTGCCCACCCGACCGGAGCCGCTCGATTCCTCCTCCGAGGAGTCGGGCTGGGAGACGGAGGACGAAGAGTCACCCGGTACTTTTCGGACTCGGTGCGTCCCCTCGGACTCGCCTGAGTCCGAACCTCGGAGACGGTCCCCCCGGATGACACCCGGTTCTCGGATTTCGTGTGGGATATGGCCAAGGCCTTGGCATTCCCCACGGATCCCGAGGAGGAGCCTCGAGCCGAAGAGCTCGATGCCCTCCAGTATGACTCTCTCCCGAAGGAGGCCTTTACTGTACCGGTTCCTCCGATGTTGGAGCGACTTCTCTTCCGCATGTGGGAGAGCCCGGCGTCGGCGCCGGTGTTAAGCAAGCGGGTCGATTCCATTTATCGAGTCCGCAAGAGCCCCGGGTTCCAAAAGGCACAACTACCGCACCATTCCATGGTGGTGGAATCGGCCATGCATCGACTCAAGAGTCAGGAGATGCACTCCTCGGTGCCTCCCGGCCGGGAGGCCCAGAACCTGGATGCCCTCGGTAGGAAGTGCTTCCAGGGCTCTATGCTTGCTTGTCGAGTCCAGACCTACCAGCTCTACATGGGCATGTATCTCCGGGACCTGGCAAAGGAAATTGCCGGGTTCTCTGCTGGTCTCTCCGAGGAACCTTTGCAGAGGTTCCAAGCCTTGTCCATTGGTATTCAAGAGTGCTCGAAGTTTATTTCTCGGGCAGCCTACGATGGCTTCGAAGCATCGGCTCGGGTAGCCGGAGCCGGCATCGGTGCACGCCGACAGGCTTGGCTTCAGTCATCCGACCTTGAGCCATGGGTACAGGACAAGTTGGTCGATGTCCCCTGCAGAGGTGAGAACCTCTTTGGCAAGCCCATGGCTGAAAAGGCTGCACAGATCGAGACCGAGACTCTGACCAGGACTCGGCTGTCCAGAAAATCCTCTGCCCCTTCTCAGAAGAAGAAGGGCTCGGGGAAAAAGCCCTTTTACCCGAGGAAGGCGGCTGCCTATAAACACTACCCTCATTATCAAGCCTCTGCAGCTCCCCAACAGGGTCAGCAGGCCAAGGGACGGGGTAATGGGTCCCGTAGGCAGCAGGCCCCCAAGCCCACAACACCGGCCCCTGCTCAGCAGGGTGGGGGTTTTTGACTCCATCAGCATAGCCTCTTCCCCTCCGCTGGTTTCTCTCAGCACAGGAGGCCGGCTGGTCCACTTTGCCCACAGATGGTCAGCCATCACCTCAGATACCTGGGTGCTTCATATAGTTCAAAAAGGCTATCTTCTACACTTTCACCAGGTACCTCCCTCCTACTTTCCAGGGGAGCCTCCAAGACTCCCTCTGCACAGGGACTTACTCCTTCAGGAGTTAGCAAGTCTTCTTCAGGAACAGGCTGTGGAACCGGTGCCCCACCACCTGAGGGGTCAAGGCTTTTATTCCAGGTACTTTCTGGTACCAAAAAGAACAGGAGGCCTCAGACCCATCCTAGACTTGCGCAACCTCAACAAGTTCCTGGAGAGGGAAAAGTTCAAGATGCTTACCCTTGGAATCCTGCTGCCCTACCTCCAGCAGGGAGACTGGCTATGCTCCTTAGATCTAAAGGATGCGTATACTCACATCCTTATTCATCCAGACCACAGACAATATCTCAGGTTTGTTGTGGGAGGAAATCATTACCAGTACAGAGTACTGCCCTTTGGCCTATCCTCCGCCCCCAGGGTGTTCACCAAATGCCTGGCAGTGGTGGCGGCCTATCTAAGACTTCAAGGCCTTTTTGTATTTCCATACCTGGACGACTGGCTCATCCGAGCCCAGTCTTCCCAAGAAGCCACTCAGGCCACTCATCGCACTGTGACTCTACTCCAGCACTTGGGATTTGTCATAAACTTCGCAAAGTCCACTTTGCTCCCCTCTCAAAATCTCGAGTTCATAGGCGGCAGGTTGGACACTCTTCAGGTGCGGGCCTTCCTGCCTCTGGACAGGGCCAACAGGCTCATGGATCTCGCCAGCCACTTTCACAGCAATTCCCTGGTCTCTGCCAGGCAATTTCTGAGACTGCTCGGCCATATGGCTTCCACGGTCCTTGTGACCCCCAATGCCCGCCTGAACATGCGTCCTGCTCAGTGGTGCCTTCGCACTCAATGGCATCAAGCCACAGGGAGCCTGGCGGACTCAGTACTGATATCCGACCTGCTGGTCTCTTCTCTGCGATGGTGGCTTCATCTGCTGAACCTGGTACTAGGAGTGGATTTTCAATCTCCTCCACCTTCTCAGGTGCTGACATCCGATGCTTCTCTCCTGGGTTGGGGAGCACATTGCCAAGGGACATGTACTCAAGGCCTCTGGACACCTTGGGAATCTGCTCAGCAGATAAACTTCCTGGAGCTCAGAGCCATCCGCCTAGCTCTGAGAGCCTTCTCCCACCTCACTTCTCACCAGTCTGTGCTGGTCCAGACGGACAATCAAGTTGCCATGTTCTACGTGAACAAACAAGGAGGCACAGGCTCCTTCCTTCTCTGTCAAGAGGCACAAACACTGTGCTCTTGGGCCGTCTGCCATGGCATCCTCTTCAAGGCTGTCTATCTCCCAGGTCAGGAAAATTACCTAGCAGACAAGCTGAGCAGGATCCTCCAACCACACGAGTGGAGATTGGATCCGTTGGTGGTTCAACGGATCTTTCTCAAGTGGGGCCTCTCCACCATGGATCTTTTTGCCAGTCGTCTGAACCGGCAACTTCCCAGATTCTGCTCTCGACAGCCGCATCCTCTCAGAGTAGCGGCAGATGCCTTTCTGATTCCGTGGTCCACGGGCCTGTTGTATGCCTTTCCTCCCATGCCACTAGTGTCTCGGACACTTTTCAAGGTTCTCAGGGACAGAGCCTTGATGACCCTGGTAGCTCCCAGGTGGCCGAGACAACCCTGGTTCCCGCTTCTGCTGCAGCTGGCGGTGGACACTCCTCTTCCTCTGGGGTTTCAACCCGATCTCCTGTCACAGGATCAGGGAACTCTCCTACACCCCAACCTCCGGTCCCTTCATCTGATGGCTTGGCTGCTGAAAGGGTAGTCCTTGCTCCCCTCCTGCTGCCTCGGGAGGTGGAAGAGGTCGTCTTGGCCTCCAGACGGCCATCCACCCGGAAGTCCTACGCTCTTAAGTGGCGTCGGTTCTCCATATGGTGTGCTTAGCAGTCTGAGAATCCCTTCTCCTGCTTGGTGGCAGTGGTCTTGCAATATTTGCTTTACCTCTCCAATCTTGGCCTTAAGTCTAACTCTGTCAGAGTCCACCTCAGTGATCTCTCTGCGCATCACGCGCCGGTGGACGGCAGGCCTCTTTCCAACCACCCTTTGGTGGCTCGTTTTCTCCGAGGCCTCCTTCTCCTTAAGCCTCCTTTGCGCCCACCAGCCCCTGAATGGGAACTGAATGTGGTCTTGCAGCGGATTACCTGTCCGCCCTTTGAACCTATGGCGTTTTCTTTCCTGGAAAACCTTGTTTTTGGTGGCCCTTACCTCTGCTAGGCGCGTTAGTGAACTGCAGGCCCTAGTGTCTGATCCTCCTTACACTAGGTTCTACAGGAATAGGGTAGTCTTAAGGACTCACCCTAAGTTTCTTCCAAAAGTGGTTTCTCCTTTTCATCTCAACCAAGAGGTGGTTCTTCCGACCTTCTTTCCCAGGCTGCACACCAGCCGGGCTGAAATGGTCCTGCATACCCTGGACTGTAGGAGGGCCTTGTCCTTCTACCTTGACCGTACGCGGGAGCATAGGAGGGCTGTTCAGCTCTTCGTTTCTTTTGACCCCAATAAGTTGGGGCTACCTGTCTCCAAGCGTACTTTGTCCATATGGGTTGCTGACTGTATCGCTTGGCTTATGGGGCAGCCGGCCTCTCATTGGAGGGTCGAGTCATGGCTCATCGTGTCAGGGCGAAGGCTGCGTCAGTGGCTCATCTCCGCTCTGTTCCGTTGGCAGACATCTGCCGGGCCGCTATTTGGTCTTCAAGCCAGACTTTTGCGGCGCATTACTGCCTGGAGAGGGAGTCCCGCAGGGACAGTGCTTTCGGACAGGCAGTCCTCCATAATCTCTTTGAGGTTTAGGCAACTCCTACCCTCAGGCCCTGGTGTTGGGCTAGCGGTCGGGGGCGTTTTCAGAGAAGATTCCTTCCTTCTGTGCTGCTGAGCTTCAGGGAGCTCATTTTTGTGTTTGAGGTCTCTGGTAGCCTTAAGCTTGGGAGTCCCATATGTGAGGACTGACTTCCTGCTTGGTCCTGGAGAAAGAGTAGTTACTCACCTGTAACAGGTGTTCTCCAGGAGCAGCAGGAATCAGTTCTCACAACCCTCCCTCCTCCCCTTGGAGTTGCAGTCATATGATTTAGTTTTTGCAAATTTCTTGCTGTCTTTTAGCTATGTCATCAGACTGAGCAAGATGGCACCCTTGGGCGGGAAGGGGACCGCGCATGCGCGCTGCAATTCCCAAAGGCTTTCTTTGAAAGCTGGGGAAATTGCTCCGCGAGGGCTCCATCGGCTCCGACGTCACCCATATGTGAGGACTGATTACTGCTGCTCCTGGAGAACACCTGTTACAGGTGAGTAACTACTCTGACCCGATGATCTGTGGCCCGTGTGGCAAAATGTCATCTAAGGCGTTGAGGAGCCGTCAGCATCAACGAGAAAGGATCTTCTCTGACTCCGCATCTGGCCGGGCCCAGACTTCGTCAGAGGCCTCGACCTCTCGGGAGTCCGACCCTGAGCATCGTCGGGGCTCCTCTGAGTGGGGCCTCCCTCACGGGAACACAAAAGGAAGAAGAAACCCGCGAGGGCGGCATCGGTGGACGCTCTTGGTCCCTCGAGGGCCAGGTCGCATAGCCCCGACCGCCGTCCTGGGTCCTCGGAGCCAGAGAGGCCTGCTAAACTACCTCGTGTGGAGCCGGAGACCCCGAGTCACGTGAGTGCTCTTGTCCTCGTGGACTTTCCTCTGGGGTAGCCGACGTCGGCCCCGACGCTGTCGGGGGCTGCTGAGTCTCCTGAGCTCGGACTCAGGTTGACGGCCTTGGAGAGAAGCTTGGCTGTCTTCATGGAGCAGCAGCGGGTGCTGATCTCCAGTCTGACTGGTGCATCTGCCCTGACCACTGGGACCTCGATGTCCAAGTCTACCCCGGAGGCCGAGCTGATCCTCGAGTCAATGCGGTCGCAAGTCGATCCTCGGCCAAGGTCTCCCTCGGTCTCCCATATGGGGCCGAGGTCGTCGACGCCGGTACCCTCAGCTTCGGGGCGGATGGCATCGGTGCCCGCCCGACTGGAGCTGCTCGATTCCTCCTTGGAGGGATCGGGGTGGGAAACGGAGGATGAGGAGTCCCCGGACACTTTCCGCACCCGGTGTGTCCCATCGGACTCGCCGGAGTCTGACCCTCGGAGAAGGTCCCCCCCGGAGGATACTCGGTTCTCGGACTTTGTGAGGGACGTGGCCAAGGCCTTGGACTTCCCGCGAACCCCAAGGAGGAGCCTCGAGCTGAAGAGCTCGAGGCCCTCCAGTATGACTCTTCACTGAAGGAGGCCTTTACTGTACCGGTTCCTCCGATGCTGGAATGGCTGCTCTTCCGTATGTGGGAGGCACCGGCCTCGGCGCCGGTTCTCAGCAAACAGGTCGATTCCATTTATCGAGTCCGTAAGAACCCTGGGTTCCAGAAGGCACAGCTACCGCACCATTCCATGGTTGTGGAATCGGCCGTGCATCGTCTGAAGAGTCAGAAGATGCACTCCTTGGTGCCCCCCGGCAGGGAGACCCGGAACCTGGATGCCTTCAGTAGAAAGTGCTTCCAGGGCTCTATGCTGGCTTGTCGTGTCCAGACTTACCAGCTGTACATGGGCATGTACTTCCGAGACCTGGCAAAGGAGATTGCTGGGTTCTCTGCTGGCCTCTCCGAGGAACCTTTGCAGAGGTTCAAATCTTTGTCATCGGGGATTTGAGAGTGCTCGAAGTTTATATCTCGAGCAGCCTATGATGGTTTCGAGGCTTCGGCCCGAGTAGCAGCGGCCGGCATCGGTGCACGCCGTCAGGCCTGGCTACAGTCATCGGACCTGGAGGCATGGGTCCAGGACTAGTTGGTCGATGTTCCTTGCTGGTGTGAGAACCTCTTTGGCAATCCCATGGCTGAAAAGGCTGCAGAAATCGAGACTGAGACTCTCACCAGGACAAGGCTGTCCAGGAAGACTTCTGCCCCTTCTCAAAAGTCTATAGTCTATAGAGCTCCTACAACATCATCTGCTGATCTGTCGACAATAGTCGACCTGGCCTGCAACACAGAAAAACCACGAACATCGAGTTGGATATTAGGAGACTTCAACCTCCCCTCCCTACAAGACACGCAAATCGCAGCATTTCTGGAGGCGCTTGATGACCTTGGATACAACCAGATAGTCAGAGAACCTACTCATGTTAAGGGAAATACACTTGACCTGGTCTTCGTTCCACAAACAACCATGGAAGCAGACCTCAATCTTGCACTATCAATAACACCAGTACCCTGGTCTGACCACAGCTTGATCATATTCCAAATACCCAACTCCCTTAATACTCTTAACTCTAACATCACCCCCTCCAAACCAACAGCTAGGAGGTTCCGCTCCTTTGATAAAGAAGATGTACTTAAGAATATCCTCCCAATGCTACACACCTCTAAACCTGAACTGGATGACCTAATCAACACCTGGGATAATACCCTCAGATCCAGCTCTCATCTACCGAACATGACAAAAAGGTCCAATTATCGAACCCATGTGGCATGGTATTTTAACGAACTAAGAGCATCTCTCCTCCATCTTCGCAGACTCGAGAAGCGATGGCGCCGATCCCGTTCTACTGAAGCCTATACAGCTTACTACTCGCACCTAAGAAAGCATCGTCAAGAAATAGCGGATAGAAGGAAACAATTCTATACAAATCTCCTAAAACAATCGGTAAACAAACACCATGATCTCTTCAATATTGTAAAAACACTGGCAAGGGAACCAGCCCCTCAACATACACAAATAATATACCCTCAAGACTACGCTAACTACCTAAAATCAAAAATGATGCAAACAGTCAAGAACCCCTGCACCACTGGGTCAACTAGCATATCCAAGCTGCCACAATCATCCACACTGACCAAGTTCGACACGATATCATCCAAGGATATTGAAAACCCTATTGCCTCAATCAGTGCTACCACTGCACCAAATGATCCATGTCCAGCAGCATGGATAAGAGAGCTCCGATGTGAAGTAAGCTTCTTCCTAAACAAAATCCTAGAACAATCATTTGCATCCGGAATTTTTCCTCAGAGCCTAAAACAGACCTCCATTAGGCCATTACTGAAGAACAATAAACTGGACCCACTAAGAGTAGAATCGTACAGGCCAATATCCAGCATCCCATTGTTAGCCAAAATAATTGAAAAGGTGGTCCAACGCCAAATACAGCAACACATAGACACTGAAGCTCCGCTTGATCCGGCCCAACATGGCTTTAGGGAATCTCATGGAGTAGAGACTCTCCTCATCACTCTCTTCAATACATTAATCACTGGAATAGATAATATCCGGCAAGGCTTCATCCTTATATTCATGGACATCTCTGCTGCGTTCGACTCAGTAAGTCATCAAATACTTATCAATCGCCTTAAGGAAAAAGGAATACATGACTCCGCACTGAACTGGTGTAAATCATACCTGTCTAAGCGATGGCAACAGGTAAGGCTTGGCGAAACATCAGAACCATTTCTGCAAGATCAGGGTGTACCGCAAGGCTCCTCACTCTCAGCATTAATGTTCAACATATACATGCAACCTATCTGTGACCTCATCCGTTCTTTTAACGTTACCTGCTTAGCCTACGCAGACGACATTCTCCTATACATGCCATTCTCCATCAACCACCCTGATTTTACACCACTGGTGAGATGCTTCGAAGCAATAGAGGATTGGCTCCTCACACAGAACTTACGAATCAACCATAGTAAGACCAATGTTATGTTTATCACGAAGAACCAAACTTCACACCCCCTGCTACATTAAAGATAAAGGACAAGGAATTGACAGTAAAACCTACTATACGATATTTAGGCATCACCCTTGAACAGCGTCTCAATATGAAAACTCACATAAAAAATACAACAAAACTAATATATCACAAGATACGTACACTACGCCACTTACGACCTCTACTGGAACCCACAGATTTCAGAACCATCTACCAAGCCTTGGAGATGCCACACCTCAATTTCGCAAATGCAATTCTATACGGTCTCCCACAATCAACTTTGAATCCTCTCCAATTGGCAATGAATACTGCTGCCAGAGTACTTGAAGGAATATCAAAAGCAGACCACATAACTCCAATCCTAAAAAGGCTCCACTGGCTACCGACCAATGCCAGAATCCAACATAAGTTCATAATCACCACTTTCAAAGCCTTAAACAATCAAACACCCTCAGCCATCACTGATCTATTACACACCCAGACCCCCAATAGAACCAGAAGATCAGCAGCAATAAATACCTTAATTGTCCCGAAAGAAACAGTCAGATGCACTAAGGAAACATCCAAAAGAGCCTTTAACATTCATGCCCCAGTAGCATGGAATGCCCTCCCACCAGAATTGAGAGCCATAACCAGCCTAACACAATTCAGGAAAAAACTCAAGCACTACCTATTCTCAAGCTACTTTCCAGTATAGATTTTCCTAAGAGAAATAGTCACACCATGTACAGATCCAGAGAATTTCGACTGTGAATAACTGTAAATAGTTTACCCTGTTTCTTCCAAGTTCTTAAACCCCTGTTACTTGTAAAATGCACTACAGTTACCCTGTATGTATATGCTCAGTTCCATGTAAACCGCGCTGATGTTAATAGTGCGGTATATAAGAAATGTTAAATAAATAAATAAAAGAAGAAGGGCTCGGGGGAAAAGCCCTTTTACCCGAGGAAGGCCTCTGCCTACAAATCCTACCCTCAATTCCAGGCCTCTACAGCTCCCCAACAGGGTCAGCAGGCCAATGGGCAGGGACATGGGCCCCATAGGCCGAAAACCCCCAAGCTGCCAGCTCCGGCTCCTGCACAGCAGGGAGCGGGGTTTTGACTCCCACTGCATAGCCTCTCCCCCACAGCTGGCTCCACTCAGCACAGGAGGCCGGCTGACACTGTACGCCCACAGATGGTCAGCCATAACAGGGGATACCTGGATACTGAGCATAGTCCAAAAAGTCTACTTGCTCCACTTCAACCAGTTACCACCCTCCTATTTTCCAGGAGAGCCTCCAAGACTCCCTCTGCCAAGGAACCTCCTCCTTCAGGAGTTGGCAAGTCTTCTACAGGAGCAGGCGGTGGAACCGGTGCCTCACCACCTGAGAGGACGAGGCTTCTACTCCAGGTACTTTCTAGTACCAAAAAGGACAGGAGGCCTCAGGCCCATCCTAGATTTGCGAAATCTCAACAAATTCCTGGATAGGGAAAAGTTCAAGATGCTTACCCTTGGAATACTGCTGCCCTACCTCCAGCAGGGAGATTGTCTATGCTCCTTAGACCTAAAGGATGCTTATACTCACATCCTCATTCATCCAGACCACAGACAATATCTCAGATTTGTAGTGGGAGGAAGTCATTTTCAGTACAGAGTACTTCCATTTGGCCTAATCTCCGCACCCAGGGTTTTCACCAAATGCCTGGTGGTGGTGGCGGCCTATCTCAGAAACCAGGGCATCTTTGTCTTTCCATACCTGAACGACTGGCTCATCAGAGGTCAGTCTCCACAGGAGGCAAGACAGGCCACTCTTTGCACTCTCTCTTCTCCAGCACCTCGCTTTGTCATAAACTTCGCAAAGTCCACTTTGCTCCCCTCACAAGACATAGAGTTCATAGGAGCAAGGTTGGATACCTTACAAGCAATGGCTTATTTGCCCGAGAACAGGGCTCACAGACTGATGGCTCTGGCCCAGCAGTTTCACAGGGGATCTCTGGTCTCTGCCAGACATTTCCTGAGGCTTTTGGTCCACATGGCATCCACAGTCCATGTAACTCCAAATGCCCGTCTGCATATGCGGCCTGCTCAATGGTGCCTCAGAGCTCAGTGGATACAGGCCAGAGGAGACTTATGAGACAGAGTAAGAGTGTCCAAACTACTGGCGGCCTCCCTGCAGTGGTGGCTCCATCTCCCAAACCTGATCAAAGGGGTGCCTTTCCAGGCACCACACACACAGGTGTTGACGACCGATGCTTCTCTTCAAGGTTGGGGTGCACATTGCCAAGGGGCATGCACTCAGGGCCTCTGGTCCCCTTGGGAGGCCACACAGCAGATCAATCTGTTGGAGTTGCGAGCTATTCGATTAGCTCTACAAACTTTCTCTCATGTCCTCTCTCACCAGTCTGTCTTGATTCAGACGGACAACCAAGGAGCAATGTTCTATGTGAACAAACAAGGAGGCACAGGATCCAAGCTTCTGTGTCAGGAAGCACAGGCCCTCTGCGCCTTTGCAGTCAAGCACGGCATGTTTCTCAAGGCAGTTTATCTACCTGACCAAGAAAATTACCTCATCCAAAAAATAAACACCCTGCCAGAATCAAATGTAACAACACCCACTAAAGCAAGATTCTGGCCCAACGAGGCACAATTCTAATATAAACACACTCTTTTTGTTGGAGATGCCAGCCAAGTGATAGGAACTAAATCCCAACACCACCGTGGTCACTCCCTGTTAATAAAGTTTTACTTAAAAAGCAGCTTATCGCTATGTACTTAGCTGTAGACTTTAAATTTTATCAGGCTGTTTAGCACACCATCAGAAACGACGTGGCACGTTTCGGGCTCCAAAAATCTTTTTGCCCTGCTACAGGTCTGTCAGTCTTCAGGCTGGGTAGCAGACTGTATCACCTGGGCGTACAGAGCAGCCGGTCTCTCCTTGCAGGGTCGAGTCACGGCCCACCGTGTCAGGGCAAAGGCTGCGTCTGTATCTCATCTCCGCTCTGTTCCATTGGCAGACATCTGCCGGGCCGCTACTTGGTCTTCAAGCCAGACTTTTGCGGCCCATTACTGTCTTGAAAGGGAGTCCCGCAGGGACAGTTCTTTCGGACAGGCGGTACTCCGTAATTTCTTTGAGGTTTAGGCAACTCCTACCCTCCGGCCTTTGTGTTGGGCTACCGTTCGGGGGCGTTCTCAGAGAAGATTCTTATCACGCATGCTGAGGCTCTAGAGGGAGCTTGTTTTTCAGCTTGGGTTCCCAGTAGCCTGAAGCTGGGGAGTCCCATATGTGAGGACTGACTTCCTGCTTGGTCCTGGAGAAAGAGTGGTTACTCACCTGTAACAGGTGTTCTCCAGGAGCAGCAGGAATCAGTCCTCACGACCCTCCCTCCTCCCCTTGGAGTTGCAGTCATATGATTTATTTTTCTGTTTTGCTGTCTTTTAGCTATGTCATCAGACTGAGCAAGATGGCACCCTTGGATGGGAAGGGGACCGCGCATGCGCGCTGCATTCCCAAAGACTTTCCTTGAAAGCTGGGGAAATGCTCTGCACGAGGGCTCCGTCTGCGCCGACATCACCCATATGTGAGGACTGATTCCTGCTGCTCCTGGACAACACCTCTTACAGGTGAGTAACCACTCTTTCCTGCCTCTGAGGGGTCCTCAACCCCCCAATATTCCGGGCAGGTTATGCCACTTTGTCAACAGATGGCATCAAATAACAGCAGAAGATTTGACTTTGTCCATTGTAGGAGAGGAGTACAAACTTCATTTTCACAGCTTACCCCCTCCTACTATTCTAAAGCAATTCAATTCACAAACCTCTGCAGACAATCTGCTCGATCACGAGGTCTCCACACTTCTTGCCCAAGGGGCAATAGAGGAAGTACCCATTCTTCAACAGGGTTCAGGGTTCTACTCCCCGTATTTTCTTATTCCAAAGAAAACAGGAGGACACAGACCCATTCTAGACCTCAGGGAATTGAACAAATATCTGTTTCGAGAGAAATTCCAAATGATTTCTCTGGGAACTCTTCTGCCATACCTTCAAAGCCAGGACTGGCTTTGCTGTCTAGACTTAAAGGATGCATACACTCACATTCTCATCCATCCAGATCACAGGAAATTTTTACGTTTCCTTTTCAGGGGAAGACATTTCCAGTACAGGGTTCTTCCTTTTTTTGTCTGGCTTCAGCACCAAGGGTATTCACGAAATTCATGGCAGTAGTAGCTGCATTTCTACGAACCCTGGGGATTTTCGTCTTCCCTTACTTAGACGACTGGCTCATTCGAGCCTCCACAGTGGCAGAGGCCAGCACTGCACTGTCCCATACAATGCGAATCCTCCAATACTTGGGATTGGTAATAAACTTCCAGAAATCTCAACTAGTTCCTTCCCAATGCCTAGAATTTATAGGAGCCTGTCTGGATACCAGACAGGCAAGGGCTTTCCTTCTACAAGCCCTGTGTCTTTGCATATTGCAGCTAGCTTTCCAAGCAGCAGCAGGAAAATTCTCCCTCACTGCTTGGGAGCTACTGCAGTTACTGGGACACATGGCATCCACAGTTCATGTAGTCCCATATGCTCGCCTCCACATGCGAGCAGTTCAGTGGACCCTCTCCACACAGTGGACACAGGCCACGGGTCATTTGTCGGACAAAATAACAGTCTCTCAACGACTAATTTTGTCCCTCCAATGGTGGCAGTCACTAGAAAATCTGACAGTGGGGTCTCCTTTTCATCAACCCCTCTTTCAGGCCACCCTAGCAACAGATGCATCACAGGTGGGTTGGGGAGCACACCTGAATCATCTCTCTACCCAGGGCACCTGGACTCCACAAGAGGTTGGTTTACACATAAACCTCCTGGAATTAAGAGCAATTTATTTAGCTCTTCGAGTGTTCCACGCCCAGCTCAGCTACAAGAGAGTCCTAGTCCACACGGACAATCAGGTAGCTATGTTCTATGTGAACAAGCAGGGCGGGACAGACTCTCTGTCGTTATGCAACGAAGCTTTACGACTATGGGCCCTCGCCAGAGAGCATCAAATTCACCTTCTAGTGTTATATCTTCCAGGCATTCAAAACCTTCGGGCAGACAAACTCAGTCGAGTACTGCTACCTCACAAGTGGTCACTCCACCTAGACCAGGTGGCAAATATATTTCATCTCTGGGGCACTACAGACATAGACCTCTTTGCAAGTCCACTGAGTGCCAAACTTCCCCGGTTCTTTTCCAGGATTCCAGCACACCACTGTCAGGCAAGGGATGCCTTCCTCCTTCACTGGGGTCAGGACATCCTTTATGCCTTCCCACCCATTCCTCTCATCCCCAAAACACTCTTCAAGCTTCAGAGATACAGGGGTCGTATGATTCTTGTAGCACCACGATGGCCACACCAAACATGGTATTCTCTGCTTTTGAATCTCTCTCAAGCGGCACCTCTGGAGTTAGGACATGCTCCAGATCTTCTTTCCCAGAAGAACGGGACGCTATGGCACCCGAATCCCCAGTCCCTGCACCTCACGGCCTGGTTGCTGAAGGCTTAGATCACCAGGATTTCAACCTGTCCCAGCAGGTAAAAGATATCCTTCAGGCTTCTAGGAAACTTTCCACAAGAAGATCTTATGCCTTCAAGTGGAAACGTTTTACTATATGGTACTCCAAGAGGGGATTAAACTCCCTGGTCATACCCTTAGAATCGATACTAGAGTATCTCCTTCACTTATTGAATTCTGGGTTAAAGACCAATTCGGTAAGAGTCCATCTTAGTGCAATTGCAGCTTCTTATAAGCCTCTAAATGGACAACCAATTTCTTCTCATCCACTCCTATCAAGATTTATGAGAGGCCTTTTACTAACTAAACCTCCCATCAAGCCACCACCAGTAGCATGGGATCTAAATCTAGTTCTTGGGCAGCACATGAAGCCGCCTTTTGAACCTTTGGCCACTATAGCCCTTAAGTTTTTGACTTGGAAGGTCATCTTCCTAATTGCAATCACCTCTGCCCGTCGCATTAGTGAATTGCAAGCTTTAGTGGCTGATCTTCCTTATACTAGATTTCATCATGATAAGGTTGTTCTTCGAACTCACCCACACTTTATGCCAAAGGTGGTTTCGCTTTTTCATTTGAACCAATCAATTTATCTTCCTGTATTTTTTCCGAGGTCTCACGCCTCTAATGCAGAAAGAAACCTTCATACTTTGGATTGTAAAAGGGCCTTAGCCTTTTACATACAAAGAACACAGCAACATAGAAAGTCCTTGCAACTTTTTGTAGCTTTTGACCCTAGTCATTTGGGACTTCCAGTCTCCAAAAGAACTTTATCTAAATGGATTGCCCAATGCATATCCTTTGCTTATGAGAGTAAGGGTCTTCCTCTTCATGTCCATGTCACAACTCATAATGTGAGAGCCATAGCAGCTTCTATGGCTAATCTCCACTCTGTGTCTATCGATGACATTTATCGAGCAGCCACCTGGGCTTCGGTACACACCTTCACAGCCCACTAGTGCCTAGATAAAGCCTCCCGTCGGGATGCCTTCTTTGGCCAAGCTGTTCTTCAAAATCTCTTTCAAACTTAAACTAACTCCTACCCACCAACCCTGGTGGGATGCCAGAGATCCATGGGAGGAAGGATTCTCACCTTCGACGGTGGCACCTTTCTGGGGCTATCTCCCTGGAATCTTCAGCTAGGGAGTCCCCATATGTGAGGACTACATTCCTGCTTGTTCCTGGAGATAGCGTAGTTACTCACCTGTAACAGGTGATCTCCGGGAACAGCAGGAATTTAGTCCTCACAACCCACCCACCTCCCCTAGGAGTTGTCTCTCTCTCTTTGTCTCTTTCCTCTCTCCCTCTATTCTTTCACTCAGCTACAAACTAAACTGAAGAGGGACAGTTGGAAAGGCGGGAAGGCAGCGCGCATGTGCTGAGGGATGCTCCCAAAAGCGTTCCTATTGGACGCTGAGGAGCGTTCCCGTGCAGGCTCCGTCGGTACCGACGATACCCATATGTGAGGACTAAATTCCTGCTGTTCCCAGAGATCACCTGTTACAGGTGAGTAGCTATGCTATTTCCGGATATCACTCCTAAATCTATCACCTTTCACCCTTATCCCATATCCCCTCGTAGCAGAGCTTGCTTTCAATCGAAAGAGGTTTTCCTCCTGTGCATTTATGCCATGGAGGTATTTAAACCTCTCAATCATATCACCTTTATCCCACCTTTCCTCTAAGGTGTACATATTAAGATCCTTAAGTCTATCCTCCTATGCTTTATAATGAAGACCACTAACCATTTTAGTCGCCACCCTCTGTACCGATTCCAACCTGTTGATATGCTTTTGAAGGTGTGGTCTCCAGAATTGTACCCAATACACCAAATGAGGTCACACCAAAGACTTATACAGAGGAACTATCACCTCCTTTCTTCTGCTGGCCATTCCTCTCCCTATGCACCCAAGCATCCTTCTAGCTTTTGCCATCACCTTTTTTACCTGTTTAGCTACTTTAAGATCATCAGACACAATCATGCCTAGGTCCCCTCTTCTTTAGTGGACAAAAGAACGTCACCCCCTGTACTATATTGCTCCCTTGGATTGCTGCAGCTCTAATACATGACCTTGCATTTTTTAACATTAAATCTCAGCTGCCAAATTCTAGACCATTAGCTAGATCCCTCCTCATGTTATCTACACCTTTCGCAAGTGGGACTGAAGTCCAACTCGGTCAGGGTTCACCTGAGCGCCATCTTGGCCAACCTCTTGACCGTTGAGGGCACACCCCTCTCCAGTCAGCCTCTAGTCTCCCGCTTCATGCAGGGCTTCCTGCTTTCCAAACCACCCATCCGGCCTCCCCCGGCGGAATGGGACCTGAAGATAGTGCTCATGCAGCTGACGCGATCGCCTTTCGAGCCGATGGCGACGTGCTCGCTCTGGTACCTCTCCGGGAAGGTGATTATTTTACTGGTTGCACTGACGTCGGTGCGGCGAGTCAGCAAACTTCAAGCCTTCATGGCCGAGGCCCCCTACACCAGGTTTTACTGGAATAGGGCGGTCCTTTGCACCCACCCCAATTTACTACCAAAGGTTGTTTCGTATTTCTGCCTCAATCAGGAAGTGGTCTTGCCGACTTTCTTCCTGAGACCTCACGCCGACCTAGCATCGGAGGTCCTGCATACGCGTGACTACAAGAGGACGCTCGTCTTCTACCTGCAGCGTACCCAAGGTCATCGCAGGTCCGTCCGGCTCTTCATCGCCTACGATCTCAACTGCCTGTGGCTGGCAGTCACCAAGAGCACCCACTCCATCTAGGTTGTGGACTGCATTGCCTTTGCTCAGGCAAAGGTGGGCGCCCCGCTGGATTGTCAGGTCACCAGACATGGTGTTTCTGCCAAGGCGGCATCGGTGGCATCGTTGCGCTCAGTGCTTCTGATAGAAATCTGCCGGGCTGTGACCTGGTCTTCAGCGAACACCTTTGCTTCGCACTACTGCCTGGAGAGGGAGTCCCGCCGGGACAGCGCCTTCGGCCAGGCTGTAGTCCGTAGTTTGTTCGGGGTATAAGCAACTCCTGCCCTCCGACCCTTCTTCTGAGGCTACCGAGAGCTTGCCCTGAAGGCCCGAGGACTCAGGCTTCCTTCAGACATCGACTTCTGCTTACGGCCTCACAGAGGCGTTTTGTCTTACAGGTTCGGTAGCCTGTAGCTGGGACTGTGTCCCATAAGTGAGGACTGACTTCCTGCTTGTTCCTGGAGAAAACGTAGTTACTCATCTGTAACAGGTGATCTCCAGGAACAAGCAGGAATGAGTCTTCACATATGGGAAATATGGAAAAACCTGCCTCAGGTTTTAAGAAGTGCACAAAATGTGGCGGTACTATATCCGTCACCGACACCCATGACTGGTGTCTCAAATGTTTAGGCCCTGACCATTCCATTAAAGATTGTGTGTCCTGTTCCATGATGTCTAAAAGAGGTCGACAGAACCGAGCTGCCAAGCTCAGCACCCTGTTTCCCTCTGATGCGGCTTAGGTGGCATCAACGTCTTCCAGGGCTTCTTCTTCCTCACATGGATCTCAGGTAACTAAACATAAATCCAGCCGGTCCTCGAAGGGCAAATCTCCTTCTAAGCATTGAGATGCCTCTGGCCTTGCCCTCGAGGATTCTGCACCGGCAAAATTACCCCGGCGGGAGGCTTCGGCTTCTAAAGCATCATCATCGGGGTTCCAGGACGATCTAGATGGCATGGCCTCAACAGATCTCCTGGTGCCATGCTCTGGGGTACCGGTGGCCTCCACCGGTACCGACTTCCAGGCATTGGCAGCTTTGATGGATCAGAGGATTCTGTCCATGGAACGCAGTCTGGCGGCTTTCCTTGTGGCATCGACGCCCGTGGTACCGCAACAGACTACTCTGCAGGTACCGGCTCCGGTATCGCCATCGGTACTGATTCCGGTACTGGTGGCATCAACATCGGCATCGGTGTCAGCCATGCCGGTACCCTGCCCTCTGCAGCCTTCCGGTACCAATACCCCGGTACCAATGTTTCCCGATACCGACCCCGGTCGGTACGGGTATCGGGCTTTGCAAGAGCATCCCGACAGACGATACTTCGATTCCACTGATGACTCTGAGGATTCTCAAGAGTCTGTCGATGCAGCGATGCTTCTTCCACAGGAGGAGTCCTCTCCTAAACGAAGGATGTCTCCTCCAGAGGACTTGTCCTTTCAGGACTTTATCAGAGAGATGGCTCGGGGTTTCTCTATTACAGTAGCCCCAGAGTCAGAGCCTAGAGCTAAGGAGTTAGATATTCTACAATATCCTAAAACTCCTAAGGAGGCAGCTACCTTGCCTATTCATGAGATTCTGTATGATCTCATGTTAAGGATGTGGGAAGCACCTCTAACCACCTCTCCTCATTCTCGCAGGTTGGACACCATGTATCGTGTCCCTCCTTGTCCTGGTTTCCATAAAACTCAGCTTCCTCACCACTCTATTGTGGTTGAGTCTGCAATGAGAAAGATTAGAAGTGCCAAGAGACATGCCTCTAATCCTCCAGGACGTGAATGTAGAACCCTGGATGCTTTTGGTAGAAGAGTCTACCAAGCTTCCATGCTTGCTGCGAGAATTAATTCTTATAGTCTCTACATGGGAATGTTCGTAAAAGAAGTCACTGACCATTTGCAGACTTTAAGTCCTTTTATGTCTGACAATAAAAGGCAAGAATTTCTCTCTGGTCTCAAACATGCCCAGGATATCTCCAAATTCTCCAACCGTGCAGCTTTCGACTCCTTTGAATGCGTAAGCAGAGCCTCAGCTATAGCTATAGGTGCACGTAGGATTGCTTGGCTTCAAGCATCTGATTTGGAGACCTGGGTCCAAGATGAATTGGGAAATATCCCTTGTACAGGTGATATCTGTTTGGTAAGGATTGGCAAGCAAAAGCCAATCAGATGGATGCTGAAAATTCTGCTTTGGATAGACTATCCAAATCTACAGCTGCTCCTGCTAAGAAAAGGTTGTTCAAGAAAACCCCTTTTTCTAAAAAGGGAAGATCCTATCCTGCTTATAGTCAGAGAGCATCTTCTGCAGCTCAGTTCCCTTCCAAACGTCAGCAATCCTCCAAACAGACCAAGGCAAAGGCTGCGAGGCCTGCTCCAGCCCAGCAGTCTCAGCCCCCTCAGGGCCTTTGACTGTCTGCTAGAGAACTTAGCCTTCCTGGCTCTAAAAGGACCAGAGCCCTCCACCATTCCAGGAAGGCTATGTCACTTTGCTCCCAGATGGGGGCAAATCACAGCAGAGCATTGGACACTCTCCATCATAAGAGAGGGGTACAAACTTCATTTTTCCAGCTTGCCCCCTCTCATAAGAGTGCACCAGTTCAATTCTCCAACCTCCCTCCTCAGCCTATTAGAGCAGGAGGTTGCCACTCTTCTAGCCCAAGGGGCAATAGAGGAAGTGCCTTCTCAACAACAAGGCATAGGGTTCTACTCCCCCTATTTTCTGATCCCAAAGAAAACAGGGGGCTTCAGAACCATTTTAGATCTCAGAGAGTTGAACAGATTCCTAGCAAAGAAAAATTCAAGATGGTTTCTCTAGGAACTGTGCTGCCATACCTTCAGAGTCAGGATTGGCTTTGTTCTCTAGATCTCAAGGATGCGTACACTCATGTTCTCATACATCCAACTCACAGAAGGTTCCTTCGGTTCCTTTTCCAAGAGAAGCACTATCAATACAGAGTGCTCCCCTTTGGCCTGGCCTCTGAACCAAGGGTGCTCCCGAAATGCATGGCAGTGGTTGCTGCTTTTCTGCGCACCCTGGGAATATTTGTCTTCCCCTATCTGGACGACTGGCTCATTCGAGCTCCCACTCAATCAGAGGCCCAGACTGCTCTAACCTGCACAATGCGTATCCTTCAATACCTAGGGCTGGTAATAAACATCCCAAAATCCAAATTGATCCCTACTCAGTCCCTGGAGTTCATAGGGGCATTGCTGGATACCACAAAGGCAAGGGCCTTTCTTCCCCAGGCCCGCTGCCTTTGCTTGATGCAGTTAGCTTCTCAAGCAAAGTTGAAACCCCTTCTAACTGCTCGAGAGATGTTACAGTTGCTAGGCCACATGACTTCCACCGTTCATGTGGTACCATATGCGCGACTTCACATGAGAGCAGCTCAGTGGACTTTATCCACCCAATGGACCCAGGCATTAGGCTGCCTGTCAGACAAAATAGCAAACACAAGTCGCCTCATTTTGTCCCTCCAGTGGTGGAAGTCCCCTCAAAACCTCTTGCTGGGGTGTCCTTTTCAACAGCCTCTACCCCACGCAACTCTTACAACAGATGCTTCTCCAATGGGCTGGGGAGCTCATCTTCACGACCTCTCCACCCAGGGCATCTGGTCCCCACAGGAGACTTATCTCCACATCAATCTCTTGGAACTCAGAGCAATCTTCCTTGCTCTTCGAGTTTTCCACACCCTGCTCAGCCACAAGACAGTCCTTGTCCACACGGACAATCAGGTAGCTATGTTCTACCTAAACAAGCAGGGGGGAACTGGCTCTCTATCGCTTTGCAACGAAGCTCTGCGACTGTGGGCCCTCGCCAGAGAGCATCACATTCATCCTCTGGCATTCTATCTTCCAGGGGTTCAAAACTCTTGGGCAGACAGACTCAGTCGAGTTCTGCTTCCACACGAGTGGTCCCTACATATGGACCAGGTGCCAAAAATCTTTCAAATTTGGGGAACCCCGGGCATAGACCTCTTTGCAAGTCCGTGGAATGCCAAACTTCCCCGGTTCTGTTCCAGAACTCCGGCTCAGGGGGCTCAGGCAAGGGATGCTTTCCTCCTTCACTGGGGTCAAGACTTCCTGTATGCCTTTCCACCCATTCCCCTAATTCCCAAAACCCTATTCAAGCTTCAGAGAGACAGAGGCCACATGATTCTCATAGCTCCACATTGGCCAAGGCAAGTGTGGTACCCTCTGCTTCTACATCTCTCTCAAACTCCCTCCCTAGAGTTAGGGTCTGCTCCAGACCTCCTCTCTCAGGAGGACGGAAAGTTGTGGCATCCCAATCCCCAGTCTCTGCATCTCAGGGATTGGTTGCTGAAGGCCTAGATCTCCAGGATCTTCCTCTTTCTCAACAAGTGAAAGATGTTCTTCATGCTTCCAGAAAACCTTCCACTAGACATTCTTACGCCTTCAAGTGGAAAAGGTTTACCATCTGGTGTTCTGGAAGGGGTCTTAACCCCCGGTCAATACCTCTGGAATCCTTGCTGGAGTATCTCCTGCATCTGTCTAATGCAGGCCTTATGACAAATTCAGTAAGAGTCCATCTGAGTGCTATTGCAGCTTCACTCAAGCCTCTAAATGGACAACCGGGGTTCAAATCCCACTAGAGGACAGCAACCTTGGGCCAGAAGGACTGGGGTTTCTAGTCCCACAGGTGCTCCTTGTGGTCTTGGGCAAGCCACTTAACCCTCCATAGCCCATGTTCCCTGTAAAATAGTTATCTCCAAGTTATAATGCCCTGTTCAATGTAATTTCAGTTTGTTCAATGTAAACCGCACTGATGCAGAATAGCGCGGTATATAAGAGAATAAAATAAATAAAAAATAAATAAACCTGTTTCCTCTCATCCCCTTGTAGCAAGGTTCATGAGAGGCCTCCTGTTAACAAAGCCTCCCATTAGACCACCACCGGTGGCATGGGACTTAAATTTGGTTCTTGGTCAGCTTATGATGCCGCCTTTTGAACCTTTAGCTACTACCTCCTTGAAATACCTTTCTTGGAAGGTTATCTTTCTCATTGCAATCACATCAGCACGCCGCATCAGTGAATTGCAAGCACTAGTAGCTAATCCACCGTATACAAGATTCCATCATGACAAGGTGGTCCTTAGGACTAATCCACATTTTATGCCTAAGGTGGTCTCGCCTTTTCACCTCAACCAAGAGGTCTACCTACCTGTCTTTTTTCCAGGGCCTCATGCATCAAGTGCAGAGAGGAATCTTTGTACCCTGGACTGTAAAAGAGCTCTGGCTTTTTACTTACAAAGGACACAGCAACATAGAAAGTCTTCCCAACTCTTTGCTGCTTTTGATCCTTCTCATTTGGGACAACCAGTCTCCAAGAGAACTCTTTCCAACTGGATTGCCCAATGTATTTCTTTCGCCTGTCAGAGCAAGAACATTTCTCTGGAGGGCCATGTCACAGCTCACAATGTGAGAGCCATGGCAGCCTCAATGGCTCATCTGAACTCTGTGTCTATCGACGACATCTGTCGAGCAGCCACTTGGGCCTCAGTTCATACCTTCACAGCCCATTACTGCTAAGACAAGGACGCCCGCCGGGATGCCTTGTTTGGTCAGGCTGTTCTCAAACACCTGTTTCATGCTTAATCAACTCCTACCCACCATCCCTCATGGGATGCCAGAGATCCAGGTGGTGAAGTGAAGCCCTGTCCCAGGGACACACATCTTCTGGGCTCTCTCCCTGGCATCAAAAGCTAGGGAGTCCCCATATTTATTTATTTTATTTATTTATTTATTTTTCTTATATACCGCACTATTCAGCATCAGCGCGGTTTACATGTAATGATAACTGTTCAGTGAAGACAATCTACACTGAACTTACAGTATAACAGAAATGAAACATTTTTAACTTACAATATAACAGAAATGTACAGTTTTAACAGCGTATTTTAACAGCATATTTACACATAACTTATGTTGAGGAGTAGCTAACTATTTACATGTTGGCTTATCTGAGAATTGTAGATGGTTCGGATGAGGGAAGTGCTATTTGTCAGGTGGAGCTATTTGTCATATGTGAAGTGCTATTTGTCATATGTGAAGACTCATTCCTGCTTGTTCCTGGAGATAGCACAGTTACTTACCTATAACAGGTGATCTCTGGGAACAGCAGGAATAAGTCTTCACAACCCACCCACCTCCCCTAGGAGTTGTCTCTCTCTTTCTATCTCTCTTCCTTTCCCTCTCTCTCCCTCTTTGTCTCAGCTATAAAACTCAACTGAGGAGAGACAGTTGGAAAGGCGGGAAGACAGCACGCAGGTGCTGTGGGATGCTCCCAAAAGCTTTCTGATTGGATGCTGGGGAGCGTTCCCGCGCAGGCTCCGTCGGTACCGACGTACCCATATGTGAAGACTTATTCCTGCTGTTCCCAGAGATCACCTGTTACAGGTAAGTAAAGCACAGTTACTTACCTGTAACAGGTGATCTCTGGGAACAGCAGGAATTAGTCCTCACATATGGGTACGTCGGTACCGACGGAGCCTGCGTGGGAAAGCTCCCCAGCTTCCCAGAAGAAAGCTTTTGGGAGCCTCCCACAGCGCATGCGCGCTGCCTTCCCGCCTTTCTGACCAACTTTCCTCAGTTCAAGTTTAAAGCTGAGACAATAGAGAGAGAGTAAAGGAAAGACAAAGAGAGAGAAAGATACAACTCCTAGGGGAGGTGGGTGGGTTGTGAGGACTAATTCCTGCTGTTCCCAGAGATCACCTGTTACAGGTAAGTAACTGTGCTATCTCCAGGAACAAGCAGGAATAAGTCCTCACATATGGGGACTCCCTAGCTAAGATGCCTGGGAGATCCGCAAGGGTATGAGACCCTGAAAGGTTCCTCGTCTTCCTATGGATCTCAGGCATCCATTGAGGGAAGGAGGGCAGGAGTTGTTCAAGAATGGAACAGGTGTCTGAGGACAGCCTGACCAAACAAGGCATCCCGGCGGGAGTCCTTGTCCAAACAGTAATGGGCTGTAAAGGTATGAACCGAGGCCCAGGTGGCTGCTCGACAGATCTGATCGATGGACACAGAATGAAGATGAGCCATAGAGGTGGCCATGGCCCTCACATTGTGAGCTGTGACATGGCCTTCCAGAGAAAGGTTCTTACTCTGGTAAGCAAATGAGATACACTGAGCAATCCAATTGGACAGTGTTCTTTTAGAGACTGGAAGTCCTAGATGAGAAGGATCAAAAGCAACAAAAAGCTGGGAAGACTTTCTATGTTGCTGTGTCCTGTGTAAGTAAAAAGCCAGAGCTCTTTTACAATCTAGAGTATGAAGGTTCCTCTCTGCAGTGGATGCATGAGGAGCTGGAAAAAAGACAGGTAAATATACCTCTTGATTAAGATGAAAAGGTGAGACCACTTTAGGCATAAAGTGAGGATTTGTCCTAAGGACTACCTTATCATGATGGAACCTTGTATAAGGTGGATTAGGCACTAAGGCCTGCAGCTCACTAATGCGGCGAGCAGAAGTGATTGCAATAAGGAAAATAACCTTCCAGGAAAGAAATTTCAAGGAGGTAGTGGCTAAGGGTTCAAAAGGTGGCTTCATAAGCTGACCAAGAACCAAGTTCAAGTCCCATGCCTCCGGAGGAGGTCGAATGGGAGGTTTAGTTAAGGTTAGGCCTCTCATGAATCTTGCAATAAGAGGATGAGAGGAAACAGGTTGTCCATTGATAGGCTTAAGGGATGCTGCAATAGCACTTAAATGGACCCTTACGGAATTCGTCTTAAGGCCTGCATTGGAGAGATGCAGGAGATATTCTAAGAGAGAATTCAGAGGAAGTGCTAGAGGGTCAAGACCCTTTTGAGCACACCAAATGGAAAATCTCTTCCATTTAAAAGCATAGGAACGCCTAGTGGAAGGTTTCCTGGAAGCATGAAGGATATCCTGCACTTGTTGCGAAAGATTGAAGTCTTGAAGGTCTAGGCCTTCAGTAACCAAGCTCTGAGGTGAAGGGACTTGGGGTTTGGATGCCACAAAGTCCCCTCCTCCTGAGACAGAAGGTCTGGAGCAGCTCCCAAGTCCAGAGAGGGGGCTTGGGAGAGATGCAGAAGTAGAGGGTACCACACTTGGCGTGGCCAGCGTGGAGCTATGAGGATCATAGATCCTTGATCCCTCTGAAGTTTGAACAGAGTCTTGGGGATCAAAGGAATGGGTGGAAAGGCATACAGGAAGTCCTGACCCCAGTGAAGGAGGAAGGCATCCTTGGCCTGAACTCCCTGACACGGAATTCTGGAACAGAACCGGGGAAGTTTGGCATTCCACGGACTTGCAAATAGGTCTATGTCCGGGGTACCCCATTCCTGAAAGATTCTGAATACCTGATCCATGTGCAGGGACCATTCGTGTGGAAGCAGAACTCGACTGAGTCTGTCCGCCCCAGAGTTTTGAATTCCTGGGAGGTAAACTGCCAGGAGATGGATTTGATGCTCTCTTGCGAAGGCCCATAATCTGAGAGCTTCGTTGCAAAGCGACAGAGAGCCGGTTCCTCCTTGTTTGTTTATGTAAAACATGGCTACCTGATTGTCCGTTTGAATGAGGACTGTCTGATAGCTGAGGAGGGTATGAAAGACCTTGAGAGCTAAGAACACTGCTCGAAGCTCCAAGTGATTGATATGAAGAGAGGTCTCCTGTGGAGACCAAGTACCTTGGGTGGAGTAGTCCTGCAGATGAGCTCCCCAACCTGTTTGGGAGGCATCTGTTGTGAGGATTGCTTGGGGCAACAAAGGTTGGAAGGGGGACCCCAGCAACAGATTTTGAGTGGACATCCACCATTGGAGAGACCAAAGGAGACGTTTGGAGTTTGCTATTTGGTCTGAGAGAGCTCCTGAGGCTTGAGTCCACTGGGTGGACAAAGTCCATTGAGCTGCTCTTATGTGTAGGCGAGCATAGGGGACCACATGTACTGTGGAAGCCATGTGGCCTAGCAGTTGTAGCATCTCCCTGGCAGTTAAGTGGCTCTTTGACTGAATCTGGGAGGCTAGCTGCACTAGACGTTGGCAACGGGCCTGAGGAATGTAGGCCCTTGCAGTGGTGGTATCCAACCAGGCCCCTATGAATTCCAGGGACTGAGTAGGAATGAGCTGGGACTTTGGGAGGTTTACCACCAGTCCCAGGGAAATCTGGGCTTCTGACTGAGATGGAGCTCTGATGAGCCAGTCATCCAGATATGGGAAGACAAAGACTCCCAGAGTGCGCAGAAATGCAGCAACTATTGCCATGCATTTGGTGAACACCCTTGGAGCAGAGGCCAGACCGAAAGGAAGGACTCTGTATTGGTAATGTTTTCCCTGGAACAGAAAACGTAGGAATTTTCTGTGGGATGGGTGGATGAGTATATGGGTGTACGCATCCTTGAGATCTAGAGAACAAAGCCAATCCTGACTCTGTAGGTATGGAAGGAGCTTGCCTAAAGAGAGCATCTTGAACTTCTCCTTGTACAGAAATTTGTTCAATTCTCGGAGATCTAGAATAGGTCTGTATCCCCCTGTTTTCTTTGGGATGAGAAAGTAGGGGGAGTAAAAACCTGACCCCTGTTGAAGAAGAGGAACTTCTTCTATGGCCCTCTGGGCCAGAAGGGAGGTTACTTCCTGATCCAGAAGGTCGAGGAGAGATGTGGGAGAATTGAAATGTCTCACCATGGTGTAGGGAGGAAGGTCTGAGAAATAAAGTTTGTAGCCCTCTCTGATGATGGAGAGGGTCCACTGCTCTGATGTGATTTGCTCCCATCTGGGAGCAAAATGAGCCAACCTTCCTGGAATGGTGAGAGGTTCTTGCTGTTGTAGAGCCAGAAAGGTTTAAGTTCTCTAGCAGTAAGTCAAAACCCCTGAGGGGCTTGGGACTGCTGGGTTGCAGCAGCCCCTGCAGGTTTAGGCCTAGCCTGTTTGGGTTGCTGACGCTTAGTAGCAAAGCGACCTGCAGAAGACTGTTGACCAGAAGTGGAAGGAAATCTGCCCTTCTTGTAAAAAGACTTTTTAAAAGACTTTTTCTTGGCTGGAGTGGAGGTAGACTTAGAAAGTCTATCAAGAGCAGCATTTTCTGCATCCATTTGAGTGGCTTTAATCTGCCACTCCTTGCCAAATAGGTTTTCACCTGTACAGGGTAGATTTCCTAAACCATCTTGAACCCAGGGTTCTAGATCAGAAGCCTGGAGCCAAGCAATTCTACGAGCAGCTATAGCAATGCCTGAGGCTCTGCTGGCAACCTCAAAGGAATCAAAGGCTGCTCTGTTGGAAAACTTTGAGATTTTATTTATTTATTTATTTATTTATGGAGATGTCTTGCGTATGCTTAACAAAAGTCCAAGGTCTCTAACTGAGCGAGCTAATAGTGATATCTGAGGTTGCGCTCAAAAATAACAAAATAATACTTAAATATACATCTCAGCTATTTAAGGGTTTACTTATCATATCTTCTGATTTCCAAAGGTCTCAGTTTCTAGCCAGCCGGGCTAATAAATTTTTCACAGCTGTAGCTGATAGTCACATCAATGACCTTTTTTTTATGGAAATCAATTTATTAGAACAGTCCCGCACTACTAAAAGTAATAATATCAATCTTTAAAGGCTTGGTATCTTAGAGCGCGTATATCAAAATCACTCATATATTCCAAAAAATGGCACTTAACTTGCTCTTAGCTGTTGTAATCCAAGCTCTCAGAAATAATGCATAGATTGGAATCTGTATGCTAATTCCACTGAGTTCCACTGGGTTCCCGACGCTCTCATAGGGGTCCCACTGCGGCGTTTCACAGCCTGTGGTTTCATCAGGAGAACCTCATTACCCTAAGTTCATGTACAAAACGATGCTGCCGACCTTTCGTGTCTTCCTATGTTCAGTCTCTTTTCTTACTTAACAACTGGTTGGAAGATCTTTCTACCAAAAGCATCCAAGGTCCTGCATTCTCTTCCTGGAGGAGTAGAAGAGTGTCTTTTGGTACTCTTTATTCTCTTCATAGCTGACTGCACCACAATAGAATGGTGAGGAAGCTGAGTTTTTTGAAAACCAGGAGAAGGAGGGACACGGTACATAGTGCCCAATCTATGAGAATGAGGAGAAAGGGTGAGAGGAGTCTCCCACAATTCAAGCAAATGTTCTTGGAGAATTTCATGAATTGGCAAGGTGACTGCCTCTCTGGGAACCTTAGAGTATCCCAAAATGTCTAATTTTTTTGCTCTAGGTTCTTTTTCAGAGGTTACTGAAATAGAGAGTCCTTTAGCTACTTCCATTATGAAGTCTTGAAAGGACAAATCCTCTGGAGGAGACATTCTCCTCTTTGGAGAAGAGGGCTCCTCAGGAAGAGCAAGAGATACTTCGGGAGAGTCATCCGATGAATCGGAATCATCAGAAGACTGGACGTATCGTCTGTTGGCTTCCAGGGATCGATACGCGTATCGACCGGTATTGACATCGGGCGTACCCGGAACCGGATCGGTATCGGGAAAAGCCCCGGAACTGGGAACCGGAACCTGTATCCTGGTCGATGTGGATGCCCTGGGTACCGGTATCGATTGTGGTACCGGAACCGAGGTTGGTACCGCTTGCTGCGGTACCGTGGGCGTCACAGCCTTAATGAAAGCCATTATGGCCTGCTGCATGGATTGAACTGTATGATCCATGGACGCCACGACTGCCTGGATGTCGGTACCGGAAGAGTGTGCCGGTACCCCAGAGCAGTCTAACAGGTGATCGGTCGAGGCCGTGCCATCGATGTCAACCTGTAACCCCATAGGAGGAGCTTTGGAAGCCGGAGCTTCCCGCCGGGGTTGTTTGGCAGTGGCAGGGTCCTCAGGGTCAAGCCCGGAGGCATCTCGATACTTAGAGGGAGATTTGCCCTTTGAGGACCTGCCAGAGGAATGTTTGGTTACCTGAGATCCATCAGGAGAGGAAGACCTGGAAGATGTCGATGCTGGAGTATCTGTGGAAAACAGCATATGAAACTTGACTGCTCGGTTCTGTAAGCCACGTTTTGACATCAGGGAACAGGACTGGCAATCCGGAATGGAATGGTCAGGCCCCAAACATTTAAGACACCATTCATGTGTGTCGGTAACTGAGATGGTACCGCTACACTTGGTGCATTTTTTAAAACCAGAAGCTGGTTATTCCATGAGGGAAAATTGTTCTCTAGGCCTGGGGCCTAAAGAGAGAAAATTTCACCAAGTAGTGAAAAGAAAATAATTTTTTTTTTTTTTGAAAAGTAAAAAGAAAAAAGACCGGCTGTACCGGTCCGGTAGCGGGGAAGGCAGACACGCGGCCAAAGAAACAAATTAAAATAAGAACTTCTTCAGCTGTGACAGGAACACGACCTGCTGGCTCCGCGGAAAAGAAGAACTGAGGAGAGTTGATCAGAAAGGCGGGAAGGCAGCGCGCATGCGCTGTGGGAGGCTCCCAAAAGCTTTCTTCTGGGAAGCTGGGGAGCTTTCCCGCGCAGGCTCCGTCGGTACCGACGTACCCATATGTGAGGACTTATTCCTGCTTGTTCCTGGAGATCTGTGCTTTCTCCAGGTACAGCAGGAATCAGTCCTCACTACCCTCCCCCCTCTGAAGAGTTGCAATTTCTTTGTCCTTCCCTTGCCATCTGCTTAGTAGGGCTTTAGCTCTGCGACCTGACTGAGCAAGATGCCACCTTTGGGCAGGAAGAGGACCACGCATGCGTGGCAGCAATTCAAAAGGCTTTCTTTGAAAGCTGGGGAGTTGCTTTGCGCGGGCTCTGTCGGTGCCGGACTGATTCCTGCTGTCCCTGGAGAACACCTGTTTCAGGTGAGTAACTATGCTTTCCTGACATTGCCTTTCAATTTACCCCCTTGCAGCTTCATGTTATGCCCTCTAGTTTTATAGCTTCCCCGTCTTTGTCTTTCATTTCCAGCATAGTAGACCATGTGGTCATCAGATGCAAAGTGCTCAATGCCAGTCCATTTCAGTTCACTGACACCCTACAGATCACGTTGTACACATTCCATTTCATTCTTGACCCCCTGCAGCTTTCCTTGGTTCGTGCTTCGTACATTCCATGTCCCAATATGTAAGACATCTTTGCAGCTTTTGACTCTCATTTCTTGTGCAGCTACATCAGCAGTCAGACGTCCCGAGGGCTTTGCTCCAAGCACATCATAAATGCTGACTTTACTCTGAAAAGTCTTCAGCTCTTCCCCAGTAGCTAGTTGAGTGCCTTCTGACCTGGGGGTCTCATCTTCCAGCACTATAGTGCAATTTGTTTTGTTGTGACTATCCATGGGTTTTCGTGTCAAGATACAGAAGTAGATTGCTAGGCCTTTCTTCCGCGCAGTTTAAATGTGATCTTCTGCCTCCAATACCTTCCCATTCTGCTGCTGCCCAGATGGGTATTTTGTCTTCGTCTGGCACCTCAGCTGAGATCTGTTCATCTTGGGAGACCCTCCCAGTAGTTACGCACAAGCCCTCACAGCACGACAAGCTGCAAACAAAATTCTTCACCATTAAAAAGTTTGCACTGTAGGACTTCAAAAGCACACATTTATCAAAATTGTGACATAAGCTTTAGCAATTGCTTATCTGGAATGTAGCATTCAATAGGAGAGATCCCTTGAGAAAGTAAACTGCCATCGGCTCAGTACTGTGTTTTGAATCTTCAGACTTTTGTTTGGTTCTATGTCAGGATACACCCTTCACAAGTTGCTACTACTGGCATCTGCTCCCCAAGCGCTATACAATTCCCAAAATTACAAAAGCTTGCGGTGCTTCCAACATACTATCAGGAGAAAATGGCGCTCCACTCAAAACGGCATCCTATCCCAGAGGCTTTCAAACTGTCATACCTCCAACTTCCTAGTCCGTGACTGACCATTTAAACTGGGAAAAAGAATGACCATACTCCACACAAGGATGTACAAAAGGAGCTGTAACATTAGAAGTCTCCGCAAGTCTGTTTCCCAGGACGCGTTGTATGCCCCACATATTTAATCTACAAGGACAAATTTGCATATATACCACATATTCAGAAATACAATTGGTACATGTGCTTTCCCACAATGCTTTCACAGATGAATCATCCATCCAACTTGGGCCGCTCATAATCTGTTCACAGGACTGGCATTCTTTGATAAACGTGTGCTTTTGAATTCATACAATGCGGATTCTTTAATGATAAATATATATACAAATTTGCACACATACATCTAATTGGATGCTCTGTAGATCGATTGTTTGTGGTTTTGCTGTGGTATTCATCTGTGCTTTGGGATTTTGTGTTTTTTGTCATTGATTATATTACTTAAGTGTTATTATGTTTGATTTATAAGGTATTGCAGGTTGTTTTCCGATGAATTTCTTATCTCTATTACACTGTCCTGTTTCTTCTCAGGGATTATTACAGATACCTCCATTTACGTGCGTAAGTTGGCAAAGCAAGAGAGGTTTTTTGAGTTTGTGTCCACTGTAGAATTTTCTGATATTATCCATTCGTGAGAACCAGACATTGGTTATTTTTAGGAAACATCTTGAAATTTTCTTGTTTCAGAAAGCTTTTAGAAGTTAATTTGAAATGCTTTAGCTGCTCTTTTGATATTTTTAGGAAGCATCTTAAAGCTTACTTGTAATAGTAAGCTTTCTGAAGTTATTAATTTATGTTTGTCTTTGGTCCTTTGTGAAGTTCATGTTTCTGGGTGTTTTTATTGTGACTGCTGAGAAGAATATTTGATTGTCAGCTATAAATCAGAACAAATGTAAAATTCCAGTCATAGTTCTCTGTGATTGTAGCTTCTTCCAACAATAGTAGGTACGGCCCTTTTTTCCCCCTGTTTAATGCTTTACGTATCTGAGGATTTTGTCCATCTATCCCTGATGATCCTAGTGTGAACTCTCTAGCTGATCTGTTCTGAAAGACATTTAGATGCCATTTTTGCTCTGCAGCCCTTGAAAACCGATGTATTTAATTAATTAATTTTACTGTGTTTATATACCGCTTTATCGTAACGTGAAAACGGTTAACGTTACTCTAACCGTGTGACCCTTGTCTTAGATCATTACTTAGGCTCCCCCTTCACTTCGGAATACAATTCAGTCTTCCGATGCTTGCATACAGACGTATTTACATCTCGCTTCTCTCTTCCTGCATTGGTCAAGTCACTCTTCTTATCAGTGTCTTCAGACTCTCTGCTTTTGACCTTACTATGCCTTGTGCCTGGAATGTATTTTGGATGATTTGTTATACCACCATTCTGGTGGTTTGCAATAAAATAAAATGCCAACATGGCAGTGGCATATAAAAAACAATTGAACGTAAAACGAGTAAACATAAAACAGTAAATAAGGGAAATAAAGATAGAGTGAGGGAAGGAGATAAGTAGAAGAGCAAAAGGCTAAGGGAGTGAGAGCCAGCCTGAGCTGAATAGTCCTGAATCTACTGCAGGTAGTCACCGTAATATTTCCGGAAAAGCCACGCTTACAGATATTGTTTAAAAGAATTCTAAGAACTCTTGGTCCAGATATCCACATTGTAGGAGCCCAGAAGGCAAACATCAAAGTCTGTGTTGATTCATATGTAAATTTAACGGTAAGATGGGACCTGAATGGCGTAGAGGAAAGGGGAAAGGTGTAATGGGTTAAAAAGCACGATGTACAAGCCGTTGTAGTTCCATCCTGGCTGCTAGCGTTCTGTATTCAGGAGAGGACTAACATGCTCTGAATGTTTGGCCTAAGAAAGGAGTTTTAAGTGCTGTGTTTTGTCCTAGATTTCTGGAGGTGATTCTCCTGTTCTTTCCCTTATGGGTGTTTGTACAGCACTTTAGAAAGGATAAATAATAATAACTGGGCTGAACACTCTCTTTCTGGCATAATTTTCTACGTGGGAGGTGTCTAGGAGCGTGCATTGGCTCATTGTCCTTGACCTTAATTTATCTCCGGAGAGGACAGTTCTCCTCTTAGCTCGAAACTGCTGCCACGGAGGGCTTTAAGCAGTTCAGAAGTTTGCAGGCAGTCCAGCAGTGTCTCGGAGGCTGAATGCTTGGCTCTCTTCAAGCGTTATATCTGTCTTCTCCTTTTTGGATAGCTCTGGTTATGTTCTAAATGAGATGGAGAAGTAAGCCACAGAGAACTGCTTATTAAGGCCACCTTACTGTGCTGTTTACTTTAGCCAGTCGAAGGCACTGCTGCTACGAGTGATGGGTCAGGATGTTCTTAGCCAAATTAAATGATACAAGGACACTTGAACTTTCAGAATTGTCTGAAAATTGATATCCAAGTGTTTTCTAAATTGTCTTAAAACTATTTTGTGAGTTGTCATATTTAGCCTATGGTTGCAATAAATATTGGGCCCGATATTGAAATGGACAGGTTATACGCTGCTACCGACCCTTAACCCTGTATATTAACCCTTAACCCTGGATATTCAATGCAGCAGGAACAACACTGAATATCTGGGGTCGCTGCATATGTCCCAGAGCCACCAAAGCTAACTGGGTAGCGACAATATTGCACCACTACCCGGTTAGCTTCCACTGGTAAAACTAGTCCAGCTTTTGCTACACCTAGTTATCTCCAGGAACAAGCAGGAATGTAGTCTTCACATATTGGGTATCGTCAGTACCGACGGAGCCTGCGCGGGAACACTCCCCAGCGTCCAATTAGAAAGCTTTTGGGAGCATCCCACAGCGCCTGCGTGCTGCCTTCCCGCCTTTCCCAACTGCCTCTTCCCAGTTCTTTGTTTTCCGCGGAGCCAGCAGGTCGACGTTCCTGTCACCGCAGAAAATTTTTCCCATTCTCCTTCTTTTTTGTGGTCGCGTCTGCCTTCCTCGACGCTATACCGGTACCGCCGGTTCTTTCTTTCTTTTAAAAAAAAAAAAAAAAATATATAGTTCCTTTTTTTCCAAACTTTTCTCCTCAGGTGCACGTGCCATTTTGGACCTTAGGCCCAAAATTCCCTTTATTATGGAAAAACCCGCTTCGGGTTTCAAGAAGTGCACCAAGTGTGGCGGTACCATCTCCGTCACCGACACCCATGAGTGGTGTCTTAAATGTTTAGGTCCGGACCACTCCATTTTAGAGTGTATGGCCTGTGCCATGATGTCCAAGAGGGGTCGACAAAACCGAGCTGCTAAGCTCAGCACCCTTTTTCCCTCCGATACAGCCTCTGTGGCATCGACCTCTTCCAGGGCGTCGTCTTCCTCCCATGGATCTCAGGTAACTAAACATAAGTCTGGCCGGTCCTCAAAGGGTAGATCTCCTTCTAAGCATTGAGATGCCTCTGGCGTTGCCTTTGAGGGTTCTGTACCGGCAAAATTGCCCCGGCGGGAGGCTTCGGCTTCCAAAGCATTATCGGGGCTCCAGGATGTTCTCGAGGCCTCAACCTCGGCTGAACTACTGGTGCCATGCTCTGGGGTACCGGCTGCTTTCTCCGGTACCGATACCCAGGCATCGGCAGCGTCGATAGACCAGAGGTTCCTGGCTATTGAATGCAGTCTGGCAGCTCTCCTTGTGGCATCGACACCCTCGGAACCGCATCAGACAGTTCAACCGGTACCGGTACTGACTCTGGTATGGTTACCGGTACTGACAGCATCGGCATCACCATCGGTGTCTGCTTTGCTGGCACCCAGTCATGCTATGTCTTCCGGTACCGATTCCCCCCGGTACCGACTTCAGTCGGTACAGGTATCGTGCTCTACAAGAGCATCCGGACAGAAGGTACTTTGAGTCCCTGGAGGAGTCTGAGGATTCTGACAGCTCCGTTGGTACCGGAGTACTTCTCCCGGAGGAGACTTCCTCTCCTAAACGCAGGATGTCCCCTCCAGAAGATATCTCCTTTCAGGACTTTATCAGGGAGGTGGCTCGAGGTCTTTCCATTACTGTGGCTCCTGAAACAGAGCCCAGGGCAAAGGAGTTGGAGATTCTGCAATATTTCAAGGCTCCTAAGGAGGCAGCTACCTTGCCTATCCATGACATCTTACATGATCTCATGTTGAGAATGTGGGAAACGCCTCTTACCACCTCTCCTCACTCTCGTAGACTGGATACCATGTATCGAGTACCTCCTTGTCCTGGCTTCCAAAAAACTCAGCTTCCTCACCACTCTATTGTAGTGGAATTAGCTATGAGAAGGATCAGAAGTGCAAAGAGGCATGCCTCTAATCCTCCAGGACATGAGTGTCAAACTTTAGATGCCTTTGGAAGTCATACTTTCCAGGCTTCCATGCTTTCTGCCAGGATCAGTTCCTATATTTTATATATGGGAATGTTCCTTAAGGAAGTCACAGGGGATTTAGAGGTTTTGAGCCCTCTTCTTCCTGATGATAAGAGGCAGGATTTTCTCACACTGGTCATACATGCCCAGGATGTTTCTAAGTTTATCAGTCGTGCAGCTTTTGACTGTTTTGAGTGCATAAGCAGAACCTCTGCCATTGCCATAGGTGCACGTAGAATTGCCTGGCTCCAGACATCTGATTTGGAGCTCTGGGTGCAGGACAAACTGGGCAATATCCCTTGTACAGGTGAGAATCTATTCGGCAAGAACTGGCAAGAGAAAGCCAATGAATTGGATGCTGACAACTCCACTTTGGATAGATTATCCAAAGCCACTGCTGATCCTGCAAGGAAAAAATCTTTCAAGAAACCATTCTTCTCCAAGAAGAAGAGGTTTTATCCCTCTTATTCCCAGCAGGGACGTTCTGCAGGTCAACCTGCCCGAAAGACTCAGCAACCACCTAAACAAAGGAAAGCAAAGACTGTTAAGCCTCAACCGTCTCAGCAGTTTCAGCCTCCACAAGGCCTTTGACTTCCATCTAGAGAACTTAGCCTTCCTGGCTCTCAATGGACCAGACCCTTCCACCATTCCAGGAAGGTTATGTCACTTTGCCCCCAGATGGGGGCAGGTAACAGCAGAACATTGGACTCTCTCCATTATAAAAGAGGGGTACAAGCTTCACTTTCTGTGCATGCCCCCTCCCACAATGGTCAGACAGTTCAATTCTCAGACCTCTCTCATCAACCTGTTAGATCAAGAGGTCACTATGCTTCTTGCCCAAGGGGCAATAGAAGAGGTACCCACTCCTCAACAGGATACAGGGTTTTACTCCCCCTATTTCCTTATCCCAAAGAAAACAGGGGGACACAGACCTATTTTAGACCTCAGAGAATTGAACAAATTCCTGTTCAAAGAGAAATTCAAGATGGTTTCTCTGGGAACTCTGCTGCCATACCTTCAGTCAGGACTGGCTTTGTTCTCTAGATCTCAAGGATGCGTACACTCATGTTGTCATCCATCCAACTCACAGAAAGTTCCTTCGCTTCCTTTTTCAAGGAAAGCACTACCAATACAGAGTGCTTCCTTTTGGCCTGGCCTCAGCACCAAGGGTGTTTACGAAATGCATGGCTGTGGTAGCAGCATTTCTTCGCACTCTAGGAATATTTGTCTTCCCTTACTTAGACGACTGGCTCATTCGAGCCCCATCAGAATCAGAGGCCAGGATTTCTCTATCTTGCACAATGCGTATCCTTCAGTATTTGGGTCTGGTCATAAACATCCCAAAATCCAGCCTATCTCCCACTCAGTCTCTAGAGTTCATAGGAGCTTTGCTGGATACCAAAAAAGCAAGGGCCTATCTTCCCCAGACCCGTTGCCTTCGCATGGTGCAGTTAGCTTCTCAAGCAGTGCTAAAGCCTCATCTCACTGCTCGAGAAATGTTACAACTACTAGGCCACATGGCATCTACCGTGCATGTGGTTCCTTATGCTCACCTCCATATGAGAGCAGCCCAGTGGACTTTATCCACTCAAAGGACCCAGGCATCAGGGTGCCTGTCAGACAAAATAGCAAACACAAATCGCCTTATTTTGTCCCTCCAATGGTGGCAGTCCACTCAAAACCTGTTGGTGGGGTCCCCATTTCAACAACCTTTACCCCAGGCAACTCTCACAACAAATTTATTTTATTTATTTATTTACATTCTCTTATATACCGCGCTATTCTGCATCAGTGCGGTTTACATTGAACAAACAGATACTTCACCAATGGGTTGGGGAGCTCATTTGCAAGACCTCTCTACCCATGGCACTTGGACTCCACAGGAGACCCATCTACACATCAATCTCTTAGAGCTCAGAGCAATCTTCCTTGCTCTTCGAGTGTTCCACACCCTGCTCAGCTACAAGACAGTCCTCATTCATACGGACAATCAAGTAGCCATGTTCTACGTGAACAAGCAGGGAGGAACAGGCTCTCTGTCGCTTTGCAACGAAGCTTTGCGACTATGGGCCCTCGCCAGAGAGCATCAGATTCATCTCCGGGCAGTGTATCTTCCAGGTATCCAAAACTCTTGGGCAGACAGACTCAGTCAAGCTCTGCTTCCACACGAATGGTCTCTACATGCAGACCAGGTGGCTAAGATTTTTCAAATTTGGGGAACCCCGGACATAGACCTCTTTGCAAGTCCGTTGAATGCCACACTTCTCCGGTTCTGTTCCAGAATTCCTGCTCAGGGCTCTCAGGCCAGGGATGCTTTCCTCCTTCATTGGGGTCAAGACTTCCTTTATGCTTTTCCACCCATTCCCTTAATTCCCAAAACCCTGTTCAAGCTTCAGAGAAACAGAGGCCGTATGATTCTCATAGCTCCACATTGGCCACGGCAAGTGTGGTACCCTCTGCTTCTACATCTCTCTCAAGCTCCCTCTCTGGAGTTAGGGTCTGCTTCAGATCTCCTGTCTCAGGAGGACGGAATGTTATGGCATCCCAATCTCCAGTCTCTGCATCTCAGGGCTTGGTTGCTGAAGGCCTAAATCTTCATGATCTTAACCTTTCTCAGCAAGTAAAGTATATCCTTTATGCTTCCAGAAAACCTTCCACAAGACACTCTTATGCTTTCAAGTGGAAAATATTTACCATATGTTGCTCGCAGAAGGGTCTTAGCCCCCTTGCAATACCTCTGGAATCATTACTAGAGTATCTCCTTCATTTATCCAATGCAGGACTTAAGACTAACTCAGTAAGAGTCCATTTGAATGTTATTGCAGCTTCTTTCAAGCCTTTAAATGGGCAGTCTATTTCCTCCCATCCTCTTATAGCAAGATTTATGAGAGGCCTTCTTCCAACTAAGCCTCCCATTAAGCCACCACCGGTGGCATGGGACTTAAACCTGGTTCTTGGCCAGCTCATGAAGCCACCTTTCGAACCCTTAGCTACTACCTCGTTGAAATTCCTTTCCTGGAAAGTTATCTTTCTCATTGCAATCACATCAGCACGTCGCATCAGTGAGTTGCAGGCACTAGTGGCTGATCCTCCTTATACAAGGTTCCATCATGACAAGGTAGTCCTTAGGACTCATTTGCACTTTATGCCAAATGTGGTCTCGCCTTTTCATCTGAACCAAGCGGTCTACCTGCCTGTGTTTTTTCCAAGGCCTCATGCATCAAATGCAGAAAGGAATCTTCATACTTTGGACTTTAAAAGAACTTTAGCCTTTTACTTACAAAGAACACAGCAACATAGAAAGTCCTCTCAACTCTTTGTTGCTTTTGATCCTTCTCATTTGGGAATTCCAATCTCCCAAGAGAACACTGTCCAACTGGATTGCACAGTGTATTTTCTTTGCCTATCAGAGTAAGAATCTTCCTCTGGAGGGCCATATCTCAGCTCACAATGTGAGAGCCATGGCAGCTTCAATGGCTCATTTGCACTCTGTGTCTATTGACGACATCTGTCGAGCAGCCACTTGGGCCTCGGTTCATACCTTCACAGCCCATTACTGCTTGGACAAGGACTCTCGCCGGGATGCCTTGTTTGGTCAGGCTGTTCTCCAACACCTGTTCCATATCTAATCAACTCCTACCCACCATCCCTGGGAGGATGCGAGAGATCCATGGGGGCGAAGTGAAGCCCTTTCACAGGGACACAACTTCTGGGGTTCTCTCCCTGGCATCTAAATCTAGGGAGTCCCCATATGTGAAGACTACACTCCTGCTTGTTCCTGGAAATAGCATAATAACTCACCTGTAACAGGTGATCTCCGGGAACAGCAGGAATTTAGTCTTCACAACCCACCCACCTCTCCTAGGAGTTGTTTCTCTCTATCTATCTCTTTCTCTTTCCCTCTCTCTCTCTTTGTCTCAGCTTTAAACTCAATTGGAGAGAGGCAGTTGGGAAAGGCGGGAAGGCAGCACGCAGGCGCTGTGGGATGCTCCCAAAAGCTTTCTAATTGGACGCTGGGGAGCGTTCCCGCGCAGGCTCCGTCGGTACCGACGATACCCAATATGTGAAGAATAAATTCCTGCTGTTCCCGGAGATCACCTGTTACAGGTGAGTAACTATGCTTTACCTGCCGATCGCTAACTGGGTAGTGGTGCAGTATCGCTGCTACCCAGTTAGCAACAGTTTCCGCCTCCTATGCGCCCCGGAATACCCTCAATACCCCCGATGCTAACTGCATAGCATTGTGGCGTTCAGCGGGGTTAGAAGGGGATATTCAAATGCATTAACCGTGTAAGTGCCGTTGAATATTCCAATTTAAGGCATTTACATGGTTCACTGGGCTGTAAATCGTGTAAATGGCTTTCAAATATCGGGCCCATTGTAACTTTGTGAATTTTTTTTTTATTAGTGGATGTCTTCAAGGCAAGTTGCAATCAGGTAGAGCAGCTTATTTCCCCTCCCCAATCTAAGTTTGTGCTCGAGTCAGTCGAGGGTTAAGTGACTTGCCCAGGATGACTGGTCTCTTTGGTCACCAGCATTGGGAACCTTGGCTCTCTAGGGGATCTTTGGAGAAGGTCTCTGGGTAGAGAGGAGGCCTGTTCTCCAGTGGTTTTGGTGTGAATGAACTGGTGGCTGCTGCAATTCCATCTTCCATCCTTTCATTTCCAGTCTACTCATGCTTCGTCTTACCATTCTCCCTCCCTTCCCAATTCATAGCTTGCATCAGTGTTACCCCTGGGTCTTTTCTTTCGGTCTGTTACATGCTCTGAGGAGAATGGGATAACTTGTCAGGCGTTTCACTTCCCTGACCAGGTGGCCCCAGACTCTTGCTGTGACAGTGGCTAGAGCCCCGAGCCCCAGCATTGAATCTGCCCTGAAAGTGAGTGTGAGGCGGATGAGCTTTTGCCAAGAAACAGAATTTGCTGAGTGTTCTTTCAATATTTGCACATTTGTACCACTCTTTCCAACTTTTCTTCAACAAAAAGATCTATATCCAGGAACAAGCTGGAATGTAGTCTTCACATAAGGGTATCGTCGGTACCAACGGAGCCCGTGTGGGAACGCTCCCCAGTGTCCAATAGGAAAACTTTTGGGAGCATCCACCTGTACCTGTGCCGCTGCCTTCCTGCCTTTCCAGCTCTCCATCT